>VCAZ01000019.1:3547500-4147500 GCA_005784505.1 Bagarius yarrelli | reverse complement strand
CCCATGCAGTCATTTGAGCTCTGGACAAAATGGCTCTTTATTACACCTGACACCTTATTTCAGAAGCTATCTCTCACTACCTGACTAACAGGTCTGCTCGGGCACCAGGAAATCCATTAATAGCTCAGAGTTAGCAGCTATAGTGTGCAGATTCCAATAATTTGAGGTAGTAGCTTAGGTTTGGGAGAAGGGAACTCCTTGTCTTTTGAAAAAGCAAAATCCTTCTTCTTTAAGTCCTATTTCTCATTTATGGATGACATTTGGATCCTGGGTATTAGATAAACCTTTTTCAGTTGTCACAGTGAACAATATGTAACTGTGCTTCAAACCCGATGCCTTCAAAAAAAAAATGGTGGTTAACCTCACTGACCTGCTGTGCTGATGTAACAGGAACCAATGAACATTTGTACATTTATTAATCCATTCACTGAGTCTCAATCCGAACAGTCTTGGCCTAGATACGCTCAAGGTTATGTCGTATTTCAATTTCCGAACAGTGCCAGTTGTGCCATTTAAGTAGTATCATTTTTATACTGCGAAATACTAGAATTTATGTAACATTTGACAATGAAAGTTTTTGCCATCATTTAGTTTGTTTTTCAATAGATGTTTTCCTACCTTTGTAGTTCTATTGTATAGTCTTATTAGTGTTATATATTTTTTTCTCAATTACTTAATTACAAATGTTTGCTTATAAAGATATTTGTGGCTGATTTGTTTTCTGTAGTTTTAAGCAGCTGGTGTAATAAAATGTCATTTTTATTATACTAAAACCAGAGGCGTAGGTGCATTTTTTTATTTATTTATTTATTTATTTATTTATTTATTTATTTTTTTTGTAATATCGCGCTTTTATAAAAACTGTTTGATAGCATGTTGATAATCTTTTGTAAATTAGCAGAGTTTTTTTTTGTTTTATATCGCACATAATTGAGCACGAAAAGAAAGAGGGTGTATAGCAATGGTAATAGGTAAACAAACCTCTGCCAGGTGTGGGTGGAAAATCTCAAAAAAACCTCTGAGCACAGAGAAACCGGAGCCAGTGCTTGTTATAAAGTATAAATAACTAGTTTAAAAGGTTTTATGGAAGTCCACCAGTTCCTTTCGAAGTTTTTTTTTTTTTTTTTTTTTTCCCCATCAGTTTAACATCTGAAATCTACGAAAAAGTGCAACGTAACTCACTTCTGCTTTTATGTCTCAGACATACCTTTGAAAACCAGACCAAGACCACCCCAGACTATGGATTAGTCCATATTTAAAGCACTTCTGCTCAGTTTTCCGACATTTAAACGGCCGTCCGTGTTATCCTGCGTGCATGTGTGGGTGTGTTGTTGGTTTTTTTTTTTTTGCATCCCAGCAGGGAAGGCTTGGCTCACGCTCTCTCTGTTGACACAAATATTGCTTAACTCCGAATAAACAAACAGGGCATAATCATTACAGATATATTTTTCACCTTGAGTGTTCTCCGACTAATTAAGGAAAGTGGGTGGCTGCAGCAGCGGCTGTGCCAGCTGGCTGACTCGTGCTCTCTGGACTGATGAATAAAGGCATAAATTGTTCATGGCGGACGGACGTCTCTCCAGCAACCCTTATGCCCCGGGCACTGGCGTGCTTCAACCATTAATCTAAATCCCTTTTTATCGATACGCCCTTTGCTTCCATTCTGTATCTCATTACAGATATTAACTCCAGTACATCATGTTGGAGAAGCATTTATTTAAAAATGAATTCTCACTTCGAACTTTTCACTTTATTTATCACTCGTCCTTCAGTTTTTCTCATTATATCTATTCCTACATCTTTTGTCTCCTCTCATTGATGGGTCCCTTCGAGCTTTGCTGTGTGGCTCTTTTTATCTTCTTAACTTGAACTAAAATTGCCTTGTTTAAGACCAGGTCCCATCTGGTGTCTTTTATTAGTGCTCCTCTTCCCAAGTTGTCATGTTGGGATATAGGATTACACACCCTGAGACCATGTGCTACGTTTTTACTGATGTGTACCCTGCTCCAAAATTGATTGGTCTCTTAGTCGCCACGCTGATGTTATCTGTTCAAAAGCATCTTCCCCTAGGGAGAGGACTATCCATCAAGCTCTGGTTTAATAAGGCAGGCCACCCTCACGGGACATTTCCTGCCAATTATGGATCAAGCTGAGTGCAGAGGTGACCATGGAGCCTATTCCTCAAATGGTTTATGCCAGGCTTGGGACAGTTGGTTGGGAATATATCATCAGGTCAAACATTTCCTTTCTAGAACTTTGTCATGTATTTTAAAATGATTTTTTTTGTGTTGTTGGTATGATTGTCAAAAATGTAGCTTTTGCTTAAAGTCTTTAGATTACACACACACCCCATGGGCAAAATTTCTTGCACATCTGACCTCATTACACCCATCTGTCTACCTACACCTCTTTGCAACCATTCCCACCCCAAAACACGGGCTCCCGCCTTTTCGCAACTGTTACCACTAAAACAACCACTCTGACCCCACCATACGCATTAATAAACCTACTTCTTCCTTTTTATTCCGATTCCCACTTATCCCACTTGCTCTCCGAATTCATTCCACCTACTACCACATCTTCAGAACAGCTCCCACCCTGCCTCACCAGCTCTGAACCCCTTTATCATTATTTTATCTTTGTACCTTTCATACTTGTAGTTATGTCTTTTAAGTCTTTTGAAGAATATAACACAACAGCAAAAAGTTACTGACAAGGTGGTGTGAAACCCCGAAGCTGTTTGTTTATCTTTTTAGCCATAGCAATAGATATTTTTTTTTATTTAAAAAAGTTATCCTGTGCTTTAGGCATTTCAAGTTGTTCATGATGTAATGGAACATCTGCAAAGCAAGTTAAAAAGCTCTAAACAGTTTTTTACCCCGCACCTGTTTTCCATCGTCTACTCCCATCTTTATTTTATCCTTACTCAAATTTACAGTGGCTACAAGGTCAGCGCAGGGGTTACTTGCCCTTATGCATACATGTATCTCTTACTTAAGCCCTCTCAACATCTCCTGACCCCAATCAGCACGATGCCCAAGAGCCTTAAAGAGCACAGACGAGAGATGGAGAGAAAAAGATTGCCCTGAAATGCAAGGTTACAGCTTTCCTGTGCTTTTAGCAGCACTGAGAGTTCCCCTACCTGTCGCATTCTCAAGCGCTTTATAAATTTAACCCAGTTTTGCAAGCTGTGTACATAGAGATTCATTTTAACACTGTGTGGTTTGGATTAACATTTCAGAGCCTTTTTTTTTTTTTTTTTTTATCTTGAACCCCTACAGAAATGTTAACCAAACTGCTAAAATTTGTCTTGCCTAGTTCTTTAAGCCCACCCTTATGACCGGTTCTATATTAATTAGCATGTTACATCCTGTGTGTCAACTCAGCTCGCGGTGTAGCTGCAAATGGGCCGCTGAACCCAAGGTACCCCTGGGAATGGCAAGTAATGCTTGCAGAGATGAAAGGGTTATAGGCAAGAAGGCATTTTTTGGGGGGGGGGGGAATAATGCAGCTTCTTTGGCTTTTATGTAGCTTTCTAAGAAAGAGCGCAGCATGAATAAGCCTTATTTTAGATATTGGGGAGACTCTGTCGATTTTTTTTTTTTTTTATTATTATTATTATTTATTTATTTTCTGCTGCTACACAGGCTTCAGATTGTATTTTTTAAGACACAAAAGTTTTTTTATATATATAAAACCTCCACAGTAAACTTTCTGGGAATTACTCCAGAAAAAGGAAGAGTTTATAGGCCGTTTATTTATTTCATTTCACTTATTCCCAGCTAGTCTTTTCACCTGTGAAAAAAAAAAATAAATCACATTTATTGGCCTTGTGGATATTGCAACTAAAACCAGTCCCAGAAAACGTCTATTTAATTTTATCACCCTGATCTCTCTGCGAGAAATCCACTGACACCGAACTTAATTAGAAATGATGTATAAAGTTTGTGTTGCACACCATCTTGCTCCATTGGAGCCAGGCAGCACTTGTCATGCAGGGGGAAAATAAAACCACAGCACTATCCCACCTATAGGTGCTTCTCACTCGAGATTAGAGTGCCAAAAATGTAAATGTAAAAGATTTTAGTGGTCCTAAGTGGGGGATCTTAAAAAGGGGACAAGTCTGTCTTATATAGTACTGAAAATAAGGTTTGAGACAATATCTTTCCATTTAGTTCATTAAGGTGAACTCTTCAGCTTGGACTGTTGACAGGGTCGAACTTTACTGTGTCTGTGTGCAACAATCTGCGGCAGCGTGAACTGAATTTAACAAAGCTCCATGCAGTATTAAAGTGTGAGGATCAGGCAGCAGTGGGTACAAGTTCAAAACAGGTTATTGGGGTAACATTTATCCCACAGTGGTTTATGCAGCACTCTGGGCTGAGGGCATGAAGTATGACAGCAATACTAAAATGCTAGCCGAAACCTTTTTCTCAACACTGTATAAAATGTACAACAGTGTCATTAACACCGGAGAAATCGGCACACCTGGATAAACCTGTGGCATAAAACAATGGTGAAGCACCCATGCATGGATAGTTATAAGGATAGTGGCTGCAGCTACTGCTTTCATAAGGTGTGTTTAAGTTTAAGTCCAATCTGAATAAAAATACCCCATGTAAACACCCAAATCCCCAACCCGTTTAAAAAATTTATCTGGTTTACAACCTGTTTAAACAAAAATTTCCTTTATTTTCCTTCAAAATTACATCCAACCGCACGTCTGGTCTTGACATCATTATCAGAAAATGATTGACGTGTCAAAGTTTTGCTTTCGTTTTGCTCACTACATTGAGCGGAAGAAATATTTTGATTTTGTACGTTTGCCCACTGACAAACAAATGATGAGCATCATTTTAACGGTAGATTTATTCTCACTGGGAGACAGACTAACAGAAAAAAACATCAAGAAAAATGCATTACAAATAAGTTAATCAAAGAAAATGGGTGAAGGGAGCTGAAGGTTCAAGTTGGCAAACGTCAGCCATGAAACCTTAATGACTTGGAGAAGATCTGCAAAAAGGAATGGGACACAATCCCTCCTGAGATGTGTTCAAACCTGGTGCTCAACTACTAGAAAGGTCTGACCTCTGGATTGCTAGCAAGGTTTTTATCACCAAGTATTAAGTCTTCTTTGTAAAATGCAAATTAATTTATAACTTTTAGAATTTTTTTTTTTTTTTTTTTGGGGGGCCCGGTGGAGGGGAGGGGGGGGGGGGGGGGGGGGGGGGTGGGGGGGGGGGGGGGGGGGGGGGGGGGGTTGTTGCTCGCTGTTAGAATAACAGGTCCTTATTCCAGACTTTCATTCACAAGCTTCTGCTTTTTGAAGGGGTGTTACACAGACAATCAATAATCATAAACATTCTATGTAAAATATAAGAATTGGTAGATTTATTCATTTATTTATTCATTTTTCATGAACATCTACCACCCGCTCGGTCACTGAATTAGAAGCTTACCTTAACAGATTACCATAGAAAATAAATTACCCCCACATGGTTTTACAGCACTGCATTAAAAATTAAAGATATTGTAAGCATAATAGTGGTGTATGGGAGCGATACCCTGTGTGTAACATACACATACGTAACATATTACGCATCTGTAACACCGATATTACACATATATAACACAGATATTACACATCTATAACGCAGATATTACACATCTGTAACGCAGATATTACGCATCTGTAACGCAGTATATTACGCAGATATTACACATATATAACACAGATATTACACATATATAACACCGATATTACACATATATAACACAGATATTACACATATATAACATCAATGTTACGCATCTGTAACGCCGGTATTACGCATCTGTAAAGCTGATATTACACATATATATACATATATGTGGGTGTATATATATATATATATATATATATATATATATATATATATATATATATATATATATATATATATATATATATAGATATATATATATATACACACATACAGCCGATATTACACATATATAACACCGATATTACACATATATAACACCGATATTACGCATCTGTAACGGCAATATTACACATATATAACATCGATATTACACATCTCCAACACAGATATTACGCATCTGTAACGGCAATATTGCACATCTGTAAACAAATATTACACTTCTCTAATGCAGATATTCCACATCTGTAACGCACATTTATAACAGATATTTTACATTCACAGCTTTTGGCGATCGCCCTTATCCAGAGCGACTTACATTTATCTCTTTTATACAACTGAGCATTTAGCGGTTAACGGCCCTGCTCAGGGGCTCAACAATGGTGGCTTGGTGTGAGAAAGAGAGAGAGAGAGAGAGAGAGAGGATATGTGTGGCTATTTCTGTGACTATCTTCACAACGCTGTCTTTAAGTGTGTGTAACCAAGTGTGTGTAAGACACTTTGTGTGATTATCTATGTGTAAAGGAAAGAGGGTGAGTAAGTGTGTGGGACACCTTGTGTGACTATCTCTGTGTGATACTGTGTTTTTGCGAACAAGAGAAAGGAGGAGTGTGAGAGGCTGTGTAAATGTGTGCATCTGTGTTGATGGGTGCACGAGACAGTGCTCACCTGCTGTTTGAGTGTGTGTGACTACCGCAGTGTGACGCTGTCGCCGTGTGTGTATGACAGTGTTCACCTTCAAGTGTGTTGTATGACCATTTGTGACATTGTTTTTGTGTGTGTTTGTGTGTAAAATGATTAACCCAAAGTTGTGAAATGTGAAACCCAAGTTGTGTTCACATTGAGCGTTGTATTCCGATTAGTAATTAACAATTAGTTGAAATATTCCAATCTAAATTAAAATAGTCCATGGAAACATCAGTTCAGAATAGACATCATCTCATGTAAACTCACTAAACCAGAATCTTTCAATTGAAATGAAAAAAGAGTGCATAAAAACTGGGTTACTGTATTTGAGACAGACCTCATTTGCCTGTGTTGTTTGAGGTATTGCTGTGTGTGTGTGTGTGTGTGTGTGTGTGCGTGTGCACGTGTGACGCCGTGTGAAACTGTCTCTCTGCGACACTATCTTTTGTATAAAATTGTTTTTGAGTGTGTGTGTGTGTTTGAGAAAAAGAGTTCACCTGTGTATAAGGCATTGCTGTGTGTGTGTGTGTGTGTGTGTGTGTAAAACACCTTGTGCAATCTCTGTGTGACATTGTCTTTGCGAGTGTGTGTTTATTTGTGGGTAAAAGAGAGAGAGAGGGAATGTGAAGCACGTATTGGTATTTGTGTGTAATAAAGTGTTCACCTGGGTGTGTGTGTGTGTTGTGTGAGGTACCGCTGTCTGTGTGTGTGACACGGTGTGTGTCTGTGCTCGTACAGGTCAGTATGCTTTTAGAATCCTCTGCCTCTATCACAGGAGAGCAGAGAGTATTAGTCTTCCAAATGTCAACCTATTTTTAACCCAAGCGTTTGAAATCAGACCAGGCCCTGCCTTTCATTATCCCGCTCTCGGCTAGAGGAAAAGATCCCGAGAGCTCCGTTATCAAACAGAATCCGCTATGCTTATCTTCATCACTCTATCTCTCGCTTTCACTTTTCCGCCTCTTCGGTTGTTTTTTCTTTTGTTTTTTTTTTTATACTGATGTGCACCAAAGCAGGCAGTTTGGGTTCAATCGAAGACCAAGGTATCAAAGCTGTAGTCCAGAGAGCGATTACAGGTGCATTCGTTTGGGAACATGTTAATTAGCGAGACACCTTGATGAATAAGTGAATAGTGCGATAGATAGTTAGTTTTTTCTCTTTATGTTGCCAGATGTTGGGTTTTTCTACCAATTTGGTTGTATAATAAAACATTTTTCTCTAAAAAAAATTAGCTAATTCCAAAAAAAATGCATTTTTTTTTCCTTTGTGTGTCAACTTTTCTTTGTAATATTCCTGCTCTTTTCTTTTATCTCGCTCCTTCCAGTTACGTTTAATTCACCTGCCTTCTTTCTATATATTACACTAATCTCTCATCTTACCCTCTCATCTCGCTCCCTCGCAGCGAGCAAACTCAATCCTTTCCCGAGCGAGTGTTTGTGCTATTTCCACAGCTACTGTTTCACACCATGCGGTAGAATTAATTGGGTCGTGTTTGAATCTCAGCTCGCCCTCTGCTCCCCTGCATTTCAGGCAGTAATGCTCGTCAAGCTGTAAAACTTTACGCCGCGCTCGTTGCCACTTTCTAACATGAATAGTCTTCAATCGCATTTAATGTGCAGCAGTTACTGTTGATTGTTGAGGGCTCGTCGCTAGCATGCGGATGTTGAGGTAATTGTGCATCCGTTCAGAAAGGCCAGTTGTATTGCATCAGCCCCGCGTTGTTGTGCGTCAGCTGACGAAATCCTTTAATCAGAGCTACGTGGGTGTAAAAACTGCTCATACTAACGAATGAGAGTAATTATGACCGCCTTCCAGCTTCCACACTTCCCCTCACTCATGTAGACTGATTGAAAGCTTGGAAAGAGTGTCTGTTTCCTCCAGGCCGCCTGCTTTATTATTGATTTTTGAAGATCATAAATTTTTCTTTTAACTCCCGCTCAACCCACGTCAAATCCATTTTATAGATTAGATTTCAGCCGCTTTTGTTGTTTATTTCAGGTGTTGTCTCCATACAGTGTCTGATCCTCTAATCTAATATGCATCTGTATTTCCTTCATCTACAGCCAGAGGTGTCCTCCCCGACAGCTGGGCCCGTCATTCTGCTGCCTCTTACCGAATACCCTCCTCCGGACCCCAAGGTGAGGAGCGCCGATCCCCCTGCCAGCACCCTGCCTCTTTCGACTTCCTCCACCTCCTCCACCACTCGAGAACGGGAGCGGGATAGAGACCGAGACAAGAAGAAAAAAAAACACAAAAGAAGGTCGCGATCCAGGTCGCGCTCCAGATCCAAAACTAAGCACTCGCTACCCAGTGCATACCGCAGCTATAAGAAGTCCAGGTAATAATAGCCATTACCCTGACTTTTTTTTTTATTTTTTAAGGTCTTTAATCATCTCGTTTATTACAGCTTCCCAAAAGCATGTCATACTGAAACCTAACATTCTTATTGTATAGATTTGTTTACAACATGCCCTTTATAGAAAAAAAGATTAACTTAAGGTTTAGAAATTCAATCTTTCACACCTAAAACACAAAATTTAATCAAGGTTACAGAAAAAAATCTACTCTGCTTTTGTGATTTCACTCCTTGTGACGTGCCAATTTGTCCTTATCAGCTGCTGAAGTTGCAGTAATTATACTCATCTCCTCGAGCCAGTTTGACACGCCTTAATATATTTTCTGCAGATTGAATCATTTATGCCCCCAGCTTGAAATCACTTACAGTGCAAATTAAAAGCTGGAATCGAGGTCTCGAGTTCTTTTTCCCTTCTTTCATTCTTTTTCCATTTTGGCTGACTTTCCCTTTGTCTACTTTCTATCTATCTACCTATCTATCAAAACACACACTGTCTGACCTTGGTGTGCTGCGGTTCCGTCTTGTGAAAGTGAAGTAAGCAAAATCCTTAACGGTTATTATGAAAGCAGAAAAATAAAAAGGTTCCAGTTAACTTGTTTAAGTCTGGTCTCTGTTTGAGACTCAAAGTCTTTGCACGTCACGTTTTCTCGTCTTCTAGCCTAAAAATTAATCACGCACAGAAACCTGTCCCACGTGTTTTTCCAATATCGATTAATCTGGTATGATACAAAATGGAGTCTTTAAGCAGTGAGAATGATTTTGTTGTCCTCTCTGGTTTAAAAAAAAAAAAAGGAAGAGGAAATGTTGGGTCTATCCAATCTTTAGATTGAGGAAGGCGAGCTGCACCCCCTTATCAAAGAGCTGTGGGATTAAAATAGTTTATTTTAGGATGTCAGTGGATACTTTGCTAGCAATACTGGAGCCACATATTAAACAGAAGAACCAATTGATTCTGAGCGGAGACTGGCAGTATGTCTAAGGTATGGACACACACCCACATACCAAACTGCGGCATCGGAAAAGGTGCAGGCCAGGCATTGAAAACGGCATACTATTAGTCTCGCCTAGCCAGACCTTCAGACTGAAAGCAGAAGATCTGGGAACCTGGGCCGGTTTGAATGGCTGCATGACTGACAGTTAAAGCAACCAAAACGTTTAGTTTTGTCCAACATCATGTTTAGAGGTGTAGAAATGTCCCCACAGTAACAGACCGATATGAAACTGGTAAAACTGCTAAGAATCCAGCATATAATGCATCTTTGATTATTGCTTTAACCAGTCAGAGGACAATCTCTGGGGTTTTAATCTGCTTTACTTAAAACTGCAGATTGTGGCTCAGGACTGCAGATCTTCCCCATTTCCCTTGCAAAAGCTATACACAAAAGTGCCCCTATTGACCCCCTGACATTATGAAAACAGACACCAAGGTGTCACCTTCAGCTTATCTCTGCATGGGCTTGCCTGGCTCTCCTGTTCCAGCTGACATTTCCAGTCCGAAGTGGAGGCTACAGTGGACTAAAGGATGGGGAAATGATTTGGCTCCTGCAGTTAAACACACAGCTGTTGTAAACATGCTCTAATTTTCAGGTCCCTGGTGTCCAGGCCTTGCTTGAACCCTGCTCCATCCTGCCCTTAAATAAAATAAAAACACTTTTTCAAAAATAAATGTGGTTCATATCCCCCAGCAATCCTATGCATTGTATTATACCATCTATGTACAGCTGTGTCAATACAATAAAAGGCAATTTGCAGATCTGGCATCTTTAACACATTTTGAGTAGGAGGACTGATTTAAACATTACCGTACGCTACTACTAGCTATCATTTAAAAATTAGCCCAAATATCTATGCTTTTAAAATTGGACTTTACCTCCTAAAGTTCTCTAAAGTTCATTTCAGCTGTGGCTTAAGGATATTTGGCAGGTTCAATCTTATTTGCCAGCCTCCTCTCGCGTATATATATATATATATATATATCCCTTTCCTGTGGTGTGTAATCCGATTGTCAGGTGGTTATAGATGGGGACGTGTGTGTTGGGTGAGCGTGTATGTATAGATGAAATGACTTTATTGTTTTTAGCATGGTTAAGTTGCTGTCCTATTAACTTCCGTGGAGGAGAATGGAAAACGAAATTTTGACGCTTTTCACAAGTTATTTCCTGCCGCTGTCGTGCTTAAACATTTGTAATAAAAAAAGGTATATTGAGTAAAATATAATATGGATTATTACTTGTGCTGGAGGCACAGTGCTACAGCAGGAAAAATCTTTCTTCTCTCTCGTCTCATGTAATCCCTCAGCGAGAGGACTAATGGGAAATGTAGCAGGTACATGCACTGAATGATGTGGATGGGCCATTCAGCTAAGCGGGATGTACTCCATTGTTGCCGTCCTTTTAAATGTGTGTGACCTGTGGGACATTGGCGCTATTACCCGAGTCAAATTGCTACTTTAAGTTAAAATTAGGCTTTGCTATTCAGATTTTTTTTGTTTTGTAACCATTTTGGTCTGAAAGTGACAGGTTAGATTAGTAAAGTGGCGTTAAAATAGCCTACGTTTTGAATCGATTTGAGCAAAAATCTTTAAAATACTTAATCAAGAATGTAGGTAGTTGTATCTTAAGTACAACAGTACAGTTAGCTAACTAGTAGAACATTCTTTGTCAGTTTACGTTGATGAAAAAGTTGTCATCAGATTAAAATAACAGACTAAAATGCCCTTAATTAAGGGGCTCCAAATTAGCTCCCGGCACCATGCGGGTGGATCTGGAAAGCGATATACTTTAATGTGCCCTGATTGATTGCCCCACTGTAAGTCCACTTCTTTTTTTCATCTGTCAGATCCCAGTCCCATTCTCCTAGCAAGAGAGAGCGACATCGTGACGAAAGAGAAAGAGAGCGCTTCGGAGGCAGCACCTATCGCCTTGGCAACAGCCCAGGCCTGGGCAGGAAACGGTCAAGGTCCAGATCCAGGTACTGAATTGATGTAAATCTTTTTTTAGACCCACTATTATCATTTTGGGATCAATTGTGTTTCAAGCTTCCAACACCTGCAGAAAAAATCTTCTGAAAAACAAATTGATGTACTTGTTTGTACTATTTATTATGGTGGAAATACTTTACAATTAAATCATGTGCTAGTATCATAATTAAAAAGAACCCAAGCTCTGTGAAGCCGTGTAGGTTTGGGGGCGCAAGTTTACTTCCTGTTCTTGGAAATACATGAACACCGACTGCATTTTAAGTAGCTATATTAAGCAACTTAACCCACAAACAGAACACCGGGACTTTGTTTTAACAGTATCAACATTTTTGTAAAAGAAATTTAAAGGAAATGCCAAAATACTTCTGTAAAACGTCTGAAAATGTAATCCGTTCTGTTGCGGCACAGGTCCCCTTGCAACAAATCCACATATTGTTTTCTGTATTTTAGTCCATTTAGAACATTTGCAGGGCAAATCCATAAAATAAAGCTTTAAAATCTTCATAACCAATTTAGAAAACATATTTATAGATTTATTGGGAAAAGTACGTGTACTGCGTGTCCCAAATGGCCTGCTTCTTTTGGATGGAGCCTATGCAGTTCAAGAACATCTGTGGTGCTCGAGACAGGCTGAAGTGTCTTTGAGATTTTTGATTGTAGAGCCTCTCCTGAAATGGCAAACCTCAAGCAGCACCTGTTTTCAGGAACAAAGGGTTTGTGGCAGTTTGTCATGCCGAGCCACTGCCATAACCCAGTTTTTTGGCTGCACAGAATAAATCATATCTAACAGTACCGATATGTGCCGCACCGGGTGTTCAGGACCCAGTTCGTTCCTCACCATTTTAAAATCAACAGACGTCTTTTTTTTTTTTTTTTACTCAAAAAGCGATGATTAGTAACTCGAGTTTTGTAATCGGCTCTGCTTGTTCTATCAAACCAGTAATCAAGAAGGCAAAATGTTTTGGGGGTTTTGTTTGAAACAGAGCAGAAAACTTGATGGGGACTATGGTACACACTTGTGTCTTATGACCCTGTACCTATCAACAGTGAAGAGTTTGTTCCCTATTTGGTCTGGTGTCAAGGGTAGACATTAACATTTACAGCATTTGGTATTCTTATACAGAACGACTTACATTTATGTCTTTTTTTTTTATATATATATACAACTGAGCAGTTGGGGTTAAGGGTCTTGTTCAGGGTCCCAGCAGTGGTAACCTTGCAATTAACAGTACAGCACCTTAAGCACTGCGTGAACACTTACCTCATTCTAGACAATTATCTACAGAGTCTGATCTCAGTCAGCCTATAGCTATATGGGCAAAATGTGTGCTCTTGGTTGACGCTCTACCGGTAGGATCTCAATTAATGTATCTGTATGTATTAATCTTAAGACTGTCCGGTTTGCAAATTCTATAGCTTAGTGAGATGGTAGTCCAGATGCAGATTCTACTTGAGGGTTACTTCCTCCTTTCTGGAATTCTGCCTGACACCATCTATTGGCCACTTTTCTGCTATACTTTTGAGCCAAAAGCAATTTTGAATTAACAAAAGAGTGAAGGTCATGGTAAGCCTCCTCTTTTTTACCACCTTCAATAATGATATTTTTTTTTCAGGCTAAATTGTTTCTTTTCTCATTCATAGTTCCCTCCAGAAAAGTGCAAGGAGTTTTGCTCACTTTTGAGAAGTGCAAAATTGTGTTATTACTCTTTCGGTTTCCGCTTCACCCCAAAATATGTTTCCCAGCATGTGTGACGAGTTAGGAAGTAAAGCCAGGAATAGAAGTGGCTTAAAGCTAAAAACTTGTCTCCCATGGTGTTTGGTGCACTTTAGCTTTTAAACATTTGTTATAACATCTGGATTGGATCACTTATACGGCATTTCAGAGAAAATCACTTGCCATATAAAAGTAATGTATGCTGTAGCCGAGGGGCATTTTCAGAATGAGCAAAGGGAGCGTCCAGTGTACGTAGATTCTCATAATCAGTAAAGCTGTCATCATAGGTGTGGTCCTGCAGACCCGAGCAATTATTCACTACTGTAAGCATAGAGGAATTTTCCAGTGTGCAAATGCGCACCAGAACTTAAAGAGCTAAAGTTTTAAACAAGCTGACTTCAGACTGTTTATACTTGTCCCTGAGCACCTTAGCTTTACCCTACACACTTCCTGATTTTTCTTGACTGACGATGCTCTTTGTCCATTCCCCGCTCCAATATTTAATAACTAGCACACAATCCTAAAGCCTACCACTGATTTTATCCTTCCTAAACAGTCGTGGTGAAATGGTGAAGGCACCAAGTTTTTGTTTGGACAACCAGGAAGACCGGGGTTCAAGCCCCACCATCACCAGTCTGCCACTGTTGGCTCCCTGAGCAAGACCCTTAACCCTTTCCCCCGCTCTAACCCCAATGGAATATGTGAAGAAACAAATTTCACTGTGGTAGTATGTGTGACAAATTTACATTTAAACTCATTAACATTAGTCCAAGCTCTGATAAAGCTTAGTCATCTTTAATGTCCACACTTTGTTATTGTCTGGTGTCAATGCATCAATACCCTGAGTTACTGCGTTCCTTTACAAAATCCAGGACAAACAGTTAAAGGTTTGGGAAAACTATATTGGAACTAACTGCTTCCCATAGAAAACCCCGCTTTCTGAACCCCTCTAAGTTGATGCTTTTTTTTAAGCATGCTAAGCACAGTGGATTTATGGTGCATAGTTTAAGAGACCCATTAATAACCGCCTCAACTCCCACCGCTTGTTGACAGACTTCTTACCTTTACATGATTACAATGCACAATTCCGTGCTGTTGTGATAAGAATATTAAGGTCATGTCTGTTTGCAGCAACTTCCCGGAATTAATAACTTTTCCGCACTACGCTGCTGTAACTAAACCCCAACATAACTTTATTGTTCCAAAGTTTTTTTCAGCAATGTTACCGAAGCACTGAGTGCCTTTACATTGATTGTGTGCCCATTACACACTCCTGCTAACTCTTAACTCTGCCCCGGGCTGTGTTCTCTCCAGAGAAGGAAAGAAGCAGAGAAGTGCTTTTCTTAGTTCCATGGCTTATTTGCCCTTGCTGTTGGGTAAAGTATTCAGGAGTTATTTTTTCCCCCCAAATTTATGGTTCGCTAATGGCCATCCCATCAAGATTAACGTTAGGGCTAAACTAAATAAGACCATACAAATTTGAGCTGCTTTTAAACAAGTACTCGAGATTAATATCCAGTATTTCCTGGAATAATGTAGCTTTATGAACAGCCAGTACCTTCTGTAAAGGTGACTAGCTGTGGTGTTATTTAGCTGAGAAGGATCTGACTCAAGCTTGGTAAATGCCAAACTTTACGTGTGGATGATAGGAGTTAAGGTGTTGGACTGCTGGTCGGAAGATCGTGAGTTTAGTCCCCAGCACCACCAAGCTGTCACTGCTGGGCCCTTGAGCAATGCCCTTCAACTCCCAAATGCTTAGTTGGATTAAAAAAAAATAAATGTTGCTCTGAATAAGGAGATCTACCAAATGCCAGAGACGTAAATGTAAAGGATGGTAATGGTAACTCTTTTGACATGGTATTTGGTGCAAACATTTGTGAAATTTGTTCATAATAATAACCATAACAATAATAACAATCATCATCAATAATAATAGCGTGTCTGCGCTGGCAGTCTGTTATTATTCAGTTATCTTCCTGACCTGCCATCATAGAAGCACTGCCAGCAGGACAGGATTTCATCTTAAAGCAGCTGTTGGTCTGTTATAGTTTTGCACCAAGCGATGCCTAACGGCAGTTTATCTGCTTGAGGGAAAACCACACCAACTTGTGTCATAGCACACTGACAATCATCCAAGGGCAGAGCATTTCCGAGGACCCTGGAGCGATGAGGCAATAACTTTTTTTTTTTTTTTTGTTTTTTTGTTTGTTTTTTTTGTTTGTTTTTCATGAAAAGCTAAGCGGTGCCGCTGCTTGTTAGCGCAGGTTAGTGTCAGTGCGGCCTTTCGCTGTTGTCTTTTTATTGAATGAGTGTGAGCGTAAGAGAGTGCGAGCAAGAGAAAGGGACTGAGCAGTATTGTGCCAGAAATAGTGTAAGTAAAGTAGCTGGAGTGTAAGGATTATGGGCTCTCGGCACCACGTGGGTGGATTGTGTGAGTAAGGAGGATCATGTGCAAGAGTGTGTGTTGGTTTTGTGTGTGTGTGTGTGTTGCTGAATACTGGGCAAGCCCACCATTTAAGATGTTAGTACTCAAGTGTTCCTAGGATACATCCCAGAACACCTAGTTTGGGTAAATTCTTTTTTTCGACTATAAATGGGAACTGATTATAGGTGGAGGTGCAGTGGTAAAATCGGGGTTTGATTCCCAGCACCACCAAGTTAGCAGCGCTGGGCCCCGGAGCAAGGCCCTTAATCCCCAGTTGCTCAGATGTATAAAGGAGATAAATGTAAGTCGCTTTGGCTAAGGGTGTCTAACAAATGCTGTGATTGTGTATTTATAGATATAAACTGAACTGGTATTATATAAATAATTAAATGCTATGATGTTTCCTATTTAAAATTTTCACGCTTTTAAACATGGCTGACGTAATACAGCGCAAAGTACTAACTCAAATGTAGCGTGTGCTCGATTTGACATGTACGTCATTTCAGACGCCGGAGCTTTTTAGAAAAACTTTTGCAATTTATTCAGGCTTACGTGGCTCATGGCTAGCAAAGATAATCTTTAAGTGTGAGAAATGACCCAGCATCTTATTAATCTGTCATTAGCACAAGGAAATGAGGACGAGGTAAATCCGGGGAAATAAATGAAATAGGTGGTGTTAGTAGGCAGGAGGTTTTACACACCTCAATTTCATTAGATTTTCTTAGTTGTTATAAGTAATAATAATATATGTATATATATCTGTTTACTTTGTGTTATCTCAGATCACCTCACGAAAGGAGAAGAAAGAAGTCCTCAAAATCTATGCATCACTCGAAGCGTTCCTCCAGATCTCCTACCGCCTCGTCAGACAGAAATAGGGCAATAAAAAAAGTCTCCACCCACACTGCTAGCTCCTCCCCTACGTCCAGCCCCACATCCAGCTTAAGGAGCTCCAGGTACAATAATCTTACTATTTTTAGTAAGTATGCTAGAGAAAGAGTATTATATATGGCTGTGCTATATCTTAATTCAATTCCTTTTATTTATTTAGCGCTTTTAACAATTGACAGTGTCTCAAAGCAGCTTTACACAGAATGCAGTCAAAATTGAAAAGGGTAAGTTTGACCCTAATGAGCAAGCCGGTGGCGATTGTGGCAAAAACAACTTCCTGAGATGAAGTAAGGAAGAAACCTTGAAAGGAACCAGAGTTAATATGGAACCCATCATCACCTGAGAGACACCGAGTGTCTATTTATTACAGCGTATGGTATTGGTAATCAAATGTATTGTAAACTGTAGCCTTTGGGTCAGTGGAGCAGAATGAGTCGCTGAAAGAGAGTGAGAGAGAGGGGGGAGACAAAAAGAGGGAGAGAGAAAGAAAGAGAGAGTGTATTAAGGATTATTAGAAGTTGCTTTCCTTTTTAAATATCCTCGGTGTTTTGGCATAATTTGACATCCAGACCAACGACCTGTTGAAGGATAGATGAACGCGGTTTCCGATTTAGAATGTGTTTTTGACGCATGCGAGAAAAAAGAAAAGAAAAAAAAGATTGACCACACTGCGCTTGTTATTGTCATTCCTTCATTATTGATTGTTTTATTTAGATCACCACAGGGGACATCTGTATTTAATAGTACTCTGTCAAAATTTCTCAGGTTTTATCAAAAGGCTGTTGAACCTGTATTTATTTGTCCTTCTCTCGTCTCAGTTCTTTTGTGGATAGATGAACATCATAACATTTTTCTAGTTTTTTTTCTTTTTCAGTCCTTCACTTCCTGTTTGCTCATGTCCGTCCTTGCAGCTTTTAAATACACTCAATTCTTGTTTTTGTGCCATTTGTTTTTAACAGGGACGCGTCACAGGAAAAGGACAAGCAGGTCTCGTCGACAATTATTTCTTCGGTTCAAACCAAAATCACTCAGGTATGTAGACAATATATTTAAAAAAAAACACAAAGCTCCCTGTTTATGTAGTTGTCCTGATATTGGAAATATCCACCACTAGCAGGTTGCACCACCCAACCCTGTCCCTGATTGTTTTTCTGGGGGAACACTGTCCTTATGCTGTAAATGACATGCTTTAAGTGCCTCCTTGATCCTATAGTATTTGTAAGCAGAAAGACATTTTAGCAGGCTGATGTCATGCAGCTGTCAACATCGGCTGCTTTGGTCTCATCTCTGCCCTCGTCTTTTTTGCAAACAGTATGCCGCATGCGTTTCTCCTCTGTTTGTGAATGTAAGGAACGCTCGAGAATGAAATCACGCCCATCAAACCCGTGTTTTATGCAACGCTTGTTGTTTAGCTGCCAGTTCTTAATCTCTGATTGCATGCTGAAGGAAGATTCACACTGCTAAACACTCTTTTATTTTGGCTGAAGTAATATCCTGTTGGAGAAAGAGTTGCAGAGACTTGGCAGCACAGCGTAGTGATGCTGACAACACTGATCCACAGACTCCACCTACAAGTGAACGGATGCTTCCTATTAAAACCAGCAGCTGCTGACAGAACATAGAACTCGGAACACAAACAAATAGTTGTACAGAGGAGAGGCCTGTGTGTGTGTGTGTGTGTGCGCTATGGGAATTGCAGTGTATATCATTTTCATCCACAACTAGTTTTCTTGGCCAGCTTTTATGAAACTAGCTGTATCAGAAAAAGTGCATACTTTTCTCTTATATAGTATGCAAAACACTAAGCAGGTAGCAAGTCCAAATCCTTGGCTAATATGTTAGTATGATTCTGAAGAACACCTGCGATGGACACTTGACTTTCCCATGAGTTCACAGGATAGACAACTTCTTATGCGATAATGGCACCTTTATCCAGAGCGACTTACATTTATCTCTTTTTCTACAACTGAGCAATTGGGGATTAAGGGCCTTGCTCAAGGACCCAACAACTTGGTGGTGCTGGGGATAAAACCCAGATCCTCCAATTAGCAGTCCAACACCTAAACCACTGTGTGATGTCACATGATAATGTCAGCATGGCAGATGCAGTACATCAGGAAAAGCTTATTAACTCAAATGTAGAGCGTCCTTCAGTAAAACACGATTTCAGACACAGGGATTCTTATAAAAACTTTTGAATTTATTCAGGTCTACATGGCTCATAGCAGCTGGCTATATTAAGGCAGGGACAAGGTGACTGATGAGTCTGATTAAATGAAGATAATCTTCGAGTGTAAGATATGACCCAGCGTCTTAATAATCTGTCATTAACGCAAGGGAATGAGGAAGTGTTTGAGCAAATCCTGTGAAATAAATGAATGATGTGTGAGGTGGGGATATCGGGCAAGAGAGTGTAGGATAATCTCTTAACACCGTTCTAGAAAATATATTATTTAACCTAGGGGTGTAAAGACCTGAGGCAAACCAGTTGACTCTTGGTTGATGTTACATTTGTGGCATTTCATGCCCTTACACAGAGTGCCTTATATTTATTTATTTTTTTTTGTAATCAAACTGACCAGGGGTCCAATAGTGCTGCTGAGAGTTGAACCCTCGATCTTCCGATCTGCGGTCTAACGTTTTAACCACTAAGCTTACCGCCTCAGGTCTTTTTGGCTTTCCTGGCCCAATTCCCTCTGGTTTCATTACCCTTTTTATCAAATCACTTTTTCACTTCACCCTGGCCAGTGTATATACACTGATTAGTCTATCTAATCTGAACAAGCAGTATGGGAGTGCAGAAATGTAAGCCTGTCTCCGTTAATAAATAACCAATATAATCGCAATTAATAGACAGAACCGCGGCCATTGTATCCAACCGCAGTTACTGCACACTTTTTAGCCAGAAGGGGAGCTGTAGTACCTGCAGCACCCTACTTCCAACCAGAGCATGTGAGCGGAATGGAGTAAAAAGCTGGAAGAGGTTTTTCGAAAGTCGCCGCGTTGTGAACGAATGTTTCTAAACAGGTAAACACCACTGACGTAACACAATCAAAGATGGTTTGACTCAAATGCAGTCTGTCCATATGCAAGCTTTACGCTAAGCAAACACGTGTATCAGCGCAATTATACAGCAAAGATGTTTGCTAGTGTTTCCCTCCTGTAACCTCCCAAGCCATTAAGTAGCAGGGATCAGCCTTGTTTGGAAATGTGACATTTATGGCCTGTTCTTTTATGGTCATAGTTTATTGTGATTGTCTTTTTATTTGCAGAATCTTCACATTTATGCCTTGTGTATATACAGTTTTATTTGGAAACTACAAGCTTTTTTTTTATGGTCACTGCACGCGATGGATCTGTTATTTACATATTTTTTTTTTATATTTCTCGAAGATACAGTAATTCTTATTTATCATTAAAACAAACAATCGATAAAGCCACATAACAGGCAATAAATCGTCATGTTCAGTTATTTATTCGACAGTTAATTGTCATTTAAATTTCATAATCATGACAGTCCTACACAAAAAGACCGATTATTGTACAATAGAACAATAGAGCCAATAGAAATAGTGTGTGGGACTATGCTTTCTTTAATCAGAAAATAAAGAGTAGTAGTAGTAATAATAGTAGTAGTTGAGTCGGTCACAAAAAATATTTGTCCTGCTTGAGTCCTTTATACCTTGGATATTCGTTCTTACAATGTTGCTGTCTGCGTTTCATTTTTCCTAAACGTTTAAGCAACACTTAAAGGAAACACGTCCGTACGGTATGAGTGACTATAATGGGAAATTATAGCTAGGACATGTTTGAAGTAGTGTAAAGCATGACATATTCTGTAGATCTCGGTGTGTTTATATTAGAATATTAGAATTATAACTAATTGTTGGCCTTTAGATGTTTTCAGGCTTTACCGATTGTAAAGTTTGGTGCAGAACATTGCATGTTTACGTTAGTTTAAAACAAAACATTTCCTGTTGCCAGCAGGTGGCGCTATTTTTAAAATGGTATATTGGCATTTAGACTCCTGTCGAACATCTGAAGTTTGTGTTGTGGTGGGTTAAGCTGCCGAAACCCACACGCGAAGTTGCGCTCCGGCGACCCGGGTTCAATTCCGTCTCGCGTCCCTCCCCCATTTTATCTTTCTGTCCTCTAAATAAAAGCAAAATGCCCACAGAAAAAATCTTTTAAAAAAATGTAATGTTTGGTAATAGCAAAAACAACACACAATTTTATTGAGAAAATGTAAAATAGCCCACTTTCTGTTGGGTTATTTTTGTAGATATTGGTGTGTTACATCGGTATACCAATTTTCATAAATAGGCGCACTTTATTAAAGTTGGCGCTATCGAGCCATTTTTCCACATTAGACGTACATTTTCGCCAGTGAGTTTCCAAGCAAAAATGCAAGTGAAGAATAAAGAAAAAACAAATTCCAATAGGGCCCCGAAAATGAAATGGTTTTTCTTTGGGGGATCATTGAAAAACATGCTAAATGTTTAAAATATATGACTTTAAGTGGGCAACATTTTCTTGGGCTAACGTCTCCCAGACTTTATTGGGGGGAGAGCGTATTGACAGACAGCTGGCACCGGCACGTGACAGCACCTGTTAGAAAGTACACTGTTGCACCGCTACATGCCCCGGTCACCAGCAGATGTTCCTAGGAAGACTTCAGTCATTCATTTTTCTCTTAAAGAAGCTATCAATCTATCACAGAAGCTGTCTAAGGTAGCACTAAAACTGTAAAAGTGCAGCACTCTGTGTTTGCATATCTGTCAGCCTATAGAACAAAAATAAATTTCATTTAATATCGACCTCCGTCCACAAACAAGCCTGAAACAAACCAGTCATGCATATCAATGCGTTTTCTAAAGCGTTTTAGGCAAAGTTATTGAAGACCTCATTTGTGCTTTTATAGAGGGGTTCTTTTTTTTCCCAGCAGCTTTCATCTTTTGTTTGTGATTGTGTTATTAAGGAAAGCATAAACCCCAAACTTCTGAAGATCGTCTGAAACAACTCCTCTTAGAGGCTGATTTATATGGCATTCTGTATTTATCGCACAGATAATGGATAATCTAACGTTTTTTCCTTTTCCTTTAAAAAATATAATAACATTTTATATAATAAGTAGTACGGATGGATGGATATTTGCACAATCCTTGGTAATAAACTGTTACTGTAGAATTGATAATGCAACAATAACATTTCAGATGGATGGAAAGATGCCATCTATCTGTATAGGATAATCCTACGTACATGTGTCTTAAAATACTTCATCTCTTTTCTTAAAAAAAATCTGTTTTAGAGTTTGTGATTGTAGTTACTGGGGGTATTTACCTGAAAAACAATAACACTTGTGACTCGTTCGATGTTTGCA
Organism: Bagarius yarrelli; assembly: GCA_005784505.1. Classification (NCBI taxonomy): domain Eukaryota; kingdom Metazoa; phylum Chordata; class Actinopteri; order Siluriformes; family Sisoridae; genus Bagarius; species Bagarius yarrelli. The sequence goes on along the minus strand of VCAZ01000019.1, from coordinate 4,125,146 downwards.
AGAGATTTCTGTTAAAGAAATAGTTTGCATATTGTTGTTCATAGATGATGTGGCGTATAAAAGTCCTTGTAAATGAGCGGTTACTATAGAAACAATAACAGATTATAGAACGAGCGTGATGAGTGGGTGCGTGTATGATTGGATGGAAGGATTGATAGACAGACGGACATGAACACATGCTTAAAATTTTAGATAGACAGACAGATATTTGCGCAGTTTTTGTGAATAAACTGCTACTCTAAAATTGATAAGCTTTTATAGAACCGATGGATGGATGGATGGATGGATGGATGGATGGATGGATTGGACGGCGCAGGGCAGGTCAAATTTTGGCTTTATGGCACATTTTCTGTGAATAAGTGTTAATATAGAAACTAACATTTTGTAGAGATGGATGGGTGGATGGATAAATTGATGAATAGATTTTTTTCCTTTTAATTCATTGCATAAAACTGCTACTATAGTGACATTATATAAAAGGCCTGCAGTGGATGGATGGACAGACAAACGGATGTATAAACATTTGCCTGACAATTTATCAAACACTTGATGAACTGTAATGACAAAAACTATTATTTATTTATTTAATTATTTTTTTTTTTTTTACAATAAACACATCGGAACGGATTGAGGTACGGATAGATGGAAGAATAGAGAGCTCAGGATTGGCAGAATGCTGAGTGATTGTTTAAGCAGCTTATTCCTGCAGGTTCTTGTTGTTTATCTTCTGTACTATCGATGTTGTACAGCCTAATTACAAAAGTAAATAAGTGTGGAAATTGTGTCTGTGACACTGGAGTGTTTCCAGGGTGTTTACATGAACAAATTTACTAATTCAGCTATTACTTTTCCTCATTTTCTTGCACACAACAGGCAATTTAACAAGAAGTAATTAGGAACACAATCCAGTGTCTGGGGTCCTGAAGGATTGACACTCTTTTGAAAAGTGGGTTAATTCGCTTCCAAAATAATGATAGAGGGGACCTGTGTGAATTGACACTGTTAGGAAGAAAGTGGGTAATATTTCGGTGGCTGCTTATCCGAACACCATTTGTGTCTGGTGATTGAAATTTACTAGCACATTATGCAATAGCCGAAATTTGCCTAAATAAAAAAAGTGAACATTGTTGCGCCCTCGTCGAATCCCGTGGAATGTTTGAAGCTCCAATGAACAGTGAAGCAAGTGAAAATTTTCATTAGCTCATTAAAAGAATAAAATCAACTGGACCACTAGAAGCATACTTCTTCCTAAGTAAGTACCTGAAACAAGCTGCGTCTGAGAACTGTCTGAATTTTACAGGTGCAGCATTCGCATGTGATACAATTTTCTTTGCCTGTGACCATTTCAAGCTCTGCGATCCAGGCAGCTGTGTTTATTTGATGCACTGTAATGACCGTAAAGACTGTAAAGAACTTGCTGCAAGCTGGTTGCTTGTAATGATTAACTGGAAAGCGCTTTGTCAGTTCAGCCTGGGATCTACGTGCTAAAGAACAGTAGTTTCCAATCTTTTTGTTGTCCGAGACCCTCTTCACATTCAATACTATTATTGCTTTTGGTATTTCCTGCATTTTGTGTTTCCAGTATTGCTACACTGCGACCCAAATTGGTGGGAGGTTCCTCACCTGGGTCCAGTATGCCTGGGTCATTACTCTCAGCTGCTGAAGGTTGAAGACCTGGTTGTTCTTGTGAAGGATAAATTACAAAGTTGTGGTTAAGGGCCTTGCTGAGGAACCCAGCAGTAGTCTGGGCTGGGATTTGAACCCACAATCTTTTGGTTGGTAAGTCATATTGATTTGTTGACTGAAAAATGGTGATGTCGCAGGTTTGGCCTCCTGCCTTATTCTGAACCCCAGTGGCAAAGCTGTTATTGGTCATCCAGGGTTGGTGTCTGGTAGCTCGGTTCCTCTTAACTCCCTAAGCAAAACATGCCATACTTTTTGTTGAAATTGTCAGTGTGAACACACTACTTACATTATTTCTATTACGGAATATTAGTGTGAGTTAATACACTAATTATTTCCACCCCAGGTGCTTTAAATTGTCACGAAGGCAGTTATTCGGTCTGTACTGTAAAAGGTAGACATACAAGACAACGTGGTTTAATCTTATTAATGTGTTTTTCCTCCTTTTTAGATTTGAAAATGTTAACCGAAATGGTTAAAAGCATTGTTTTTTATATATTTTACTTTTGATTGTAAATTAGCGCGTCCTGGGTAAGTATCAGGTCTTCAGTTTTGGTCTTGTTTTTTCATTTTATGTCTGTTAATACTTTTGGCTTCGTTGCACTCCGGCTGACACAAGGTGACTTTTAAATACTTTGTAAAATAAAGCTGACTTGACTTGACACAAATGAAGCAAAGCAAAAAAAGAGGTAGTAAAAGTTTTTTTCTTATTTTTTTTTTTTTTGGAATAATGCCTGCCTCTGCACTTTTTGTGTTTTTTTGGGAGTTTGCTTTTCAGCATTTTATACTCTACTGCTTGGGCTGCCCCCACCTCCCCACCGTACTTTATTTATCCGCCTTCTCACCAGCGTTCATTGTGAGCGTGATATCACGCAGGTTTGCATTCAGTCACTGGCTGGTTTGTTTTATGATTACTTCACCTGGGTTCAGGTTAGAGTTAGGAGGGATTTTATTGGAATTTCTGGATCAATATCGCAGCCAGAATATTGCACGGTGAGGCAATGCAAGTCGAGGTGAGGCTAAATTTGTGGGCGATCGCTCATCCTGGCTCACCTCCTACGAAAATGCCTCCTGCTCCGAGAGATTGGATATCTCCAGGACGTGATGCATAGTCTTCAGGTCGGACTGCTTTTAAAACCGTAACAGCGCAACCGAGCAGTTCAATGAAAAGGCGCTGAAGGCGGCTGGCTCATAAATAGGCACGGGGCATTAAGCTGTCACCGGTGAAACATTAGCTTTATCAGATTGCAAGCGGAAGCCGCTCACACATATCTCCGCGCAATCAACAAACATCAGCACCTAAGCAGCAGCTGACGTTCAAGCACACTGCGTCTCCTGTGTCCCATTTTATCAAACGACTATCATGCTATAGTGCTGCGTCAATGTGCGTTATGTCCCGAGATAAAACACTTTCCATAAATGTTGTGCATGAATGTATAAGCAAACAGTAAAAGCAGCACAGTGGAGTACTGTGGTTTTTAACTGTTTTAGACTCGGGCAGGATTAGACAAAATGGAAAAATACAGGGACTACCTTATATACCACATTTCAATTGATCAACACCATCATATTCAGATATTTCCTATATGGGCAAAAGTATTATTTTTTCAACCATCCCATTCCAGATTCACTCTCACTCTTATGGAGAAGTTTTCTGCTAGATTGTGTCATGTGACTGTGAAGATTAGTTTATTTAGTCACAATGGTATTAATGAGATTAGACACTAATGTTGGGTGAGGGGGGTCTGCGGTGCAGTCAGTGTTTCAGTTCATCCCAGACCAAAACGCACCATGTCTTCATGAAGCTCAGGGGATTTGTGCACAGGGGCATTGGTCATGCCGGAAGAGTTGTTTGTAGATAATCAGAGACATCCTGCACAACTGTGTGTTTTAAATTATGTGATGCATCAAATTATATTAGTAAAATGAGTCTAAAGGTTTTTAATTGCTAGCTAGGCGCGCTTTTCTCATTTAGTGAAGGCCCTGCTTTGCTAGTTTTTAGTCACGTCATATCAAAACAGATCTGCAGTTTATAAATCCTTTAAATACCGGCTGTCAAATAATCTGTGTTGCCCACATGCTTACAGTGGCACTGCAGAGATGACGGCTAGCATATAAATGCTTATTAAAAAGTGAAAACTTCAGCAAACAGAAGGAAAATTACTGAAGGACTCTGTGATTATATTTTTTTTAGCACAGATGTAACAGCAATCAATCAAGTCAGAACGTCTCTTGCACATCAAATGACGTGACTGACACTTAATTCCGGAAATGAGACTAAAGACTAATGAAAATCTTTGAAAATGTCATTTTCTCTTTTATTTTATTTAAAATAGCGTCACGATTGATGGAGAAGTGATAATTCAGTGGTTAAGGTGTTGATTTGCTGAGCAGAAGATCATGGTTTCAGTTCCCACCATCGCCAGGCTGCCCATGCAAAGCTATTAACCCTTAACTGCTCAGTTGTATAAGCAAATAAGATGAACTTAAGTCACTCTGGATAAGGACATCTTCCAAACGTAGATAGAAACATTCCTTATGTAAAGTCCTTTTCCAGCCAGACACACATACGTGTGCAGAATACACACATCTCTGCAGCTGCACACTGCACTTCCTGTGCAGTTTATAACGAATGCAGAGACAGAAAAACAAGACATATAATAAACAAGCATTGTATAGATGTGTGTGTGTGTGTGTGTGGAAAAATCTGCAGTGAATTTTGACCTATGATCTCATTATTAATTTGGTGTATCCTCTGCCTGGAACTGTCTACCCTGATTCCCCTGGACTCATGCTGCAGTGATGTCTTAATGTCTACTTACTACCACAAAGTCGTGTTTTCTATGGCGACCTTCATTTCCTATGGCGGCCCTTTTTTTCTTTACTTTAAATTATTTTAGACGAGTGTAAGGGTTATTTTTTTTATTCCAGGTTCCTGTTTCGTTTCTTTGGTTGACAGGAAGCCAGGCTGTCGCTAATACAGCCCTTGGAGAAAGAAGTCCATCAGACTGGCTGCTCTTCCTTTATCTAATATAATGCAGGGCTGTTGAGTATTTGATGTTTTCTCTTCCCTCTATGGTCTGTTATATGTAGAATCGCTTAGAATAGTATGATACCTGCAGTTTTTGTAGCTGCAAAGAATAAACATCCCGAAGTTCAAGCTGTAAAAATACCCAAATCTGTTACAATATAATAAAATGTCACTCTACAAAAAAGAAGAAAGTCTAAGTAAAATAAGAATGTTTAAAAAAAAACTGTACTATTGGCATGTAAAGCAAAGATGGACAAAAAATAACTACTGAACAAAATAAATTGTCGCCAATAACAATGAGGTCACAGAACGTGTGTTAAAAAAAAAAAAACAACTTTGTGTTATAGCTTAGTGTATGTGCTGAAATATTAATAAATATTAGGACATGTCAGTGTTAATTACAGCATAAGAAAAGAAATACGTCTTTAAAATCTCCTTTTGCACGATTTACAGAAACTTAAACAGAAACCAGCCTGCTCCGAACCTTACGCCTAAGCTGAGATTGACGATAGCGTTAGGAAAATTGTCTGTGATTGACATATAATAGTAGACAGACACTGCTGCGCCAGAGTAAGCTAGCATGCATGATAAGGGTATGTAAAGACAATACATGTCGAAATATTGGACACTAAAGATTGAAACTTGCTTGAAGCCAGTTCTCCTTCTTGGTTGTCGATGTGTGATGTATTCGGCTCATGTCGTTGACCGTAACTTTAGGCAGATCTTGAAGCAACCGAGTGGAAAATGCCTTAGTTGCTATGAGTTCTAAGCATGCAGGAAGTGACTGAGCTGGCTGACTTGGAATGCTAAAGAGTGTATGCATAAAGCCTTTTTCCCCAGTAGATCAGTCGTTTCTGAAATGCTCACATCTGGCAGCAACAAACGGATGTTTGTCATAAACATTTCCGAAAAATTTTGGCAGGATTTTCTATTAAGGACATTGCATGTTTGAGTAATTTTAGAAATGCAGGTGTTGTGCCAACTCATTATAACCAGACGTCGGAGGCAGGCTTCCCCGTTGCTGCGTCTGAAATTGCATACCACTTAAGTAGGTACTACATTTAAGAAATGCGTACTTCACATGCGTTCTTCTAGAGCTTAAAATATCATTACACTATTGTTTAAAAATATTATGATAGTTGATATTTTTCACATAGTCTTAATTACGTGTTGTATGAACAAAATTCGGACGTACTCCATCCGCCATGTTGATACGGTGATTCGACATGCGTCATCACAGCAGCGCAAATTTAAATTCGCCTTCAGCCGTTTACTCCTCTGACAAGTCATCTCTCCAGGGGGCTTATGGGATATTAGTGTCCATGTGTCCTATGTGTACTGTGGAGAAGTGGTAGCGCGGTGGTTAAGGGGTTGGTCTGCTAATTAGGAGATCGGGGTTCGATTCCCAGCACCAACAAGTTACTACTGTTGGGCCCCTGAGCAAGACCCCTATTCTCCAATTGCTCAAAGATACAAAGGAGGTAAATGAAAGTTGCTCCGGATAAGGACGTCTGCCAAATGTTACTTCAAAATCCAGGTGGAAATTGTAAGTCATTTGTAGTTTGTAGGTTTTTCGCCTACTAAAGATTCAGACGTGCTCGCCATGTATATTCAGTTATGCCAACGATTAGCATGGACTCTGTCCATCACTCTTTCACCACCACTCACTGCAACAAGGCACAACTCATTTGTCAAATTTTAACTTTAATCTGCTTTGGGTTATGTTTATGGTTCTGTGTTTTTGGCTCCTGGTTTATTTCAGTCTTGTTACTGATCTTCTCCAGTGTAAACTTCAGTCTTTAATCCAATGTGTAACTCACTTCTCTTTTTATATTTTTTTCCTCCTCCCTCAATCCAGGACCTCATGGCTAAAGTACGAGCGATGCTAGCCAAAGGCCTACAGCCCAACCCATCCTAAAAAACGTGAGAAGGAGCGGAGCGATGACTGAGCCAACCACAGACACATCACCCGCGTCAGCACCATTCAGGACTGCAATGCAGAACTGTAACCCGTGTGTATTATCCCTTTACGCATACTCCTATGGATCTCCTGTCCCCAAGCATCACCGGTGTTTCCCTTTAAGCTAAAAGAGTTCCAAATTTGTGAGACAGAACCAAACAGCATGCAGGGTATATTGATTTTGCGCTTTTGGGGGGTGTGGCTGGGGTTGCAGGAGGTTCTATCGTACAGGAAAATATCAACGACATAAAAATTAACAAGGCCCCCCCCCACACACACACACGCACACACACACACATACACACAAAGAAATTACATTAGCAGGATAACGGAACCCCATGATGTGTGATTAGGATTTTGCAGGGGACAGTGTTAAATCCTTCTGTGAAGGATCAGGATATTTTCTATTCTTCTGTCATTTGTTCTTCTTTTCTCCAACATGGATCATTTTCTAAATCGTGTGGCTGCTCGAGTGTTTAATTCCGGTGTTTATTTTAAACTGATGTGGCCTTTGTTCTGTATGTTTGTACATGCTTTCCGTTGCTTTGAAAAACTAAACAATGAATAAAAGTGGAGTCCAAAACTGTGTCCATGTCCAATTGTGCCCGGAGTTTGTGAGCGAATGTGTGTGTGCGCTTACAATGTGCAAGATAAAATGCTGCATAACAGAATTGTTTATTGTGATATAAACATCAGGAGCAGTTGGCGTTTAGAGAACGTTAGGGCACGTTGGGGTTTAAGGGGGCATTTGAACACTAATGGTGGGTGCTAAAGAAACAGGTGTGTTAAGCGGATTTATGGGAAAGTTTGCTGAGTCGCCTCAAGACATTAATAATGCAGCGTATGAGAAAAACATATGTTCTAAACATAATTCACGTTATGTTAGCAGTGTGAGTTATGTTCAGTATGACTTTATTCCCCTTATACAAAATGGTAAATCAACAGGCACTTTATTGCTAACAAACTGAAGACTTGTATGATATTCGTTTAATATACTGCCTATCCCACACAAGTCACTACCTGTTTTTAACTAAGCAAATAGGTCAGCTCTCCCACTGGATAATAACTTAAGGGAGGAGTGTTTCAGCCTGGTTATTTAACCCGAGCTGATGCAGTGACGAGCTTCTCATTTCTCAACCAACCATGTCAGATCCTGTAGTTGTGGAAAAGATGTTCATCTGTTTCAGAAGGTCAAATTATTACAATGGATCAAGCAAAGAAAACATCTAAAGTGATTGCTGAAACTAGTAAACTTAGGTTAGGAACCGTCCAATGTATTTATACATACTGGAATGATGGTAAGGAACCAACATCTTCAGAGAGAAAATGTAGCTGATGCAAAATCTTGAATAATCGTGATCGGATCGTTTGGTGAAATCAAATCGTAAAAAAACAACAGTAGAACTCACTGCTATGTTTAATAGTGAAAGTAAGCAAATTTCCACACACACACAATGCAAAGGGAACTCAAGGGATTGGAACTAAACAGCTGTGTAGCCTTGTCAGTGAAGCTAATCAGGAAAAAAAAAAGGCTCTAATTTGCTAGGGAGCATAAAGAGCAATAGAAGAAGGTCATGTAGTCTAGATTTACCCTGTTCTAGAGGTATCGGGGTAAGAAGAGAGGTGGATGAAGTGATGAACTCATGTCTAGTGCCTACTGTACAAGCCTATGGGGGCAGTGTTATGATCTGGGGTTACTGCAGTTGGTCTGATCTAAATTAATTCGCGCAGGTTATTCCATCAATAGATTTTTTTCTTTCCTGGTGGCACGGGGCAAATTCCAAGATGACAATGTCAGAATTTGTCGTGTGAAAGAGTGGTTTATTCAGAATATTTGGGATGTGCTGGAAAAACTTTGCGCAGCAGTTCGACTTTCCCATCATTAATACAAAACCTTGGCGAAAAAATAATGCAACTCTGGACAGGAATAAATGTTGCGACATTGCATGCTGTAGTCAAAGCCAAAGGCGGTCCAAGGAAATATTAGTGTGTGTGACTGTTTTTTGGGGGTTTTTTTTGGACAGGCAGTGCATTTTATTCTAATGTGCTACCATGTTTGTTCTAATAATGCAATAACTGTCACTCATAACAAATGGGGGTCTGAGTAAGTGATAACATTTAAGACAGTAAATATCCAGTTTTTCATGCTTGGTATGTGGGCTGGGCATGACACGGGCAGTAAGGGGGTTTTAACCTGACTTAGGGGGCTAACTAGGTTGGGAACCACTACTTTAAATTATGACCAGTAAATCTCTGATTGGAAATCATGTGATTGGTTCAATATGTTTATTTGTTTATTTTATGTATATTTAAATCTCCGTCTATAGAAAATAAAATTTGCCATTAATTACCACAGATTCAAAATTATTTTCTTTGCATGTCCCAGCTTCAGAAATTCTTCTCAAATCACAGGTCAGCCATGATATTGTCCTCCTGAAGCAGGCACCATTAAGGGCCTCGCTCAAGGGCCCGTCAGTGGCAGTTTTGCCTTTGACACGTCATGCTAACACTTCAATTTAACTGTTTTTCCATGAACATAAGACATTTCCAAACTCTGTGTAATTTTTCTTTTCTTTTTTTTTGTTCATGTGGGTGTTTTTATTTAACAAGAGCACAAACGAATCAAAAAGTGGCGCACTTAAAAATAATTCAAGGACCTTTTTTGATCTAATTTTTTCGAATAATGTAGTGTTGCATAATAACTCGTCCCTCTTAAACATTTCTACATTTTGTGCGTTATTGAAAAGATTTTATTACATTTTAATTTTTAATAACACAAAATGTCCATCAAAATTACAACACAGCACAACACAGTTTGTAGACACACATCTAGTTCGAAACATTTTTACACATGCACACACACACATTCGCATATATATATATATATATATACAAATAAGTGCAGCACAGCATGTAATAAGAGTCCTCTAATTTTTTAAATTTTGTATCATAACTTACACAAATACACAACAAAAGAAGTATTTTTTTTAAATTAAATTATTATTATTATTATTATTATCTCTATACTCTTTTTTTATATTGGCGATCACAGTTATTGTTCTACATGATTGGTCACATGACCCGGCTCTTCACCGACAATATATTTACAATGATTAATTTTAAGCTAAACGTGTGCAATTAAAAGTGTTTTTCTGACAAGAGGAACTTTACTGGCAAGCCTAAAACTCTTATTATAAACTCCACAGCATTTTCTCAGCTTCACTACCTTCAATTATTTAACACATAGTCCTGAATAAGACAAACACAGGCTGCATCCAACATCAAATACGTTCCTACTATAAAGTATGTAAGGTGGACAGTATATCCGAATCCATAGGACGTGAAAGTCAGTTCGCAAAAAGTTCCAGGATGATGTAATACTTCCGTCTGGATTTTGAAGTATGCATAAGATGGACACTTCGCTATCCCATAAGCCCACAGGAGAGACGACTTGTTAGATATAAATGGCGGAAAGCAGCAACATGGCACCTTCTGATTGCATTAAATGCTTTAGGGAAAAAAAAGTTGCTTGTAGTTACATTACACTCACATTTGACATGGATCGAGTTAAACATTATTTAACCTTAAATTTGTGCTGCTGTGATGCCGTGTGTCATGTTACAATATCAACATGGCGGATGTAGTATAAAGAACAGTCAGGAAGTATGTACTTACTCGAATATAGTATGTAGTTGAGCAGTATGTGATTTCAGAAACAAGAACCATGAGCCAGTCTGAGCTAATAGGCTTTTCATTTCTTGCCCCTGTAAACCTTGTTTCCGGATGGTCGGGGTGTCCCGTCAGACACGGCTTGTGCTGAGTTTGAACCATAGCTGGAAATCCACAAGCAGAACTTCCTGAAGGATTGACTTTCTCTTCCTCCTATTAACTGAGAGACTGTTAGTAAACAGAAGAAGCAGTTTGGAGTCACTGAGTGCTTTCGAATGTTTATAAAACTGTCCTCAAGTGTACCAGAGTGTGTGTGTGTAACTTTTGCCTTCGTGTGTTGGATAGTGCAGGATCTAGCTGGAAGGTACTTCTAATTATATCTTTTGTTAATTCTCTTACAGATTGGACCTGTTTAAACTGCTTTGTAGTGTCTCACACTAGAGTTGCTAGGTGCGCTGTGTTACCATAACCTCAATATCTGAGGGTATTAACCTGATCTGCCCGCTTTAGAGAAAGTCGCTGTGCCTGAAGCAAGCAAAGTGCACCCGATTTAATAAACTGAGCAATGGTGCATCCTTGATCAGAGGTCGTTGGTTGGTTCATGCAAACTCTTAAGCTAGCCCATTTCCACCAGGATTCAATTACGCAAATCCTCTCCATTCCGAAGCACAGCAGGTAAATGGAACGTCGATCACATAAGGACATGTCTTCATCATGCACACACAGTAAATTCTACACTTTGATAAAGGCAGTTTGGATAACAGTGTAGAAATTAGCCACAGTGGTTAAGGTGTTGGACTGATACCTGAAAGATCAGGGTTTGATTCCCAGCACCACAAAGTTACCACTGCTGGGCCCCTGAGCAAGGCCCTTAACCCCCAGTTGCTCAGTTGTATTACGAGATAAATATAAGTTTAACTTTTTTATTTTTTTAATCCCAAAACTCATTTATAGCTATTAAAATTGTCGTTACCATTTTTACATTAATAGTATTTCAGCAGATGTCCTTATCCAGAGCGACTTACTTCTTTTATACACTGAGCAATTGGGGGTTAAGGGCCTTGATCAGGGGCCCAACAGTGGTGGCTTGGTGAAGCTGGGAATCAAACCCACAATCTTCAGTTTGGTAAGCCAACACCTTAACCATGAGCCACCACTTCCCCTGGCTTTATTTAAGTATGTTTTTTAACATTGTGCTGATCAGCTAGTGTTGGACTAACTACTGATCAGAAGGTTAAGAGTTCAGATCCCGGGATCAATAATCTGCCACGGCTGGGCTTTAACCATATCCCTTAATGTATAGATATTACATTTGCATTATATATAACATTTCTTGCTTTTCCCTATCTTATTTTAATCCTACTGGGCAGTTAAGGGTTAAGGGTTAAGGGCCTTGCTTAAGGGCCCAACAGTGGCAGTGTGGTGGTGTTCAAGGTGGTGTGATACAAACGTCACTTTAAATACTGTCTATCTGACAAATGGCATGAATGTGTAAATGATAGATTAATACATTTTTACCTTTAACACTTCTTCACAGGTCGCACTTTAAAGCTTAGAAGTACTTTGAAAATCCTTGAGTAATTCTTGAACAGTAACCCAGGCATGCGAGTGCTTGTTTACACACTGCGCTTAAGTGCGTTGTTTTAACTGCAAAATGTTACCCTTTTAATTAGTTCAATTAATCACAAATGACTGCAAATGGACCAGGGAAGCTTTAGCAGGGACTGATCAATTTTGACCAGACGGTGCTGGTAAATAACTTTCACCCCGATATATTAATATAAAAATATTTTTGTTGCTTGCTGGACAGAAAAATTAAGGAATGGATCATTTTGGATATTAGTAATTAGCAATTTGGGTAAAAGGCTGTTTTTTGCCTTAAATCGGGTCGTCTCTAATGGACTATTTATCTTCTTGTGAATCATCTTTGCCCTGCTGTAGTGGATGTTTGCCTTGGACAATAAGATAAAGTCTTTAATCATTTCCCATCCTAAAAAAAATACCATGTTTGGTTTTTAATCATTCTTACGACCAAGCAGATACCTGAGGATGCAATAAATCAACTTTACAAATCATTTTGTTTTATTTGGCTTCCCAGGTCACTTGATTGCTTCATACTGGAAAGATTTTTGCTGGAAAAGTTTCTTAGCCTTAAAACTCAAGTCTACTTTATTTATAGAGCCCTTTAACCTGCAGAGTAGACAGTACAGCACCACAGAAGTACAAAGATACTAAAAAAATAATTTTCCAGAAATCGACAATTAACGGCCGTAGAAAAACCGATATGTTGTAAATGAATACAAATACTAAGTGAACTATTTATTTTAGTCTTTTTTTTCCAGGAAGCCGATGCACAGCAAAAAGCAGAAGCTGAATAAGTGAAAGGTTTTTTTTTTACTTTTATCTAAAGTTTTAAGCGTATGCCTCTGAAGGTCAACGGCCAAAAAAAATCTTTAAAAGCAAAAAAAGTTTTTAAAATAGAAATTTAGAACATGAAAGCTATGCATTGCGGATGTAGTAGCTCAGTGGTTCATTTGTTAGGCTGCTAACCAGATTGTGGGTTCGATTCCCAGCACCACCAATGCCATGCTCTTGAGCAAGGCCCTTACCCTTTGTTGTATAAAAGAAAGTAAATTGTCTCTGCCAAATTCTGTGAATGTAATGCATTTAATTTTTTGTGTATTTTGACAATGGGAGGTTTATCGGCGCGTGCACGCATTTCTCTTTTCTATCTGCGTCATGCCCCTTTCCCAAATATAATACTATCATTTCTAAGCTCTAATATTAAAATATATATAATATTTTTTTCCCGAACAACAGGAGTATAGTTTTCTTCATATAGCCTGTGCATAAAATCTCATTTTACATACTGAATAAAAAAAGTGTTAACTTGATTTGTATCCTGGTTGAGTAATTTAACATTTGCATCATTCGTAACCCTCATCTGACGAAACCCGTTGACACAAATGCCATTTATGTGACAAGAAAAACCTCAGAAAACGTCAGACTGGCTCAAGTGTAGCACGCAGTTGCTCTTTATTGTGGGTTGTCTTCATCCTTTATATATTTTTACAGCCCTAGGAATGAAACTGGATCATGAGTTGTAAGACGACAGCATCACTGGTTTCAAATCCACCGTCGACCCAAGAGAAAATTAAAGAGCTGGAGATGTGGTGTAGAAAACCGACTCCTGATGTGGTTCTCAGATGCCTTTTTTTTTTTTTTTTTTTTTTTTTTTTCCGGACTGCTTTCAATTCCAGCCAAACCACTTCTACTAGGGAGGGAAATCTCACCCAGAACTGGCACTGGTTTTAGGCTATTAAATTCTACCCGGTTCCATTTTATGTTATAGTATTTGTGTAAATGTCTGTGTTCCTTCAAATTAGCAAAGGAGTTGATTCAGGGTCAACTGCTGAATCAGTCGACCCCGAATCAGTTGGCCAAGCTTCGGTTTGCTGATTTTGAGTAAATCACTTCCCTCTGTTTGTAAAATGCCTCGAAAAGATGAAGCCCACCAGGGAAATACACCTTTTCATTTCCTAACCAGCAATACTGATCTAATCATTCAAAACAACCTTCAGCCTTATGGGGCACATTTAATAAATGAAACTACAGTTAAATTACTAGTGTGAATCTGTTTACGCATCACTGCTGCACATCCGGAATTTATGTAGAGTGGTGAGACTTATTCGGATAACATTCTTTTATTTTTTCAAAGCTAAGGTAAAAGCTGCTCTAAGTCACAGTGGATCTCGGTCCAAGGTGAAAATAGTCCCCTAAGAATTAGATGGGTTTGTAGATGTTACATAAACACAATTATTTGAAAAGATGCAACGACTGGTCTCACATGTCTTTACACCTGCTCAGCCTTTAAGGGGAAGTTTTTCTAAATATTATTCAAAATATCGGGTAAATTAGAAGTTTATGAATTACAATTTCTGTCTTGCACCTCTGGGGTTGGGTGCTCAATTCCCTCCTCCATTAAAATCTATAAGCGTTAGGCTGATTGTTGTCTCTAGGCACTCGGTAGTTGTCCCTCGTGTCTCGTAAAAGTGGCATCAGACTGGCTGTTCAGAAAATGGATGGATGCTGCCTGAGGGTTGAATTCTGAGCTCGATTTTACATGTACAGCATTTGACAGATGGCCTTATTCAGAGCAACTGTTTCTCATTTATTGTATTTATTGTAACTGAGCAGTTGAGGGTTAACAGCGTTGCTCACAACCCACAACCTTCTGACTAGTAGTCTAAAATCGTACCCACTGAGCTATTGGTGGTTATTGTTTGTTCTGTATAGTTGACTTCTTACAATACTTAATTCAACTAGACTTTCTTTGACAAGACACCATTTGACTAGACTTAAATTGACTAGACTTTATATGTCTAGAATTCATTTGACTAGTCTTCACTTGACTAGTCTGCACTCAACTAGTCTTCATTTGTCTAGACTTTAATTGTCTAGACTTCATTTGACTAGTCTTCACCCAACTAGTCCTACTTAAGTAGTCTTCACTTGAACAGACTTGACTTTGTCTCACTTTACTTTATTTGTAAATTTGCCTGTTATTCATTAAGCTCCATTTAGTGGTCTGGCTTGTCCAGTTCTTCTGCTGCTTTCAAGAGGTCAAGAGGGGTAAAACTATTTTAGCCACATGTTCTAAAAAGGGTTATGGGCAGGTATAATTTAAAATCAAATCTTTGTACGAAACTAGTAAAATAGCCTTATTTCTTTCTTCTTATCCTTTTTCATATTTACCACAATGACTCTCTCTCTCTCTCTCTCTCTCTCTCTCTCTCTTTCGCTCTTTCTCTGTGTGATAGACATGTTGGATCAGATCAAGATCAGATTACACATGCAAAAATAAACAAAGAAAAGAAATCCTGCATCTCGCTTCAGCTTAACTCTGAGGACTGCTGGCTTCTAAAAGACGGAGTTAATAGAAGTGATTTCATCCCTCCAGCAATAATCTGCTTGGCTCTGGATGGTAACACCTGAAAGCTTTCCTGCAGCTTTGTTTCTGGTAGGCTTTTTCTCCTTCTTTGCTTTATTCGCCATCAGAACCCAATTTATCATTGATTGAAAGGGTCTTAGTCTGGCTGCTCATTGCACCAAAAACGAGGCTGTTCTCTGATTTGATCCAGGGAATGAAAGTTGCTCCGGTGACTGAGACAGCTCAAGCAGTGAAACATACCTACAGGCTCTCTCCCACGCCCCATCTTACCATGACATTGCTGAAGCCCTGATGAGGCTTAAGTCAAAACCTGGTTAAACTTGTTTCTGGTAAGGAAAGAAAACAGACGTTTGATATGTGTGTGTCTCACACATCCCCTTCCACAATTTGTGTGCTTATGAAACTCTTGGATGGTTTTATTCTGACTCACAGCTAAGTGAAAGAAAGAGTGGGTCTAAAATCAACTCTGGAGGAAATATTCACCTTCAAGAAGACATAATGAGAAAGTTAGCATAAAGAATTTTAAATTAGAAAAGGATCGTCTTCGTATTTTATATTCGAATTAAAAAAATGTATATAAATAAATTTGGAACAATATATTAATAAGCTTATAAATCTGCATTGCTTGGTCTTTATGATTTAAGATATTTTTAATGCTAAAATTAGTTAATTATTTGATTGACCAGGATGATCAATTGCATATTGGATTGAAAGATATTTAACTATTATTATTATTATTATTATTATTATTATTATTATTATAATGAGACATAATAGCACTTTTCAAAATATAACTGAAAGCACTTTACAAATAAAAATACATACACTAAAAAAATACGTATACACTACAAAGAATAGAATTGACATATACTGTGCGCGCCACAATGCGAGCCACAACAAATCAAGCCACAATGTGATGGAATCATATACTGACAGACAGACATACTGACCACTGAAGTGAAATTTTCCGTCCATCACTAAGACAACTGTCGCTGTCTTCACTTCCCGTTAGTCACGGTGGAGAGCGTATGACCCCCGGAGTCTTTTCTCTTGGCAATAACAGCCTCTATTTACCACACAGGGCAGTGGGAGAAAGGAAGAAGGGATGTAGAGGAGCTCAGCTGTGAAAGATGGATGTAATAATATCTAAATCGAACCTGTGCACGCAAGTCCCTCTGAGGAACTGCCTCTCAGCATAATGCAATTGCAGGAAACAAATCCATGTTTATGTTACCTTATCACCTTAGCATAGCTGCTGCAAGATAACCTAGTATTGAAAAACAAGGTTGTGACCTAATCATCACATATCTTCTAGTTTTAAGCTGCACTGCGCTTAGAACGATAAAGACGCTTAAGAGATTGAATGGGAAGCAAGAAACATTAGTGTTATGGCGGTGTGATTTTACCCCAGATGAAGCATGTTGGTTGTTTTCCAATAGTATTGTATCCTGAAGTGATTTATTCCTTCTATACCAAGGTTTGTCCTTTTTATCCCCAAACTATTCTCACAACGTTGGAGGCACACAATCTTTCAGAAACTTCGCTTTTCACTGGAACAAAGAGGTCCAAATCTCCTGAGCTCCATGAAGACATGATGCGTTCTGGTTAGAGTGGAAGTTCTCGAGTGTACTTATGACTCCACCCCACTGAATGAACAAATTCCCACAGCAACACTTCACAGTCTAGTAAAAAGCCTTTCCAGGAAAGACAATACCAAACTTCCATCACACCTTCTTAACCTTTTCTTAAATCTAATTAGCTGTGCACCTGTCATTGGCCAACAAACACTGCAGGTTATTTTCTGGTCTGAGCCAAAATCTAATATAAAAAAAGAAAAGAAAAGAAAAGACCTCGATCCGGGATTGAGGAAAGTGGTCATTCAGCAACATGCCACCGGGAGCCGCAATCTCAGCCAGCCGTGACTGCAGCCTGATTACCAAACAGTGTGAGGCATAATTTTTCCTGCAATGTGTGCCATTGTATTCGTTCCATGCCACACACCTTTCCTTTTATCAAAGTAAAGAATGGGCTCATCATCTGAAGGCAGCATTAAGCACCGAGTTAGCAGATCCAGAGCTTTGGCCTGCTCCACAATGATCAGGTTAGGTGTGGCATGTTCATCATGCAAATTAAGTCTTCAAATGTTTTCACTTTTCCAAATGTTTTATATCTACATACAGCAGGTTTATAGTAGAAAGTAGATTTTTTACTGTCCACGACAACAATGGATTAGAGTTCTAAAAATGTATTTGAGAGATCAGATACTAATGTTGGTTAAGAAGGTCCGGGTTTAGTGGGGTTGAGTCAGAGTTCTTCCACTTCAACCACAACACATCGTGTCGAGTTCAGGGGTTTTGTGCACAGGGGCATTGTCCTGCTGGAACAGTGTTTAATTCTCTTTGTTTTACTGGAGGAATAATGTGACGCTACAACATACAAAGACAATCTAGACAACTGTGGGCTTTAGACTCAGTGGCAGCGGTTAACCTTTAATGTTGGTGAGGTGTCCACAAAAATATGACTGGTGCAATTAATTGGAACAATTGCCCTTTGGATTAAAAACATGTATGCAATGTGTAAAATTAACATCTTAATGAATAAATCAATTTTTAGGTCACTCATCAGACCAGTTCCAAAAAAGCTAAATCTGGGACCCCATAGCTCAGGACCATGAGAGTCGGAAAGGTTTCAGCGAAATCGGAAACATTAACACTAGCTTAATTCCGGAAAAGTGGGGACGTTATTAAAATTTGGATGAAATGTAAACTAAAAGACTTTCAAATCAGATGAGCCGGTATTTTATTCACAATAGAAGATGGATAACATAAATATTCAAACTAAAAATTATACACGTTTATCCACTAAATGAGCTCATTGCAAATGTGATGATTAAAAAAAAAAAATACATTTGGAAAATGTTCTCCCAGCTGAATCTTTTCCAAATGTATTGCTTTTTTAATCATCGAATTAGTTAATTAACATCAGGTCTGTAACATGATTAGCTATAAAAGGGATGTCTTAGAGACACAGAGTCTTTCAGAAGTAAAGATGTGTAGAGGCTAAATAATCTGTGAAAAAGTGCATAAAAAATTGTGGATTACTTCAAAAACAACGTTCCCCAATGTCAAGTTGCACATCTAATCATCTACAGTGCATAACATCATCAAAAGATTCAGTCGGTGATCGACAATACTAAATGAGCTCAGGAAAACCAGCTGGTAAAAACAATCCGTCGTGCCATCATGCAAAAAGAAAGCCATGCAGAACATGCTCCATAAGCGCCATCGTGTCCTGTGGGCCAAGAATCATTTTATTCTAATTTTAACAACGTCCCAATTTCTACAGAATTCCGGTTTTATATCTTTAAAGGTTGTGTTGAGTCTTTTTTTTTTTTTTTTTAAGTTGGACTCCTGAGCATATTGGGAGTCTAAGGGTAATTGCACTTGAGGGAAAAGTAGATGCTGTACATGCTTGATTAATGCTTTATTAATGTTAGCACGAGAAGGATTTCTACAGTCTATTATTAAGCCGGATTAGAACTCAGGGCAACAAACTGTCTTCATGATGAAGGTACAAAATTAGCCTTGAGGAACTGGAGTGGAAAATGAAAAGTAAAGATACAGACATTTTGTCCACCAGGTGAGAAAACATGGCGACAAAAAACACAACAATTCTTATGTAAATTTGATTTATTAAAATATGATGCATTTCCATCATCTATATATAGATTTAAAGATAAAGTGGTGTAGCTTGAATGTTTTTCTTTCTTTCTTTCTTTCTCTCCCAGTAACACTGGGAGAAATAAACTCAGCGGTAGATATGCCAGCACTGCCAGCATGATGTGTTATCTGAATATGACATTTAAAAAAAAAACTCTCGTGGTTATAACTTCATGTATATATCATCCTGTGATCATTTATTAAAAAATGTCATAGGTTCTGTTTCCCCAAATAAAAAAAAAAACTACTAGCCTAAGGTTTCATAATAAGAATTTTTTTTGTTCTATTCTGTATGATCCGGTCCTGATATACAATAATAAGCTCAACCAGATGTAAGATTTTTAAATTAAATCTATTGTTTGATCTGTCTTGTGTCAGTACCAATTGTCCTTCAAAGGGTTACAGGAAGTCAATACCAAGGGTCACTAAAGGGAACAATCAACCCCCAATCCTGGAGATTTCCCACTAAACCACTGTTCCCTACTACTTGCCCCTTTAAATCTATTGTACATGCCACGAAATCAGACATGGAGTGTGTCAGAAGTGGGGGTTTTTTTTGCACTTTTTTCTTGTTTCTTGTCTAACTTTGGTGAAGTACTATGATTACAGGAGCACCGATAGTCTGCAGAAATGCTGTATGTATAAGTGTGGCATTACTCAAGCCCCAAGCTGGTAGTAAAAGCCAGTGGTAATATTTCCTGTGAGGACCAGAAGAAGAGATTTGTACAAAGATATACAACATAGTCGTGAATCAGAGAGACACAAAATCCAGCCACACATAATTGAATTACACTGCTTAAGAGTGAGGGAATCTAATTTCAACAGTTCAAGAAGGGGGTCGTGGTCATGCTGCAACTGAAAACGAGAGAGGAGACTGGCTTATTATGTAGAGTTACTTTTTTACACTGACATAATGGGTGTTGAGGGAGGTAGGAACAGCCCTGCCTTATTGGAGGAGGATTTCTGCCAACCTTTAGCCTTGGCGCGCTGCTTGTTCTGCCTTTGGCGGTAAGCTTGTCTGAAACAGTATGTGTGTGTCTGTGATGCACACTAAAAAAGGTCGGGTAGCAAGGTTTCAATCTGTGTACTAGGATCTATTTGAAACAACCCTCTTTTACTTTTCCAAATTCTGCTCTTCATTCGCTTGCACATGTTTTAAACAAATGTCAAGGAACCAGCTGGACTTCCTGATTAGACATTACTCAGATCCGTGCAAATACAATGTGCCACTAAAATACTTGTACATATTAGAATTACTTTCTTTTAAAACACAGAATAACTCTTTAGGGGTGCGTGGACTGGTGCTGATGTTTATAAGTAGATTTTCTCTGTTGGTGATTTTGGAACTGGACATAAAAAAGTGTTCAAATGTGGGACAGAATTCATGTTTTGTCAGAAAGACATATAAAAATACTTGGAAATGATAAATTAGAAATGGTTTCTATCTAGAAGAGAGTAAGTTATGGAGAGTGAGAGTTATAGAGAGTGAGAGTTATGGAGAAAGAGTTATGGAGAGAGAGTTATGGAGTGTGAGGGTTATGGAAAGTGAGAGTTATAGAGAGTGAGAGTTATGGAGAGCGAGTTATGGAGAGTGAGTTATGGAAAGAAAGAGTTATGGAGAGTGAGAGTTATGGAGAGTGAATTATGGAGATTGAGAGTTATAGAGAGAGAGTTATGTAGAGTGAGTTATGTAGAGTGAGAGTTATGAAGAGTGAGAGTTATGGAAATTGAGAGTTATGCAGAGCGAGTTATGGAGAGTGAGTTATAGAGAATGAGAGTTATGCAGAGTGAGTTATGGAGAGTGAGGTATGGAGGGTGAGAGTTATGGCAAGCAGTAGACTAAAGATCAGCCATTGAAATGTAAAACATTATGATACATTTCTCTAAACATCAATCATTTTGATTGCTAGCAAAAGATAAAGATGAAGATGAACTTTGCTGTAGGAAACAGGACGAGTCCCTGAGGTGATGAAACAAAGCATTAAATTTAACCGGGTTGTGTTTTATCTTTATCTTTATTATTGCCATTCAGAATGCTAGTCTCTAAAGGAAACCCAGTATACAGCTACAAATACATAAACACCCGACCAATCACAGCCATATGTACGTCTAAATAATGGTTCACCGTCAAGATCTGGTATAATAAACTCATTTTTGGTGAAGGTTTTTCCATTACATTAGTAATTATAATCAGTTAAGCCTTAATAGAATAAATAAGATCAGACACAAATTTATTTATTTATTTATAGATTTAATTCTGTTAACTACATTTACCTAGTTTTTGTAAAATATGAGGATTAAGATATACTGTTAATTTATATATATATATATATATATAATATATATGTGCGTATAGATGTAATAGCACTGTAAAATCCTTTTTGAATGTTTTTTTAGTCTGTCTATCTATCTATCTAGGGTAAGATATGATATAAATATATCTATCTAGTAAGATATAATGATATAAAGATAGCAAAAATGAACTCTGTCTATCTGTCTGTCTCTCTGTCTGTTTATATATATATATATATATATATATATATATATATATATATATATATATATATATATATATATATATATATATATATATATGATTTATTTTTAGCCTAATAACAGACTCGACTTTCTATCTATAATCACAGAGGTGACAAACGCTCAGACCTATTTAACCTTCATAAATGTAGAGCTGAACATTAATAGTCTATTTAGTAGGGCTTCTCTCTTTCTCTCTCTCTCTCTTACTCTCTCTCTCTTTCTCTCTCCTCTCTCTCTCTCTCTCTCTCTCTCTCTCTCTCTCTCTCTTTCTCTCTCATGTTCTTAAATTAATTTGATATTTACAGTTCGGTGTGGGTGTTTGTCCTGACCCGCCTGTGACATGGGTGAAGGTTAAATGACACGTGTGTGTGTGTGTGTGCCACATATATTAACAGACACTAAAGGGGAAAGTTCATGTTACACACAAGTCATAGAGTCATGAATGACAGTCACACCTGCCTGCCAACGAGGATAACAGGACTCCAGAATCCAACAGAAAGGTGGACAGAAAAGAAAAATAATTGCTGTTCTCAAAAAAAAAAGACATTTTTTAAATGATGTAACAACTGAGCTTTACCCGAACCGGATAATTATTCCATTTTAATATAAGCATATGCATATGGGGAAAGGCATTTCATGAAATATGGTTTTATAGCCTCTATTAAAATACCAGTAAAATTGAGTGTTTCGTTTCATTTGGCAGCTTTTAAGAGATTTGCTTAATATTACTGCTGCCTACACTTTCACTCAGGGTACAAAGGCATTTCCATGTGTCCACTTTGAGCACTCAAAGCATTTCTAGAGCTATTGTTTGCACCGGCAAGCAAAACAAGAAGGATTTTATTAATCTCAGCATTGGATCTGTTTTTGTTTTAGTTTTAAAGCAAACCGTGCAAGAGACGCTGTTTATTTTGCTGACTATTGTTTAAAAGCTTTTACGTAGCAGCTGGCCTTGCAGCTCGACTGTTCAGCCTTATAAAAAAAAAAAAAAACGCTTCATCAACTTGCTGTATGCTGTTTTCCTGGCTTACAAAACAACACGATACAGATTTCTATAGGTCTCATCTGTAAATATACAGTATTTGGATTAAACTCATACTCTACATTTAAAGATATCAATCGAATTGAGTGTTTTAAGGATTGTTTAATATAAATCTAATGTAAATCTGTAAAACAATCCCGAAGTGCTAAAGGTGACTTGATAAAACACTTTACCAGCACACCTACATCCAGTTATTCTGTCTGCCTCAAACTATTGCAGCAAAGTTGGAAGCACACAGTTGTCTAGAATGTCTATGTACACAGTCCCAGCATTACAATGAACAAAGCCCCTAAGCTCCATGAAGACATGGTGTGGTGTTGTTCAAATCGCAGAAATTAAGTGTCCTGCACAGAGCCCTGATTCTCACTCCATCCCACCAAACACCTTTGGGACAATATGAAATGTTACACCATAAACTGTTTAAGTTGAGGCTGAAAACACAATTATTTAGCCAAGCCTTTAATCTGTATTTTTTTTACTAGGTAAAGGGGCAGAACTGGAGGAATGATGGATATAGAGTGTTTGGTGAACTGGGAAGGTTTTACTCTTACACATTCACTTAGATGTGTTGACGGTGGTGTGGTGGGCCGGCTCTTATCCTAGAGATCCCTCATGTCTGTGTTACCTTCTATTTAGATATGCTGCCATAGATAGTCCTGCCAGAGTCCCCAACTTCACAGATCTATCTGTCTATTGGCCTATCTATCTATCTACCTATCTGTCTGTTTGTCTGTCTATCCTCAAAAACATAGCCACAAAGGAGCTTCCAGGATAGACTGGGACTCACACTGCTCCACTGACCCAAAGCTACAGTTTACATTACATTTGATCACCATTATCATACGCTGTAATAAACAGACATTCAGTGTCCCTCAGATAAGCATGGGTTCCATATTGACTTTGGTTCCTTTCAAGGTTTCTTTCCTACTTCATCTCAGAAAGTTTTTCCTCGCCACAGTCGCCACCGGCTCATTCATTAGGGACACTTTTTCACTGTTTCTGCATTCTGTGTAAAGCTGCTTTAACGAAAATGTCTATTGTTTAACGGCTAAACAAATAAAGAATGTTTAAAAATCAACTTTTCAGTTTAAAGTCTTTCCAGAAGTGTGAAGGTTGAAAATATATAAATAAAAATGAATCTGGAATAGGATGTTCATAAAACAAATGTGGACGTTATGGTAAGGTGTCCCAATACTTTTGTCTATGTAGTCTTTCTGTTGTATTGACATGACTTGGAAGTTTTCCTCTTTTGTTTGATAACTGACTTCATTTATTCATTGAAGATAACACATTTTTATCCACTTCACATCTTTCTCAACAAAGGCTTTTTTTTCTTCAGCACAATCATGTGAATATATTACTTGGTTTCAGTGGTTAATTAGTAAACAAAAAAAAAGGTTTAGTCTTTGATATTCATGGCGTACCATCATCTTTCAAAGCCTTGAAGGCTTTTGTTTTGAGGAAAATCTAATAAACCCTTTATGATAAAGGCAGGTGTACCTTGCTGTACCTTGCATAAATATTTACCCCTGATTTTGCACGTTTTTATTTTGATTATGTCAGACATGTAAACGTGCTTAACATTTACATTTGCGGCTGTAATGTTTATGTTTTGTTCGTGTTACATGTTAATATTATGTTTATGTTTTATATAGTTCATGTTTTATGTTTTAAGTTCATGTTTATTTTTTATGTTTTATGTTTCATGCTTTATTTTTTATGTTTTATGTTTCATGCTTTATGTTTTATGTTTTTATGTTTTATGTTTCATGCTTTATGTTTTATGTTTCATGCTTTATGTTTTATTTTTTGTTTTATGTTTGTTTCATGCTTTATGTTTATTTTTTATGCTTTGTGTTTTATGTTTCGTGCTTTATGTTATGTTTCGTGTTTTGTTCATGTTTCTTTCTGTTCATGCTCGTGTTTACTTCCTGTCTCATCCTTGTCATGTGATCCCTGTCCCCCATGTATTCCTGTCACGTGATCCCCTTGTCCATGTGTCTTGTTCTCATTAGTAAGTCATGTGTATTTATAGCCCTTTGTTTCCCTTTGTCTTGGTCTTGGATTTCAGTTTGTCCCTTTAGTGCTGTTGTAAGTCTGTCATGCTAAACTAAGTTAAGTTTCTTGTAGTCATGTTTATGTTTACTGTTTATTATTATGCTAAGTAGTCAAGTCAGGTCAGGGTAAGACAAGATAAACCAAACTAATCTTGTTAAATCTTGTTTAGTTTTTGTTTATTGTTTTGTCACTTTGTAAATAAACTGCACCTTTAGGTTCTAAAACTACTACTCACCTCAGTGGAGATTCATTACAACAGCATTTGAAGGATGTTTTATCCAGAGCAATTTACAATTATCTCTTTTATACAGCTAAGCAACTGGAAGTTAAGAACCTTGCTCAAGGGCCCAACAGTGGCAACTTGGTCGTGCTGGGATTTGAACCCTGATCTTTCAGTAAGCAGCCCAACACCTTAACCAATTAAAGAATTATTATATATAACCCCAATTAAGTAGATTTTAGTTCCAGGTTTGGGTTGTAAAAGAGTGAATATTTATACCTGCTGTATGTTTTGAAAAAAACATTCTAGTATCTTGACTTTTACCTCACAGAGGAGAACACTGCAGTTTTTAATCTGTAAAAGAAGCAAGCAACAGAAGTGTGGCGCAGATACTGCTCACAGTATGGCCCGATTACTGCTTCTCATGGGACTGCAATCTCGAACTTTATTCCAGCTTGAATTCCAGCATCCAGGTGTCTCTTTTGTGTTTGTTCATCAACTCAAAATGACTTTTTTATCGCATTTTCATTCTTGAAATCACAGACAGTTGTAATGACACAAAACGGCACAGCTTATTATTTCCCCATCAGAGCACAGAGGAGAGAAGTGTTTAATGGAATCCCACCCGCTCCAAGTGACTGATTTTCAGAAGCTGCTGTAAATTGTTAAAAAATGTACGAACACAAAATGCACGAGTGTAATGGCCAATGGATTGCATTGTACAATTATTCCAAAAATGCTGTGCTTGTGTTGTTTACTCTGGATTCTCCGGTTTTCTCCCACAGTCCAAAAAACATGTATGTTAGGTTGATTGGTGATTCTATATTGCCCATAGGAGTGAGTGTAAGTGTGAGTGTGTGTGGCCCTGTGATGGGTCACAGGGATCTGTCTGAGTCCCCTCTGAAAGGGTGTACGGCCCTGTCTTTCACTCTTTCAGAGGGGACTCCAGCAGATCCCTGTGACCCCGAATTAGGGAATAAGCGGGTAAAGAAACTGGATCAGGTGCATGTAATTAGGGTTGAAGCTAAACTCTGCAGGGCTAACTGAGTTTAAAACCCCTGACATTTACAAGTTACCCAACAGCTCATTTGGTTAAATGCACCAATTATTATAAGTGTAAGATTTAGTCTTTGTATATTTATTACTATACATAACTATTCATTTCCTGGCGTGTGAAAAGGTTATTGTTTATTCACAGGGTAATAAATGTCAGGAGGATTTCACATGTATGCAACATCATCAGAATCAGAATCGGCTTTATTCAAATTAAGTTTAATGAGTTTACATGTACAAAGAATTCAATATAAAGCAATGTTATCTAGAAATAAAAAATATAATATATCATTTATACCGGCATTAATTTTAAATTAGGATCATCTGCTTGCAAGTCATCTATTTATTATTTAGTGGTCCAAAGCTGATTATAAGCAGCTCGGTGAGTAACACGGGGTAGTTTGTCCTCTGTTTTCCAGATCCTGTCTATAAACATTCTGTTGAATAGATTTGCCAAACATAAAAGCCCCTAAATGTGTGAGTATGTTTGCCCTAAAAGAGACATCTAGGGGTGAATTCTTCTCTCCTTTATCCAGTGTCCCGGTACCAGACATCCACCACAAATTGATGAATAAATACACATTTTTGGTTTTCTTGAAAAAAATTATTCAGTTTTTTTAATAAAATATTAGCATAAATGTTTCCAAACTTGAAAAAACTCCAAGGATTATTGCATGTTACAGCATTTGCCAGACTACCTCATCCAGAGCGACCTACATTTTCTATACAATTGAACAATTGAGGGTTAAGGGCCTTGCTCACAGTTCCAACAACGCCAACTTGGTGCTGGGACCATCACATTAACCCCCACTTCCCCACATTTAGTAATATAATACTGTCTAATCCAATGGAATTGTAAATACCTGAGAATACATTGGTTTATTTAACAGTATGTATCTTAGATGGCACATATAAGGCAACATTAAAAAAAATCTGCTTTATAATTTCAAGAAATCAGAAACATTACAGCAATCTGCAGGAATCTACATCTACGATTAAAATACATATACGATATAAATAATTATGGCATTTGATGTATGAAGTAGCTAAAATTGGTTCAATCGATGTGGGTAAACAACTAGTTACTTTTATTGCTTTGTAAACTAAAAAAAAAATCGTTTGCATAAGAACATTTTCATTTCTAAGAAAACTGTGGTAGTTATAAAAGAAATAAAATAATCAAAAGCATGTGAGGAATAAAAGAAAAGAGACAGCTAATAAAATTCTTTACTCGTCACCAAGGACATGTCTGCTTATTTCTATTCTTTCTCCCTCACCATTTTTTGCAGCATGGATGCATTTCGGTATAAGCTCTGCAAATCGTAAATAAAAAGCCTTCAAAGGAAAATGATTATATGCTGTTGTCACACACTGCATGCGGCACTGCTATTGCATCTGGAGTCGCTATGCAGTGAGCTTGATGGTGCTAAGATGTTTTCTGTTTTAAATGCTAATGTAATCAAACCGTAATGAACAGAAACAGAGGCTCCAAATAAGCCAGCTAGCGTTTTTTTTTCATTCCCCAGTATATTAGCTTTGAAGGATGGAGTTGTTTAAGTGGGGAATTTACTAAACCCGGGAGGCTTGTAAGAATGATCCATGTGAGTGAGAGGTTAAAAACATCTCCAGTCTCTTTCTGTAATGATACCTGATAACAACTCGTTTCTGTTTTTACAGCAAGTGAACCAAATGTTAACCACATTTTATTACAGAATAAGTTTTTCGCCAAGATGAAAAGGACGCAGGATTCGAAAAATGGTGTATATGATTCTGTTATCAGTTCATTTGACATTTGCACAGATTTATTCCGACCTGTGAATTCACAATAAAACTAGCAGGAAGACAGTCAATTGCTTTCTATCGCTGCTTGGAGTTTTTCCTCTGCATAAACAAAAGCTAGCTAATTTTCCAGG
The DNA here is from genome assembly GCA_005784505.1 of Bagarius yarrelli. Taxonomy (NCBI): domain Eukaryota; kingdom Metazoa; phylum Chordata; class Actinopteri; order Siluriformes; family Sisoridae; genus Bagarius; species Bagarius yarrelli. The sequence goes on along the minus strand of VCAZ01000019.1, from coordinate 4,097,309 downwards.
TCCATGTTTTATTATTTATAAAGTTATCATTGGTGGCTAAAATGGTTAAGGTGCTGAGTTACTGATCTGAAGACCAGAAACACCTGGGTTCAAGCCCCACCACCTGCAAGTCAACCACTGTTGGGTCCTTGAGCAAGACCCTTAACCCTTCCTGCTCCAGGGGCGCTGTATCATAGCTTACCCTGCGCTCTGACCCCCAACTTACTAAGATGGGATATGCGAAAAAAGAATTTCATTGGCTCTGTACACGTACCTTGTACCTTGATAGCGATGTTAGCACCACAGGGAAATATGAAAAAATGCATTGCACATTGAAGCAAGGAACTGAGCAGACACTAGGACACTGATTGGTGAATATATTGTGACACATAATTAATATATATGTGGGGAAGTGGTAGCACAGTTGTTAAGGTGTTGGCCTGCTAATTGCAAGATCAGGGGTTCGATTCTCAGCACCACTCAGGTCCCACTGTTGGGCCCCTAAGCAAGGACCTTAACCCCCAATTACTCAGATGTACAAAAGGAGATAAATACAAGTCACTCTGGATAAGGGCAAGTGACAAAATGGTGAAAATGTAAATGTATAAATTCTTTAGATACACTAGCTTGTTAGAGAGCAATAAATAACCCAGATGTTCAGCTGAAAAAAATAGCCGCAGCATCATGTTTTTCCTTTCTGGTCTTAATTTTATATAAAAGCCTGAAAAAATTGAAGTTTGTTTTTTAGTGCCACTGATGCTGCACCTTAACTTTTATTAAGTAGATCAATCTTCCATGGACCACCCATTTTGGTGCACCCAATCACTTTTTTAATAGACTTCTGTTCTTAGGAGGTCGATTGTCACAACTTTTCATAACAGAATATTCTCAAAGTATATATTCTCTTGCTCAAATGCTCTTCAAAACTAAGCCATCAATGGTCTGGGATCACTTGAGTGCGTTGCTCTTTTTAAGAGCTTTAATTGAAGCAAATTTATTCACAAACCCACAGTGCAAACATGCTTGAGTTGCAGGTTGAGTACAGCTTTGGAAGATGTTTGTGGAGAACAAGCTTTAAAACACTCCGGTGACAAGAGCGTCCCTGGTCATGTGACAACTTGTCAAACTCTTGATTAACTGAACCCCTTGAACATTAAAAACCTAAATGCAGAGAAGTAAGTGATAGATTCATGTGACCGTTAAACATGAATAAATCCTGAATTGGGATGCAGATTGAAAAAAATATATCAGTTCCAGATACCAAAAGGGTTTTAGGGTTTAAAGGATTTATTTGATTTGATTATAAAACATTTGTAATTATGAGCCAGTAATTACAATCAGAATTTGCAGTTTTTGGGAGCGCTATGTGTTCTTCTGCACGATTAGTTTATGATTATCTTTTAGCCAATTAGGTTTTATTTTAAAGGAAACCTTAAAAAAAATCACAAAAAAGGAGTGTGTGAGGGTTAGTAAATGTATTAATGATGTACACAACTAGTATTGATGTAAAGGAAATGATTACGAGATCAGAAATGATCGATTCTATGAATCTGTCAAAACCTTAACTCGGACATGTAAATATGAAAAATATTGCATAGCTTTATTGGGATATAAAAAGAGATTATAAGTTATTAAAAGTCTGGAGGTGATGCTGAAATTACTAAGCAATCAACAAAGCAGGCTAGACGTAATACACCCCCCCCCCCCCCCCCCCTTATTTCCTTCAAGTTCTAATTTCTATTCTTCTTGTATATCAGATCAATTAGACGTATCTGTCTTTGGTCTCTTTTTTTTTTGGTTCCCTTTAACTTGCCTCTTATTGCGGGTTTAGTGTTATTTTAATTGGCCTGATGCTCAAGGAAGCTGGATTGATACATTAGCACAGAATTCGTCATCAAAGCCATCTGTTTTCATCCCACTTCCAATTGAGAAAGAAATAGACTAATCAGAGTTCAGCTGGTGACAATGATGGTATGAAGGATGCACTTTGGTGGCTCTGTCAAGTGTTACTATGAACTGGCATGAACCCCTTAAGCCCACCAGCATTTACGCAAATACAGCTCAAAAGAGACGCAATCAAGGCCACTGGGAAATAGACAACTGAAAGGGGAAGATTAGAGGCTCGTTAGTACACGTCTTTGTAGAGTGAATTACACCTTATGTGAAGACCATAATTGTTTCCAGTATGCCAGTAACAACAGGATGATATACCAATGGTTTTATCGCACCTTAGTCCAAACAACAGGCACCCCAAAGTAGGCACACCACAGCTCCAACAGTATAGCTCATCAGACAATAAACTATGGCACCAACTTTATATACACAGCAAAAGACTCTATCACATGACACCCCCTCCCCACCCAATGACCATTAAAAGAAAAAAAAAAGGAAAAATACAAAAAAATCAATCAGCAGATCTCCTAAATGTGAGAAGAACAATAAATTACCAGCGCCAACTACATTTAGAAATGCCTAACTGCAAACTATACAACATAGAACACATCTAGATTGACCGTATTCATTTATTCATTCGTTTATTTTCATTAAAAGGTTGAAAGGCAGAAGTTTATTTCTTTTTTTATTTTAACTGTTCTATGTCATATTTTTTGCAGTCGTTTGCCTCTTTTTTCCTTCATGGTCATGGGGGGAATCATGTAATGGATTCTTTTGCTGTGTAAATAAAGGCAGTACCATCCATGCGTTCATTGTCTGATGAAGAGCGTGTAGCTCGAAACGTTACCTGTTGTAAGAGCACAGTTAAACACTTTTCTACTGTTGGCTTTCAACAGGTGGAGCAGATTCATCAGCTCTTTTGCCTAATTAATGTGCGCTCTTCAAACAGTAATTTAAAAACAATTTTAAAAATAATTCAATAACGGGCTGCTACCTAGTAGGGGTACTTTATATGTATGCTGATGCTGCAGTATAATTTTTTTAAAGACATGTATACAAGCGAATGCTAATTAAAAACTGCTAGATGATATGCAGTGCAGATAGCCAACTTTTAAATTCCGTTATAGATTTTTTTTTTGCTGCATTTAATTATTGGTAATGATTTATTTCTCTATTTAACATGTTTACATCACTACTAATGCATAAAGTGCATACTAGTAAGCTTTTTAATTTGCCAGTACAATGCAGTGCATATTAGTTAGCTAGTAAGCTATTTGGAACACATCAATTGTTCTTCAAACTTAAAGGATTGGCAGCATTGATTTTCTGTCTAGCCAATAATGAGCTTACACCTTTATAAGCATTTGAAGCATTTGTTATTGCATTCAGGTTCTCTGTCATGCTTGAATCTAAAAGAACTTGAAATCTTATTTCTCTTTAATTCTTTTACTTTATTGATCCTATTTGTTTCTGTCTCAGCCAAGAGTTGACTGTTAAGGCCAGCTGGCAAGATAATATTAGCATCTCTACGTCATGTGGAAAATTAAAATGGCACCTCGAAAGAATTCAGTCTGGGATCGAACCAAAATCTACATGTTTTATGCAGGGACCCATGTGTCTGCGGTCGATGCTGCTTGTTAGTGTGCAAAGCCCTTGGCTCGAAAGCCTGCAAGGCTCATAAAGATCAGATGATATTATAAAACGAAAGAGGTCCAGACACTCATTCATGCTGAGGACAAAACCTTAGTAATCAAGGAAAAAGGTCCCCAGTCAGCCTCCCGCACTGAACCAGTGGCTAATTAATGGAGTGCTTTAAAAGGGTTACAAAGCCCTTCCACTGGGATCCATAAATCAGACCCCATTCACCCATCTTTTTCCCTGAAGAGGCAGCATCTGGACAGGCATGGTGAGTTAGACATGCTCTGAACCCTGTCAGTCATCCATATGGGGGGACTGTGGCGCGTTCGAGTCTGGGACATAGTTATTATCTAAATGGATTAGACAGTAGAGACGAGGACAAAAGGGCATAAAAAGGAGGAGGGGTGAAGAAGCAGATAGTACATAAATGTTTCTGCAGACTTATGTTACTTAGCAAAGAAAAGCAGAGGGTTTTGGACACCAGCAGGGAGAAAAATAACAGATAATTCAGTCAGCTGTATGGCAGGCAGTGGATTGTCACAGAAGCCCACTGAGGCACAGGAGAAAGATCATCCAGTTAGAATGAGAAATGGGAATGTCAATGGATACCCATTTATCTACATTAATCCATCCGAAGATTAATGCACACTAATGGCTAAAGTGATTACAACTGATATTCTTGCTGCTTCAGTAAGCCCCCACATGCACTTGAAATATTGACAGTTTTGTTGTTTTGCGACTTCGGCCAGCATTTATATAATGAAAGAGTTGTGAACTTGCACCGTGCTGTCTATAGTTATATTTCAGAGTTGAAGCACAGTCCTGGGGGTGTCTGTTAAAGTAGCTAACTGTCTGTGTCATGGACTATGATGATCAACCATCTTACCATCAAGTTTAACACCAGTGTGTCACACACATGACAACTGATGTATAGTGTAACTCCTGTGTTGAAGCCTCTCTGTCACTTGCATTAAATGTTAGTCATAGTGTCGAATTTAACAACTCGCCTCTGGATTCTTTTTGGTGCGGCAAATTGTGACCTCGTAAATTGTGACATTGCAGGTGATTAAAACATGAATCTGATTCACAAGGTTATCTATTTTTCTTGTCCTGCCTGGTCGAAGTAAGTACAACAGAGGCACTAAAAGCCGAGGTTGGAGAGTCGGTTGTAAATCTGTCTAGTTTATATTCCGGCCTGCCGCAGGGCATCATTCTAATTATAAACAGTGCTCAACGGTGCTGTTGTCATTTTGGGGAATGTGGAAAGCATGTTACAACATAGACAACTGATATGACATATGACATGCTGGAGGAAAGAAATCACCATATTCTGTTCATTTTACCTTTACCTCATTTTGTTTTCTCCTAAATTATTCTGTTCAATCAAACACATTGTAACATAATTATAAAAATAAGAAATGTTTTCCACTATTCCTTGTGAGATGCAATAGTAACCCTAGTATTATCTTTCTACAAACAGGTAATACTTCAGTGGATTTTACCTGGATACCCGGCTCAGTGGTGGCTCAAATAGTTAAGGCGCCAGGTTGTTAATTGGAAGATCTGGGTTAAAGCCCCAGCACTGACAGTCAGCCACAGTTGGGTCCTTGAGTAAGACCCTTAACCCAACCCAACCCTGTATCATAGCTGACCCTGCGTTCTGACCCCAGCTTTCTAAAATGGGATATCATTTTACTATAGATTTGTACTTAAGAACTGCACACTTAATTAACTAGTTAATAATGTTAATATGTCAAACCTAAAATAAGTTAAAACTGGCATTTTCAGTAATGTTTAATATGAAAAAACTAAAAGATTATTAAACCTAAATTAATACAGATTTTACATTCAAGTTTTATATTATCTTGTAATGACCTTGCTGATTTTACTTGTTAAGTTTATAAAGTATATTTTAGGTTTAAAAAATTTTAAATACGCCTAAAAATATCTTATATTTATGATTGTGATTTTATAAGAAGAATCAGTAGATATATTTAACCAGATTAAAGATTTTATTACTCGTTAAAATCTAGTAGAATATTATTGTCTCAAGTCTTCTCATAATTTCTTCTCAGGGAGTTTTTTCTTGTCTTGCTATAGGGAACTTAATCCAGGTTTCAAAAAACATATTCAAACGTATGACACAAATAAATCTGACGCAAATTTATAATGTAAATGCATGTCTTACAAAACAAAACCTTTTGCCACAAGACATAACGTTCCGTCTGTCGTTACTCTCAAACTGTCAATACTCTTTCTGTGCTAAACGAAAAAGCTAGCCTAGTAAACAAATCTCTAGGCCAATCATGTCTTTGACACTTAAGAAAAGACGTATGCTTATGTAGAATTCCTCTTAAACTAATTAGAGGACACTGTGTTATTGATTTTTTTTAAACTCCATCCTGCCATTGCTTATCCTTTTCCTTTAACAAGTAAAGATTAATGCTTTGTGTTTATTCAAAGAAATGGCATGTCAAAATAATGTCCCAGTAGACTACCATATGGCCTTTATTTAGTGGAAAGGAAAGGTCATGAGGTGATACGGCAAAAACTAAGACGTGCATTGTCCCAGTGTGGAAAGTTTACTTAAAATCATACAAGCGTATAGCCTTTGCCAGCTTTGTTGTGTTACTCCGGAGTCACAGTTTTATTTGAGGGGAAGGCTTGTATATTTAACCTGTCACTAAGTCAAAGTTGAGAATGACTTAACAGGCTGTGCATGTTTATACTCATCGATTATCATTGAGACAGAGGATGACATCATTCTAAACACACAAGACACCCCGTGGTCCAGATTTCACTGGTCGAAATTCCATCTCCTTCTATTTCATGCTTCTCAATGTGATTTGTTGTCTGCTATGCCAGGAACACATCCAAGCCATTGGTTCAGTGACTCTCGAATTGTTTAGTTAAATAAATCATCCATGTGTAGAATGGAGTGTGGGAGCTTTGATGCATTAGCATTTTGGCATTCAGCTTTAAGAATAGAATGCCAAAATGCTAAATTATACCATGCTTCTATTTACCTTATGTAACATTTCAATTCTTACTTCAATTATTAAGCATCAGAACAACACGGCTAATTTTTGGCACATGGAAAACTAAAAGTACTTTTTCAATAAAAGTGATTCTAATTCCCATGTAACTCAGCATGCATGCAGACCAGTGAAAGATTCTGCTTCAATGACCGGCTGTATGAATGCTTCTAATCGGCTTAAATGTGTAAACGACTCATTAAGACTCGTACAAGTGACTAGCCAGTACAATTGGTACTTACTCTGATCGCTTACTCAAACATTTGTCCTACTTTGCTCTGTACAAAGACACAGCTTAGCGTATTAGTCCTATTCGGTCCGTATTCAAAAATAATACTTCCTTCTATAAAGCTAGTTCTTTTAAAATAAGCAGTTATTTAAGATGATTTATTGCAATTCATGCAATCACAATAAAACCTTTGAAAAATTAAGCATTCCCTATGCCTTTTTATACATTCATTCATTTTCTATACCCGCTTATTCCCTAATTCAGGGTCACGGGGATCTGCTGGAGCCCATCCCAGCTGCCTCTGCAAGGGCGAAGGGCAGGAGGGGTACACCCTGGACAGGTCGCCAGTCCATCGCAGGGCCACACATACACACACTGACTCCTATGGGCAATTTAGAATCAACACCTAACATACATGTTTTTGGACTGTGGGAGGAAACCGGAGAAGCCAGAGTAAACCCACACAGTGCTAACCACTAAGCCACCGTGCTGCCCCGAACAAAAAAGAAAAGCTGGAAGCGTGCGTGCGTCCGCGGCCGTGGGAGCGCCCTTTTATACAGTAAAGATTAAAAAAAATCATAGATTTGTGATAAGTCAAAGTTGTATTTAACATCTTTTAGGCTCTTTTTTTATAGTTCTTAGGTCAATAATTAGCACTGTTAATTAACAGTGCTAATTATTATTTAGTATATAGTCTAAAGTGTGATATAGTCTAAAATGTGATTGCACCTGGTTATTACATTCACATCTGAACAGCCAAGTCCAGATTTAGTCTCACTCTTACTTCTGGAAATAATTTAATTGGCTCTAAGGGTTTTTATTTTAACTTGTAATTACTTTGCTGATAGTATTAATGAGATTAGACACTAATGTTGACGTAAGGAGGTCTGGGGTGCAGTCGGTGCTCATCATCCCAAAGGTGTTCAGTGGGGTTGAGTCAGAGTCAGGGCTCTGTGCAGTTTTTCTAAAGCAACCCTGGCAAAATGTGTCTTCACAGGGCTCAGTGGTTTTGTGCACAGAATCTGTAACAGTGTTTGGACCTTGTTCTTCAAATAGAAATTCTTCTTTAAGTATTAAGACTTTATTCTTGTAATTTCGACTTTATTCTCAAACTTTTGGCTTTATTTTCATAATCTCGACTTTATTCTCAAACTATTTGGCTTGATTCACATAATCTTGACTTGATTCTTAAAGTCTTTAAGATTTATTCCCGTTATCTCTACTTGATTCCTAATTTTTTGGCTTTATTCTCATAATCTTGACTTTATTTTTAAACTTTTTGGCTTTATTATTAGAATCTCGACTTTATTCTTGAACTATTTTGTCTTTATTCCCATAATCTCAACTTTATTCTTGAAGTATTTTGGCTTTATTCTCGAAGTATTTTGGCTTTATTCCTTAACCTTTTTCCTCAGTGGCACTAAAGCGCCGTCGTATCAAACTGTTGATGGCTTTTGAGACAAATGTCAAGGCAGCCGATAAACTGTCTGTCTGTGAGAACGTCACATTATGTGTTCTGACTCAGTCTTTGAACAGACAGTAAATCAGTTCCCTTTCAGGCTTTTGTAGTGGCCATGCAAAAATAAAAATTATGGTGTCTGGTCAAAATTTGTGGAATATTATTCCTTAAGTTTTTTAAATAAATAGAGTTTAAACAAGCATCACAATTCTACAATCTGTATCCATATTTATATCTACAACTGTAAAGTGCTCTGAATATTTGGGTCTGTATTTTGTTTTTTAATTTTTTAGCTTTGCTGGTATGATTGTCTTTAAATATTATGCAAGCTTCACTACATTACTCAGTGTCCAAAAATAAATATATTACACATATATAATTGTAATGACTCCACTAAGGCAAGACGTATTTAGAACCCAATGTGAAGTTTATTTACAAAGTGAAAATCCAAATTATAAACTTGAAATGACTTAACATAATTAGACATGACATAGCTTGAATAATACCATACACATGCCTTTATTTTGTCACATATACTTTTTTACAGCACAGTGAAATTCTTTTTTCCCATCTTAGTAAGTTGGGGTCAGAGGGCAGGGTCAGCTATGATACAGTGCCCCTGGAGCAGAAAGGTTAAGGATCTTGCTCAAGGACCCAACAGTGGTTGCCTTGCCGGTGATGGGGCTTGAACACAGGTATTTCTGGTCTTCAGATTAACAGCTGGCAGTGATGGGACTCAAACCCAGATCTCCCTGGTCTCCAGATCAGCAACTTAGCGCCTTAACCACCACTGTGTATTAAAAAAAAAAACAACAATCATTTACAAACAGAAAAGCTACATGTATATATACACACATTAACTAAACAACACACCTAAACCAATCAGTGACATGACAAAACAAACCAATGAAAACATAGACAGTAGAACAAGGAAATCATGTGACAAGAACACAAGGAGAACAAGGATCACAAAATAGAACCAAAACAGGAAGTAAACAAAGCAGTTAACATGAACTAGACTTGGATAGCTTAGCTAGCTAGCACAGCTTATCTTAGCTAGCTAGCATAGCCTTGACATAAACAAACAATAAACATGAATATAAACATACAAGAGAATGTGAAACATGAACAAAACCATTAAACATAACATATGAAACAAAAACCTTACAATAATAGTCATGTTTAAAGAAATTTAAGAACTAATGCTAATAACTTTTGCAGTTGTAAATCCTGTAAACTATAGATTTTTTAAAATCGTCTAATGTTTTAGGCATGTTTTAATCTTTATGAATAACATCATGATAAACTATACATTTGATTATAAACAGTCTATTAAATCTTAGGATTTGTTTATTTTTGTAAAGATTCATTAACAGGGTGCAGTAAGGATTCAGGGTATTGCCTTACACAAGTCATCAGCAAATTTTCACAGGATTGAATCAAAAAAGCACAGACCCTCTCAGATCAAATTTTTCGATATAAACGATAAACAAACATGAGCCAAATGTAGTTTTACCTATTCTTCGAACTTTTGGATTCCGTAAGTTTTTTAATTAATACTCAGGGGTCTTGTGGGCAATTATAGTATGTGGTTAGCAGTCAAGCCAGATTCAAAAGATTCAGAAGACGGCGTCAATAAAATACTGACGTTTTTTGCAATCCTACTGATAAATTTAACAGGGAAACTTAGATTTAATTAAAGCTATTAAACATTGTGGCTTTAATTAGATGGTCAGAATGCAGTAATCTAAAAACTACACTCCAGCCACCAGCTCATTAGAGCAAATAATTGTCGTTGGCTGCATGCATCCTGCTAGAACAGAGCACAGAGAGCACAGAAAGGATGCCATCAGGAAAAAAAAAACAAATAAAGTGCAAGTGAAATTGTGTGAAAGAGCAACAAGCAGCACAGAAAAAAAAATGTATGAGGAAAATCCCTCAATAGGCCTCAGGAGATTCTCCGGCAGTGCTCACAAAGCTGTCACCAGCATGCCAGGCGGTGTATAAGCTCCGTTAACGCAGGTAACAGCTTGCTGTCTTGAGTCATGAGACTCTTACAGGTTTTTGAACTAGGGATTAATCAGATCTGACTGGTTTAATAGGGCTAAGGGGGTTTTAAGGTATCTCCCTTTTCAAAGAAAAAAATTAATTTGCCGATTTTTTTGGGTAGCGAATAGGTTTTGTTTTTTTTTTGGCACCAAGAACAACACAAACAGCATCAATAAAAACACAAACAATAATAGGAAGTAGATGCTGTGGCTGATTTCTTTCTGGTCCAGACTGTAGATTTACATCTTCTATTGTGTGGCAAGGTTATTTAACTCAATGAACCACTCCCACCACCAGAGCCAATCCTGACCTTCCTACCTGAGCTGTGAGCCAGACAACCTAGTGCTGTCACTATAATCCTCCCTCATTTAAACTAAACAATTTTCTCTGTCTTGATCTGTCAATCAAAAAATTGCATAGTAGAGCCTTGTAATGTGTATCACAAGGTCTCTCCAGTACCATAGCCAGATCCCAATAAGGGAAACTCGGTGGGCATACATACATTCGCCTCCTTGTGTCACAAAAGTAATTTGGTCACCAGTGGGTTTCAACCTACTGATATACCACCCAGAGGGGCGTGAAAAGCCATCATGTATATCTTCAGAATGGAAGGTGCTAGTCCTGCAACGAAACGAAATGCATTTTTTTAAAAGGAATTCTAGAACTCCTGCTGTTTGTCCACATCATAAGGCAAAAAGGTTCCATTTCAGGCATAGAGTTTCCTTGTGGGGAGTAACTCTGAATTAGCGTATGATCTCGTTGACCTTAGTCGGAAGACCCGTTGCTAAAAGCTGCGCCCCCTCATGAACTATGACAGCTTCCATAACTCCAGGTGAGGGTGCACCAGTCTGCCTTGCCCGGACTTAGGCCCCTGCTTCGACAGGATGTCTGCTTTGTGATTCTTCCATTTGAAGATCTGGTGTGCTAACTTGAACTGATAAGCTTAAAATAAGCACAAATGCAGCCACTGACATATTATCCATGTATACTAGCCCTTGTTTAATTCTTAACACCTGTTAACTAATAACTTGTTCATCAAGTTTAGTTAAACAACAAGAAACAGATACAATTAGCTTTGCAATAGTTCGATATTAGCAGGACATCGGTTTATGACGTATTTTTAAAAAAAAAAATAAACCCTCTATGACTATCTTGACCAAATTTTTATTGACCTAATTTGGTAGACTCCCTTGTTCAGTGTCTCTCACTACTGTAATCTAATACCCATGCTGAGACCCAACAATAAGTTACTGTACAGGGGTAGATGTTTGTAGTCTTTCTATTCTATGGCATGCCATAAAATTCCAGTAGGAAAAAAGAAATAATGGTGCAAAATCTATCTGCTATTCAGTCTTCCATGTTGTGCCAAAAATCCTGCTGACATAATTAGGCTTCTTTTTTAAGAACCCCTCAGTATCCGTCTCACGCTGTACAGCTCTTAGGTTATACCCTGGTAATTAGCCGAAAAACTGAAAAGCTATTATCTGTAAAACTTTTTTTTTTTTTTTTTTATGTCTTGCACAATTATGAAACCTAATATTAGCCTGGGTTTAACTGGTGCAATCGGTGGCCTCATTCCCAACTTAAGTTGGGATTTTAGTACATTTCTGTTTTTTATTGAATGTGTTGTAAATAACAGGCTGTCAATAAGCTTCACGCTGCTGCGCCATTCGGACTTTATTAACTCCCACAGGCAAACAGCAAACAGAAATCGGAGGACTAACAACAACAGGGCTTTCCAATTTTTTCTCTTTAAACGATTGGAGTTCATGTTGTTAGCTAGTTTTTAAATTAATCCATGTTTCTGATTGTTGGTTGTAGTTAAAAGATTTTAAGTGCCCGAGTCTTCATAAATACAACAGTTAAAGATTGATTTGACTTGCTAAATCCTTTGTGTGCAAATACATTCTCAGCTATAAATTAGTTTGTATTGTCTTTTTTCCCCCAGACGCTGCTTTTCCTGCAGTGCTTTTAAAGCCTGATAACGATGGTAGGATCCTGCAGGGGAAACTGAAGGGAAGGTGGGGGCTTTGCCATTAATTTCCAAGACACATTTCGATGTTTATTCTTTACAAAGACCCTACAACCATTATGCACATACACACACAAACACACACACACACACACACACACACACATATATATATATGTACATATATATATATGTATGTATATATATATAAATTTGGGTTACGAACACCCAACCGGTAGCTGGCGTAGCAAACGCCACAACGAACGCCGTAACATCCGCCCAGCATCCTGTGTCTTGTGTCTCACTCGATAGCTAGTCAGACATGCGCACATTAGCAGGTGGAATCTTCTAAATCTCCAAGGTAAATGTTGTACATTATACTTAATAAAACAACCAGTTTATTACAGTACATTCTATTGTATTGTTATATACAATATTGGATATATATAAGTATACAAACATGTACCAAAAGAATTGCAGTGTTTTTTGGGGACCCAGAACAGATTAAAGGCATTTCAAGTCATTTCAATGGGGAAAATTGATTTGACATACAAGTACTTTGAGTTACGAGCTCCATCACGGAACTAATTAACCGTGTAAGTCAAGGCACCACCGTATGTAATGTATATCTATCTATCTATCTATCTATCTATCTATCTATCTATCTATCTATCTATCTATCTATCTATCATACACTTATACATATATATTTCTTATATATTGTTTATAGAACATCTGAATCCGTGTAGATTTACAACACTTTTCTTTTTAATATCCGAAAGCCACACCACCATCAAACAGATACAGAGGAAAATCATCTGTGCCATAAAAATTTAATCTGCCTCTACAAAACACTGATGTTATCTCAAACTATTTGCTGGCAACCTATCAGATTTCATTATGCAAACACTTCTCAAAGCATTGTGATGGTGTTCATCAGTCAACAGATCATTTCATAGCCACTTACAGAGAGAGACAAAGAGCTTAACCGTTACATGCCTGTGTACACACGTGGGCATGTGAATCACAGGTCAGGTCATTAATCTTAAAACCACATGCCCTACATGTAAAATAATAAAAAAGGTAATAAATTCTTGTTTGTGTGCTTTTTTTCCTATATTTTCTCAACTAATAAACCTACTTAATCAGTCTGTCTGTATTGATGGAGAATTTCAGTTATGCACGTACGTCGCTCTAATTAAGGAGGTCTGATAAAGTTCAGAATTGTACCTGTTATGAATGCAAATCACAAATTAGGACAAATACAACATTGAAACCAAAATAGACAGAAACAAATCTTAAATAAAAAACAAATAAATAAGGTGTTAACAAATAACTTTCCCATGAATACAAAATAAAAAGTTGATCAAATATCAATAAGTACTGAATACTGTCCATAAAATGTACTTTTTACAATTTGTCTTTATTGTAAACAAACAAATATTTTTACAGACAGGAAGATAATCGTTGGCATGGAATTCATCATCCTTAATCTGCACCATATCCTAATTTATAGATATCAATCAAATTATGTGTTTTAATGAATGTTTAATGATGTCTTTACTGATGTCATTCTGTACAGCTGCTTTGGAACAATCCCGATTGTTAATAGCGCTATAGAAATAACGGTGACTTGACTTGACCATAAAACAAATTTGCCTGAAACTTAATTCAATCAATTACAGTATTAATAAACAGGAAATCATCGTTTATTAAGGCTTCAGTTTGTTTACTTATTTGTGCTTTTCTGAATTGCTTTTCTTTTTTATCTTTTAGTCGTGTGTTTTTGTTGACTACTTAAAAATAGAGAGAGATGGGAATTTGTTCTGTACCACCTTTAATACATCTCACTTTACATCCTGTTATTGTATAGCACATTTAAGCAAAAAGCGTGGGTGTTTTTTTTGTGTGTGTGTACTGTAATTCCAGTCGTTTACTAAGGGCGGTGTTTGGATAAACAGACTATGCATTTTTTTAAGTGAAAAGTAAATAGTTTATACACTGTCACAGTTTCTTCGATCAGACTGGTTCATGCTTGCTTAACACTGTAAATGATTATTTGGTCAAAGGTTTATTCAAATCTGACTGCTGCTATGACCCTGATCTTAACTTCAATTTATTCGCTACCATTTCAGCTGCTGCTGCTGTTTAATAATAATAATAATATTCAACTTCATTGGTGAAGGTACGTGTACAGAGCCAATGAAATGCATTTTTGCATATCCCATCTTAGTAGTAGGTTGGGGGTCAGGAGCGCGCGGGGTCAGGGTCAGCTATGATACAGCGCCCCTGGAGCAGGGAAGGGTTAAGGGTCTTGCTTGAGGACCAACAGTGGTTGACTTGCCAGATGGTGGGCTGCTTGAAACCCAGGTGTTCTGGTCTTCAGATTAACAACTCAGCACCTTAACCATTTGAGCCACCACTGCCCCTTAAGAGTATTACTTGTCACACTGTATGAGACACGGTATAAAAATTTAATTTGATGTTATAAAATTATGTTCGGTAAAGTGTTCTTCATGTCAGACACAACAGGAGACATCTGGGTAACAAGAAACAGCTGTCAGTCACATAATTAGTTCTCATTCAGTCATGTTCAGCACAAAAGTTTGGTGGTCTGATAAAACTAGAATTTGCTACACTACGTTTTATTTTGTTCAATAAATATCTATATAAATACCAAGAAATAAATGCTAAGAATGGTTTTTAATGTCAAACCCAAATGTCTTCAGTGTAACGCAAAAACATTAAACCGACCTAGTCGTTCCAGTACTTTTGGATGTGTATTGTATGCATTTTTAATATAGTTACTAATTTAATATAAACCTGAGATTATAAATCGAATTACTTTTTTGTCAGTTTACATTTTTTTCTATTAGCATCCGGGTAGATCAGAAAGTTTATCTGCAATGCGCTCGCTGTCCCGCAGGAGACCCAGTTGGACACTAAGAGGGTTTTTTTCAGTTCATAATGCTAAACACAGGCAACACAGTTATGTAACATAGTCTGTAAAGCGTTTTCGAAAAAGTCAACCAAGATCTGGTAAAATTAAGCAATTTTCAGTTCTGAAAGTGGTAGTGGAAGTGGTAGCACAGTGGTTAATAATTTGAAGATCAGGATTCGATTCCCAGGACCACCAAATTGCCACTGTTGAGCCCCTGAACAAAGCCTTTAAACCCCTAATAGCTCAATTGTATCAAAGACGTAAACGTAGGTCACTCTGAATAAGGGCGTCTGCCAAATTCCCTAAATTTAAATAAAAGACTGTCTAAACTGGAGTTATGCAGACTGAACCTGATATAAATTCAGAATGCTTACGATTAAGTTTAGCTAGGACGTATTTGGCTCTTTTCACAATCAACTCTGATAATGTTCATCTATTGATTGCACAGTTGCTCTCTGTGGCAGCTCTATTGTGATAAAGCCTAGGTGTGAGGCCACTTTGGTTTCATTCCTGCTCCTCGAACTCCCGCTGCATGGTGAATTATCAGAGGCAGGCTAAGGGGTGACATTGATAGAGAATGTAGGAGGTGCAGACTGCAGTCATGAATCAGTTTGAGTGCAGACAAATCGGCGCTGCCAAAGCTTAGAGCTGCAAGGATTCGTGGCTGATTCAGCTTCCATATTAATATGTAAAAAAAAAATTTGGAAGACGTTATTATATAGCATAAAGAAGTGATTGCATGATTGAGGTTTTTTATATGCCAGGTTTGTAATTATAACGTGCTTCGGATAATACATTGTTGTTCCATCTGTACCAATAACTGGATGGCAAATAATCTGCATAATCTAAGGACAATAAACATGTAAAACTAAGAAAAATGTCTAATCTGTTGTACTGTGAAGCAAAATTTTTTTAGGATATTTTGACATTTGTGCTATTTCCTGTTTTGGGGAAGTCTTAAAGCTAGCAATTTCTTTCTTATATTTCATGCATCGTTAACTATAGTCACTTAAAAATACAATGTTTATCTATTCCTCTATCTGTCCATTTTCTAGCCTGTTTGTCTTATGCATGGTGGTATATCCCAGGGGCTCCGGGTATATAGGGGACTCCCTAAATAAAGTGACAACTCACATTAAGAACAATTTAGAGATGGCAGTCAGCCCACAACGAAAGTCTTTGCATTGGCAGAAAAACCAAAGTATCTGTAGAAAAAGCCCCACAGCAGGGAAATGGAAAAATGGTTTATGCTTTGAGTTGTTGATTGCAAGCTCATGGTTTAAACCTGCCACTGTTGGACCCTTAAGCAAGACTTTTACGCCACTTTTCTTCAGTGCAGCTGTATCATGGCTGACCCAGCTACGTGACCCCAATTTCCTAAACTGGGATTCGTGAAGAAAAGAATGTGCTGTTATTAGAAAGTTGTAACTTCTGTTATTATAGCATGTCATGCTAGTTAGTTTGTTTCCAGCTAAAAACATTCTTGGTAGATTCTGTATGAAGGAAATAAATCATTTTCTTTTTATTTGAACAACAAAAGGTAGAGCTTTTGGTTAGACACATGACCTGCTGCCCTTATCCTCCTACTCGCTCCATAACTAAAAGGCTGCATGCATGCTAACAATAGCCTTTCTATAATAAAATGTAGTACATGATCCAAACAAACACAAACTAGTACTTAAATGCTAGAGAATTTAAGGTGAAGAGCTTTTGTCTCCATTGACTATGAAAGGAGGTGGAATATTAAAAAAACAACATACAGACAGAGGATTGTCTTTAGATCTTATAACAGCTGCAAATTCATGTCCTCCACAGCTTGCCTTTTTTTAGATCCTTTACTTTAAGCTATTTAACATAACAGAAGCCGAGGTTGCCAGGTGTCTGCAAAATATCCTTCCATAAAAGCCGGTAAAAAAAAAAAAGACTCTGATAATTTTTTTTTCTTAAGAAACGAGTTCATTATTATTTAGGTTATTTGTTTGTTAATTAATTGATTGTTCTTGACTGATTTGGTCGTTAGCCAACCAAGAATTACATTTCCCTTTGGCAAAATTGGCAGTTCTTCTTACAACATCGATTGGATTTAATTCAGAACAGCGTGTTCCGAAGTGTTTAATTACTCTTTTAGAAAAAACAAAAGTCACCAAGTATTGATGCCTTGTGTGCCTCTGGTTGATATTTGATACAAGGCTCCATCCGGCATGTGTGGATGTTCGCGACAAGATATAGAATCTCTGATCTGCCTCCTTAGAAATAACAATAGCCCCCTCAGTTTACTCTTACCTATGAGATACATTACAAACACTCTGTCTACTATTTTGCACCTTATTTTCAACTCTTCAAATTGGATAAATATTTTGCATAAATGATGTTTTTATTCTTATTTTTATCTTTATATTTATGTTCCTTATCTTACTGTTGTCGTTAAGCACCAGGGCACCAAGACAAATTCCTTGTATATGTACAGTAAGTTTACTTTATTTGGCACTAATTTCTGATTGGTGGGTTTTCTTTGGGTCCCACGCTTTCCTTCCTGAGTCCAAGGACATGTATTTCCACAACCTCGAGTAAGATAAGCCATAAAGGAATTAGAGATCCACTGACATTGATTTTTTTTTTTTAGAGCGGATACTAATATCGATTACTTGCCCGTGAATGTGACCGAAAACCATTGTGTAAAAGCGATATTTATTTATTATTTTTTTCTGTTTTTTAATAGAACAACAAAGGTACTAAGCTAAACTAGTGTTTCTTTATGTAGAACAATATTTTATTCCCTTGAAAAAAAAACTACTTTTGATCAATATAAATCAATTATACATTTAAAGCATTAAAGCATTAAAGTGTCTTTTTCAGGAAAAGACCTATAAAGAACATTTCTACTAATTGTATAAAAAATTTCCAATCCATCTAAATTGAAAAACGCTACTTTTGTTTGGCTCTGAACTTCCAGGTTGTAGTGTAGTGAATTAAAGCAAATCAATTTTGCTAATCATTTTGTTTTCAGGGTTACCTCACCAAATTGTTAAAAAAACAAAAATGCAGGTTTCTAGTTGCCTATTAGTCGTCGACTCGTCTCTCCTAGCAACGCAATGTTGTTATTGTGGTCCTATGCGCAATTTCCACATATTTCAGGTGATCTGATATAAAGAAGAAAACCTTATATATAAGACAAAACATTTGTAAAACCGGTCATTGCTAAATGCTAACTGTAATAGAATGTAATCAAGACAAGTTGAGACATATTATACCATTTTCTCTGAATCATTTCCTCACCAGACTCATGTCACCAAGCTGAAAAAAAACAAAGCTGGTTTACCGGTTGCCAAGAAACTGGAAAGTGTAAGCTGCTCTGTCCTAAAGAGTTTCCTGTGAAAGAAAAGTTTTATAAAAATGCTTCCACTAGAAATTCATTAAATACATGTTAAAATATAAGTGAAATAAATAATAATGTAGAATAATTTTAGAATCTTTGAGCATGATAAAGTTTTAAATATCAATGATTAAAATATCGTAAATAAGTTAGTAACATCTAAGTAAATCGATTCACTAATTAAATAAATGTTACCAGGCTGGATGTACAGGTTAGTTAACCCCGGACGGTTGTGTTCTTCGAACACAGCATAAAGAGGCAGTAAATGGAGACTAGTACTGGTTAGCAGAGACCATTGGAGGATGCAGGACTGAGGAATCAGGAACAGAGGACACTGGAGCTGGAGAAAAAGAGATGATCACTGGCACTTAGCAACGGTTAGCATATTCTTAGACCAGACAGACCAGACAGTGACTGAGTGCGAAGTGATTTCTTTTATAGAGGAGTGAGAGTGATTGTGGAACAGGTTGCAGGTGAGACTAATTTTAGTGTTACTGTGCACTTTTTCTAGTGTTTACAATATTCCAACAAGAATTTTTAAAATTTACATCCATAATTACTATCACAGTAAATGAATTAATACCTCTTGACCAGCTAATTTCCAACGTTATTTGTTCACTGAGCCTATTTATTTTTTAGGTTTTTCCCCCTTTTTTATTTTTTGTTTCTTTTTTGTCATTTTTATTTTTTGATAACTTGCAAGTGTAACCAATTGAGAGACAGCTATTTACCTTAGCAATATTGCTTTGGGATTATTCTGTATGTTACGTAAGCTACTGAAGTTTATTTCCAGACACATTTAGTTTTTACTAAAACAGCAAAGCAGGATTGATTTGTTGATTTGTGTCATTGATTTGCCGTTGTGTAACTATGCACGCGTCTGTTTAAATCCGTCCAGATTAGACAGTTTGCTCTTAGCATTTTAATCAGAAAGTTCTGTTTCCATGATTCAGGATGCTTAGATAGCCCAGGCTCCAGACAGAAGCTTTTGTTTTTTATATAATGATATAGAGAATAAGCATCACACTGCTGTTATTTCAAAAAACAATCCAGCAAATCACAACTTTTCATTTGTTTTAAGATGATAGTAGTGGATTCTGATGCTAATGTTTACAAATTCTGTTGGGGCTTCTGTTAGGTTCTTGCTGGATTGTAGCATTTCTGTTAGGTTCTTGCTGGATTGTAGCATTTCTGTTAGGTTCTTGCTGGATTGTGGCATTTCTGTTAGGTTCTTGCTGGATTGTGGCATTTCTGTTAGGTTCTTGCTGGATTGTAGCATTTCTGTTAGGTTCTTGCTGGATTGTGGCATTTTTAGGTTCTTGTTGGATTGTATCATTTCTAATGGGTTTTTGTTGGATTGTAGCATTTTTGTTGGGTTCTTGTTAAATTGTAGCATTTATGTTAGGTTCTTGCTGTATTGTGGCATTTCTGTTAGGTTCTTGCTGTATTGTAGCATTTCTGTTGGGTTCTTGTTGTATTGTAGCATTTCTGTTAGGTTCTTGCTGGATTGTGGCATTTCTGTTAGGTTCTTGCTGGATTGTGGCATTTCTGTTAGGTTCTTGCTGGATTGTAGCATTTCTGTTGGGTTCTTGTTGGACTGTGGCATTTTTATTAGATTCTTACTGGAATTTTAATGTCGATGATGATGTTTTTTTTATTATTGTAATTGTTTTGTTGATGCTACACTCTAATGTTTGACATGTTTCTAAAGTCTTTAATTTTCCTTGCCGTTATGTTCAGTTGACTTTGCCCTGCTATTAATTTGCTCATTAGTGGAACTCCCCAGAACTCCAGCCAAATTTAATGATCAGTTAGTCCAGGCTAGTTTAAGAGTATTTGTAGTAACTACAGCGTATTAAGATATAAAGAAAGTTAACACATTGTTTAATAGCATGTTTGAAGTTTCCTGTCTTTTAGTACCAAATCTGATTTTTCCTTTGAAACACAATCCAGCCCAGTGATGTCTTTTGAAATGCCACAATAATGAGCAATAAACCAACTCTGTATTTGAGAGGGATGGTGAAACCTTTTTTTTCTGGCAATAAATGCACATTTGTGTCAGTCAGAGGTTCGTAAAGTACTCAAGTAAAAGTACAAGTACTTATGGAAAAATTTACTCAAGTAAATACCCTGAATTTTAAATAAAAGTAAGGGTTTTTTATTATAAATCTGCTTGAGTAGCAGTTAAATTATACATTCTAAAAAGTACACAAAAGGCAGGAGGGGTAAACCCTGGACAGGTTGCCAGTCCATCACAGGGCCACACACACACATGCAAACTCCACACAGAAAGGCCCCTGCCTGGGAATCGAACCCCGGCCTGCTTTCTGTAAGGCAACAGCACTAACCACTAAACCACGGTGTTACCTACTTTGAGAAAATTAATATGAAATTCTTTTTTTTGCTTGCGAGGATAAAGACTCGTTATCCTGTACGAGTCTTTATTTATACTTAAACAGTGAGCTTACAGTGAAAGGTAAATTCTTTTCTAATACTGCTAACAAGCTAAATTTGGATTTCAGTGCCAGGTGTTTAATTAAAATCGCGTGAAAATAGTTTTTGATTTAATGCAGTTTTACTCTGGGGATGTGTTTAGTATTATGTACACCCTTTTCAGAGTCAGCACTTCCTAACAATTAGAGGTAAAGCTGTAAGTGTATGGGCTTTGGCAATGAAAAATTAGCAAAATTAGCAAAGAGGAGAGCTTTCTGGGTTTCTGGCAACATGACAAGCTGTATATTTTTGTCTTGTTGACTAGCAAAGAGAGAGAGAGAAAGGAAGCTGAGGAGAGAAAGGCTAATTAAACTGTAAATATAACAGGACTTAACATGGTTTTCGGCTGAATAGTATGTGATCTTGGATTAACATCGTTTGTTGATCCCTGAATCAACATTTCAATCAACCGATTATAACTATCTGATGTCATCAGCGTGCGCCAACCAAACTCGCCTCAATCCATTTTAAATATACTATAAAACAGTGCTTACAACATGACTTTTTCTTTCCTTTTCAAAATGTAATATTATAAATATATTTATTAAATTAAAAATAATAATCGTAATTAAATGACATGTAATACATTAAATGCTGTAGATGTGTGTGTGCAGTAAAATGTATTTAGGTGTTTAAGCATTAAAAAAGTAAATGAATTGATTTACTTATAAATATAAATTAAAATAAACCCTGTTTTTATAGTAAGAATGTTGCGGTTCTACAGGTTCACCGTTTCAGAACATTTTACATTCAATTGTTCATTTATGATTGTTTATGATTCAGTGTCTAGATTCATTAATGTTTATTTTGAATCATTAGAATCAGTACAGTCTAAATTCACTAATGTTGTCATAATTATCATCAATTATTTTCTTATAGTTTGTCTAATTTCAGGTTGTGATCCAGTGTTAATCCAGGAATCTGAATTTTCAGTTTTAGACAATAAACAATTTTTGAGCATTGAGTTAAAGTTATTCAGTTTGTTTGTGGACAAAAAAGGGAAAGATTCAAAAACAGATTGATGCGGTTTTGGTCGGCACACGCTGATAACATCAGATGGTTATGATTAGTTGATTAAAATGTTGATCCAGGATTAACAAAGGATTTTAATCCAGGATCACATCCTATTTGGCAAAATCACGTCCACCGACCGACCATACAGACATTTCACAATATTTATAGCGCCTATACAAAATAATTACTTTGGTATAAAGAGAAATAGAAGCTTTATCTCTATTTGCTGATTGGAAAGTAATCATATTATACCACAACATAATGTATATATATAATAAAATCTTTTTTTGATATTAAGGCTTTCTGTTTAGCTTAGGGCAACTTGGAGAACTAGAAACTGTTTATTTGGTTTTGCATATTTTCCCTGTAACCTTAAAAAAAGAAATCCTGTAATAATTTGACGAATAAGATGTTTTTAAAGTGTGTGACACTCACCTTTTCATATCGCATACATATCATGGTAAATAATTGCTACTTTCCGAGCAAGCAACATCAGATATGTCATTTGCAGCATTTCCATCACTACAAAGAGACATAAGATGAAAGTTGCATCACTCATACAGTCCGTGTTTCAAAAAAATGGAATTAACTTCCATCAGCTCAGGTTTACTCCGCAAAGCCCCATCTCTGCATCTGAATACTTAAGAAGTACAGATCTGAGGTTTCTAATTGCACAGGAAATGGGCATAATCTGTTTAATCTAGAACCAAGAAAAGAAAAGGATAGTGATGCTGCTGCACTTTTTTGAAGGATGCTCAATTCCGTCATAAGCGTGAATTGATTAGGCTCCACTCTTCGCTAGCCGAGCAGTGAAGTGTGCCACGCCAGCACTACTTACTCCTACCTCTCCCAAGTCAACTAGCAGCACATTTAAACAAACATAAGCCTTTTATGATTCCTTTTATGTCTCCCTGTCGTCTGGGTATAATCTGGCATCCTGCGATGTCAGCCAATCATCTGTGGAAACAAAGACAGTCAATAATTCTTTCTGTCTATTATTCATCAGATGAACTGTTATTACTAAAAATAATACAAAGTCAATTATGGTTGCTTAATCAAAATTTAAGTTTACTTGTAGCTTATTAAGTGTGTTTGGCCCCTGGGTGTTTAGCCTCAATGTTTTGCAATTATTTGTAAATTCATGGTTTGTAGTTGTTCATCCCTTATTCATTTATTCATCTTTTATTCCCTTCTATTCCTTTCTTTTATTCCCTAATTCAGGGTCACGGGTATGTGCTGGAGTCTATCCGAGCCATCTCTGAAAAGGTGAAAGGCAGAAGGGGTACACCCTGGACAGGTCACTAGTCTATCACAGGGCCACACACACACACACACACACACTTACTCCTATGGGCAATTTAGAATCAACAATCAACCTAACATTGCCTTTTCTGTTTAATATATATTTTAACTTTTACCAGTTGTTATTATAAAATTTCTTTTGCGGGCTTTTGTTCTTCGGAGGAAGGAGGGGTCAGAATATGATGTCTCGTAGGAAAGCACCACTACAGAAAAGCAACAGCTCATACTCGACTGCATGCGCTTTTTGGGGGCAGTGGTCAAATGTTAAGGTGCCGAGTTGTTGAACTAAAGCACCACCGCTGCCAGTCAGCCACTGTTGGGTCCTTGAGCAAGACCCTCAACCCCTCCTGCTCCAGAGGTGCTGTATCATAGCTGACCTCTGCGCTCTGACCCCAACCTTCTAAGATGGGATATGAGAAAAAATTAATTTCACTGCGCTGTAGAGTGTATCTGACAAATAAAGACATTTATATTTTATGAGCAGCACAATGTCCGTGACTAGTGTGATTAAGCGATGCATCTCATCTCTACAGGATTAAACTCATGGCGACCTATGCACAAGTCACAAAAATTTCCGATTGAATCTGCATATGTAAACACCGTTTAGGAATAGATAACGTCTCATGCTTACTTAATCATCACTTAATCGAAATTATTTCAGTCGGAATAACAAAAGCCGTAATAGTATCAACTGTACTCGATTTTTTTTATTTTGTGTATACTAAGACATGTAAATAAGTGGGCGTGGCTAACTTATAGGCAGGGTGCGTGAACCTAAGCACTGCCAGAGCTCGCAAAATCGCTAGTCCAATGTATCGGGGCTACTGTGTTATTTAGTCGGGCTACTATAATGTATCCCTGCCCTGCCTGTCAGGCTATCTCATAAGAAGGAAAAACATATTTCAATGCTGGGCGGACAGGAAGACACACAGATAGCCAGAGAGAGAAACAGACAGACAGTCAGACATCGAGAGACAGACACAAAATGAGTGGGAAAGAGATATACAGAAAGAGATGTATATACAGAAAATGAAACAGAGACACACAAAAAAAGATACAGACAAAAAGTCACACAGAGAAAAAAGGAAGGATTTGGAGCCACTACTTTTCTTACATAATTAGTTTCGCTTACTATATAGAAAGAAATTTCGGTTGTTGTCAATCTGTTTTGTTTTTGTTGTGACGTCATGGTGAACATATCGATTCGTTTCCCTTTAGGAGAAATGAGCTGACAGTTTGTACCGGTTATATAAGTCTACGCTTGTACTGTATTGGTTGCTGATTGTGTACCCCCTCTTTAAAAGCCACATGCTCCCCCGTTATTTATGGTCTGGCACCATCCCTGGTCATTACTATCCTTATGTTACAAATAAAATCTTGCGCAGAAAGCTTAAACATTTGATAGAGATCAGATGCGCAGTGAAGGGAATAGCTAACGTCGCTGACATCCGGAATGTTTAGTTAGAACAGAGCTGGTCAATCTCGGTCCTGGAGGGCACACACTTACTGTAAGTTTTAGAAATACCTAGCAAGATCTTAATTAGTTGGTTCGGGTGTGTTTGATTAGGTTGGAGTTAAACTCTTTTGTATTGGAGATTGAATTTTTATATTTTTTATGATTGTTATTTGTGTTTTAGAAATGTTTTGTCCCCTTTACAATATTCTACATTGATAATATATATTTTTTTAAATTTGGGCTACCTAAATGTATTCTGGGTTACCAAAAACTGAGAAGTGCATGCCTGGAGGTCTGAAGGACCAGAAATTATAAACATTTGCTAGCAGTGAAGACTCTGAATGCAAGACTGAGGGCAATGCTGGAAAAAACAGATGAGGTTTTTCTGGGGTTTTTTTATTTTAAGATATTTTTCTGTTTTTTCCTTCATTTATAGGAGAGACAGAGATAAAATATGGGAAATAAAGGGTGTGGGACCAGAAAGGCAGAATCAAACCCGCTCCGGCGCCTTAATCCGCTACACCCTGGCACCGGCCAGATGAAGTGTTTTAAAGTGTTTACATATTTATAGTTTTATATTTGAGGTTTTCCCCCAGTTTTTAAGTGTGTTTTACCAGTGAAAAGATGTTATTAATAATGTTTGTCCACACAACTGTAAAAAATTGGAAATTTTGTATTATTTGTTGTTATATTAAAATAATTTTAAGTTCATATTTCATTTACTATCTACATCAAGACCCAACTAAAAAGGAAAAAGCAATGAAATAAAGTGAAGACTTTTTTATTAATAAAGTATTTAAGTTTATTTATTATATAAATAACCATATTGTGAAATATATCTTTACCGTGAAATAAACTTGCTTATACCGTGAAATAGAATTTTCATGGTATAAACACCCCCTCCCCCTCCCGCTTATTGCAATGATGCAGCACCGGACATTGTTGTATATCTAACACACCGTCTCCCAGGTCAGGGTCACTGCTGTCCTTCTAAAAATGATCCAGCACTTAGATCACGTCCTGTCAGCTGTGGTGTTTAACACTGATAGATTGCAAGAAGACCCATAACAACAACTCGGCACTCTTAGTAATTGTATACTCTGTGTAGTATAAGATTCCCAGCTACAATTGCCACACAAACACACACACACACACACACACACACCACACACACTTACACACATACACTATAGCCTGCCCTGTGCTGACCTCATTGGAACAGCTATACCTTTGATAAGAGGAGACATCTGATTTTTTTTTTCCTTAGAGCAATTTAAAGAAATGGGTGCTTCCTTATTAGGACACAACACACACACACACACACACACAATCCTTACACTACAATCCTTGTAAGGACCTACTAATAGTCATTCTTCACCATTATAAAAATATTTACAAGCCCTCACAAGGCAAAAACGGCCAAATATGTATATAATGTAAACTGGACATTCCACTGCCTCTGTGTCTTTCTGTCTTTCGCTCTGTGAGCGTCAGTCTGTCTGTCTATTTATGTATGTTTATCTGTGTGTCTCTCCTGCTTTTTATGCCTATCTGTTTAGCTCTCCTTCTGCCCCCTACTTCTTCTTTTCCTCTATTTTTGTCTATCCTTCTGTGGGTCTGTCTCTCTCTCTTTTTCTTTGTGTCTGTTCTTTTGTTTTTGTTTGCTATCATTGTCTCTCTTTCTTTTTTCTTCCCGTCTGTCTGTTTGTCCATTTCTGTCTGTGTTCCTCTCTCTTACTTCTTCTTCTTCTTGTGTCTCCTTGTCTCTCTCTCCTTTTGCGTCTCTTTGCCTGACTGATTTTTTTTACTTTTTTATATGTCTGTCTGTCTGTCTGTCTATTTCCCTGTGTGACTTTCTGTCTGTATCTTTCTTTCTAACTATTTTGTGTGGGGTTTCTCTGTTTCATTTACTGTATATACATTCCTTTCTGTATATCTCTTTCCCGCTCCTTTTGTGTCTGTCTCTCGATGTCTGACTGTCTGTCTGTCTGTCTGTTTCTGTCTCTGGCTATCTGTGATGTCTTCCTGTCTGCCTTATTTTACCTGGTTCTCTCTTTCTTGCTCTTTTGTCGGTGGGTCTGTCTGTGTGTCTCTACTTCTGTGTCGCTCTCTCTATCTGTCTGTTTCTCTTTTTTCCTCTCTCTGTGTCTGAGCTCAATGTGTCTCTCTCCCTCTCATTCTGTCTGATTGTAAGTCTGTTTCTCTCTCTTGTTATCTGTGTGTCTTCCTGTCTATCTCTTTCTCACTGGTTCTCTCTGTCTCTCTTTCTTTCTTTTTTTCTGTCCATCTGTCTGTGTGTCTCTCCTTCTGTGTTGATTTCTCTATCTGTCTTTCACTTTTTTACCCTCTCTGTGTCTGAGCTTAATGTCTCTCTCTCGCTCTCTCTGTTTCTCCATTATTAGAGTGTTTGAATGTGAGACACTCTGAGTGACCTTGTGGGGACATTTGTCTGCTCTGTAGGAGTGAAATAATTTTTGGAGAGCTGTAACTGTATAGACACAATATGTCTGCATGTTTTTTTGTTTTTTGTTTTTTTTTGGGGGGGGGGGGGTGTTTACGCGAGACAGTTTTCTTGTAAAAAGCCGCCAAAGATATACACCGAGTCAAATAGACCAAAATAACAAACCATGCTCACATATGCGTGAGTGTGTGCGCGCGTGCGTGTGTGTGTGCGTGCGTGCGCGCGCGCATATGTAGTGTATCTGATCTCTCTCAACGCGCGCCACACACTCTTTGCCGAGCGCAAGAGTCAGAGCTCGAGCGCAGCTGCGCTTTCAGGATGCGTGCTTCTGTTTCCTTCACCGCCGCCTGCTCGCGCTTACTAACCGGACAAAAAAGTAGCTTTTAGAGACGAAGACAACTGAGAATTTCTCATGCATATCCGCAGGGACATCTAATGCATTCCTGACTGACCAGGAAAACAAATCCAAAACATTTTCGGATATAAATCAGCTATGCGTGATATGTGCTACACGTGTCCGTGCGCCACAGTGAGGTAGTTCGGTCCAGTCAGCTCGCAGTGTGTGTGAGTGTGTGTGTGTGTGTGTAGCCTGTATGCCACGGCTCTGGATGTATATCTAAACCGGTCTTTGGGTGGATATGTATTCTCTCAGTTCCAAGTGGAGTGTTTGGATTGTGTGTGATCTCGCGATGCTGCTCGTGCCTATCCTTTGGTTGGCGTCGCAAGCTCGCGCTGCTCCATATCTCACAACCGAACAGATGGACATGGGGGTGGTAAGAGCTTTGATTTATTTATTTATTATTATTATTTTCTTCTTTATATTTTTAATTGACTAATTGCTTTCTCATCTAATTAATTCAGTTTTATTTATTTAATTGCTTAGAAAAAAAGAAAGAGTGAAACACGACTTAACAGTTAGAAAGGTTGCCAAATTCTGTTGCATTTATTTTTGCATGCATTTTTTTTCATTAAAAAAAATGTTGTCAGTTGTTTTTTATAAACATTCACATTCACATTAACATTGGCAGACTTATGTGCAGACTTTTATACAACTCTGAAATAAGGGCCTTGCTCAGGGGCCCAGACAGTGGTAACCTGGTTGTGCTGGGAATCGAACCATCAACCTTCAGGTTAGAAGTCCAACACCTTAACAACTTATAAAAAATGCTTGTTTAAGTGACAGCATAGCAGTTTGTCTAAGTTGCACGTTGTGTTTTGTTCACGGTAAAATAAACCGAACTGGCAACCCATTCAATCCACTATAAAAGTTTATTAAATTCGAATAGCAAACACACAAAACTAAACACTTTTTTGCTTCCAAATTGTTTGTGAACTGGATTATTTTAGTTATGCTTAAATCTACAGCACATCCCATAATACTTTTTATATACAGGTGGTTTCTATACTGCTGGTTTAGACCTTATATTATTTGCAAATCAGCAACTTCAACCCTAGGGTTGTTTTTCTATGCCTATTATTTTATCCCATGTCTAACCTTTGTGCATCTCCAGCCATAAAGTATATTAACACAATAACAACCAGCCTTGAAAATATTAATATCATCACACATTTATCAGATTTCTCAAACTGTTGAGAAGAATCAACAATGAGTTTTCATATCTCACCTGACATATAACAATCAATACTGTCTCCATTTATGTTTCCCCGCCAGACAAAAAACAAACACGGATTGGTACATACTGGATTTTTTTTAGCAGGTGAAAATGTTTGATTACTCATCCTTTTTTTTATCCAAGTAAAAGAGTAGAAGAGGCCATTAAATAAAAACCCTAACAATGAAAAAAAAAAATGTAAGACATTTTTTTGTCCTGTCAATCTTTTTAATTTAGTCTTTAATCTTTTTAATAGGCTGCATTTACACTGAATGTATCATGTGACCCAATTCCAATTTTTTTTCCCGACAATTCCGATATTTTCAGATTGTTTTAAGCCTCATTCGTATGTGGAAATAAATCAGATATGAATCAGATACGTGCATTAGCGTCTGTCATGTAGGCAGACAGATCGGATCGGAATGAAACGTCATTGAATACGCCACTGTGGTGCATGACATCAATATATATATATTAGCGCCAGACTGCAACAAGGGCTCTCCTCTTTTTTTCTCTGTCCATTGATTATCGCACCGTTTGTATTTCCTTTTCCGGTCAGTACGTCTACATTGGGTTGTTTTGCCGCGTATAGTGTAAATGCAGATATCGGCTACAGGCCGGTTTTAAAAGATGATGTAAGATAATCATAAAAACATAAATAAATAAATAAATAAATCTGACCAAGTCACAAAATCGGATTCCAGCATCAAGATCTGCAGTGATTTAGTAAACTGTAGCTGGTTGCTTCGAATAGTCTAAACGTCACATGATTTTGAGTACAGAAATAGTTATTGATATTTATATGAAAGTCATTTGGATTTAGATCCTGATAGACCATGTGCAGGAATATATAATATCCACTTAACAATGTTTGTTTCAATTCAGTGCACACGACTAGTTGTAAGACTTGGTCGTTCTTTTCATTAAAACGACACTTACTTGAATATTCCGTTAGATCTGCTTGTTTAGTTCGATGTAGGCTGCTGTATGGGATTGATTGTGGTACCTATATCTATAGGAGCTTCCACAGTCCAACACCTGGACTAATGAGCATCACCACAAGCAGTCTGACCTCTTTTTAGCCCTAAGATACTTTTAGAAAAAAACAGCTTTGGACTGAAATGCAGCAGTTGTGATTCTTACCGTACCATTTTTACCAGTTATTATTATAATCTCACTTAGTCTGTCAAAGCCCTCAGCGGTCTCACTCAGCACCCACAGGATCCGCTTGCTTTCCTAAGGAGTCCTTGAGGCAGCAGGACTTTTGACATTTTGATTAAGGCTATTAGGAGGATTTTGCATGGTGGCACCTGGTGCCAGTTGCAGGGGCTCATACGGGAAAAAGGCTATTAATTGAGGGACAGATGGTTCGCTATCTGTTTTCCACACTGATTGGTGTTAAGTAAGGCGAATAGAAGCACATGGTGCACTGATTAGGCTTTTAGAGCTATTCACCTGGTCTCAGGTGGGTAGAATAAGCAGTGAGTAATGGCAACAGATAATCTTTATCCTGTGGGTTTTTAACAAAAGCGGAAAAAAAACCCACAAGTAGTTGCTTTGTGATTCTTGATAGACATCCAGAGCGACTTAAAATTATTATTATTTTTAATTTATGCAACTGAGCAGTTAGAAGGCAGTTTGGTAATCCTAGGAATTAAATTCATGATCTTTTGATTAGCAGTCCAACCATTAAGCTATCATCGTATTTGTATCAATTTTAGTCCAGTCGTGTGAGCGCGTTCGAGAACGTGAGCTCTGATAGTACATACAGCTGGATTTTTTTTTTGTTCGAGGTCTGCAGCAGCAACCTGCCGTCCCTGAAAAAAATCCTTGGATTAACAGCCAGTTGATTAAATTACTGACAAACCGGCACTTTCAATTTGGTCAACATCCACCAGATGGATTTCATTTGAAACCACTGCTTACAAAGCAGCAATGCACTCTACCTCTCAGCCTGAACCTCACCGCACAATCTTCCTGGAGTTGAGCGTCTCTGACTGGCTGTGTGAGGTTTTTTACATGTTCTCATCCTGTTCAGGTTCTCAGGATTCCTACTGTATATCCAGAAAGCATGACAGTACTATATATTTCTTTAGGTTGCAAATGTGTCCTACCCATAGTGTTTCCCTTGCATTAAACTCCGAGCACATGGGATTGGCTTTGGATTCACTAAAGATCAATAAGAAAAACCAAATGCACAACTTTTTTTTAGTAAAATCAAACCTTTAAATTATTTATTTTTGTTTAAAGTATTTAGATTATTAGTGAAAAAACAGTTTTAAGTTTGAGTAATACACTGGTCACCAACATCACCAACTGATTAGACTGGTGTGTTTATTGTGCCATAAATGCATGGGCTGTTGACCGATTTGACTCCGATATAACACTAACCCAAGGGCTACAGATTACATTGCATTACCATAACCTATAATAAAAGGACATTTTGTGTCACCCAGATGATCTCGGGTAGTTTTTCCTTGCCACATTTGCCACCGGCTCGTTCATTAGGGACAAACTTACACTTTTATCGCTCTTACTGCATTCTGTGTAAAGCTGCTTTGAGACAATGTCTATTGTTAAAAGCGCTAAACAAATAAAAATGAATTAAATTAAATAGAACCTGCAACGATTCGACACAGAGCCCTGAATTTGACTCACTGAACACCTTTACACCGACTGGACCCCAGAACTCCTTCCCTAGTGGTGACTCAAATAGTCAAAAGTCACTTGTTGTTGTTGTTTGGACGACCAGGAAGACCTGGGTTCAAGCCCAACCCGAACCAACACCAATCTGCCACTGTTGGGTCCTTGAGCAAGGACACCCTTGCTGTTCCAGGGGTTCTGTATCATAGCTGACCCTATGTTCTGACCTGAACTTTCTAGGCTAGGATATGCAAAGAAAAAATAAACAAATAAGCCCCTTTACCCCCCACTAATATTAGTGTCTGATCTCAGCAATACTATTGTGGCTTTACTCAAATAAATCTACATAGACATACACCACAATCTATTGGAAAGCCTTTCCAGTAGTGTGGATTTTATTATAAGCGTAAGAGTGAGACTTAATCTGTAAACAAATGTAACTGAAACACTAAACTAAATCTTTTAGATACTATACACAAAGCATGTGCCACTGATTAACAGTCGAAACACCGAGTTGTATCAGTGCCACAAACACAACGTGTCACTTTAAGAAGCTAACGCTGCATTAGTCCAAAAAAACTGCACAACTTTAGGATAAACGGAAACGCTGACTGAGCAAAAGGCTAATGCACATCAGTACTCGAACTCACTTACACCTTTGTGGCTGAATGAGTACAAATCCTCTGTGATTTGTAAAAGCAATCCCAGAAAAACCCACATCTACACTGCAAAATCTAGCAGAAAGTGGAGAAGTGGAATTCGAGGTTATTTTTAATGCCAAATCTGGTAAGTTTGTGCCAAACATACATATGAGTTTATATCCACAAGCTTTTGTGGGGAGTTTTATTCTCCAAACATTAAATATGGGTAATTTTTTTTTTTTGTAAACAGCAACACGTGTATAATCTAATCAGGCTTTCAGTATAATTTTGCACTTTTAATAAAGTTAGTCTCCATAATCTCAGGATAAGAATCATTAAGGACCCGATGCGATACTGGACTCTTTCCGAATCGAGCTTTACTGTAATTTCTGTAATAAGTGCAACATCTGGCCTGACCTTATCCTCTGTAAGAGATTTAAGCATCTCACATTGTGCCAAACACACACATACTTACAGATTGCTCCATGCTGTGAATATTAGCCTACTGGTCTCCTGTCATCCTCGTGCCAGAAGCTGGTTTTATTTTTGATGTGCAACTTTCAATCTGTCCCATGCTGTTCAAGTCAATGTTTTTCACTTGCCTTTCACCGGATTTCACTTCTAATTACTCTGAGTGGGTATAGAACACAGAATAGAGAGGGATGATTGATGGCTAACAGGAAACGGGTAAGACTCAGTGCCAAGGAAAGTAATCGAAAGAAAAAGGAAAAGAGGATGAAGAAGGTGGAACGATGGCTGAACAGAGGCTAAAGGTCCATGCTATTTAGTTGAATAGCCAACATGAAATCAATATGGCCTCTTTTCAGCCCCGGATGGACCTGTCTGTCAGGGATAACGCAGCAGAGAGAAAAAGAATTCAGAAGAAGGGAAGTGTAACGGATTTCCACTGAAGCGAGTGTCATTTTAGAACCCAAAGATGCAGTTACTTTACACAGGGACAAACCAACAAAAGGAAACTCTTGCCAAAACAATAAATATAAACAAGACTTGACTTAGCATAGCTTAGCTTAGCTTGACTTGAACACTTAGCATTAATATAAACAGACTCAGGACAGCGGTACAGGAACACAACCGAAATCTATGACAAAGACAAAAGGAAAAGGGCTATAAATACACAAGACTAACCAATGGAAAAAAGACACATGGACAAGGGAATCACATGACAGAAACACATGGGGAACAAAGATCACATGACCCAGGAACAAAACAGGAAGTAAAAGACATGGACATGAACCATAAACATAAAACAGGAACAAGAAACATACCCATGAAACATGATAAACATGAATGAAATATGAAACATAAAACATTAACCTTACAAGAATTTTCGCTGTATTAGATGTGTTAGAATAAATATCTTATTTCTGGTTCTCCCAGAAAAATAAAAAGGATATAACAACTAGGCTTGATAAAGTTAATCGTTCTCATTTTCTTTGTCCTCCGGATGAATCTCAGACATTGAATCCTGTCCTACTTTGAGGATTTCGGGTGACCTCTTGCACATAGATGAACGTCTTGGGTTTTCAGATCGAGGACGAGGACATTATTTCCGGAACAGTGTCTGCAGGGAGGTGGCCGTGCAAAGGAAGATAATAATTTTAACGTAGACTTAGAGGGATGAGCAGTAAACAGAACAGAGTAGAACTGTACCACCTGGAAGATGGATAGAAGTTGGGTAATGAGCACATCATTCTACCTTTCCACTTCCCACGCGTTTCCCAAGCCTTACGGAGCAGAAGTAGGACTGAAACATGAGGCTGTGTGTGGCAGAAGAGCGCAAAAACTGTAAGATGAATACAAACTTTATACTGCTACAAAAAAGCTGTTTTAGAGTTACAATATGTGATTGCCAAAGAGGAAGAACATTTCAGTAATAGGATGCGTTCTCACCTATTCGACATTAATCAAGTAAATTAGTCAAGTGGGGAAAGTGGTAATGCAGTGGTTATAGTGTTGGGCTGCTAATTGGAAGCACCACCAAGCTCCCACTTTTGGGCCCCTTAATACTTTAGTCCTTTAACCCCCAATTGCTTAGTTGTATAAAAGAGATAAATGTGAGTCGCTCTCTATAAAGAACGTCCACCAAATTCCATAATAGTAATTAGTTATTTACTGTCTAGATGTATAAAATGTCTTTTTTTTTAAATGTCATTAATTTCAGAATGAAAAAATTTTATTTGGTCATTTATGCGTTTATAATCAGTAGCTGATAATGATATGTATCTTTTTGGGGGTTGTGGTGGATTCTAAACCATTCAAACTAACTTTTGGCACAAGGTTGGAAAACATCTTGGATGGGATGTCAATCCCATGAGTAAAATACATGGCTCATGTATACTGGTACACACTCGAGGCTTTTGGTCTATATAGTTTTATTTTTTATAAGTATTTCTGTTTGTACCTAGCCTATTATTTTTCTTTAAACAAATGTTACTATCATTCTATACTAATATCGAACACTTTTCTGTTTGCTGGGATGCCCCCCAAGTGCTAGAACACTGTAGGTTTTGTAGAACACTGTAGATAAATACCAAGGTAT
The DNA here is from genome assembly GCA_005784505.1 of Bagarius yarrelli. Taxonomy (NCBI): domain Eukaryota; kingdom Metazoa; phylum Chordata; class Actinopteri; order Siluriformes; family Sisoridae; genus Bagarius; species Bagarius yarrelli. Next base: position 4,062,558 of record VCAZ01000019.1, on the reverse strand, counting down.
CCTACTAAAAAGAAATTAGTGTCCTAACTCATTTTATATCAGGGATGGGGCTGTAAAATCATTCCTACTGATTAAAAATGTCTAATAAAACCAAATTTCAATTGAGCTGCGAAGTCACACGTGAACAAATTAATAGCCTAACTACTTGGTGTAAAAGTATATTTGAAATTTATTTTTGTTTTAGATCTAAATGACAGAAAACAATAAGCATTGGTTTATTAGCAAGTAATAAACAATAGCATGTTTATGACTGTTTATAATATTTTTATTTAGCCAACATTTATAAAATTTATGGAAACTTCTGGAAATTTGATGCCACCTCTGGCGTATATTTTTTACTTAAAAATGTTGCAAGCTGAATCTACTCTTGAAGGCCATACCCTTGGCCAAAGTCTTGTACCTTATGACTAATGGCATCCAAGAACCAGCATCTTTAACAGGGCAAAGATTAGATGACTTGCAACCAATTACAGATCTTTAGAGCTAATTAAAAAAAAAAAACATAGAAGAAGGGTTTTTTTGGAATATAACCATTAAAACATAGCACAATTCTCACTTTGCCTATTCCATGTCAGAAAGCTGGGGTCAGACATGACCACCACAAGGTTTTCCGAAAAAGCCTAATAAATGATAAAAGTGAGCAGAGCCAAAGGTCAAAGCTTGTGGAAAGTGGCACACATTCTGCGAGCCATAAGTGTGTCATTTGAGAGTTTGACATGGGTCCGAGTGCGTATTCAAAACCACTTGTCTTGTTTTTGTCGCCAATGCGAAAAGCCACTTGTGCAGGGTTTTAAGACACTAAATTCACATTTAGGCAAAGAAGTTTATCCTTGAAATTATCTTTATCGCATAGGCCCTCGCATAGAACTCCATATATTTATACAAACTCAAAACAAATGTGAGCGTCATTCTGCATGGCATGACTATAATTTTGAGCTAGTTGTGTGATCCCTGCCAGACTAAGGATGGGTTTTTACTGGAAGCCCCGGCAGACTAAACCAAGAATCAATCCTTAATAAGTTAAATATACTGTATGAATGGAAGTAATGGCAGAGCATCAAATAACTTTAAGCAGTAATGAATCGATTTGTGTGGCCTATAGAAAGCATGACTTTTCCCCCATATTATTCCCCAACTGCACGCAATGTGGCTGATTTTGACTCAGCAGCTTGAGCAACCAAAGTTTTTCCATTTTTATATTTGCCAAAAGGAAAAACCCCAAATCTGGTCCATGTGCAACCCTGCCTTGTCGTATCCCTTCATCTTTGTTAAGATTGAAAGCCAAGGCACCATGACGCTTCTGTCCAAACATCCATCCAGAGCTTGTAATTACTGTGGTTTTGGTGTAGGCTGGATGGTAGCTCGAAATAACCCGCCAGGCAGCTATAAAACGGCATGAAGTAAACCCAGAAAGCGACAATGCTCTGCTTTTAAATTGCTTGAAGAATTGTTTAAGCAGTTGCAGAAATGTTTCGAGAAGATAGCGAGTCCTGCAATAGCTGCCATTTTTATTATGAATACTTGGTCACTGGCCAAGCAATTCTCAAAAAGGCATCATATTGGCATTCGTATACTCAGAAGCTTCTAAAGTCAGTCTCCATTTGCATTTGTCAGCTCCAAACAAGATAACTGAAACAAAAGAAATACACTTAGCCTAAAGGACGAAGTGCCAAGCAATCCATTTTGGCCAAGTGTATCATCTTAATGTGTGGTAAGGAATTAAATTCAAGCCTTTCGCATCATGCTAAATTGATGCGGATGTTTTTTTGTTTGTTTTTTTTGCGGTCGCAGCGACGGCGATGGATGGAGCTGAATCTGTGCTTTCAGTCATGATCATTAGATTCAATCTTTCAGTTATAGCATCAGTTTTGATTAAAAGTGCATGGATGCACATCAACCACATCAAAACAAAATTGCATAATGGGAAAATCTGTTAGGTTTAATTTGTCTTCTTCCAGTTTGAACTATACAAATGTTCCGGCGAAACTAATAGATTCCAAATACTTTTTTTTCTAACGCTGTTGTTTTAGCTACAGTTGTGGTAGAAGAATATGTTTATAATTTTTTCCTATAATTTTTTGCTTGTTCAGCATGGCACACCCTAGTTTAAAAATAGATCCCAACCCTAACGCTTATCTGGGCGATATCACACCCCATACATACGTCATTAGAGAATATAAATAACAAATGAAATTCTTTCTAGTTTAAAAAATGTTATCTTCTTTTCAACCCTATGGTAGATTACGTCTGATCACCCCTGGCCTGGTAAAGAATATAAATAACAATAAAACACCACATAATGCTACCTTATAGGTCCTGTGTAAATAGTATAAGGTGCCTGGGATAAGTTTTTCAGAAAGAAGGGTGTATAGGTGGAAAAAAGCTGGTAGAGAGAGGGGGGGGGATTCCTCGTGTTCAACATGACCTTGTGATAAGAGCAAAGGAAACGTGTTTATTTTAGAGATAGAGATGTTTTTAGCTTAGCAATAAGATGATCGTCTCACCTCCTTTCTACATTTTATGTTTGGTAGCCACTTTTTCAGAGATGCCCGCTTAGGATGTTAGATGGAAAATCTGAAATGTAATATCGTATAAGGTTTCATCATGTCATTGAGGCATTGTCATTTTGTAAGGGAAACTATTACACATTCAAGGGAAGATAGCAGACTGAAAAAGTTTTTCAAACAAGTTCCTAACTCAGTATCTGTCTGGTCTCGTACATTTTATGTATGTTCGGTTACTTGCTAATCATTAGCTTTCCGCTACAGACCTGCTCATCTGATTCTTGTCCAGTGTACAGAGCCTCTTAGCAGCAAAACTAAGCCTTACCTCCTGCCTGCATTTCGCACTCTTAAATAAAGCGGTCGCTGGGTCTTATCATTATCGTTGGCTCATGTCTGCTTCCACTGTGACAATTCTGTTGAGAACGTTGTATATAGAAAAGACAAATTAACGGAGTATGGACTTCACAGAAACGATCTAACTGAAGCACAGTTAAGGCGGTTTGCAAAGATTTATTTTAAAAAACAGAGAAAGAAAAGTAAAGCAGGAGCACGAATAGTTGGTGCTGATCCATTTCTGACCCTCATTTATAAAGCAGTTTGGTAAGAAATAACTAGCACAAACATGAATGCTTTTAGCTAAAAAAAAAAAAGGGGAACTAGTGGCTTAGTGGTTAAGGTGTTGGACTGATACCAGAAAGACTGAGGTTTGATTCCCAGTACCAACAAGCCACCACTGTGGGCCCTTGAGCAAGGCCCTTAACCACCAATTGCTTAGTTGTATAAAAAAAGATAAATGTGAGTCACTCTGGATAAGGGCATCTGCCAAATGCTGGAAATGTTATTGTGTAAATGTAAATATAAAAAAATGTCCAAGCCAACATTCTGCACGGGACATTTTATATCTCTCACTCTGGGCCAGCGTTGCCAGATTAAAAGTCCTCATTTTAGCTACATCCTAAAAACCTACCCATATAAAAGCACAAAATATGTGTTTAACCTGAGTAGAAAAAAAAAAATAAATATAAAACTCCCACCCATTGTATCAAATAGAAGCCCAAATTTTATCAACCAGCCCAGTGCTTTTTTTGGGGGGGTCTGACCAATCTGGCAACACTGCTTGGGGAGGGTCTACGCTAAAACAACAGTGCCTGGGCAGTGTCAATCAACAGTCAGGGGGCGGTCCTGGTCTGTGTGATGTTGCCAAAAAGCCATTTGATGCTCTATTTTTTATAGGGTACTATTTTTATCTGGTATAATAAAAAAATCTATATAAAGTTGAATAATCCAACTGTAAACTGTCTTTATCTAAAAAAATTAAATGATTTTGTTGAAGTTTTATGATTAATAAGGAAAAATGTAAAGAATCCTGTCGAAGTCAAACATCGTAATCTAAAATAAAATAATCTATTTATAGTCTGATGCTTTAATCTGGAGTAATTCAAATGATCTGGTTACATTTATAGCATCTGGCAGATGCCCTTATTCATTTATCTTTTTTTTTTTTCAGGGGCCCAAAACCTGAGCAACCCCCCTGCAGGCAGATTGGTGGTAGTCCAAGGGCCTTGCTCAGGGGCCCACATTGGTGGCTTGTTAGTCCCCGGTTAGCTCTTTATGTCTTCATTTGCAATAATTCGAAGAATCCAGTTATTTACTGTCTTAACCTGCTGTAATTTAACTAATCCACTTAGAGTCTGATGTCAAATAGAGTAATTAAAAGCATTTAGTTGTGGTCTAATGTCTTAATCAGAAGTAATTAAAAGGCGTTTTTTTAAGTCTATTTCCTCAATAGGAAGCAGTGGAAATAACCCAGTCTATCTAATTTTGTAATCTGAAAGATTTAGCTACAGTCTCAGGTCTACTGTACGTAGCTTTGTCTGGGAATGCCTACTGAATAAAAAAATCAAGATACGCAGACAACCCTCAACTCGCAATATATCGACTTGGAGTTTTACGTTACAACAAAATTTTGCGTGACTGAAGAAAACGAGACAAAAGCAGGAAATCATTGAAACACACATCTATATCATCTACAGCTACTCTCAACTGCTACCCTGGGCTACTTTAATACACACTATGGGGAGTTTATCGATGTTGACTTTTACCTATATTGTTTTTCCGGGTTTTAACTCAAGGATTGTCTATATATTAATGATTTTTTTTTCGCTAAAAGACGCCATACCATTCCATTTAACTGTTTTCATATGCCGTGTGATCTGATTTTGCACCCCGAACCGGACTTACAGGCTTCATTAATGATTCGTTTACTGAACAGAATCCTTCCACTTCATTATGTCACAAATCAATGGGACCTTAATGTCTGATCATGAATTTGGGTTCCCGCATCATCGCTCACTACTACTTTTGCTCATTATAATTTTAGTAGTTTGGCCTTTAAGTGATGACTGGTTATCGGCATGACTGGGTCTTTCTGAAATTACCCATGCATTGATGAAGCGGGTGTGTTTCAAAGCAAGGCTGTAAAGTGCGCTCTACATTATTAACTTGAATTGCTGTATGTATTAAGTTCATTGATCTGATTATGCTGAGGTGCCCTAGGTAATGATTTTTTCGGTGTATATCTTCACCGTCTGTGTGTGTGTGTGTGTGTGTGGTATAAAGAAAAAACACACTGGACCTTCGAGTCTGGACCTAGAGTAAGAGCGAGGTCAATAATTTTGATGGGTGAGTGGGTGTGTTCAATTTTCTTAAGTAGAAATATTAGCTTTATTAGTTCTGTTGAGGAGATTGTGATCATATTTTGTGAAAGAGAAAGACAAACAATAAGATGTAAAAGAGTCAGTACATCAGTACATAAATGTCCTCAATTTCCTGCCAGCATTTACATTTACATTGTTGAGAAGACGCCCTAATCCAGAGCGACATACAAAAGTGCTTTAGTATCAGTAACTCTGTTTGGTCAGTGTGATTTTTCTGTGTTCTCCTGGTATTTGCAGCATAAGTACCAGGATTATACTTATAATTATGGAGATGTGTAAAGGGATTTGATTAAAGGTGTATTCCTGGTTTTCCAATCAACAACGTCAGCGCCTTAACCATTTGAGCGGAGTTGTGTATTAATTCCTCAAAAGCACATTTGAGAAATCTCAGATAAAGGTATAACACCCACGAACCATCATTTTAACATATAATGCAAATTTCACGCAAAATTTGCAGACACTGAAAGAAGTTTTAATTGATTGGATTCTAAAGGATTTCCATAAGAGGTGTATGCAGTTTTTTGTAATAGTTTGAAAGCTGTCCTTAAGTGACAATAAGCACTTAAAAGGATCAGATATTGCTGGATTTTCCAAATGATGTCAACCCTGACTGAAGGAGGGTTAAGGGTCTTGCTCAAGACCCAACAGTGGCCGACTGGCAGCAGTGGAATTGTGACCCTGGTCTCCCTGGTCGTCCAAACAACAACTCAGCAAATAAGACACCGCTTGCCATTGATGCTTGCCAAATAATCTGTGGTTGCGCGCGAACCCTTTTTATAATAAACACATGATGCTGAACAAAAACCATGTGAACAATTTCTTGGGTGGTCCTTGACCAAAAAAAGCTGCTAGACCTTCTGCTAAGAGTTGGTGGGTCTGACTAGGTGGTCCATGACTATCATACTGTACTATAATAATAATAATAATAATAATACTTTAGCATATTTCCAATATTAACTTATTTTTAGCTGTCAAATTTTAATCCATCGACCATATCTTCCAAGGGTCCACTAATAACATGAGCTTATATCACAATTTTGTGATTCTGCCACAAAAAAAATATGGCTGTGATGGAGCTACAAATCTTCTTGTGCTACCTTTGTGGAAAGCAAAAAATGTTTCAGACTGTGCAATGCGACGACCACATGCGACCTTCTCCCTTGGGCTTAATCCCAATTCTTGATGTAATATTAAAATGACAATGTGAAGAAACACGGGTTGCTGCGTTATTATCAACTTTTCTATGACCAGGCTCCCTTCTCCATTTAATAAGCTTACTCACTCTAATACATTAATAAGACACTGCATCACTCTGGGAATTAAACTGTTCCCCTTCACTAAGTGCCAATATGCAATAATGTGAATACATTAGTTTGAGACGGGAGTCAACCTTCTTTAGAGGCATTCGCTGGAAATTAAAATTCTCACTGTATCACAAACAGATAGTTGACATTATACTCATTTTGGGCGCTTTTCATAAGCTTGCCATTTTTTGTCGTTCAACGTCGTTTTAGGCTTTTATCCATGCACTAAGAAAGTTTGAGAAAAAAGAAAAAAAGCATGTGAGGGGAGTGGTAGCCTAGTGGTTAAGATGTTGGACTGCTAATTGGGAAAATCGTTTCGCCAAAAATGCTGTAAATGAAATGAAGACCACTTATAATAACCAGTGTGTTTGTTTTCAACTGGACGTTGATAAAAAATGCATTATGGGACGTGTTAGATTTTTACTGAGGGTAGGATTTTTACAGGAACTCTCGCAAGATATATCAAGGAAAAAATTTAAAAATGTAATATAGATGTCTACTGTATCATGGCCGCTCTGCACTATCCGTCCTATTGGTAGTCAAAGAAACCGTTTGGCTGGTTTCACTTCAGCCCCTTTCAAATCCTTTTTGTGCAGGTTATCTCGCCAATGGAAGGGGACGTGCTATGAAATGTAAGCATTCTTTCTGCAGTCTCTAGCTCTTTCAAGTCCTGAAGCTGTCTCAGTACTTTCCTCTCTGTTTGAGCTAAATCTCATTTTCTAAGCAAAAGGTGACGACAAGCTGCAACAATAAGTTCATACATGTCTTTGGAACAGCATCACTCAAGCCGACTGTCATTTCTCTGTCAGTGGTTCACTGAAACTTTCTGATTGTTCATCTGCCTTCTCATCTTTTATTTTTTCACGTGTCAATAAACCAGCATTAGGGTTTGCGATTTGTTAGCATGCCCTGAGGCTATACCAGGCTTTTATTCTTTTGCCTCATGCACCATCGCTGTAGACTCGAGGGAAAAGCAAATCAGGGGGCTAATTAGCAGTCATTAGAAGTTCGAGCTTCGAGGGCTGTGCCAAACACAAGTGGGACTGAGATGCCCTCTTTGTAGTGGTCATTGTGGTTATATGACAAATAATAGTGCCGCAAATAATAATCTGATTTAGCCTAAGTGAAGAGACGAGCACAATAGATCAAGAATTCAGTCAGTAAACAGAGAGGAAAGCAAAAGAAGGTTGGTTCTTTATAATTTTGGTCAGGCATCACAATTTAAGGATAACGCTAAAGAATTATCTCCACAATGTATTTGATCTATAATCTAACCTTGAAAATAATGTTATATACATTCTAAGGCGAGTTTAAGCAGTTAATTACATTTCTGTTAGTTGATCTATGCAATCCCACCCTTATAAAAACGTTTGTGTAAAAATTTAGCAGTTTGTACCCTAGACAAGACGTTGGTGGTTGGGGGGCTTGTTCTGGATCCCTTATTTTTGGAGTTAGCAGACTAATTCATATCGTTCCCAGCTAACTTTAGAAGTTTGGTCTAGTTTGGTCTAACTAGTTTTAGAAACAGCTGCCAAACCCCACATCAGAAAATGGACATTTGATAAAAAAATATTACTAACAACGTTAGTAGCCATTTCCTATCTACCAGTAGGTTATCCAGTTGTGGCTGTTGCTGGGTTTTTCCAGCTGTTAGCTGATCAGATTTGTAAGCAAGATGGGATCTGGTGAGAAAGAAACACCAAGACACACAAAACTAGAGTCAAAGTTAAAGCCTGTGCTCAGCATTACAAGTTCCCTTTGAGAATACCATATAGGAGAACAACTTTTTTTTAATACAATTTAGTGAAGCGGTACTCTAAGTCAGGAATTAATGCATGGCTAAGCATTTTAACGTGGATAGTAATGAATTGGGTCACATGTGGTCTCCTTGGTCTTAAAGTGCTGTTTAGATTGTCATTGAGAAAGTCGAGAGCAGCTCTTTAACACTTGTCCATACCTACTAATGCATTGTCGGGTTCGAGGCCAGTTGCCAGCGTGCTGCAGCTCGGCTACCGAAGATACGGTGTAATTTATCTTCACGACGGTGGACATGTAGGACGGCTGGCTAGCTGTTAACATGCAGAATATCGATAAAGCAAATGCAGATAAAGGGAATTATCATTGTTAGAAGTAAGAAATTGTTGATATCAGCAAACGAGTGAATAATTTCTAGCTTAAAGGTCGCTTAATACATGCAGAAAAATGTTTTATTACCCCAGTCATTCAATAGTTGTAAGCAGCAAAAGAAAAAAAAAAACATGCCTATAAAATCCATATGGTTAAACCATGTAGTTTGTAGTAAAATATTTTTCTCTAACCAGTCTGAATTCACACACAGTTTATAGTTTTCTATACCGCACCATTCTGCAGCTTTTGGTTAAGACCAGATTTAGACAGAGGGAGGTACAGTGTGAGATTGCTGTGTATCTCATTCTCTCTGCATGCACCGTGTGGCATGTGTAATAAATATCACTGCAGGGGGAACTTACTTACTTTCATTATTCTTGGGTTCTGGCTCTTTGTCTTTTGAAATGTGGTGCCAATAAGGCCAAGATCTAACGATCGCCAAGGTTTTTTGTCTTGCTATGGCAGTTAAATTTTCCCATTGTAAAACAACATCTATTTTAAGCCTTTTCAACAGAACACTAGCTTTCTATTCATCTGGCAGCATGGAAAGTGACTTATGGGGTATTTGCAATCAGGAAAAAAATTATTGCCAGTTGCAAGTCTCTTATACATTTACATTTGCAGCATTTGGCAGACGCCCTTATCCCAGAGCGACTTACAATATTCCTTGTTATACAACTGAGCAATTGGGGGTTAAGGGCCTTGCTCAGGGGGCCCAGCAGTGGTGGCTTGGTCGAGCTGGAAAAATCGAAAAAAATCGAACCCACAACCTTCGGGTTGGTAAGCCAACACCTTAACCATGAGCCACCACTTTCCCCACAAAAATGATACTTTCGATCTTATAAAAATGATACTTTCGGCTTTTAGTTTTTTAAGATATAAGATAATAAGCAATGGTGGTATATGGCATCAACTCAGGTTGTCTGTAAACAGGCGACCAAAAATAAGTATATTTACCTTGGGTTGTTTTTTTCCATTTATAGTTTAAATGCAGATATCAGATATTTTATAAAAATATGTAAAAGGCAGATTGTTTTTGGTGTCTGGTTGTTTTTATAGTGGGTATAAGACCCGAAAACAATCATATACACACATTAAAGTTACTGTGGCGCTTTCTTTTTCTGTTTATTACAAATAAATGTTCAGTCGCAAGACTATTTGTGAGCACCATATGCCAGAGCTGAAGTTAAGCTCTGTAAGCTCTGTCGAGTAGAATGAGCCGGATGTTGTTCTCAAACTCTCGTTGATTAAGCGAGGAAGAGAACAAAAGTGAAACCTCAAGCAAATATAAAAGAAATGAAAGCAATACAGCCCAACACAAAACATGACTGTTCACAATGTCATCCTCACACACTTGCGTTTCAATCGATTTCGCTCTGTTTGTAGTGCACTTGCTCCGAACCCGATTTCTTTGCTTGAGAAAGCATACAGAATGGACCGTAATGTGGGGATTCTTCATTGGGTTTTGAGTCAGAAACCCCGATCTTGTAATTAGCATTAAGCACTGCGCTAACACTTCCTCTGCACATTTTATAATAAAATAAACAATAAATATCACGATGTTTTCAACATAATATGTACTGATGCAATTGGATTAGTATTAGTGGATTCCAGACTGCCTGTATGTTTGTAGAAATAAATATAATGTAATTATTATTTATATTAGCTGAAGATATTTTTATATGATTTTTGAATTCAGATGCTTATAAACAAGGCATTAAAAAGGTTTGCTATTATTTTCTTCGAAAATAGGAACCTTTGTGATGTAAAAAATAATACTTATTACGTAAAACTTATTTTTGAACGGAAATTTTAGTTAACCTACAGCTTCATTTATTGAACTGATCAAAAATACTAAACTATAATTATTAAGTTTAATTAAATAAACTTTTAATTAAATTTAACTTAAATTAAATATTAAGTGTCTCCGACTTATATCAACAAATCCACGGATGAGCTGAAGTCTGGCTTGCATTTGGTACATATAATTGAGTTTACTTGCCTTATACTATAAGTCTGTTACTATTCGTCATACTTGTATTCTGATTTGTACAAAATAAAAAATAGTGCAATATAAAACTAGTTAAGCAATAAAAGTTTACTATTTATACTTTTAAAGAATACTTGGTATGCAAATACTTTAACTAGTGTACTAGTTACGTTATACTAGACTACCTTTTAGATTATAGTATTTTAAATATTATTCATAAGTATATGTAGTAAACTTAAATTACTTAACTAGTTTTATATTGCATTATTTTCCATTTTGTACAAATCTGTATCAAAATACAAGTATGACAATATAAGTCAAGTAAACTTCTACAAATACTGCTAGTGTACTAGTTAACTTTTACTTTTTAGTTTACATTTACATTTGCAGCATTTGGCAGATGCCCTTATCCAGAGTGACTTACATTATTCCTTGTTATACAACTGGGCAATTGGGGGTTGAGGGTCTTGCTCAGGGACCCAACAGTGGCTTGGTGGAGCTGGGAAACGAACCCACAACCTTATACTTTAACCGAACTTGACTTTAATTAATAAAATAAAATGTAAGTATTTTTGGTAGGGTTGGTTCAAAAGCCCTGGGAGTCTTTTTTTCTTCTTGCTTTCTATGAAGCACCAATTTAACGACACAACAAAGATATTCAGTGATAAAAATATGGACATGGGGGGAAAAAAATCTTGGCCCCTAGTAAACAAAACCTTCTGAAACAGTGTTCCTTCATGTGTAACTGGCAGAAGATTAACGCAATCCCATGTTCGAAAGGATCCGCCACATCGATCCCCTGATGGATTTAATGAAGCTCGTTGCACATGTCTATCATTAGGTCAGTACTTACATTTAATAGTGTGTGACGCCCGTTAGCCCATGATTACTCATAATTTTGATGAACTATGATTTCAGCTCTGGGAGCTTTTTCACTCTCTTTCTCTCATTCACCCTTTTTCGCTTGCGAGTCAAACGTGTGTTTCGAGCTTCATTCTCGACATGAGAACTGCTTTTCCGCTGTTGGCAGCGTCTCAGTAAAGGCTTACGCAGTCGTTTGCAGTCTTTGTGTTGCCTCAGCACGCCTGACTTTTTAGTCAGACGCATTTACACTCTTTCATGAGCGTCGAGCATATAAAGAACTAAAAAAAAAAAGTTTTCCTTTATTTGCTCCTCTTTCTCTCAAAACTGCATGAGAAGGCATAAAATTGATCAATTTGCCATCTGCGGCGAAAATCCACTAGAAAACTGAGACGTGAGCTTGGTATGGTGAGACTCACTATTTTACGGAAACATAGTGACCACACTTGCTACACTGATCACTCACATGCTCGCACACACATAATAATCATAATAATTGTCCTCCGGTGTGGTCTGTATGTGTGCGTTTGTGTGTATCCCTCTAAGGAAGCCCTGTGTGTCATGTCAGTCTATCAGTGTTACTCTGAGATGAGGCGTTTGATTCCCTGCTCATCGTCTTCTCACTTGAGGTATTGCTAAATAAGCTAACTTTATATCATTTGTGATTTGCTTCACGTCTTCAAGCAGAAGTGGGGTGTCACTCAAATGTAAGTCTGGAGATGGATCCTACTAACTCACTGCTCTTGAAGATCTTTTTCTGTTGTGAAGCCTGTTGAGTGCAAAACTGTTTGTGGCGATCACAATCTATCCATCACAAGCCATCTTCATGGTTTCTAAGTGGTACAGCATCGTCTGAGAACCTTCAAATGATTAAAACTACTACCAGAAATGTGAATCTTACATATCACTGTTAATCGTCACCTCAGCAAGTATAATTTCCCAGCATTGAAATTTGTGGCTGCCTTGAAATAGGCAGTACAATAATGTTACTAAAATCCACTATTGTCTTGTTACAAGTAGATTCCAGCTTCTTTAGGAACTAAAGGATCTGAATGATTGTTTTCTGAGTTTCTGCCAGATGCTGAAAGGCGAGTGGACTGTGCAATAAACACCGTGAGACATTTTTGAATTAATGAAGGTCATACTTTCCGATACTGGTGTGGAATTAGAGTTTAAGGACAAGCTTTGGATCTATTATTTCCATGGATTTCCTTTTACCTGAGTAGCATGGAATGACAGTAATGTTTCTAGAAAAAACTCATGGTATGTATAATCTATTCATCCATCCATCCATCTGTTTATTGGGTCTGCTTATCAAACAATGGAAATGCCGCAGGGAACCGGGGGCACAGGCTAAGCAGAAACCTTGGACTGGACGCAATCTCATATACCTACACACTCCCATATTCCCATATTGAGTTTCTTAATCCCACTTGTTTTTCAGCAAAAGATCTTTTTTAATGATAGTGTGTATTACATTTTTATTTGTAGTGACTGTGTGATTTTTTTACTTACTTTAAATAAATATTTAACGGAATTTAAAAAAAAAACTTTAAGACTTTAAACTCGCAGTCGTCAAGTAACATAATTAACACCGCTGACACTGTCAACACTGACTAACGCAGCAAGCCGGGTACATCCATCTGTCTGCAATCATCTGAAAATCACCCTTCAGACGATTTTTCTCTGGATTATAAAGATTAAAAGCAATAGATTACAGCATAAAGGCAAAGGATACTGAGCTTCTTAAAAAAAATCTAAATTGTTGACTATGTACAATATTATATAACATCCAACAGCCAGTTTAATTTTGAAGAAAGTCACCAAATCAACAAAACAATCAATAAAACATTTTTAGTATCTGGAAACGCAAGGGATTGAATCGAACTGCTTGACTCTTACAGGTTGTAATAAAAGTCTGTGTTTCATCAGGTAGTGTCTGGTGTACCCCAAGTACAGAACTCTTGCACACACTTTACAGTTATTTTATCCCCAGGCATTCCTCTGTGAGACACCGCTATTCTATTTCTATATCTCAGAGGATATATAGTGCTGGTCGTTATTATTATCTCTCTCTCTCTCCCTCTCTCTCTCTTTCTCTCTCTTTTTAATTTAACACCTCCCAGGAGTAGCTAGATTACACTGAGGATGGGTGACTGGTCAAGGCATTCGGTTATAGACTGAAATGTCTGCTTTATCTATATGCAACACTTATATATCTGTGTGCTGGATTTATAAACATTACATGAAACAAGATATAAGTATGGAATTAAAAAAAAGGTTCTTACCGGTCCAGAGGACTACAAATCTTGTGAAGTACCAAATAAAAAAAAAAATAACACAGTATCATATACATTTAATACTATGTCATAATGTATCAAAGGCAGGTGTAGAGCGATGGCTAGAGTTTAAGGTTTAAGGTTAAGAGTTTAAGCCCCAAAACTCAATTCAGTTGTCTCAAAGCAGATTCACAGAACATAATTAAGAGCACATAAGTCCACGGGAAAAAAATGTTATCAAAAACATCCCTAGTAAGCATGCCTGGGGCGACCGTAGCAAGAAAAAACTCCCTTAGATGGTACCAGGAAAAAAAACCTTAAGTAGAACCTGACTTAAAAAGGAACCCATCCTCACTTGGGTGACTCTTCACCGGAGAGTGTGTTTTATCTTTTATTTTATTTTATTTTATTTTATTTTATTTTATTTTAAACACTGGATAGTGTGATTATAAGCAATGACCTTTCTATAATTGTACACAGTCAGAAATCTTTAAAATGCATAAGTCTTTTACTAAGTTGGCACTGTTGGATCTTTGAACAAGAGCCTTACTGACTGTTTACACTGACTTCAACTTTTAGAGCTGGGGTATGTGAAAAAAATAATTTAGCTGTAATTAAATGGGGAGCAGTAATAAAGATTTTTATTGACATAATTCCATGTCAGTCAACTATAAAAAGCATGTGGGAAATCTAATTTATAAGGTATATATCAATGTTCCGTTCAGCTTTTAACTTAATATTTTTTGAGCATGAGAGATAAAGTCTCTCGCAGCAAAGTCACCATAATGACAGCAAGATTTTAGTTTGTTTAACGTCCTTGTGAAGCCCTGATTTGGTTTAAATGAATGAGGAACAGTGCACAAGCCTCTGCACTCTGGATGGTGATGAAACCTGAATGATCCGAACCGTGGCGTAAATCAGTCCTGAGTTAAATGCTTTATTGTATCGATCGGGTCTGCCTGCCGTTTGTGCTACATCTGCCTGTTGAATATGGATGTCCAGGGACCGAGAGACAGTTCCACTTTACCCCGTTTTACTTCCCACATCTCTCTCTCTCTCTTTCTCCTCTCTCTCTCTCTCTCTCTCTCTTTCTCTCTTCCTGGCTTGTTCTATTAAATCTTATCCAACTAATGCACCAAACTCGCATTCGATTTGCCTCCAGCATTTTTCTTTCTTTGGTGTATTCTGTCTGCTTCTCTAAGGCCTAAAGGACTAACGCTCACATTTTTTTAATGCACCCGGGTTCTCCAAACTTGCATACCCTTTATCGCATCGTCTGTCTTTCTGGTGAATGTTCTCTAGTTCTTTACAGCTGACTACATCTTTCCTGTCTGCACAAATTTGCTTGGCGTAGCTACAGTACAGACTCAGATTGAACAGATGATGTGTTCTAGGCTTAAAGGAGCACTATTCATTTTTTTCTGCTTATTATTTTCACATTCTGAAATAAATCTGGTTTGATCTGGAGATGAGATCTTTCATGCAAACATACAGTAAGTTGGAGGTTTAATGTACAGCTTGTCGGACAAAAAAAGAACCCATTCTTTGATAGTTAACACATTAGTAACTGCTTAGCAACTACATAGTAGCAGTCAAGATGATTTTGAATTAAACTAAAGCTAATATAAAAACGATCAATAAAAATATATCAAGGGCCGACTCTTTGTTTCTTTTCCCCATCGACATATTCAGCGTAACAGAACCACTTAGATGATGGTAGGTAAGTAAACAGGAAAACAGCATGCAATATGACACAGTTAATAGCAATAGCGAGTAAAGTAGTAGCCGAAGAGATAGTAGATAATAATACTGTCCTGAAAATGGAGCCGAATGGAGAGAGTGGTAGGAATGCTGGAGAGATATGGAATTTGTTGCCGAATTAGCCGTAATGTCTCCAGGAATCCAGAAGCTCTAGAAAAAGACAATTTTCTAGTCTAAGACCAGACAATGGCTACATTTATATTGCAGGTATCAAGTGACCCAATTCAGATTTTTTCCTCTAATGTGGCACAGATGGGATATGATTACATGACAGTGTAAGCAAAAAAGAAGCACGTGGATTTCGATATTTTCGGATTGGATTTAATCCGCATTCGTATGTGGTACTAAATCGGATACGTCCATTAACGTCTGCCATGTAAGCAGACAGATCGGATTTTCACCTGTCAATGCGAGTCAAATGCCACTGAATAAACGACGATGGCGCA
Source organism: Bagarius yarrelli (assembly GCA_005784505.1). NCBI lineage: Eukaryota > Metazoa > Chordata > Actinopteri > Siluriformes > Sisoridae > Bagarius > Bagarius yarrelli. Next base: position 4,046,569 of record VCAZ01000019.1, on the reverse strand, counting down.
TGGCGTCAACTTAAGTGGACACCAACGGCAATATACGGTATATAATTAAACACAGTTTAATTTTATTTTTAATAATTTTTGTTAACTGTAACAATATTCGACACCCTAAACAGAAGCAGAGGCAGTTTTAACAATCCACGGGTTAATTTTTTTTTTTTCTGTACCATGTGCACACACACAAGGCTTTTTCGCTTAGAGCGGTTCTCCGTCTAAAGAAAGTGTTGATCAGATACAAGTACGTATTAAAGATGATGTAAGCAGGTCATCAAAAGAAATCGGATAGACTCACAAAAAATCTGAATTGGGCATCCAGACCTACAGTGTAAATGCAGCTATTGTGTGTGAGTGAGGAGTGTGTTTGAGTAGAGGTGAGTGGTTGCGAACAGGTGTGTCCAGTTAGTACCTAGGGAAAGGTGTGCGCTGATGCTTGATGGTGAGCAGGTAAATTAGGTAAATACCTAACCACCAACCATGGGATGATGTGATCACGTTAACGTAATATTCTATACACACTTTGGCTCCTAGAATAAGAGAATTAAATTAAATTATATTCAAAGTCTATTCACTACTTATCGTGTCCACTTCTTTCTTTTTATCAGGGGCAAATCAAAATCACCTGGACTCCATACAGCACATAACCTACCTGTAATATTGTCCTGCTATTTCTTCTCCCCGTCTCACCCTCTCTGTTCTGAAGCAGCTTCATCTCATCTGTTCTTTAATATAATTATGGTCATATTGAGTCTAACATTAAACTAGCATCTAGAGTCTGCTTGTCATCTACTGCTGAAAGAAAATGTGCAGTTTAAACCCAACTCGTTTTCAAGCTACACAAAATGTTATAATCTACATTAAATATTTAGCAAACAGTCTGAAGTTACCTAGCAACAGTGTATGTTATCGGTAGCTCAGTTAACGTGAGATCAACAGGTGTAGACAGAATCTTTCTGAAAATAAGATTATCCTGACCTGAGCTAAATCACTGAATCAACCAACTCACATCTCCTTTCTGTCTTTTCATCCATGATGACAGTAATAATATAAAGGCGGCTTATTTTGTCACATAGACTCTACAGCACAGTAGCACAATTTGTTTCTTCACATATCCCAGCCTCAAGAGTTGGAGTCAGAGCACAGGGTCAGCCATGATACAGCGCCTCTGGAGAAGAAAGGGTTAAGGGTCTTGCTCAAGGATCCAACAGTGGCAGTGGCACTTGAACCCCGGTCTTCAGTGCCTTAACCATTTGAGCCATCACTGCCCCTGTAGGCATCTGTTGCTGTTTTGTGCCACAACTGCAAAATCTGCTCATTAGTACTTTCAGTGGGCTACAATATATATATATATATTGTGCAGATGTGACTTTATTAGACATGCAGCAGGCACACACATTGACACAGGCAGTCTCTGTGTCTGCTCTGTTTGGGCGCAAACTGGATTTAAAAAAGTTTCCCCCTGTCCCCAGTGGAAATTGTGCCCCAGAGAACAATGTAAGTGTGTCTTCCCCAAACTGTTGCCAACAGGTTTTTAGGATGTCCTGAGAGCAATACTCTGTTCCAGCATTACTATGCCCCTGTGCACAATGTCCATGTGCTCTATGATTACACAGTTTGCTTGTTTGGCTTGGAAGAACTTAGGTGTCCTGCACAGAGACTCTGACTCAGCCCCACTGAACACCTTTGGGATAAACTGGAACATGATGAGACCTCCTCAACCAACGGTACTGTCTAAAAGAAATCCCACATTCTCCAAATTCAAGTGTGGAAATTATTATTGGGGTAAAAGTGAGAGTAAATTTGGAATAAGAAACTGTCTAAGCAAATATACCAATAATTACACACCATGGTAAAAGTGGTAGTGTTTTATTTATCTCAATATTCAATATTTACAGTAATATAGTGTTAAAGATAAAGTGTCGTTGCATCACACCCCTACACCCAACTTGAAAAAGTTGTCTGACGTCCAATGCTGGTGAACGCGTCTGAACACTTTTGATTTGGCAAATAAGGGGTAAATCTTTTTGAAAAGCTTATTAAGCTTTACTACTATTACTACACTTTGACCAGAAACTTGCATCTGATTCGCCTGATAAACGCACCAACTTAAAAATCTTCCATCCAATCTTCCTCTCATCCTTCTCCAGATGTGAAAGCACTTTGATGTAGAAACTTGTGATTAAATTGTGGCATGGGGCAGAAGGATTTTGAGCTCTCATCTCATCTCTGCGAGGTTTGTGTATAAAGTGAACGGCAGAAACACATTGACACTGTCATTACGTCACCCATCCTCATCGGAGAGACACCAAATGTCTGTTTATTACAGCTTATGGTATTAGTGATCAAATGTAATGCAAACTGTAGCCTTGGGTCAGTGGAGCAGAAGTAGTCACAGTCCATCCCATATCCTCTAAGCTCCTCGAATTTGAGGAAAAGGGCAGGAAACTGGTCACTGGTACCTCAGGGGGATCTTTATCCCGCCCTAAGAGAGAGGGAGAGAAAGCGAGAGAGAGAAAGACAGAGAGGTGGTTTCTTAAGTGTACTGTTGTGTAAATATGTAGTGCATGTTGTGTAGATATGTTGGGATATGTCATTAGGATGTTGGAAGACAAAGGGAAATTCATTCATTTCTTGATTTATTTTCTATACCCGCTTATTCCCTAATTCGAGAAGCTGCTGGAGCTTATCCCAGGCGAAAGGCAGGAGGGGTACACCCTGGACAGGTCGCCAGTCCATCACAGGGCCACACTCACATACTTACACTCACTCCTATAGGCAGTTTGCAAGAACCAAACAGAAATCCAGTTGAAGCTTTAGGTTGCCAGGAAACGCTGGACTAACGTCTGACTTCCGACACAGCTGCATATGAAGGATGTATGTCAGGGCCAGTTGCACAGTCGAACAGATCTGTACTGAGTTTAGAAGGATTTATTCTGGCAGAAACAATCACACTCTTCATAGTGAGAAAGCTGTGGATGCCTGACCATGGTGACTTTTCTTAGATGAAAGAAGGCATGGAGGAAATGGAAATGTCCTGCCATTTGACTTTTTCAGTGACCTTTAAGGAGCCAAAAGTTAAGGCTCGCTCTGCCTATCTCCTGCTCTCTTTTTTTATTATTAAGCCAAACTCAATTTCCTCTTACTCTGTGTGAATATTGTAGAAATTCCATCCATAGGACATTGGACTGAATGCTTTCTAGCCCAGACTGTAGATTAACATAATTTCTTTAATTGCATTATCCTCTTGATTACTTATTTCCAAGGAAGTAAGTGAAACAAGAAGTAAATAGACTAAACAGATGTGGTCCAATGTACAAAGGACATAACATGCCATACCAATAAGATTGCTAAGATGTCTAAAAAAATGTCCTCATATATTTATCAGAGACTGTGAAATTTGTATCATCTTATAAAGTTGGGGTCAGAACGCAGAATCAGCTATGATGCAGCACCCCTGGAGCAGGAAGGGTTAATGGTCTTGCTCAAGGACCCAATAGTGGCTAAATGGCAATGGTGGGGCTTGTACCCAGTATTGTGACACAGTGTGTTTCTATCCATTTGTCCATTTCCGAAACTGCTTATTGTCCACGTGGTTGTATAAAGCATTAATCCTACCCTAGGGGACCTTGGGGCAAATGACACACCACTGTATATCTATTATAGGGCACATACCATGAACCCCCAGCCCAAGAGGCAAACATGCTAACCCTCTATACATCCCTACAGTGTAACCATGGCAATATGGTGACTCTTTGCTGTAGAAGTTTAATTATATAAATGAAGAGTTTACTCTTATTTTTAAAGCTCTCTCAATCGATATTCTTTTAAAACATCATTGTGAAAAATCTTCTACCAATCGATTGGTGCTAAAAATAAAACTAGTCCTGGGACAAGTGATTATGGGCATTGTCGTGTTGCCTCGCATATTTTCTGCCGGTTTGGATTACAACAGCTGGAAGCAGGATTAAAATAGGGCTGAGGAGGTTTATCCTCCAATCAGAAAGATAAGATGTGGAGCATTCAGAGCTTCTAGAGGCCCTTGGGGCAGCTGGATCAGATGATGCCAAAAGCACGAGCCAGAAAAGATGAGGGAGAAAAGGATTACGGCTTGAGGACTCTACATGTGTTGGCTGTTTTCTTGAGGATGGGAGTCTTGTCGCGTGTGCGATGCTGTATTGCAGGCTAGAGGCCAAGCATGGCAACAAAAATCGGAGTAACTTCAGAATTTAAGTGCTTTTTAATCCTCCCGGTGGTAGTTTTCTGTTTGACATTAGGTATGTGAATTGGCAGGATTTTCCCATTTATCAGAAACTCGGCTCCTCCAATTTCGCCTCATGTGTTAAAAGTGGGCAGATAGCAGAACAGGCCTGTCACTTTGTTTAATAGGTAACTACTGCGCACACCGCTCTGTCCTCCTACACCATAGATTGTAGCATGTGCACACAAAACTGGCCAAAACAAACACACAGCCCTGAAGAAGCGTGTTTGTGTAAGCCAGCGTGAATATAACAAAACTGTTTTTCTCCTCCTTGAAACCTGGGCACCGCTTATAGATTGAATACCGGATGAAGCTCCATGAGAGATTGACTCAGCTGGACAAAAAAAAAAAAAAAAAACATGAACAAGATTCATGCCTGATTCATTCCTCTACCAAGAAACTGTTATTTTTGTTTGCTAAACAAGCCGATTTGAAGTAGGCACCTCTGCAGCTCCTTGCCCTCTACATCACTATTTCCAAATGATCCCTTTTATTGTGTCCAAAGATTCCATCAGAAGAGATTTCTTTCCCCTCAGTACCAGGTTATTTTATAAACATATACAGCAAATAAATCTGCAAAAAACCTGTATATTTATTCTTTAATTTGTTTCCAAATTATACTGTTCTGCGATTGATGACCTGTTTTTAAGCTCATGCATCCATCTATCTGTCTGTCTGTCTACCTGTCTGTCTGTCTATCTGTCCATCTGGATACGAAACAGTCTAAAACACTGAACAGAAGATACTGTAAGAGCAGTTATACACCTAGTAAAGAAATTTACCTTTGTCCATCTCTGACAAATCAATAGCTCGGATGACCTCAGAAATGCTGCAAGTGGATTCATTCTTTCAGTTACTAGGATATTAAGATAAAGATAAAATCAGAGCTTTAAAAGAAAGAGCAACTTTAAAAAAAAATAACAAAGGAGCATGATGCACCGATGAACGAGGAAAACCCATCTGAAAGGGCAAACCAAACAAGACACAGTCGAGTAACAGGCACCGTGTCAAGAGATCAGACGATAGATTTAACTAGACTAGGCGGAACTTCATAAACAAAGCAGACAGGGGCAACACTGGGAAGGCATCAATGCAAACAAAAGACTTAGTAACACCGCTAGAGGAATGCCAGGAGCGAGACTTCGAGTAGATTCTCGGCGTATCTGCGCTATTTATAGGAAGTGTGCTAATTGAGAACAGGTGGTGGCAGCTAAAAGTCTGGGAAATACAAAAGATAGAGTGGCTCCCTGTAGCGGCTTCCTCATGTGACTCCCAGTAAAGTGTATAGCATAGCTTAGTGGCTAAAAACTCCATAGCTATAATAGACAGGTAATAGGCTCTCTCCAACTATAACGCATCATAGATCTAAAAATACGACGCTATGCGAGCCTAATTAGGAGTCAAGGCGAAAGATGACAAATTCTTTATAATTTACTTGTATTATAGGTTTCTTTTTCTTTTTTTCTTTTTTTTAAATAAATAAGTTATTTCTGAATCCTGCAAGCCCATATAAAGTGTTATAAAGACACATTGCAAAGGGTTACTATCTCCCAAGAGAATTTTTTCCTCTTATTCCCAAAATTTATGATAGTTAATCATTTTAAGTGAAATGTGATTTGGATTATTTTGACATAGCTGTCATTCAGGGATTTAATTTGATTAAGCTGTCTGTGGGACTAATAATAAACATAGCTAGTCATTCTCATTAATCAAGCACAAAGGTAGGATGCAAAGATGGAGGGGTTTTTAGATAATGAAAAGTTAAAAAATAAGGAATAGAACAGGCAGACAATTAAACAAATTAAAATAGGCAGAAATATGTGGTTAAGGTGTTAGACTGCTAATTGGAAGATCTGGGTTTGATTCCCAGCACCACCAAATTGCCACCGCTGGCCCTTAACCTAATTAAAATCAGAGTCACGGGGATCTGCTGCATTCTATTCCAGCTTTCATGGTGTGAAAGGCAGGGGTCACCCTAGACAGGTCACCAGTCCATCACAGGGCCACATACAGACAAACAATGACACACACTTACACACCCTCGTATAGTCAATCTAGAATCACCAATCAATGTAAACCGGCGTATCCGGAGTAAACCCACACAAGCACAGGGAGAACATAGAAACTCCACACAGAAAGACCACTGCAGGAGACAGAAGACCTTTGTGTAAGGCATCAATGCAAACCACTAAGTCACCATGCTGTCCGAAATACTGTAAATAAAGCAGATCATCAGAAACCTTTAGACAGGCTACGTATCATTACTGTCCTAAGAAAAACAGTCATTGTTAGAGTACCCAAAAAATGACTAAAACCACAAATTTTAGAAATTTCTTTAATATTATAATTTATAAACAAAAACAGAACATTTGTCCTTAAAAAAATTAGGACATACTAAAATAAACACAACAATATATTACCACCTGGTTAACAGCTGTCCGTTTGGTATAAGGAATGAGTACTTTTATTTTAAAAAACTTTTGTTTGGGAACAATAAAGTGGTTTAATCCATTAAATCCTGTAAAAATGTTCAGAGCTTATCATCGTTAAAGTTTATTACGATCCAGAAGATTTCGAGTTCGGCTGATTAACTCTCATCTGCCCAGATGCTGCTGAATGCAAAAAAAAAATATATGTTTAAATATTTAATAAGAGCCTCTGTCAAATGACACGAATAAGGAAGAGTCGGTGGTGGCAATGTTTGTTATGAAATATGATATACAAAATTTAGTAGAAGATTATAAAACTGTAACGTCATGGACTAAGCAGCAGGCCAACTTGCGGAAAGGTACAGCTGACCAGCAGGCGTGCGGGCATTTAGGTAGCAGTAGGTATAGGACTCTGCCCTGGTTATAAGATGGCGTGAAAATAAAAGTAAGGGAAAAAAAAGAATTTAGGAAAAGATCAAGAAAGCAAAAGAAAGAAAAGATTTTAGAGAGAAAAACAAGAGAAGCTTTTTAGAAAAAGATAAGAGAAAAAAAATCAAGAAAGACAAGATTTCAGAAAAAGAGATTAGAAGAAAAAAAGAAAGAAAAGACTTGAGGAATAATAAGAAGAAAAGATTAAGAAAAGTATTAGAGTTTTCCTTTAGAAAAGATTCTTTATTCTTTAGTTGACATATATTTCTGTCCTTTATTCCATCTCCACTTATTTTATCATCCCTCTCTCTCTGCTCCGCATAAGGGGTGCTAAATCAACAACCCCAGCCCTCCCTGTGAGTGCACACATAACAAAAACTCTATCAGTGATCATTTGTTATTAATACACAAACAAGTCAGTGTATAATAAAGCAGCTATAACCAGTCATTAGCAGGTGGGTTATATATGGCGTCTGAGGTTTAAACTGAATTATTCCGACTTAAGTACATTAAAAGTCTATTAATTTTTAAATGTTTGGAATGTTTGGTAGCTCAAAGGTTAAAACATTGTGGGTTCAGTCCCCGGCAAGCTGCCCAGCTGCTACTCCTTGGCCCCTAAGAAAGGCCCCTTGACCACATCTGCTCAGAGAAGAGAAGTCGCTTTGGATAAAAGCATCTGTTTTTTTAATTCATCATTAAGGCTGCACATAAACAAACATTGGTTTAGTGATAAATTTCCACCAGTGACATTTTCTGTATTTCCAAATATATATATATATATATTAAAATAAATATGCGGTTCTTATGATCATGATGTGGTTACACAACTTCTATGATTACATAGTTTTTGTCAACACTTTCATCATCATAATCTAGCAGTGGCATCCAGTCAGGGCCTAAACACTATCAGAAGCTGACCTACATTTACAACTTAAATTCTTAACTTTGTGTTATAAAATTTCGTCTTTTATCTTCCCTTTCGTAGTGTTTCTCCTGCTGCACTGCTTTCAGTATGTGTATGTGGATGATTTTTTGTCCAATCAGATTTCAGTTTCTATGTGCTGCCATGTTAATCTAATCTACCAGAGCCTTCAGAATCAGTAGTGCTGCCCATGGAACTTCAACCCTATTAGTAGTGGCAGATTGTTAATTGGTTAATATTATTAAAGACCAATAAAATTTTAAATTCACCTCCCGAGACTCGCTAACTGGCATACAATGACGTCAGCATATTTCCGTCCTCTGATTGGTTAATTAGAGTAAAACTGTTTTAGCCTAGTTCAGAATCAGAAAGAATCAGAATCAGAAAGATCTTTATTGCCAAGTAGGTTTGCGTTTACAAGGACTGTTTTGGTGGTAGAAGCTTTCAGTTGCACACTTTTAAGTAAGATAGAAATAAAAATAATAATAAAAAGGGAAGAAAAGGTTATTGCACATTTTTTATATGAAAAATGAATAGAGTATTATTCCACAGAAAAGTATGGTTAGTAAAACACATCTGTACAGTTGAATTGAAATTTTTACGGCCACAATGGCTGACAGAGGAGGACAAATTGACTTTGTCTACTTGAATGTACTACCTATTTTATTTATATCTTTAATGTTTATGTCATGTTATATGTTATATATGTTATATGGTACGGTTGGGGTTGTAGTGTAGATGTTCGGAGTATTAACAGGGTTTCTTGCTTTGATAATCACAGTTTTTACCATCAATATGTGAGATATTCCACGCCGAGTTATATTGGGTTTTGTATAATATTGATAGTTTCTATAATCGTGACGTGACAGTGGTGGTATTAAGAGGTGTATCGGTCGGGTAAATCCTCACTGAATCCTCACTGTAATCTAGGCATCAGGTTTGAGAAGTGCAGGCTAAAACGTAGCAGCTGTAGAGTGTTTGATGTTATGAGAGCAGAAAGAAAATGATCAGTCTATAATTTTAAGTAGGTTTATTCTGACATTGAAAGACAGAATAACAACAAAAGCATCCAGTAAAACACATTTTCAAAAAAGTTTGTAAAAAATAAGTATTTGTTCCCCTATTATTCTGCAAGAGTGTGTCTTCTGGCTCCTGGGTGTCTTTACACAGGTAACGACCTGAGATTAGGAGCACTTATTGGAATGTATTCTCCTTATGTCAGTTTATAACCTCTAAAAAGGCACCTGTCATCTGATCGATTTATCGTCAGTGGGCAAACGCACAAAATAGTTTTTACATGTTTTTTTTTTATTTTTATTTCTTAAATATTAGTATTTTTATATTTATTCATTTTAAACATTTTTTATATTTCTAGCATTTTATTCATTCTATCACACAGAGTCACAATTTTCTTTGTTCCTTAATTTGTTAAGTTTAAGGACATGTTGGAAACTAATTAGTTGCTGTTATCAATAACAGTGTAACAGACTTTTCTCTCGTGGATTCCAGCATCTGTTTTTTTTTCTGTCGCTGTAATGTTAAAAAGAACTTACAGAAAACACACACACACACACACACACACTATCCGCCGTCCTGACTTATTCTGGACTAATTAATTCCATTTGGATCTGTTCTACAGCTTGTTAGAAGAGTCCATCACTCTCCCAGACTTTATGATGGTGTGATATGGTGTCTTTTTTTTTTTTTTTTTTGCTTGTGGGTTTCATAAAAATGCAAGCGTACATATAAATTTAAGGCCAGCTTTCTTATCAGTAAGGAAAATCATGTTTGGATTGAGATAGATGGCAACCTTCGAGTTTCCTGACACTGGAGTCAGCACACTTTCTTTGAAAAAATAAGAGATAGAGAAAGAGAGAGAGAGAGAGAGAGAGAGAGAGAGAGAAAGTGTAAGAAAACAAGTGAAAGAAAGGTGTGTGTGTGTGTGTGTGTGTGTGTGTGTGTGTGTGTGTGTGTGTGTTTGTGGGAGTGGGAGCACAAGTGAAAAGGTGTGTAAGAAAAACACTCGTAAGAGAGAGTGCATTAAAGCAAGAGTCAGAAGGTGTGTTGGTTATGAGAGAGTTAGAGAGTGAGTGATTGTGTGTCATGCAGAAAAAGAAAGAGAGGAAGAGACAGTGTGTTGAAAAGCGAGATGAGAAAAAGAGAGAGAGGGTGTGTGTGTGTAAGAAAGAGAGAGGGAGAGAGCAAGTACTGAAGAAAATATTCAGAAGAGAGGCAGAGAGAGTGTAAGAGAGAGAGAGAGAGCTGTGTATGTTATAGAGAAAGAGAAGGAGCTGTGTGAGAGAGAGAGAGAATAACAGTGTGAGAGCTGTGTATGTGAGAGAAAGAGAAAATAAGAGGTGAGAGCTGTGTATGAGAGAAAGAGAGGGTATGTGTGTTTGAGAAAGAGAGGAAGAGAGTGAGAGAGAGAGAGAGAGAGAGAGAGAGATAAAACTGTGTATGTGTGTTTGTGTGTGAGAGAAAGAGAGAGAGAGAGAGTGTTTGAGAGAAAAAGAGAGTGTGTGAGCTGTGTCTGTGTGTTTGTGACAGAGAGAGAGAGAACCCGAGAGAGAGTAAGAGCAGTGTGTTTGTGTGTGTGTGTGTGAGAAAAAGAGAGAGACAGAAACCAAGCGAAAAAGTAAAAGCTGTGTCTGTGTGTGAGAGAGAAAGAGAGAGAGAGAGAAAAAGAGAAAGAGAGACAGAAACCGAGTAAGAGCTGTGTGTGAGAGAGAAAGAGAGAGATGTGTATGAAAGGAAGAGACAGCAAGAGTAAGAAAAGAAAAGGAAAGAATAGAAAAAGGGTCCTTGGACAGAGGCAGTACCTTGATGGAGGAAATATTTCAGGAAGTATTGTCTCCGGAACATTCTGACAATCTCTGACATTTGGCGCCAGAATTATTTCACCTTTTTCCATGACTACAGTATCTACGCTCACTTTTCCATCAAAATGTACAGGAAGAAGCTTTTTCAGGGAATTTTTTTCACATTTAATCGGGGACTGGATGATGCTGTGATGATGTCATCAGACTATGATAAGCAATGATAAGTAATAAAGCTTCTAATGACATCACCACCCACGACTCTAAAAATAACTTTGAAAAAAATCAATCATAAAAATCTTTTCAAGCAGAAAATCGACACAATTGTGTGTTTTTTTTATTTTATCCAATAATCCGATTGATTAAATTCGTGCATGTTCTTAAAGCTAGGCTTTTATTAGAGAATTAATAATAAGCCTTGTGTATTAGATGCAGTTTTGTGTGTGCGTGTGAGAGAGAACTTTCCGGAGAGACAAAGCACGAGGTGAACACTGTTAGTCACTGTGTATTGATTTTTGGTGATAGCGGGAAGAAAGCAGACGCAAACACATTAAAGCCCTTTCTCTACATTCTGCCACAGCTGGCTAGTTTGTCAACACACAAATTGTGTTAGCTGGGAATTTAGAGCTTCAAATCCCACCGTTGAACATCGCAAAGGATCACGCTACGCCAGCAGACGCCAGTTTTTCGGAGTTGTTAGCTTCAATTAGTCGGCTGGAACGTATTCAAAAAGAGTCTTGTATTTTAGGTCTATATGACAGTCCTTAAGGTGAACGACAGGCAATAAAAACCTTTTTTTTTTTTTTAAATAATGACGAGCAGAAAAAGCACTTCTATCTCCATGGCGTCGAACACTGTGCTTTGTGGCACACACATTACCGGCATTATCGCAGCAGCCTGTCCAGTATAGTCTGTCCAGCTCAAGGTTTCAATAAAATGACTGCTGTTAAAAGTTTTAAGTTTATGTCAAGTGAAGGTCAAACTCCTAATAGTCACTTAAGAAAAATGAAGAAGCTGTCTTGTGAAAAAAGCTGAGAGCAGTATGTAAGGTATAGCGAAAAAAAGGATGGGTTGCCATTACAGGAAAATTGGTGTACAATCTAGATAGCAGTTACCTTCCCATAACAGCATGAAAACCAAGAGTTCAATTCTTCTTATCCAACAGTAAGTTCTGTTTATTAAAGGTGCAGTAGGACATCTTGTAAAATGCTATCGGTAGCCTGATCGCGCTAAAAGTGCAGGTCCCACCCTGAACGCAGGAACGCACACAAATTAGATGACCACAAACAATATAACTACAATACATCATGTTTTATTCAGCAATGAATAAACTTTATAATACAGATAGTAACAGTACTAAAATTCCGAACATAATAATAATAATAACCGATTAAACGCTGCTGCTGTAGTTGAACTAATTCATAAAGATACACAAACTACTATAGTAAAGATACTATCAAAACACACCAAAATCAATAACACCATATCCCTACTTGCCTAAAAGAAATACTGTAACCATGACATTATATTAACTCCTGTAATCGACTTCAGTTTGGAAATACAATACAGATATTAATTTGAGTTTTCGTTCTGTTGGACCAAACATTCTGATTGGTTGAACATTTCTTGGCCCTACACCTTCCGCAGACTATATAAATACATCTAAATACATTAAGACGGCATAACATAATGATTGCTATCAGGATGGGAAGAATCTTTCAACCAGCAGAACAAAATATGTTTCTAAAGACAATCACCTATTGTACCTTTAATCTCGTTTTAGGATCAACAGCCAAAGTCACAGACCAAAAAAAAAAAAAAACACTGGTTGTGGCAAGAAAAATGAAAAAAAAAATCTGAACAGGCAAAAGTAAAGGACAAGTATTATCATAATAACTGGCAAAAAACAGGCAAAGTTTTATCAGGAGCAAACTATGGAAGACAAACAGGGACAAACAAAATCTGGAGAGATACAGCAAAGTCAAAAATAATGTTAACGAACTATATCGTTGTGAGGAACCAGGCTGATTAGAATCCATTTTGCAGAATGCAGTTTAAAGAGAAAACTACCAGATGCAGGGTAAACAGGCAAAAGATCAGTATGCGAAAAAAAACACGAGAGATAGCAAACAACCCAAAAACACTAGGACTAGAAATCAGAAACCAAAACATGTAGCAAAAGTCAAAATCAGAATACAAACACATGACATAAACACTTGTTTAACGGGGCAAACAATACTTCGCAATGAGTTTATAGACCGACTAGCCTATAAAGCTAGCAAACCGGAAGTGCTACTGGAAGTACTACCACAGAGCTAATACTCGGAAGATAGCGCCCTCTGGTGATGGGAAAATGGAATCGTTAAAAAACGTAAGTTTATGAGCTTAAGAAACAGAAAAGTTTACCTTACGAAAGAGCTTAGAATGAAACTCACAAAACAAGAAACAGATTTAGTAATTAGAAAAAGCTTGCGGTTGCTGGGAGTTGGAGTTTGCCATGGCCAGGTTTGTGTGACTGCAGTAAAATATTGTAACAATACACAATGTGACATTTTTTAGACTTTCGGCTATGAAATGTCTAGAAATCAATCAATTTCCTTAATCACATACATTACAGCAACTATAAAAGCTATATTACCTCACCAGCCTCTATTTACATTTAAAAGTCAAATAGGAGCAAAAAAAACCACATAATTTGTCATGTTACTGAAAAATGCAACACAGTGCCTGCCATCGTAAGGACTGAAGGCAGAAACCTGTCAGCAAATACTGACGATAGAGTGTCTTTTTATAAACGATTTATTATCTCCTTACAGACAATCCTGCCATATCAGTGATTAATAAGGTTTTTTCTACGTAGGAGTGCCTTTCAGTTAGCGAGTACTGGAGCTGTGTAAAAATAACGATACAGCTAGCGCTATATTTTTCACAATAGTGTATCGATATTCCAAGCTTTAGTACCAATACGTATACAAATCAGTTTAAAACCTGATTTAAATATTGAGTAATATTGAATTAAAACCCTCAGCATGTTCCTCCTCCACTCCTGTAGTTGCTGCCGACACATACGGACATTTTTTCAGAACAAACATGGCGGAAATGAAATAAGGCCCCCCCGGGATATGTATTTGTTGTGTTTTCGACTATTTGTTTTACATTTTTAAAGTATTGCAATATGTATCGTATTGCAATATATTGTGATATATTGTATCATACCATGTATCATGATATGTATCGTAATGTAAGGCCCTTGCCAATACACAGCCCTAGCTAGTACTATGATAACATATCAGATCAAGTGCATTAAGATAGATAGATAGATAGATAGATAGATAGATAGATAGATAGATAGATAGATAGATAGACTGACGGTAGGTAAGATGGATAGACGGACGGTAGGTAGGGTGTTAGGTAGATAAGATGGATGGATGAAAGGATGGAAGTTCGATAATAAGCCACAACCTTTTAACCAATCAGGATTAATCGTTTAAAAAGAGGCTTTTAAACACAATTCTATATCAGGATAACTTATGTAAAACCTATTTGTTAAGTTTTTTTTGTGTCTTAATTACTTTTATGATTTGTTTCTACCTTTGTAACCAATCCACTTACTTCCACCTAACTGTCTACCAAGGTATTAATTATATATAATAACCACACTTCAATACATTTAATTTTATGGGTTACGGATGCTATAGATGTTTCTACTTCCATTTCTAAGCACCCATCTGATTTCTGTAGTTCATGCACTTAACAACTGTATTTAAATAATTTCTGTAATTAAATTATAAGTGACCTTTGTGACAATAAATACAGTTTTTTTTATAAATTACTTACATTACTCTGCTGTTTGAGATCGTTTATCTTCCAGAGGTCATCCTCTACTTTTTTTTTTTAGCGGCTCATGTTGATGAATCTGATTAAGGTCATCAAGGTGCATTGACATTTCCAGTCAATTTAGATGGCTGAATTATTAAACATAAAACCTTCTCTACAGGCTGGTTTTAATTAGGCGAGAGCAGTGTTTCAACATGAACATAAAATCAAAATATATGGTATACTTCATAAAGGCAATCAGACAGACAGGTTGGAATAATAATGAATAAAGACAGACACCAGGTAAAGGCATCACATTAAGACAAAAGGGGAAAAAAAAACTTTTATGGGCGCAGGCCAACAAGCTAAAACCCCTTAATGACTGTGAAGTTTAGCACTTTTTGCATGCTGTGTGACTAGCAGACCTCCCAGATGCTCTTTTAGCATTTCATTCTTTACTGAGATTGCTGTGTAAACACAAAGCAATTTTAATAATGGAATTTGTGAAGGCGGTGTCACCGAAGATGGCCTGTGTTATTGATCGGAGTAATTCAGCATTTCTACGTACTTACATTAAAATTCAACACACTCAGAGTTTTAATTCGCAGTGGTCGTTGAGGGACGGTACCCGGGAGGCAGAGTGTGTGAAACCAAAGTCAATTATTAGGGAGCGTTTATCCAGAATATAAAATTGTTGTTATTTGTGTGAAGTTTGTTTGAGCAGAGGGAAACAGCGCAGACGGATGCTACTTAAGAAACAGTGCGGGGTACACACACATGCCACTGTGTAATACTGAGACAGAGGATGATAAGCAGAAGCGTGTAACAATGATACTAGGCATTTAATAGGCTGTTTGTGCTGAGAATGCGACAGTGTAAACATGCTTATACACTAACAATCTCTTGTTTCTCCGTGTAAACAGGATTGGCTGAGTAGGTTCGGGTATCTCCCACCGGCTGACCCTGTGACTGGACAACTGCAGACCAAGGAGGCGCTAACCCAAGCAATTAAAGCCATGCAGCGATTCGGAGGCCTGGAAGAAACTGGAGTGTTTGGTAGGTCCACACTTCGGCCAAAAGGCCTTACCAGCAAATACACCTACTTGAGTGTGTTTTCCCCACACAGTGGTCTAGAATATCTTTGTATGTTTTAGCATTACATTAGTCCTTTACTGATACTAAGGCCACATTTACACCGCATATATCAAGTACATGATACTGATTTTGTCCTCTAATATGGTGCAGATGGAATGTAACCGATGACGTGTAGGCAGAAAAAAATACATGGATTCTGATTTTTTTTAAATCGGTTTCAGGCCTCATTCCTATGTGGAAATAAATTGGATATAAATCGGATACGTGTACAGTGCTGTGAAAAAAGTTATAAAAAAAAATTGGACAGACCTGCAGTGTAAATGTCCCTAGTGGGACCAAACACCGTTTCATACTGTGCACGAAACATAAGTTGAGTTGGTTCAGGTTGGTGTGGAAGAAGTCCTACATTATCTTGCTTAGTAAATGATAAGGTTGTTTTTTTAATAAATGAAAAAAAAGGCCTTCAATGAAAAAGAAGCAAAAAAATTGTAGCCATTATTTTATTTCAAGCATTTTTTTTCCAAAAAAACATGTAATACACAATAATTTGAACTAAACTGATTTGACATTTAGAACCTGAGAGATTATCGTAGACATTCAAAATAAAAGTTTATATCATTTTTAGGAAAATCAGAAAAATTGCGTTAGTTATTAGTGTATAGTTAGCGAACAGCTTGCTTATAGCAAGAGCTCATTAAAATTGTATGGTTTTCATAAATATATAACTAAATATGATAAAAAGATATTTTTTTTAATTTTCCAGAACTCCACAACCTCTCCAAAAAATAACACAGTTCCAATTTATATTTTAAGACTAGCAGAGACCCATCACTCTATATTAAGCATATGTGTATTGTGTTTTATTCCATTAGACCAGGCCACCCTTGGTTTAATGAAGACACCGCGCTGTTCGTTGCCAGATATGTCTGAACTAGAAACAGCAGCTGGCAGAAGAAGACGAGCACTGGCACTTCAAAAAAAGTGGACCAAGAGACACCTGTCCTGGAGGTACAATAGCAGCACCACAACAATCATATGCTGGCATGCTAAGGTTTAGATGTGGGTGAAGCTCTTACTTTGTTATAGAGAGGAGGGAAGACAGATGTAGGAGACAGAACACGAGTCGTCTGTCTTGATGCTGTCATAAAAAGGGAAGTTTATTGCAAGGGAAGCACTGAGAAACATCTGGATTTTGGTAATTCATTAAAACAGATGGGTGATAATAGAGACAGATTTAAAGAACTTTGACTCCTCAAGTGTGTTCGGGTCTGTGAATGCCCTCAAACTATGCATGGCTAAGATGTGGTTTTTTTAACAGCTCCTTTTTAGCGTTCATTTCCTCCCTCTCCCGCTGAGTGCTAGAATCCTACAGCTCTGCTTTTGTCTCTAGTGCTGTCTCATAATTCTTTATTCCTCATCCCTAGCATGAAACAGATTCGGGTCACAGTATGAGTCCAGGTACATATTGTAGGAGTCAGTTGGTTGCTAAACTTGCTTTTTTTTTATTATTTCACATCTTAATGGTTTAAAGTTAGTTTTTTCTTGGTTCTTGTCTATAACAAATGCGTAAGAGCCGGAGAAAGCTGGCGACAAGTGTATCGGGTGGAATTTAGGATCTACTGGTTACAAAAAAACTTACGGAACCGTCAGGATGAACTCTTTAACCAACTCCCAGCCAGGCAGCTTCGGAGGTTGGCGGAATTTCTTGCCTGATATAATTGTATTAAATCATGGCATTTATTGGCATGTGCACAGGTTCTCTCTGCAATGAGATTTATGAGATAATGAGATAATATGGACATTTGCTGTCCATATAGCTACTATATACACAGAGACACTTCACCTCCTTTTGTACAGCAATATTTCTCTTGTCCTTAGTGACACGCACCAGAATACAATCTATAAACAGTAAAAACAGAGACAGGCAACTAGGGCAAGTGGTAACGCAGTTGGTTACGGTGTTGGACTGCTTATTGGAAGATCAGGGTTCGATTCCTAGAACCACAAATTTGCCACTGCTGGGCCCCTGAGCAAAGCCCTTAACCTCTAATTGCTTATTTGTATAAAAGAGATAAATGTAAGTCGCTCTGAATAAGAGTGTTAAACTGATTTGCGTTCACATTATTATTTAATTTTAACCCTCTGTGTGTGTCAAACGACTTCCTTCTCCGCTCCTGTAGTTGTCGCTGACACGTACCGCCAGTGTCTCAGAAACAAAGGTGATGGAAAAAAATAAGGGCGCCTCTGGCTTTGTATTTGTTGTATTATTTTGCTACTTTTTTAAGTTATGCAATGCATCGCAATAGATATTGTATTGCAATTTTTTTTATATTCTATTTAAAATTCAGACAATCTGTGTGTATATGTACTCGCATAAAATGTAAAAACAGATAAGCCCTATCCCACTGGGGCACCTATTTCTACCTCTGTGTTTGCCAGATGAAGCATAACAGGATCTCACATATGACCCAAGCAATGGACTGTTTTAGGAGCAATAATAAAAACCCTTGTTTGCTACTAGATTAATGCAAAAGAGAGAGAGAGAGAGAGAGAGAGGCTGGAGTATGCCGAGCATTGTAAATTATAGTTCCACACATTGCATTGCAAAGAGATATTTTATAACTGACCCAGGAGGAGCAGTGGATCAATATACCAGGGTAGAAATATAGGCAGTTTGGATTAGTTGTGATTGCGGTTCTTTTCCTAATGTGATGCTTAAGATACTGCTATTCATGGTCCTCTGTATCGTAACTAGCAGCTAGTTAACCATTAGTTACAGTGAGGGGGAAAAAATTATTTGATCCCTTGCTGATTTTGTATGTTTGCCCACTGACTAAGAAATAATCAGTCTATAACTTTATTGGTAGGTTTATTCTAACAGTGACAGCCAGAATAACAACAAAAACATCCAGAAAAGCGCATTTCAAAAAAGTTAGACATTGATTTGCATTTTAATGAGTGAAATAAATATTTTATCCCCTATCAATCACCAAGATTTCTTTCTCCCAGGTGTCTCCTACACAAGTAACGATCTGAGATTAGGAGCACTTTCTTAAAGGGACTCTCCTAATCTCAGCTCGTTGACTGTATAAGAGACTCCTGTCCACAGAAGCAATCAATCAATCAATCACATTCTAAACTCTTCATGATGGCCAAGACTAAAGAGCTGTCTAAGAATGTCAGGGACAAGATTGTAGGCCTACACCATGCTGGAATGGGCTACAAGACCATCGGCAAGCATCTTGGTGAGAGGATGTCAATAACTGTCAGTCTCCCTCAGTCTGGGGCTCCATGCAAGGTCTCACCTTGTAAAGGTTTCAGTGATCATAAGAATGGTGAGAAATCAGCCCAGAACTACACAGGAGGACCATAGACACCAAGAAAACAACTGGCAACACAACACGCCATGAAGTACTGAAATCCTCCATCGGCTGCAAGGTCCCCCTGCTTAAGAAAGCACATGTACAGGTCTGTCTGAAGTTTGCCAATAAACATCTGAATGATTCATAGGGGAACCGGATGAAAGTTTTGTGGTCAGATGAGACAAAAATCAAGCTCTTTGGCACCAACTCGACTCACTGTGTTTGGAGGAGGAGGTATGCTGCCTATGACCCCAACAACACCATCCCCACCGTCCAACATAGTGGAAACATTATGCTTTTGGGGTGTTTTGCTGCTAAGGGGACAAGACAACTTCACTGTATTAAAGGGACGATGGACAGGGCCTCGGATCTTGGGTGAAAACCTTCTTCTTGTGGATAAATATTCCGGCATGTAAATGACCTAAAACACACAGCCAAGCTTAAGAAAAAGTACTTTAAAGTTCTATAATGTGCCAATCTTTTAAGACCCGCATACATAGGGAGCAAATTTAGTCCGGATATTAGAGAACCTGTCTGTATGTGGGGTGTTATTGCAAAAAGTGCAAAAGTTCATACTAAAGCCTTTGTTTGAAATTTCTCCGACAAAAATGATGAGTTTGTGGTGTAGCACCCTGCAAAGTCTGTATGCAATATGCAAGGTGGACAAACATACAAGTGAAAAATGGACTCTGCGGACTGTCAGAAAGTAAATTGGATCAGAAAAATAGCTCTGCAGAAGGTGTGAGCTCAAACGGAGCTCAGGCACTCAGTGGGTATTCAGGGAGCAGTGATTGATTGTCCAGTGAAAACCCAAGTCCAAGACTCAGCTGTGTGTACAAGAATCGCGGGCACGTGCTACATTAGGCATGAGACAGAACCTCACTATGGGCTCATCACTTCACATTAGTACTCTACCACACAGGAGACCATCCACCCACTTGTTAACACTCACTATAATTACCCAAATAGATTAGGAGTGATTGCACTGGAGCAAGTCTGTTTTTTTGCCTGCAGTCCATGTGTTCTTGATTTCCCTTGCTGATTACTGAGAATCGCAGGGAACAGGAGTTATGATATGCTACTTACTCCTATATTACTCTCTGTCACATTTTAACTTGAAACCTTTACTTATTCCTTTTTTAAAAAAGACTCAAACATGTTTTTTTTTTTTTTAGAGCGCTTGCTTAGAGGCTCCAGTGGTGCAACGAATCTCAGTTGATCCGCGATCCATACGCATCACAACCCACGGTTCGGCTAGCACTTGGCCCGCAGAATAATTGCTACTTTTTTTAACTCGTGGATTTATATTTTATTTTAAAGATTGCAGAATAAGAGGCAATTTTACTGCCGGATATTGTTTTTAAAGTAATTTCGTAACTATACGGAGCAGTCGTGTTGGGCATGGTAATCCTTCAACGATGGCTAGCGGAAAAGCAAAAAAGAATTCATTCAAATCGCATGTATTGGAGCATTTTGGCTTCACGGGCTTAAGCGATGACTACATCTGTCGGGAAGGTTATCGCTGAGTGGGATGTGCGAAATCCGGTGCTACAGACACGCCCCCTCTATGAAGGTCACACAAGAGCAGAAGTTAAAAAAGGCACAATATAAATATCTCAGTGACCACAGATGATGCCAGAAACTAAGTAAATGCAGTGACAGACGCTCGACTGGCCACTTCGTTTTCTATCGGGAGGCTGTTATTCACAGCAGGTGACATAGTGACTGCTAAGACTTCCTCTTTTTTTTATGTCATTATAAGTTTAGGTGCATGCTCAGGTCTCAGGTTGTTTTACACATTACACTTTAAGGACTGAGAAGTTAATATTTATTTTACAATTCTTAGTTAGTAATTAATTTATAATATTCTTGCTAAAATTATAGGTGCCATGAGGTTCATTTTATTTGTTTAAATCAAAGTTGTTTGATGTAAGTTTTCTTGTAATAAATGCAAAGCTAATTATATTTGTCTTTCCCCTTTTATTGCCACCCAATTTTTGTGAGTTTTGTGATCCACTGCACCACTAAAAGGGTCATTTGGTCATTAAGTCATTTGGTTGAGACAAAAGTTGTGCATCAAGACTGGGATTCTGCTGAAAGCAAGATGTAAGTGGTGTGAAGTCAACAACGGTATATATAATAATAATTGTGGAACAAATAATTTCCTCAAACCAAACATGATATATTTAAAGTGTTCATTTGCTTATCCTTAATAAAAGCCTGGTCAGGTTTCGATGGACAGGTGTTAGTGGAGACAGGTCTTGGTGGAGACAGGTCTTGGTAAAACTTGGTAAGACAGCTAGTTTATTTATATTTGGGGAAATAGAACAAATGTCCTAATAATACATAAATATTTTAGACAGGAACAAACCTCTTGAGTTGTAAATAAAAACTGTTTCCAGCTAAGACCGGGTTTGAATTCACAGAACATGCTATGAATTTGAGTGTTGGCTTTTTTATTCTAGATCCAAAACAAAACTCCAAAACAAGCCAGTCCATCGCAGGGCCAGCCATCTCATAAAGACAAACAACCACACACACTCACACTCACTCCTATGGGCAATTAAGAATCACCAATCAATCTAACATACATGTTCTGGGACTGTGGGAGGAAACTGGCGTACCCGGACTAAATCCACACAAACACGGGGAACCCCTAATACAACAAAAAAGATCCAATACAAATAAAAATGTTTTTTAAATGCTCTGGTACTGTTCTTTTTATATGTTAGCCTTCCTAGCATGGGATATAAATAAAGAGCAAGCCAAACTCTGTTTAAGTGCCAGGATATAAGCACCTTTTAATAGTCCAATGTGGGGTTTACACAGTCAAACTCAGCGGCCACTGAACCGAGTAAAACTGTGAATAAAATAAAATAAATATAAAAAATTATAACAACTTACTATCACTAAGTTAAATATATACGGATACACTGCCAACTCTGAAACACGTCAAAATAAGAGTACTTATTAGTGGCACTATTTTTGCCTGGCACTAGAAACTTATACATAAAGAATCACAAAGCATAAATACAAATTGTACACAGCCTCTAACAGAGACAGAACAGCTCAGAATAAAGACTGAAATAAATGCATACACTTAAATCTTGGATAAGAAAAAGAATCTGTGCTCTGTCTCATTCGCATTCTCTGTAAGTAATAGACACATCTCTCTTTTTTTATTTTTTTTATTTAGCGCATCATTTCACTCTTGGTTATCTGTAGGTTCCAGTCACTAAGTTTTAAGAATAAAGCAACGTGTAATGATTTGTCCCAAAGTAACATTTATACCAGAGGCTTTTCTTTGTATATTCCTTAGTAGAGAAGTGGCAAATGCATGTAGATGCCTTAATTTCACTTTTTGATAAAATGCTTGTGGACACTTATATGTGAGCCTTCTGCAGAACTGTAAGCACACAGTTGTGTAGGATGTCTTTGCATGCTTTAATATTGCAGTTTTCCGGTCAGTGAACCTGTGCGAGCTCCATGAAGATGGTTTAATAAGGTTGATGTGGAGTAAGTTGGGTGTTCTGCATAGAACCCTGACCTCAAATCCACCGTGCATCTCTGGGATGCACTTGCCATGTTTCAAAAGACTTTTTAGAAGGGTGGAAATTATTATAGCAGCAAAGAGACAAAGTCTTAAATGGAATATAGGATGGGAGGCTTAAAAACTTTTGCCAATATAATGCATGCAAGTGTGTGTTGGTAATAGCGATGTGTATGTGTATTCTGTACATATAATCTCATTATAAGATTAAAAAGCTTTTATTTTGACGTTTACATTTTCAGCTTTTGGCAGACACTGGGGCTGTGTAAAAAAAATATCAATGCAGCGAACAATTGCAAAATAATTTTTCACAAGTGTGTATCGATAATTTAACTTCTAGTATCGATACATTAAAATGAAGTTTTAACTGGCCAAACTAATTCCTGAGACACATACAACTATTGTCTCAAAAAAAAATAAAAAAAACATGGAAAAAATAAGGACGACTTCAATTTTGTATTTATTGTATTTTTTAACTACTTATTTAACATTAATTATTTTTCATTTTTGACAGATTTAATGTATATATTGCAATATGTAATTTATTGCAATATATCGTGATATGATTGTATCATGACCCATGTATCATGATATGTATCGTATCGAGAAACCGGTCGTCTAATCGTTTAGCCTAATTTATACACATACACACAGCCAACCATCAAAAATCCCATGCTTACAGTGACCACTCATTTCATTATGATAACCTATAACCTATTCAATACAATTAATAATCATGCCAGCCAATTAGTTGAACTTATCATTACAAAAGTTATTGAACCAGTTAATTTAATTTGTATTTTTGTACTTTGCACTTGTCATACTGTATTTATTTAGGAGAATTTCATCTGTTTTTTAACTGATTAATTCCTAGACCCATCTTTCATGTATGGACCATTTATATCCGTGTTTGTAGCTTCAGAGATATTTATTTATATTTAAAACACGCATGCTCTTTAGGTTCCTCTCAGTCATAATATTTTTCTGCTGATTTATACAGATGAATAAGAGCTGGACAAGCCTAAATACCCTTTCTGAAGTCTTACACAGGCTCTTTTTTCCATTCTATGATTTATAATTGGCTCGTTATTTGGCTGCGGTAAAGCCCCATATTTCATATCTAACTTTTGGAAATGAATAGTGTTACATTACATTTTTCCTCTTATTCGAAAACCATTAGGGTCACCGACATTTCTCCTTAACCATAAGTGAATGTATTATGTAGAAAATCTGTCATGATTCAACCCCAATACACTTCCAAACAAGTCACTTTGTGGGATCCCGAAGTGGGCGGTGTGTATGTCTGGTACTGACAGATGATGTCATTCTCGTGGTCGTTAATCATTCTACTGTCATCTATCCGGATTATCTCATCAAGCTTTCTAGAGCTTAAACATGGCGGTTTTGTCTAAGTGATCAAAGCAGAATAACCAATGCGAGTCAGTACAACCGGGAATGGATTAATGCTTCTTTCATATGTGGATGTGGAAGCTTGTTCAGGATGAGTTGAACACTATACAATACATTCCCCCAGCCTCATGTCCTCCCATCTGCTTAATCTACCCACAGTGGCAAAGAGCCGTGGAAATTAAAAAGGCAATGTTTTAGAATCGGCGCGCCTCATTTATCAAGCCGGATACAAACTAATTTATTCGTGAATCACTTACAGATTCGTTTACATATGTGTAAAAGTCTATTTTGCTTAAAAAGAATATAAATTTCTGTAACTTTATAAATACACTAGATTATCATTAATTATATTTAGATTTTGACCTTATGCAAGTGGAAATTTTTATACAGACTACAATGACTGATTAGCTTGTTAATTATTGCAATAATTTATCATTTTAATAACCATAGTTTATGTTAATAAAAAAAAAAACTTTAATTATCTTATAGTAAATCAATCCATAAATAAAATTTGACATTTAATAAAAAATTAAACCAGGGAAGCGCTAGGTAGTGTGCGTTTATGGTAGCCGACACTCTGCAGTGGCTAAACTGGAATTATTGGAATATTTTGTTTATGTCGTGATGGCATACTAAAACATTTACATACAACTTTTACTATAAAAATGCTAAATGTGTGAACAGCAGAATGGAAAGCGCCTTGAGGAAGTGTGTATGACAGCGAAAATGATTGAGATAAGTGAGCTTGGAATGCAATCTTTAACGTTTCACCTCTGGTTTCACAGCCGGCAGAGCTGTGAAATCTTGCAGAGATTCACATATAAATTTACGAAAGAAGTCCCTAGTATTTGGGGGAAAATATATAGTAGTGGGTGATAGCATATTAATAGGGTTAGAAGGATAAGGAGCTTAAAAAAGGACCTCCTGCTGCTGGTCAGTATAGTGAGATTAGAGATCGACTGCTAGTGATGTTTTTTTTTTAAACTGATACTGATTATATGCATGTTTTGTGACCAATAACTGATTTTACCACCAATTCACAAAAATCTATATATGAACAGGATTTCAAACTAAATTCTTTATTATTAAACAGCCTGTATGCCATTATATGCACTAATATTATCTGTAATAATGACATTTTTAGTAATGGGATCTGTAGTAACAGAGTCTGCAGTTTTGGTCTGAAAGAACCATGTAATTACAACTAATAATCTCTTTTATATAATTAATAATCAAAACTAGCATATTGTGAGGCAGACGCTTGAGAAGAATCCATATTGCAGGAAAAGGCTTTATTAAAGGCTTTGCAGAAATTCAAACACCAGGCAAACAAATCCAATACACAAGGCTGTAATCCTAATCCAATATCAATGCAGATGTCAGGTAACCATAAACATAAACATGAACTTGAACAAAGATAACGCTTGGTATGTTGACTAGCAAACAATAGCAATGTGTTTATTGCTTGGCTAGCCACAGAAAGTACTAGCGAAAGTGGCAAGCTCCCTCTGGTGGTGGGAGGCTGGAATTGTTGCACATATGCACAGTCTACAGAGATTATCCGGTTTGTGTTTTTATCATGAATGTCAGTATATATAATATAGAAAAAAAGCAGTAATGCAGTGACACAATAACACAAACACATTTTTTCCATCAAGTGTAACTGGAAACTGGTTTGTCTCACCATGCAGTGCTGCATTGGCAGTATTGTGTGGAATCTATCTGTACAGCTGATTTCCAATAATTGAAACCGATAACCAATAATGAAAAAAGAGCCTAAATATCTGACAAAATAGTTTAAAAATTTATATTTTGAACTTTGGACTTTTGGACTGCATTTATAACAGTCTTATGTAGAGGTTAGTAACCCAGTACTCCTTTACTGTTTTTCTTATGATTTAGTCTGAACCCAGTAATGTACCTAATTTACATACAGTATTCCTCCCCTTCATAATAACAATCTTTTTTATAATAGCTATATAATTACTTGCAGGACTCTATACTAGTACTGGGATTTTCCAGTGATTTTATGATGAACTCACGAACCCTGGCAAGACATTGAGACTAACAAAATAAACCACTACACATTTCTGGCCTGGCACGGGAAGTACCATATGACTGAATGTTTTTTTAGCTTTTATAAATAAAGATCCTACTATTTCTTGGAATCAAAGGATCATCAGTAACATACAGAATTATTACAGGGTGTTTGTGGTGAAAAGCTTTACAGTAAGACATTAATATATGGTTAGGACAACTTGTAGATAAAAATAAGGTGTTTTACATCATTGTTACCAAGATGAACATAGAAAGCTTATTTAATCTGGCAGTGGTGGCTTAAAGGGTTAAGGCACTGAGACCAGAAAGACCTGAATTGAAGCCCCCCCCACCGCCAGTCAGCCACCGTTGGGTCCTTAAGCAAGACCCTTAACCCCTCCCGATCCAGTAGCGCTGTATCATAGCTGATGCTATCCTAACTTTCTAAGATGGGATATGCGAAAAAAACTAATTTCACAGTACAAATCCTATACTCGGTTTTACGGTAACACCCATCTACTCAGCAAATCCTCCCACAGCTTAACTCACACTATCACCCGAGGTCTAATTGTAGCCACCTGTTAGTCATTTTCTAATTAGGTTCACTCTCATTTACCTTCCTATAACAGAGCACACAGTCACTGTCTGGTCTTAGACTCTGATATTAAAGCGAGATTCCGTTGTTTATGCTAGACTTGCTACTTGCCTTGCTAACTCCCGAGTTACTTCCTAGTTCCCATTTCCATGCTCCTATTTCCGACTCTCCTATATCTCCTGTGATCCTTCAGTTTTCCCACATCCTCTGTGATTCCTCCGGCTCCCCATGTATTCCATCGCTATCTCTCATTTAACCTGCTACCTCCTAAATGCAAAAACACACCCGTCTGGGTTTAACTTATCTGTGTCTCCGTCTGGCATTCCGTGACGCTACCAAAGCAAAATAACAAATTTTCTACTTATTAAAAATGTCACATTGACATAGGCTATCAAATCAATCTAAGGTATTTTTCTATAAGTTTATCTTGAGTTAATTGGACTCACCTGTCCCAATAAGGTCTGAGAGCTGAAGATTTATATCAGAGCAATACGGTTGAAGGAACTGCCAGCAGCTCAGAGACACAATTGTGTTGAAGCACACAATTGGAAAAGATTGAGGTTCCTTTTTAAGGCCGTATTTACACTGCAAGTATCAAGTGACCCAATGCTGATTTTTTTTCCTTTCCAATGTGGCACAGATGGGATATGACCTACGATCATATAAACAGGAAAAAAGCGATATTTTTAGGTCAGTTTTAAGGGCTCATACGTGTTTATAAATCGGCTAGGAATCAGATGACGTCAACTCAAGTGGACACCAGCAGCGACTTAACTATCGCAATATTTTTTTTTTTTTTTTTTTACAATAGTGTATTGATGTATCAACCTCTAGTGTCGATGCATATTAAATTTATGTTTTTCAATGTGTTTACTCTCAATGCATGTTAACTGACGTCTTTCTCTACCCCTGTACAAAAAGAAGTTGTAATAAGTTTGTCAAAAAAAAACACACATTATATATATATATAGCCACAAAGTCAGAATTGGTCATCAAGACCTGCAGTGCTTAAAAAACGATGTATTTTTTTAACGTTTGGACATCCAAAACTACTATTCTGTAAATTTAAAGGAATTGATGCATTAATAAAAGTGGAATCAAACTAAATACAGTAAAATACCGAAATCTGTCTATGTCTTTATATAGCCTATAGAGACCAGTTCGAAGAGAACTGAAAATACTTGTTTTTCGACAGTCCTTGTTCAACCCTATTAATGTAACCCAATAATCCAGGTGTGCAAAGATAGCCACATTGTACCCAAACAGGATCTGGAGGCTGTAATCTGTCCAAAAAATGTCTACCAATTTAGGAGTGTAAATAATGTAAATTCTGTTCAATTATTCAGCTTTTTGAAGAGACCGAATCCTTTGTAAATAGCACTTTTATTAGACACTGTCAATCGTAATCCACTGTAAACATTGTGTCTTACTCAGCTCATCTCCAATGCAATAGAGGTTCTGTAGTCCTTGTCTTATTGCTCTGAGCTTAAACTCTGAATCCAAAAGAGACCTTGTTTCTTCCTGCTTTTCAAATCATTGTGCCAAACCTGGGGCAAATCCATTAACCTAACACGCATATTTATTTCACTTCAAGGGTATGGTTTCTTCTTGCTACTTTTTGAGACGACGCCTAAAAAATTAATTTTCCATCAATTCTCTGTGAGGTCGCAGGATTTAAATTGCCATTGACATGTTTCTAAGTGGCACTTGGCCTCTGAAAAGGAGCTGTCTTATGACAAACTAAACAAACTAGAATCCGGTCGTCTAATAAATGAAAACAGCTGAAAAAAACCGAATCCTATTATCACCTAATCCACATTTGGTTTGGCTCGGTTAAGACAGCTTCAAAAGACCAAAGACCTATTTTTTTTTGGAAGAAACGTTTGACATTGACATGGAAATTGAAAATAAGACCAGACATCTATCCATGAAGACATATTTAGTTTTTACTTTATTCCAGATAGAGGATGGTAGCTCCTGGAAACATTGGGTGCAAGCCTGGATATGATATCTGATGTCAATAAGAAACGGTGGGTGCTGAGTGGACAAGATGTTAGGATGTTGAGGATAGTTAAAATTCCAAAAGCCACCAGACTGCCCCTTCTGTGTATGAGGCTGCCCTTTGTTGACTCATTGAAATAAATTCAAGTTACTCTTGATAAATGTGTCTTATGACATTTTGTCTTTATTGACAGGACAGAGAGATAAAACCGGGGAGAGGGGGTGGGACCGGAGCCAGAATCAAACCCGGGTAGCCGTAGCTGCATATGTGGGTGCGAGCACCGTAACAGACTACACCACGGCACCAGCCTAGCTGACTAATCTACCATTCGAATAGATAAAAACCTCAAACTGTGGCCAATAGAATTATCAAGTGGAACCTTCTATAGACTATAGAAATACATAAGAAACATCCAAATCAAATCCAAGGTTGTAATGCTGCTCTCTAGAAGATCCGTTCTGTATTTGTACCAGTAATGGAATTTACTCTCCTTCCAGGGTGCGGACATTTCCCAAGGAGTCAGCCGTGCTAGGAAGGGAAACGGTTCGAGCTCTGATGTACTATGCTCTGAAGGTTTGGAGTGACATCACACCGCTTAACTTCCATGAGGTTGCTGGCAACAAGGCGGACATCCAGATCGACTTTACCAAAGCAGACCACAATGACGGGTACCCTTTCGACGGGCCCGGTGGTACTGTAGCTCATGCCTTCTTTCCAGGAGAACGCTTTTCCGCAGGAGATACACATTTCGATGATGACGAAGCTTGGACTTTCAGGTCTCCAGGTAATTTTGTTTTTGAGGGGTTGTAGGTTTGGTGTTGGGTTACTGTGGTCATTTGGTTCTTGGAGAAACTGTTTTAAAACAGTTTTTTTTTCATTAAAAAAAGCGTATCCGTTTTCCGCCGGACAAGAAAGAGCATGAAAGTTGCTCAGACTTTAGTTGTAGTATTTTCTGTCTCTACAGGCTGCCATTGATCTGCCTAGATTACCATTTATTTGATAAAAGCTGCAGTTCTATGACTTCAAACTGGGCACTCATTTACACATTGCTCGCTTTGTATTGCCTTTGTGATTCACATCCATTGTTAGCCATGTAAGGACTGAATCTGTTGTATTTCTCAGCACCGGCTAGTAAAAGTTTTTTTGGTTAATCGATTGGATCTAGTAAATTACATTTTTCTACCATGATGAATTTTTTTTTTTAATTGATGTGTTTTGGCCTCTGAAGCAGTTTTTATCGATGTGCTGAGAAAATAGAGTCCTTTTTTGTCATTTTTGTAAGAAGAAAATGCAACTGGTGTCCAAACAATACAAATCAAATTGGACTATGATCAAAATTCAGAGCCTGTTTTTGCACAGTCACTAAAAATGATTTTTGTTTCAGTAGACTCAATTATGCTTGTTATTTAAACATCTTAATAATCTTCCAAACAATCGAAAAGACATTAAAAAAATCAAAAAATTTTCTTTCTCCTCCATTGTATTATTTATTAAATGGATAAAATAATATTAACCCTCATAAAATCAGTTATTTATTGAGTTAATTAGCAATAATGTTCTGTTTTACCCTAAACATCAATATGTTAGAAAAAATATTAGATATATATGTTTTTATTATATGTTCCTACTTTGCACGCTTATTTTTTATTGAACACATTAAGCTGCTTTATCTAACAAAGTTTTTTTATTCTTCATTCTGAATCATTGAGTCTAAAGTGATTATTTATTCTGGACAATGGTTGGTTATCTGATAGAACCACATAAAGTCAAGTTCTGTCTGTAGGCTTGGTGATAAGGGGGAGGGTGTTAACACATTTTTCACAGAAAGACTTTAAGTACTAAGGTCATGACTTGTAATTCAAAATGCACACTTTGGTTAAAAATAAATAAATAAATCTGATTTTACATGCTGCATGGAACAAAATCTAAAAGTATTCCAGAGACCTTTGTTTTACATTCGCACCGTTTGCAATGCGCCTCAGGGTTTCAGACCAAAAGAAAAGTTTAAGACCTTATTTTGCCCAGACTATATATTTAAAGCATACATTTCTGAGTCTGTTTGGCTTTTTCGTTCTCCAGATGGACGTGCGAGACTTGCAAGTGGTTTGAGTCTGTCTGTGTTAACTTTCTATCTTTATTTAGCTCATGGCAAAGCCATTTCAGTGCAGACCTCAGAAGGAAGCACCAGAGCATCATACGCAATTCTCCATCATCTACAAAACTTATCCCTGTAGCTTGTACCTCTTAAACCCAACTGTCACATGATGCTTTGGGGAAAAAAGAAGATCATATTTGTATAGTCAGTGAATATCCAGAGAACGCAGTCGTTCCTTCTTGGCATTTTTTTATCGGCCAGCCTGAGGCCATTTGCTTCTATCCAGATGTGCGGTCTGTACTAATAATTGCCTGGATCAAGAAAGCATATGTTTGCATGCGGCGCCCTGGCAAGTGCTTATCTGAAGCGGCGGAAACAAAAAGGTGAAAACCACCAAGCTGAAACTGCTGGGCCCCTGAGCAAGGCCCTTAACCCTCAATTAGATAAATGTAAGATGCTCTTGATAAGGGCTTCAGCCAAATGCCAGAAATGTAACTGTTTATTTATTTTTGGTTAAAAGGTTCAAGTATATTTTCTGAAACATTTATTACATTTACAGCATTTGGCAGACATCCTTATCCAGAGTGACTTACATTTATTTCTTATTTTAGACAACTAAGCAATCAGAGTTAAAGGTCTTGCTTAGAGGCCCAGCAGTAGTACCTTGGTGGTGCTGGGAATCAAACCCTGATCTTCGAATTAGCAGCCCAACTCCTTAACCACTGTGCTTACATTTACATTTGCAGCATTTGGCAGACACTTGTATTCAGAGCGACTTACATTTATCTAATGTATACAACTGAGCAATTGGGGGTTAAGGGCCTTGCTCAGGGGCCCAGCAGTGGTGGCTTGGTGGAGCTGGGAATCAAACTCGATCTTCGGGTTGATAGTCCAACAATTTAACCATGAGCCACCACTTCCTTAGGAACTTGCTTTTTCCTTAGATATACTAAAAACATCTAGTTTCATTATTGCCTGGTTGTATTCCCAGTTACTGAGCAGACCAAAATCTCCCAAAACTCCAGTATTTAACACACATTCTGCTAGTATAGAATTGTGGGCAGGGATCGATCCTTAAGTGGTGTTTAGTGGTGCATTGAAGTAAAGCCTTAAAGCCCTGTGTAAAACACTTCAACAAATTCTACTGCATTTTAAATACAGTCATTAAAGGTAGGTGACCATGGAACACTGTTGTAGCGTTCTACATAAAACTTTATGGGTTTCCTTCAACAGACAAGCCAAACATCACTGAAGTCACTGAAAAATTCAAAGAGATTTTTGACCTTTGGTAAATACACTGCTCAAAAAAATAAAGGGAACACTTAAACAACACAATGTAACTCCAAGTCAAGTCGTGGAGAATGTTCTGCTGCCTGCAACATCCTCCAGCATGACCGGTTTGGCAGTGGGTCAGTAATGGTGTGGGGTGGCATTTCTTCGGAGGGCCGCACAGCCCTCCATGTGCTCGCCAGAGGTAGCCTGACTGCCATTAGGTACCGAGATGAGATCCTCAGACCCCTTGTGAGACCATATGCCGGTGCGGTTGCCCCTGGGTTCCTCCTAATGCAAGACAATGCTAGACCTCATGTGGCTGGAGTGTGTCAGCAGTTCCTGCAAGACGAAGGCATTGATGCTATGGACTGGCCCGCCCGTTCCCCAGACCTGAATCCAATTGAGCACATCATGTCTCGCTCCATCCACCAACGCCACGTTGCACCACAGACTGTCCAGGAGTTGGCAGATGCTTTAGTCCAGGTCTGGGAGGAGATCCCTCAGGAGACCATCCGCCACCTCATCAGGAGCATGCCCAGGCGTTGTAGGGAGTTCATACAGGCACGTGGAGGCCACACACACTACTGAGCCTCATTTTGACTTGTTTTAAGGACATTACATCAAAGTTGGATCAGCCTGTAGTGTGTTTTTCCACTTCAATTTTGAGTGTGACTCCAAATCCAGACCATGGGTTAATAAATTAGATTTTCATTGATCATTTTTGTGTGATTTTGTTGTCAGCACATTCAACCATGTAAAGAACAAAGTATTTAATAAGAATATTTCATTCATTCAGATCTAGGATGTGTTATTTTAGTGTTCCCTTTATTTTTTTGAGCAGTATATTTCTTCGAATTTTTAGCAACTGTAAATTCACAGTATTCATATAAAAATATTTCAAGTAGTCCACATGTTTTTGAGAGATTAAGTGTGAGAAGACCTGAGAACCTTGGAAAAACCTATGCATACTTGGCTGAAAAATGCGCTTTAGATTGCTCTGAGGATCAAGGCTACCTGCCGTGCACTCCATGCCACCCTTGTGTTGAAACAGTTCCTTACTGTTTCCTCCTTAGGCACTCTTCAGTTTTCTGTGCTGTATTTGTGAAACATCTGTTGTTGGCAGGATGTAAAAACTTTTTCCCCCATTGAGGACCATCTGCTAATGTTCATTATTTATCTCTGAGAAAAAACAGAGCTCGGGCGTGATGTTAAATGCTTCATCTAAGCTGATAGGTGGCTCCTCGTCGAATGAATGGCAGCTGGAGTGCCCTATGGTGCGGTTTGTCGCTCTCCTGTGGGTCGGTTAAGCAGAGTACGACCATCACGCCATCGTTTTTGACAGCATGCAAATAGCTTTTATTAATAGTCTCTCTGGTTGTTCGCTAATGCGGACTGATGATTACAGCCCAAAGAAAAGCCTCATTAAGCAGGTGTGTTTTTGATGACTTTTGTAATTTGGCACCAGCCTCTAATTGTGTGTGTGTGTGAGGCACACTGAACCAGAGAAAGGGTAGAAAAAAATTACACTCATTTATTATTGCTCATATCACGTTACTGTCAAGTCCCTAGTTTTGGCTACCTTACTGACCCCATTAAAATGGATCAGAGTTATAATGTTTGCATGTGATTCTGTTATTTAAAGAATAAAAGCAAAATTTGTCAAACAACCACCAGAGTAACAGGTGAAAGAATCCTGGAAGATTAAATGAGAGAAAATTTAAGGCAAAATTGGGGTTAGGATTAGGGTTAACCCAAACCCAAACCCTAAACCTTACCCAAATCATAACCCCTTACCCTAACCTTAAACTCTAACCCTAAACCTTTACTCTAACCCTGACCTTAACCCTAAAATCTAAAACTTTACCCTAACTCTGACCCCTACCCAAACCTCAACACTAACAATAAACCATAACCCTAACACTACTCCTGAACCCTTACCCTAATCCTAAATCTTTACCCTAACACTTACCCTAATCCTAACCCTTAGGCAGCTTTTCTTTATAACATTTTATAGCCATTTCAACTCATTGGTATGAATTCCAGCAATGTTGCTAATCAACATTTTCTGTGTAACTTACATGAAGGACAACCTTAGCAATTACTACCTGCTCTCAAAAGCCAGAATACAGGCAGTTTAAAAGACTTGTTGCATGCTAGTGTGAGCATTAACACTAACTCGGATTCTCACCTTTCATGTCAATCCATATACTTACGGCTCCACCACTGTTCAGCAACTTGCAGGGTTCTTTCCCAATCATTATTTCTCGTTCTCTTTACCGGCAGAGACACCTTCATCTGGCATGTTGTGTGTCTCTTTTTCTCCGAGATTTACCCAAAAGTTCGTGTGATCGTTGGGAAGCTCCTGACATTTACACATTCTTCCTGATAAGAGGAGTCGATATACATAAAAACTCCAGAGTCAGAGCCTTTTTTTTTTCTTTGGAGATTCTTTGTGAGTGTGTCTGCTTGTAGATTAGAGCCTGCATTGTGCTTGTAAGTCACCTAGGTGACATCCAGAGCTTCAGTGGATTTAGTTTGCTAGTGCTGACGAACTATCCAAGTGCCTTAGAACTACAGGAGAGTTTAAAGATCCCTGCACATTCAGATTAAGGTCTTTATTTCAGAAAAAATCCTAGCACACAAAGTTTAGACCTTAAACTACCAAGATGCCACTGCTGGACCCCTGAGCAAGGCTTTTAATCCCATCGGTTGGATAAAAAATTTGTTAAATGTAAGTCGCTTTGAAAAAGAGTGTCTGCTAAAAGCCAGTAATGTGAAATAAGTTTATTTTTCCAAAATGAAACCATAGAAATTTTATTCGATTTCCTACTTGTGCAACTTTTGCATCATTTCAGACAGAAAGCAATTCTCCAACTAAATCCCTGTATTTTTATTTCTGACACAGAAAAATACTGCAACATGTGTGTATCTATCCATGTCTGCCTATTCCGAAGAATGTGTTTGGATTTGGTTACACACTATCATGATTATAATACATGACTATAGTATTTAATATAATAAATCAGTTTTATCCTCCCTGCCCTTGAATTTGATTGACAGTTTTATGACTTTATGTTTCCATGTCTGTTTAAAAAGTAAGTATTTATGACTGATAAAATCCTTTCACTTCACTCCAGAGATTAATCGGTGACAGTTCTGGGTCGTAATCCTCTGTGAACCGGGGGAGGTTATTTTAGCACAACAGCTTGATTCTAAAACAGCGTGAATGTTTTGTGTGTGTGTGTGTGTGTGTGTGTGTGTGTAGATTCTCATGGTATGGACCTGTTCGCTGTGGCAGTACACGAGTTCGGCCACGCTATCGGACTCGCACATACGTCTGCCATCGAGTCCATCATGCGACCGTACTACCAGGGGCCGGTCGGAGACCCACTCAAGTATGATCTTCCTTATGAGGACAAAGTTCGAGTCTGGCAGCTTTATGGTAAGAATTGATATTCTATTGATATTGATATAGTTTTCTACAGTAGATCACTCCTATTAAATACGAATTTACTCAATTTTGAGTTAGTTATCTTTTACGTCGTATTTACACTGCAGATCTTGATCACCAATTCCAATTTTGTGACTTTATCCGTTTTTTGGGTTTTTTTGATAATCCGCTTACATTATCTTTTAAAACTGACCTGTATCCAATATCTGCATTTACACTAGACATGGAAAAACAACCTAAGGTAGACATACTGACCGGGAAAGGAAGTAAAAACGACATAATAATCAAAGAACACAATAGACAAAGACGTAATAATTATTCAGTATTTTGCTTCCCTATCATATTTGAAGGTTGGCAAAACAACGGTCTTGTTAGAGAAAGAGAGCCTGGTATGTGTGTGTGGGTGTTTCCAATCAGCCGCAACGCACAGTACAGAAAAAAAGTTTTAATCGTGGATTGGTAAAACTGCCTCTTGTGACAGTAAACAATTTTAATAAATTTACATTTATTTATTACATTAATAAATAAGGGGAAGTGGTGGCTCATGATTAAGGTGTTGGACTACCAACCTGAAGATTGTGGGTTCAATTCCCAGCTGCACCTCCTGAGCAAGGCCCTTAACCCACAATTGCTCAGTTGTATAAATGAGATAATGTAAGTCACTCTGGATAAGAGCATCTGCCAAAATGCTGTAAATATATTAAAATAAACAAGTTATTATATATCACTGTTGGTGTCCACCTGAGTTGACATCATGCGCCACCATCGCTTTTTCCATGACGTTTGACTCGCATTGACAGGTAAAAATCTGATCTGTCTGCTTACACTGCCCACGCTAATGCACGTGTCCGATCCATATCATATTTAAAATTTTCCTGCTTACACTGTCGAGTAATATCCCATCTGTGCCACCTTGGAGGAAAAAAAAATAACTTGATACGTGCGGTGTAAATGCAGCCTTATTTACACACACTTGAATATCAGATTTTTGTTTCAATTCATAGTCTTGGATACAATAAATCTTAATAGCTGTGTTTAACATTGTCGATTTTATATTATTATTTCTAATAGCTGGTCATGATTAATGTAATAATACACCGTCATGAACTCCTGGGCATATGGATACATCTGCTACCGGATCAATACTGCCATGCTGTTTGAATTATCACGTGACGTTGAGTAGCTGCCAGTTTAGCAACGTGCAGAAGCTCACTAAGTAAAACGGATATAAGGATATTGTCACCCTGGACATAAGTTAAATCTAAAATATTGGACAATTTTGGGTTTCGGGTTATATATTGGAAACAAGTCATTCTTGCCATATGCAAGAACTGCAAAGTAAAAGTTAAATATTCCAGCAACAGAGGGAACCTCTCTTTGTATATGAGTAGAAATTCAGCGCTTGAGTCTTGTTGACATGTTTCAAGTATAGTATTTGACACTATACTTATCATTGACATTATTGAGCCAGAACGTAAAAGCAGTTGTAATATCCATCACAACCGTTAAAACAACCGTATTCAATGTACAATAAACAAATGTTACCTTTGCTAAACTTTGCTTAGCATAAATTTATCGTATCGTGCCTTTAATATTGTGATGCGTATTGTTTCGTGACATTGTTGGTGATACACAGCCCACATGCTGTACAGTGCAACCATTTATAGCTAAAGTTACCTGTGAATAATTTATCATTTAAAAAAAACAACAACATTTAATCATTGAGTCTTAAATGGCTAAAAGCCGGAGTACTGCAAGACTCTTTCTTTTTCTCTCACTCTCCTAAATTTTCTGTTTCTCCATCCATGTAGCTTATACCAAAGCCCAAAAAAATTGTTTTTCAATATCATGCAATAAACCTCATGAGACAGGTGCCAACCTTTCTGAGAGGAAACTGACGAGAAACAAAAGAGTTATTACAGGAGAAAGGGGAAGTTACACCGGCATGACTGAGCAACAAAAATAGAACTTGTAATACATTTTTTGATAGACACTGAATGTTGCTTTGCCTCTACGTTTTGGTTGTAATCTGTGCGTATTGTGGGTGACGCTGCCTCTCAGCACGCACATCTGATAAAAATGAGCATCTACACGGGTGCTGGTGGCAAAGGTGATGAGTAAAATTGGTCAGGGTCAGAATGAATGTCAGGCTTATTTCAGGAACACAGTTCTGTTTTATGGGTTTTGGGATTGTTTTGGATACAACCAGGTGAAAATTTTGAACAAACAAAGGTCATAAAAAACAAATCCAGGGGACAATTCTGAGAAAAATATAAAATAGATTTAAACATAACATAAAAATGAAACAACAACATTTGCTTAAAAAAAGAAAGTTATGTACAATACACTATATGGAAAAAAAAAGGATTGAGACAACTGACCATTTATTCATCCATCCATATCCATGTTTATACCTGCTTATTCTTATTCAGGGTTACGGGGATCTGCTGGATTCGGGATCCATTGCAGGGCCACATACATACTAACCCCAACCACACCACACACACTCACTCCTCCTGTGCGCAATTTAGAATCACCAGTCAACCTAACGTACATGTTTTTGGGTGATTGTGGGAGAAAACTGAAGTGCCCAAGTAATGTAAACCAACGCAAACACGGGGAACCTATTGGAAAGATCCTAAAAAGATACAATACAAATAAAATGATTTTTTTTCACGTTTTAATCACAACTTACATTTAACTCTTTTATGCAACTAAACAATTGGAGGTTAAGGGCCTTGCTCAAGGGCCCAATAGTGGTAACTTGGTGGTGCTGCGAATCGAACCCTGATCTTCCAACTAGCAGTCCAACACCTTACCTACTAAGCTACAACTTCTGCTCAGAATCATTATTTAAGAGTAATACATACACTTGAATCTTAGATTAAAAAAATAAACCTGTGCTCTGTCCCATATCCTCTATAAATAATAAAAAATCTAAAAAATCTTTTCTCTGTCATTGGGTAAAAGGCAGGAGTACACCCTGCACAGGTTGCCAGTCTATTGCAGGACCACATACAAAACAAACAATCACACACACACACACACACTTACGCTTATGGGCAATTTAAATTTAAAGTCTAAATCTCCTATTCCAAATGTAGCCTTAATCTTACTCCTATAATAAACGTTGCACTTCTAAAAATGTGTAATTGTAATAAGAAATAAGAGTCTATCTGCATCTCAGACAGACATTAAAATCTGAACTCGCTAATAACATTGTGACTCATTTGGAAAATTGTCACACTTTACAATCTAGCGATAGATAGACTGTTGGTCATACAGTGTATACAGTTGGTCATATCAGTATAAATTTGGTAAAATATCAACATGAAACCCCTCAGAAATCTGGATGTCTAAGATTTTCTAAAATGTGTATGAAATCAGTGTGTGTTGAGCAACACTGTGTGTCTGTAAAAAAAGAGCAGGGATGTATAAAATACATAGGCAATGTAACCCTATGCAGAGAATAAGGCTGCAGGGTGAGGAACAGATTTCTTTATATTAGAGGATTATTGATGTAATTACTTGCCGGTGCTGTGACAGATGGAGAACACTGGGATTTAATGGGACGTCTGAAAGGCTCACAACTCAGCAATGCCTCTGTGTACCCCGCCTTCCCCAGAAGGGGAATGAGTAGAGAGAGGAAAAGATGGAGGGAGGGGGTAAAAAAAGATAAATGGCAAGACTGACTTACAAAGAAAACATTACGACTGGACTGATGGATGATAATATGTGAGATGTTAAGACCTTTGGATGACTCTGATTATAACATTAACTCCTGGCGTCACCCAGAACATATAATAATATTTGTTTGAATAATCAAACTTGCGTTTAGACTGAAGTTTTGTATTCATTACTCACACTCTGGGTGTAATTTTCTGGGGGGTTGTGGGGGGGATTTTTCCTCTTCTCTAGTCTAAATATCCCTCCCTCTGCTGAAGTATTATTCTCCCTGGTAGGGACAAAATTTGGTAATCAGTTAACCTGATTTTATTTACATAATGCCACCCAGTCCCTTTTGATATTGCTTTGTTCTTCGAAAAATTTATCATGTTGCTGCAATTTCGCTGAAATTACACACTTCTTATAGAAAAGGGCTAAATCATACGGTCGCTCTGACAACCTGTATTTTTTCACTTCTGCTGTAAATGAGGAGATAAAGTTTATTCATTCAGTCATTCATTCATCATCTTCTATACCCGCTTATTCCCTAATTCGGGGTCACGGGGATCTGCTGGAGTCCCAGCCGTCTCTGAAAGGGTGAAAGACAGGAGGGGGACACCCTGGACAGGCCGCCAGTTTATCACAGGGCAACACACACTCACACTCACTTCTATGGGCAATTTAGAATCACCAAGGAGATGAAGTTGTTTTGCTGAAACTCTGGGTTACGTGTTCACTCTGAAAAATCCAGTAAGAGTATAGAAAGGGTTATGCCTTAAGGCGTAAGAAATATTCAAGTGCAGCGAAAATGAGAAGACTAATCTTATCAACTGTGATCACAAGAGAATTTAACTTTAAGAAATAAGATAAACAAAACTAACTGTACAGAAATGTTCTGCAGGGGAAAAAATCAGACAAACAGACTGTTCAGTGTTTCATCATTTAGTTTAGAAGTGGAAAGATTTGATTCAGTATTCAGACTATGTCTGTATTCAGTTTAGTCTGTCTAAGTTGCCATTTAGCTTATGCAAATTTTTTTTCTTCAAGGTTGCCAGATGTTTCATGTTGTTTATGAGCGGCTACATCTCTGCATTGTAAAGCAAGGACAGAAGAACACAAGGGTCGTCTTTTAAACCTGTAAAAAAAAAAAAAATGTGGCCAAAAGATGGAATTTGAAAAAAAAATTTTTTGTTGAAAGCAACTAATATAATGTAATATAAATGAAACAAATGGCAAGGCCAGAATATTGTTACTATATTGCTGCATGCATATTCCTGTTTATAAAATTCTAATAGTTTAATTAAACAATATGTCTTCTATCTTTATTAATTTAGAACACTTCATTAATCCATGTTGCGTATTATTATGGTGTGTTTTTTGCAGTCTTTTGCCTTTTGCAAACTTTACACGGAACTGTGACCTTTAAATAAATAAAGTCCAAATTTAAACAGCACTAATAACCTGTCATCTAACCGAAAAAGAACAGAAAGCTTCAACCGAAAGAGTAGCACAACAGAGTGTGAAAGATTATCAGGGACATCTAACGTTTCGTCGTTATGTTCTGACTTGAGACTTTTTCTCAGGTGTACGGGACTCAGTCTCACACACTGCTCGTCCAGATGGCGTGTCTCATACCGACGATCCCCCTGTTCTTATGGACCTGCCAGAAAACAAATCCACAGTGCCGTGAGTACACCTTACACACACACACACACACATAGATAAAGTTGAAAGACAAACCCACTGATGGTTACCTGTTCATCTTAATTTGTGATACTTGAATGTTTTTTTGCACTTGCACTTAGTTTGTTTTCATTTTTGGTTATTATTTAATATCTTCTGTCACTAGCTACGTTAACGCAAACACCTCTACTTTCAATCAGAATGAACGCTGTGTTTACATGAACGCTGGTTAAAGTATTCGCGTTGATATGTACAAGGCTTTCAATCAGATCCGATCTCTTGAACTTTCCGGTTTCCTCTGATTGTGCTTAGATCGTTAGGGTCAGTCGTTAGGGTCCATGTAAACGTAGCTACGTTTAAAAATTTCATTGTCCTTACAGTCCTATGACAGTTTAAGCTGATACTTCACTTAGTGGCTCTAAACGTAACTGTCCCTGTGTTTGGGTATAAATTATGTTAATTGACAAGAAAACCAGAAGTGGTGGCTCATGGTTAAGATGTTGGGCTACCACCCTGAAGATTGTGGGTTCAATTCCCCCCTGAGAAAAGACCTTAATCCCAAATTGCTCAGTTTAAGTCAGATAAATGTAAGTTGCTCTGGATAAGTCAGTCAGATGACTGATATATACTATGCATACTTTTAAATTAGCACCAGACTTACAAAAAAAATACAGTTTATGTGCAAAAGTATTAGGACACCCTACCAGAACATTTATCACATCTATCATTTTTTTATACTTCTGATTCTTACATTTACTCTCAGATAATAACCTCCAGATGTTGAAGTTGCTGTGGGGATTTGTTTATTCAGTCACTATAGGATTAGTTAGGGCTCTGTGCAGGACACTACTGGATTTCTTTATGGAGCTAAGTGGCTTTATGCACAGGGGTATTGAAAATCTTAACACCGCAGTGTATAGAGAAATTTTAGGCTAATCAATTAGTCAATATTTTAGGGAAAAGACATGGTTATGCTGGTGCACTCTCATAAATCCTTTGGCCATATACTATATAGTTTAACCCCTCCTGCCTTTCGCTCTTCCAGAGACAACTGGGATAAGCTCCAGCAGATCCCCATGACCTTAAATAAGGGAATAAGTGGGTATAGAAAATGAATGTATAGTTAAATAAAAACATGTTTTAGGTTGAACCGTACCTAAACAGCTGTCAGAATGAAGCAAATAAAAGGCTTAACCCTGTTTTATCAGATTTGGCCAATTCATTCTGATTAAGGTGTTTACGTCATTTTCATAATCTGATTGTGCTTAGAGTTCTGTTACAATCAGATCATTCGGGGCCATGTAATCACAGCTACTATTTAAATTGTATAATCCTTATAGTCCTGTGACAATCGGAAAATTAGCGTCTATATAAACACAGCTAATGTGTAAACAAGTCAGGTTTCAGTTCCAGTGAAGAGAAAAATCTTAAGGCTACAGTGGATAGAGACATTCTAGACCACTTTGTGGCAACAGTTTGAGGGAAAATAAACTGTATGGTTATGCCGGTCATTAAACCTTTAGCTATATACTGTATAGTTCAATAAAAACATGTTTCAGGTTGGACCTTTTCCAAACAGCTGTCAGAATGAAACAAATAAAAAGCTTAATCCTGTTGGTGGACACTCTGTCTATAGAGACCAGCTTGTACATCTTTATTTTTCTTCCGCTTGTCTTCACAGATGGTCGGTGAATAAAGTGGATTTATCTTAACTTATCTTGTCTTTGATATCGTTATCCCTGAATGAGCTTTGAATAAAGATCCTTGTTAAATAAGGTGCACAGTGAGTGCTGTAATCCTGGTGTTATCAGCAAAGCAAACATAACAAGTCATAAACCGAAGGGTTAGCGTGCGCGAAAACCTTTTATGCAAGCAGGTGAGAAGATATACCATTTAACTTTTGATCAATCCTGCTGTCTGGGTGAAGATAGCAGGCTTGAAATAAATGCACACTTGACTGCACAGTTGCACACACTTTTACACCCAGACTCTGTTTATAGCGCAAGAGATCAATAGGACAAAAAAAAGTCTGTATATTTTTCAATGTCATATGATAGGCAGCAGTGCCTTTGGTGTTTTTTCTTCCTCATTTGTTCTTTCTCTCTTTTTCGGGTTTTTTGTTGGTTGTCTCTTAGGCCAGAGCGCGATGCCCCTGACAGATGTACCAGTCACTTTGACGCAGTGGCTCAAATCCGAGGGGAGGCATTCTTTTTCAAAGGTAAATTCCCAGACTGAAGGGTCCAGCGCGCAATCGATACGCGTTAAGTAATGCGATCGTGCTTTTTCACACAGTTGCTGTCTAAAGATATCAGGCCCTTTGGACATTTCCGTGATCAGGCACTAAATTAGAAGAGAACATCGTTTAGAAAAATAAAATATTATTGCCCAGGTGGTGTGATGCAGCTTTGCAGGAAATAGAGTTTCAGCCATAATTACAAACTATTTGTTTTCCTGTACATTTCAGAACATTTTATTCC
Source organism: Bagarius yarrelli (assembly GCA_005784505.1). Taxonomy (NCBI): domain Eukaryota; kingdom Metazoa; phylum Chordata; class Actinopteri; order Siluriformes; family Sisoridae; genus Bagarius; species Bagarius yarrelli. The sequence goes on along the minus strand of VCAZ01000019.1, from coordinate 4,003,210 downwards.
ACTAATATAACAGAGAAACAATATTCTCTTTATTACTTACGGATTCTTTTACAGCAGCTGTTACTGTTCCTTATTTTTCCTTTCTTTATTTAAGTAATATGTTGTGAGGGAATTACGAACTCATATATCCTAAAGAATTTTCTTTGTTGGGAAACTTAAAAAAGACACAATATCTGAAATAACACACTTTTTTTTACAGCATATGCCGTAGCATGTATCAAGTTCTTGTGTAAACTGTTGCTACTGAAACTTTGACGTTAAATCAACTTATGGAATATATATACACAATTGGTATAAACAAATTGTTAATTTTAATAAAATATAAAAACCGGTTACTTTTGCCTTTTTAAGCGTGAGTGGTCTTTTTCTTCATTGGAATAACTTTCCACTTTACCGTGGGAGACCCAGTGGGACTCTAAGCAGTTAATGTAAATGCCTTTACTTTGTCACATATACTTTTTTACAGCACAGTGAAATTCTTTTTTTAAGATAATTCCATTTTAGTAAGTTGGTGTCAGAGCACCAGAGCACAGGGTCAGATATAATACAGCAGCCCTGGAGCAGGAAGGGCTTGCTCAAGGACCAAACAGTGGTTGGCTTACCATGCAGTGGTACTTCAGATCAACCACTGGTGGTGATGGGGTTTGAACCCAGGTCTTCCTGGTCTTTAGATTAGATTCAACTTTATTGTCATTGTGCAAGGTACATGTACAGAGCCAATGAAATGCAGTTAGCATCTAACCAGAAGTGCATAAGTGGCTTATTTACAATAAATAACAGTGTAATAAATAGGGTATGGGGTTGATAGTTACAGAGGTGAGGGTAAATAATGTACAGAAGGTATATGGATAGAATATGGAGGTGTAACAATAGATAGTTATAGATTGTGCAAAGATGCATAATGATAGGTAGTGCAAAGTACTTTAGATCAGCAACTCAGCACCTTAACCATTTGAGCCATCACTGCCCACTAGTGGTCCCACTAGGTCTTTCGTAGGACAGCGATTGCATTGTGGGTGAACTTTCTGATGTACCACTGTGAAGTTTATAATAATAAGGAAATTGAAATCTAAACTTTCAAGGTTCATTTCGTCTAATTAACCACAAATCGTACAGCTCTGTAGTATTTAGTATAGAAATATAAAAATATAAATACTAGGCTAAATTCTGGAGGTTTTTTTTTTTTTTTTTAGGAAAGTATTTTTGGCGACTGACACGGGATAAGCATCTGGTGTCGTTGAGGCCGACTCAGATTCATCGCTTTTGGAGAGGTCTGCCTGCTAACCTGGATAGCATCGATGCTGTGTATGAGAGACCTGGAGACCATAAAATCGTCTTTTTTAAAGGTCTGATTTGCGATTTTTTAACAAGAAAAACTTGTTAAAATGACTGTAACATGTTACAAATTCCAAATGTTTGTGGACACCTTACCAGGAAGTTTGTCTCTTTGCCAAAATAATGCCACAAAGTGGAAGAAACACTATTGAGTATTAACACTATTTAGCATTAAAATGTCTTTTTACTGAAACTTTGAGACCCATACACTGTGCACAAAGCCTCCAAGCTCCATGAAGACATGGAGTGTTATGATTGAAGTAGTAGAACTTAGGGATAAACTGGAACATTGACTGCACCTCAGACATCCTCACCAAACATTACTGTAGTGTCTGATCTCACTAATAGTATTGTGAATAATGCATGAACACAAATCCTCACATTAACCTGCCACAATCTAGTGAAAAACCTTCCCAGGAACTGTGGAGGTCATTATAGAAGCAATAGTGAGACACACATGGATGTGATTGTCAGGTGTCCCAAAAGTCTTGTCCAGATATATTCCTAACTTCCTAAACTATATTCAGAATAGATTTATTTAAAAAGTCATGCTAATAATAATAATAATAATAATAATAATTAGTCTATAGCTTTAAATTCAGAATTTAGCTGTTTCTTGTAATAGATTTTTCCAAGTTTAAGTTCAAGGAGCTTTATTGTCATTTCAGCCATATATAGCAGATGCAGTACAAAGTAAAATTAGATAACGTTTCTCCAGGACCCCCTGGTGCTACACAAAACACAGAATTTCACAAAACAACAAAGAGCCACTGATTAGATTCCAGCTAATCTGATGACGACTTCAAAAATTAGACCATTCTGATGCTTGCATTCTAGTGCCAACTGTTTCTAAACACTCTGTCCTAGCTGAAATTGGCTACAGCCATTATTTTTTAATTTAAATACTAACATATAAATTATAATTTCCTCAGGAGTGAAGTACTGGTTATTTAAGGACAACATCGTGGAGGAAGGCTACCCACGGCCCATCAGCGATTTCGGCCTGCCCATGGATGGTGTAGACGCTGTCTTTGTCTGGCTACATAATGACAAGACATACTTCTTTAAGGACAACCATTACTGGCGCTATGACGACCACCTCCGGAACATGGACCAGGGCTACCCAAAAGACACAACGTTATGGAAAGGGATTCCGTCACAGTTAGATGATGCCATGCGCTGGTCTGATGGTAAGTTTTTTACTTGCTTTTCAAAGCATGTTCTCAGTATAATGTCCTGGAAATCCGACAAAAAACAACTATTCTTTGTTTTACTTGTCTCTGGAACCACCTCACATTTTTTAATGTGTACCCCTAAAGAATACTTTCCACAACATACGCTATGGGTGCTGTTGGTTTTTGATCCTTTCTTCTAAAATAAGTGTCTTAAAAAGAGGTTTTTTTATGTTATTACCATAAGTTATAATAAAGAGTTATTCGTTACCCTTTGAATAAACTTATACTAACGCCTCCAGGACATACTGCAGCTCGCTCTGCATTTTAACAATGAGGCTTGATGATGCTAGTGGGAGTATTATTAAAGAATATTTAAAAAACACACATTTTCTAAAGCTAAAATGGTTTTAAGTGGCCAGGAAGCGTACTCAGCTTTTTAGAAAAATTCATTTATAGACATAAAGTATTGAAAAAAGTACAATAATGTCCTTAATTCATAGTATTTGAGTAAAGGAATGACTGGGAGTGCTGTTTTGGAAAATACCTTTTGATTTAAGGAATATATGAATTTATCAGCGATGCCAGGCCACTGGAGGTCTTTTTGTAAACCATGTTTTGTAGAAATGTTTGTTTTTGTTGTCTGTATCTTGTCATTTGAGTCTCCCCGCCTTGTTATTGGTTAACTGTTTCCTAATTGTGTTCAGGTGTTTCTTGTCCAGTTGATTATTTCCCCCCAATTAGTTTGTGTGTTTTTGGTGGTTATGTCAATAGCGATAGTCAATAGTGCGTTGTTGCTTATTTACATTTACAGCATTTGGCAGACGTCCTTATCCAGAGTGACTTACATTTATCTCATTTATACAACTGAGCAATTGGGAGTTAAGGGCTCTGCAAAGGGGCCCAGCAGTGGCAACTTGATGGTGCTGGGAATCGAACCTAGGGCCCCTAATTAAGGCCCTTAACCCCAATTGCTCAGTTGTATAAATAAGATAACTGTAAGTCCCCTGACTCGTAATAGAATTTTTGTTACCAGAGTAGAATATTTTGATAAAATATCTCTATCAAAAATTTTTTAATTTTATGCTTAATTTTTTTCTCTTTTTTGTGTCTTTTTTGTATGTTTTTGTGATTCAGTTCAGAATTTCTCAGTTTATGAATTAGTTGTTGCTATAGTAACAGTAACTTTTTCTAAAACAAAATCATAACAACTAAATGTACCGCTGATACTGTATAAATGACTGTCAGGGAAACATAACAACTTCTGACCAATCAGATTCAAGAATTGAACAGCGATGAGATCTCAAACTCAAATATGTACCATATAGTGAGAGTCCCACATTCGGGTGCATGCGCTTTTAACAATTTTTGTTGTTTATGTTGGCAGAACTTTAGAGAACACAACAGCTATTACTTATGACAGATTGAAGAAAAAGTTCCATCTTAGATTCATTCAGCGTAGCTGTTGTGAACATTAAAGGGACACTCAGCTAAACTCGCTGTTTAGGGCCACGAATCCCATGCACAACCTCGTCCCTTTGATGCGTTTTTAAAAGTCATGTCCCAAACAGGTTTGTATATGCAAAACGTGATTGACAGCCAGCCAGACAGTTTCCAGCATACTAACTATAAACCACCAGGGGGACCAACATTTCTCTTCCAAACAGATGTCTTATTAACAGTGAAAATCATGAGGGAAATGTTGCCCAAAAAGACAACATGTCTAAGTTTCTGCTTTAGAACAGAAGAAAAGTTTAAAAATTTTTAAACTTTAAAACAGTAATGCCTCAGCTGGCTAACCAACAAGGGAGCAAAACTGGAAACAGGAAGTAGAAAAGGTGGAAGGTTACTGGAGTTTTGTTGAGAAGTAAAATGGAGGCGATTCAACTGGGATTTTTTTAAATGTGGCCCAGAGAGTTCCCTATCCGATATATTTCTTTTTTTGCCTTATTCTAAAAAATATTCTGTAAACATGGAGTCGTTGCAAGAAATATCTGCGTGCACACCAAAACACTGAAACCAATTGAAAACGATGTAGTATACCAGATATACACAAAAAAGGTAGAAGAAGATGGAGTTCTGCCTGTCTGTTTCTTGCTCCCACTGTCTGTGTGTCTGTCTTTCTCTGTCTGTTTGTCTCTCTCTGTCTTCTATTGTATGTCTCTGTCTGTTTCTCTATTTGTCTCTTACTGTCTGTCTGTCACTGTCTCTGTGTCTGTCAGACTCTGTCTCTTTCTTTCTCTGTCTTTGTCTCTCTCTCTGTCTCCCATTGTCTGTCTCTGTCTCTTTCTCTATCTGTCTCTTACTGTCTGTCTGTCACTGTCCCTGTGTCTGTCTTATTTTGTGTCTTTTTCTTTCTCTCACTGTCTGTCTGTGTCTGTCTGTTGCTCCATGTATGTGTCTCTCACTCTGTCCTCGCTGTCTGTCTGTCTGTTTCTCTGTCTGTCTCCTACTGTCTTTGTCTCTTTCTTTCTGTTGTTTACTCTCTATCTCTTGCTGTCTGACAGTATTTCTCAGTTTGTCTGTATCCTTCTCTGTCTGTCTGTCTGTCTTTCCCAGTAACATGCTATTCCTGGTTTTTATTTCATATTTTTCTGTAAAAATCAAAGTCACATCCACGGCTCACGCACCTATACTAAAACATCTTTCACATCCTTTTTTCGTGTGTTCTTTGCTGTCACTCCACTAGAAACTAGCTTTATCTCTGTACTTTCCTGTCTTTGTCTTTTCCTCACAAACACATGAACACTCTGCATTGGACTCCATAGAACCCCCTCTTTTTTCTTGTAGACTGCTAGATGTGTGTGTCAGGAAGTGGGCTTCTTTGAGGTAGTGCCAGCACCACAGTTTGTTCCTCACAGCTGTTTGAAGTGCATATGAGCACCAGGTCCAGCTAAAAAGTGACAGTCCTCTGCTCAACAAACTCCAACGGGGGTCTCCACTGCTAGACACAGAAAGTTGGACAGAGAGAGAAGGAGGAAAGCGAAAAAGAGTCGTCGTTGGTACTTGGGAAGAGAAAACTATCAGCATATAGAGAGGAATAAGACAATTGGACAAAATTTGCAAAAGTTTATATTCGGTTAGATTCACCTTGCTGTGCATCTTTCCACCTCAGTCTACAGTAACTATTCATTATATTTAATCCTCATAATAGAGCTCATTAAAATTCTTGTCGGATTGTTGTTTTTTCTGAGCATTTCTATTTATAACCACAATTATGTATACATTGAATTGTGCCTAGGGTTGCATAGGGGTGGAATATTTTGGGTAAATTTCCAGAAAATTTGCATAGGAACATTATCTCTGGAATTTTGGAACTATTACAATTTGGCAACATAACAGAAATTTACGGGGTTTTATTTATTTTAATTACTGAAAAAATATATATAAACTGTTTATACAAATTAAATTTTGTTTGCTAATAAGCTTAGAAACAGTGTAATGTGCCAAACCTAAATTAGACTGCAAGATTATTCTAACTACATATAAATTTGCTGTTAAAGGCTAATTCCCAGTTTAAACCCAATAATTCCTGTTAATTCTGATAAATTTTCCATAAATGTTAGTGTATTCATGTATATTTATCTTTCCATCCATGAAGTATCTGTGGACATAGTGGAGGATTTTAAATGGCAGAAAGTTTACATGAACTTGAACGCACTAAAAACTTTCACAGATTTCGCTGCTTATAGAAGTTCCAAACGAGTTTGCCAAGTCGAAGTCAGACTGGTGGTAGCCCTGTTCTGGCGGGCTTACACCTAGTTCTTGGATCTAGTGTCTATTCTGGATGGTCGAAATACCCAACAGGAGGAAGGTGTATGTGGTGGCCATAGCTTCCTTCCATGCTAATCTGGGTGCCAAAGTCAGTGGAAATAGAACCCACTGGTAACAAGATTTCTTCATTGAACTAGGAGGCTGAGGCCTGTATGGCAACCGAGGTTCCTGTCATGGGATCTGGCTGTGAGTTCCTGAAGTGGAACGCCGCCAGCTTTATGTATGTAATCCTGGTTCTTAGAGGGAACGGGACGCTGCGTCACCTGCGTCAAACGCCTTTTTAGGGGAGTGGGGTCTACTTTTCTAAAGTAATAAACATTTATACAGCATTTAATTGTATCTCTTCTTCGATATTTATTTGCCCTGTAGGTGCCTCTTACTTCTTCAAGGGTAAGGAGTACTGGCGGTTGGTGGGCAGCGATATGGAGGTGGAGGCAGGGTATCCACGGCCTATTGGCATAGACTGGCTTGTTTGCAAGGACATGCAGTCGGATGCCCCAGAGACAAGGAACAACGAGACGGACTTACAGATCACCGGAAAGCACCACACGGACCATGCCGAGAACGCCTATGAGGTGTGTTCTTGTACCTCAGACTCGGACGCATCCGCCAGCCCACACCTGCAGCTTACACTGCAGGTCTGGCCGCTGGTGGCTTTTTCAATACTGATACACACCTTCACGTGTGGTTCACTCTGATAACGGGGACGCCACAGGCCTGCACAGACATGGACATGGACACTGAGAGTGCGGATGCAATGGCTTGTGGTAAGGACAGCAGAGAGAAGAAGGGCAAAATTACACTCCAATCAGTGATCTTTGACAGTTTTTTCTATCTGAACTGGAAATGTATAATTATTATTATTATTATTATTACTACTACTACTAACTGCATTGAAATTCTTGTGTGCCTCAAAGCCTGGTTAATTTTAAGCACTTTGTGGAGGCCATATCATTTATTATCCTTCTTTTTTTTCCCCTCCTGCATTGATGGTAATATTTAGCATATAAAGAAAAAAAAAACATAGGAAGTCATACTGGATTTTTACAGAAAAAAGCCACACCGGTTTTATAGCATCACCCCGTAATATAATGTCTGCTTAAGACGTAATTCGTGTATATGTTGTTTTTTCCTGTTGTTGTTTTGTGCCATGTTTATTAAAGTTAAAAAACTATTTTTTTCTAGAATTATATTAAACTTTAAGTGGCTCGGTTAAATAATATAGCATTACACCTGGTCCTTAAGTGTGGCAACCTGAGAAACCATTCTAAAAAAAAGTGTTCATTTTTTTGTTAATTATATATATATATATATATATATATATATATATATATATATATATATATATATATATATATAAATGTGAACGATAAGCAGCTGGAATGAAAAACTGACCTGTACTATGCATGGATTTGAGTCACTGCTCGCAGATGCCGTAGCTCTCACCACCATGTGAGGAGATGAGGATTAGGTGAGTTTCAATCTAACGTGCACTAAATTATTTCCACTTGACAATGACATTTTTCTTCGGCAAAAGCTATTTAAAATTTGATCAATTTCAATCAAAAGACCCAATATACGACTAAAAGTTATGGACACCTTTCCAGCACACCCACATGTCAATCTGTCGCCACAAAGATGGAAGCACACATGTTGTCTAGGACGTCTTAGTATTCTGTAGCTTTAAATATCACCTTTACTGGAACTAAGAGACCCAAACACTGTTTCAGCATGACAATCCCCCCTGTGCACAAAACCCCTGAGCTCCATGAAGACATGCTCAAATCCCTGACTGACTCAACCCTACTGAACACTTTTGAAATGAACTGGAACACCAACTGCACCCCAAACCTTCTCACCTCAACATTATTGTCTGATCTCACTAATACTATTGTGGTAGAATAAGCAAATCCCCACACCAGTAGTGTGGAGGTTATAATAGGGGTAAAAGTGAGACTAAATCTGGAAAAGAATATTTAAAAACACATATGGATGTGATGGTCAGGTGTCCCAATACTTTTGTCTAAATATAGTGTATGTCTGTATCTGCTAAATCAAATCTGAAATTTGATTTGATAATAATTTTCTAAGGTTTTATTCACATTTTTATTTTGTTAATGTTAGGCTAACTGTCCCTAAAGCCATAGGAGGCTCTTTAGACTTTGTTTAGCTACATGACATCACTGCGTGTGGAAATCTATGGCGGCTGAGAGAGCTCAATGCACTGCAACGTTAGAAAACACATAAGGAAAACAACTTAACAAATTAAGAAAACCACTTAGAAGACAACAGACGTGCTGCAAATCCTCACAACACAAACCAATACAAAAACATGCTGCAAATAGTAAAAGGACCACAATAAGTGATGAGCCCCTGCTAAGACCTGCTTAATGCTTAATGGCCCTGTCCAAAATCTCATTTTTTCATATTATATAGTAGGCAAAACTGAGCAAAGCGACTAATATGTCTGAATCATTAGTATGCAAATTACAGTGCGTGAAAAGTCCCCAGGTGACCTACTACTCCCACTCGGATTTTAAGGTATGCATACAACGTACACTTTACTATCCTATAATGCCGCAGGAGAGGTGACTCTTTATATAAGGAAGTGGCGGAAAGCAGTAAGAAATAAAAACATTGGTCCTTGTAGTTAAATTGCACTCGTTTAACATCATACAGGTTGATCATTATCCAATTTGCACCGCTGTGACGCTGTATGTCACATGTCAATATCCAAGTGGTGTCTGTAGTACGTCTGAATTCATTCACACTACCCATAACCATAATAAAAGAACATACTTTTTTAACAGTCAGGAAGTATAAACTTACTTAAATGTGGTACATATTTAAGTAGTAGGCAATTTCGGTCGAAGCCAATGACTATTGGTCAGTTGTGTTAATGATAAACAGGAAGGTAATTTTTCGGTTTATTATCCCGTTTGTATGATGCTTTGGATTTTTTTTAGCCCTAATAATCTGACAAATAAAACAATCCATTGTAAAACGATAGGCAGGTGCCAGCCAGGTTTGTCCCTTTTTTTAGGGGGGTCCCCTTGAAACCCCTGTTGTGGTTTGCTTTGGTTGCACTGTGTTCCTGTATTTGTTAGCATTGTAAGGATTTGCAGCACGCCTGTTGTCAAACTGATAAAGATGTTTTCTTAATTTGTTTTTCTATTTGCACAGGTTTTCCTAAATTGCAGAGTGTTGAACTCTCTCGGCCATCGTATAAACTTTTAAGCAAACTTTTAAGCAGACTGTTTTTACCATCACTTGTTAAAGCCCCCAGAATCAGAGGCAGTATTAAACTGTGTACTAGTTTGGACCACCAAGCTGTGCTGGCCAGGCTCCTTAATTTAATAAATGAGATAAATTTAAGTCAATAAGATCGTCTGCCAAATGGCACAGATGTGAAAAAAATGGAGCTTCTTATTATGTACATTTACAGCATTTGGCAGACACCCCTTATCCAGAGGGATTTATATTATTCTTTGTTATACAACTGAGTAATTGGGGATGAAAGGCCTTGCTCAGGGGCCCAGCAATGATAACTTGGTGGTGATGGGAATCGAACCCCGGTCCTCAAAGTGGTAATCTAATGCTTCCCTATCATGAGTATGAAATCACTACAACTTGCAGCTGTAAAAGCAGGCATTACTTAAAAATGACAGACCTTTACACCAAGTGGAAAGGGATGTTTACACCATATTGTGGACGTTGTGTTTAACCCTTTATATTTACTTTAGATGCACATGTTAGCAGTTGTACTTCTAAAAAAAAATGTTAATATTACTAATAACTCCTAAATGATTGTGCACTTACCTTACTGGCATTTGGCGGCCCTCCTCATCCAGAGTGGCTTACATTTTTTAATCCACCAGTGCAGTTTGTGTTAAACCCAAAATCTTCTAATCTAACAATTTACCTTCCCCCTATTAGAATCCGGCATTTCTTTTACAACAACACATTTCTTTTATAAAATTTTACCTTTTCAAGATCCACTGGATTTTCTTGATCCGGCCTCCTTATGAATGGATCTACATGCTTAAATGTATTTGTATCATTTGGACAATTGTTTATGCCAGCTGTTTAATCATAAGTGTGTTAGTTACTCAGGCATGTGATTTCAGTGTAATTATCAGGCATTATTTGGATCATTTAGAAGAAATCACACGTCTCTCAGAGCAGCTGTCGCCGCAGAATGCAAAAAAATAAAAATTTTGATAATAATATCGTTGTACAAGGATATTTTTTGAAGTAGAAATTGTAAAAATAGGGCTCCCTGCTCGTCCGAACTTTAAACCCTCAAGTGCTTTAAATGACCATTAACACTGATCCAGACCTGTTCTTTCTGGAAGATTATCACTCATTTTACTTTTTGTTCGTTCTACCTATTTTTATTATTGCCCCACTAAGAGTTTACACATCCTCCAAATGATCTCTGATGTTACCACGACTATTACTTTATCAATGCTTTGTGTATTTTTGTAAGAAAAAATATTTTAAAGTAGGCGTCACAGGCATGACAGGCAGAATTGTGAAAGCATTTTTTTTCTAGCTCGAGTTTAAACCTGAGAGAGGAAGAAGATATTTTTTAAGGATTGAGGAGGAGAATATTTAAGACACTCACAGCTTCTCCGACATGCCACGATCGATGAAATAATTACTTATATACAATAGGCTTCTATGTACAGATATATTTAAGGTTAAATGTTGTACAGCTATTGCAAAAAGTCAATTCCAAGCTGGTTTTTTTTTAAAGGGGAAGTATTTTTGTAGAAAAATAAAGATTGAGGTGAAATACTGTGTATACTGTCTGATGATTTGTGTGGTTGTTTATTTCCGCTAAGTCAAATTGAAAGCAATTTTTCTTTCCTGCTGTTGACACACACTGTCTATAACAGACTACTGTTTTTCTCCCACCAATACATAACAAAACACTTTGCAAGCAATCAAGGTTACTTACTTTGGGTTTTTTTTTTTTTTTTTTTTTTTTTGGGGGGGTCGAGGGGCGGGGGGGGGGGGGGGGGGGGGGGGGGGGGGGGGGTTGGGGGGGGTGGGTTTAGTCTTAGTTGTCATTCAGTTTGTACCCCCTTTGTGCTTTAGCCAGTGATGAAACGGCACGCTGGCATGGCAGTGGTACAATCCACAAATATATCTTTCAAAAGGTATGTGAACTTCTGTGTTGCCTCCACGGTAACACCAAATGCCTCAGCTAAATCCTTCCACCACACAATCACCAGACCTGCAAGTCATTCCCCAATCACTCTAACACTCACTCCCCTATAAGAGCCTACGCTGCACACAGAGTAACCGTCTGGTCTTGAATCGATATGTTCATGCTAGACTCGCCACCAACCTGCTTTGAATCACATTTACAAGCTACCTCTTTTCAAGCTTTAGTGTTCTATAGTCCCAAGTCCTCCTGGCTCTATGGATTCCTCCTGATTTTCTATGTTCACCGGTATACCGTATAATCCTGCTATCTGTCCATTATCTTTCCGCGTATTTACTAGTGTCGGGCGGTGCATTTGGTACCTGGGCCTTCAGTGGAGACTTACCCAACTTAATCCGTCTTGTAATACCACCACTATCACGCAGCAATTATAGAAACTATCAAAACTATACAAGAACGCAATATAACACGTAGCGTAGCATTACAGACAGAAAGACATTTCGCGTATTGAGGGTGAAAACCATTTTTATTAAAGCAAGAACCCTCCAAACCTCTACACTACAACCGCAGCTGTACCACGTACATCATCTGGAGCAGTTCAGAATCAATATTTATATAATAACATGACAAAACATAAATAATGAAAATAAAATACGGTGGTGCCTTGACTTACGAGTTTAATTTATTCTGACAAAGCTCGTAACTCTTATTGCTCGTATGTCAAATCAATTTTCCCAATTAAAATGAATTGAAACGACATTTATCTGTTCCGGGTCCCCAAAAACTACTGTACTTTTTTTTTTGTTAAATGTTTTTAAATAAGAAAAATAAACGTATAAATAACAAATATCGTATTAAAAAAAACAATACAATAGGATGTACTGCAATAAACTGGTTTTATTAGTATAATGTACAGCATTTACCTTAGAGATCAGATGACTCCACTTGCTAACGCTAATGTAACCGAGCGCATCTCTGACTAGCTATCAAGTGAGACACGGAATGCTGACGTTATTGTGTGCATCTGAGGCAAAGTTGAAATCTGATTTTTTAAAGAAAAAGTCCCATTGCTAAAAGTGTTTAAGTTACATGGGCAGCACTACTGATTCTGAAGGCCTTGTGCAGATTAGATTAGATTAGATGGCAGCACATAGAAACTGAAATCTCAAAAAAAATATAATACCAGATACACATACTAAAATCAGTGCAACAAGAGCACTACCAAATAAATAGAATAAACTATTGGGAAAAATTTATATAATTAACTCGAACATATATAAGAATTTAGGTTGTAAATGTAGATCAGCTTTAGGCAGCAGAGAAAGACTTGCTGGCCCTGACTGCCCACCACTGGGTTTTACTAACCTGTGTCTCCAGTCTGGCATTCCGTTACAGTTATCTTCCACAAGTGAGCACATAAATATGAGCTGTGAGTGATGTTTATGGGTGTGAGTAGTATTGTAGTCCGTTCTTATGACATTTGTAGAGAGGGACTGAGCGAAGGTAAATGACTACTTCCTTAATAATGGATAATAAGGTACTTATAAATACTGAACAGTCATAAACAGTGGACAGAGTAAAAGATACACTGACACATGTAAATAATTCAGCTCCTATTGTAATCATTTACAAAGCGGTTGTTTTCTCTTACACCAGAGCGGCACTTCAATCAGAAGCAAAGAAAAGCTGAAGGATAACTCTTGAGACAGGATCTTTACAATAGAATAAATTTGATTTGTAGATATGGGAATTGGTAGCTCAAAAGGTTAAGGCTCTGGGTTGTTGTTTGGAAGATTGTGCGTTTGAGAATTGCCAAGCTGCCACTGTTGGGCCCTTAAGCGAGGCACTTGATCCTGTCTGCTGAAAGCAAAGCCGTATTATGCATAGAAAAGAATCGCACTGTGCTGTAATGTAACGTGTGGCAAAAATTTAAGCTTTTCTGGAAGTTCAGATGGAGAAATGCAGGCAAAGTTTTTTTTTTTCTCACTATTTCCTGTATAAATAAATATTTCGGATTAAAAAGTACAGATAATATAAAAATAGAAGTGATTTTAGTGACTTTTATTTATCACCAACATTTATGTGTTGTACAGAGCTTTTATTCTGTAAAACATTCCAACACCTGGCTAGCATATCTAACACATTTTAGCTCCTTTATGGTTTAACCCTGTGGTTCCCAAACTGAAAGGCGTGACTACTGAAAGGCGTGACTACTATAATAAAGGAAGTGCAGAAAAGCTAGCGTGAAGTAGTGTGATTTTTATAGGAATGGACAGAAATTTTGAGAGAAAAATGTCCACAATATGAGCGAAAAAAATGCTGGTAGTGTTGAGCGTACAGGTTTGGCGCTCCCTCTTACCGCCATCACTAGGTGGTGTAACGCTCCCCTCGGTATTCCGATGGCGTGCCAGCACAAAAAGTTTGGGAACCACTGGTTTAACTCATTCATTCTGAAAGACTACTAATTCTGAAAGATCTGAGAGTCTAATCTTATGAGCTTCATGTTCATGGAGTGTGACATAAAAAAGACAATCAAAGCTGAACCTAAACACAATAAAACACGCACAAATTCCATTAGGCTTTAGGGAAGAGTTAAAATGTTGATGAGTTCCGGCTTTAATTATCAGCAGCATCAACATCAATCCCTGTCGCATCTGTTGGCATTTAAACAAAAGCATCCTTGTTGCCTCTACAGTCATCTGTCCACGCTATCCCTCGATAGGGACAATTTCCCTGAATAGTTCAGTCAGATCTGTACGCTTTTTGTTCTAAATGTCCTGTTATGAATGTCTTTTGACGAGGTATTTTACATTATTTACAGGGTTATAAAAAATACAGTCTGACAATACAGTCTGAATTGATAAGTAAGTGGTGTCCCAGTGCGTGAAGGCATAAAGATAAGGAGATGCTCCAGATGGCAGACGGATCTCTTCAGGCCTTTGCTTTCCTTCCTGTGCCACATGCACACACAGAGCTCAGTTTGATAGATAATGGTGGCAGGCAGCTGATGGGTCTTTAGCTGGCAAACAGCAGTGACTGCACATTTCCTGGCAGTTCCTGATAACCTATGAACCTTGGTGGAGTGGAGAAGCCGCCAAGCTTTGAGACAGTGTCCAATAAACAGGCAGTTCATTTTCCCCTGCTAGTTTTAGGATAAGCACAATCACTCAACCGGTTTCATCTTTAGACTGACGTTGATCTGCGTTTCCCATCAACCCCAGCGTCTCCAATGGGACCACGACCCCAGTCTTTGTCAGCTTTGTGATCTGGTGATGTTGAATCATAAAAGAAAAACCTTGGGAGACCAGTAAAAACCTGATGACTGACTGCAGAACGATAGCTCGAAAATTGCCATAGGAAATTTATTTGCTGTTTCCAGAAGATTATTGTTGTATTGTTTATTATTGTTATTTGTCAAAATTAGGGCTCGATACGTCCCACCATCCCGCAGAATACAAGGTATGTCTGCCCCAAGACTTTTCTCTCTTCTTGCACCAAGGTAGTGAAATGAACTTATAGTCTAACAAATGGGAGTATGTGGCCAATATGCTAATGATATAATGATTCATGAAACTAATTATGGAAGCAGCTTGTCAATTGTAGTTTTTAAAATTTTTATTACATCAAAAATCTTAAAATGTTAGATGTTTCATTTATTTTAATTATCCTTGATATATATTTAATTCATTAAATATATTTATTAATTAATTAATCCATTTAGGGAGGCACAGCCCACAAGTGCTTGCCAGCCCTGAATGAACATCTCATCAATGTTTGAAAGACTAATTGAAAGACCAACTTCTTTCTTAAATATTATATATATTATTTATTATAATATATTATATCTTTAATAAAAAGAAAAAAAAACTCCTGTTTTTTAATAGTTTTTGGGTTGATGTCACACTTTGTGCGCTAGCAAACCAGGTTGAAATATTCATTTATAGGTACATTAAAGAAAATTTGGTACGCTTTCCCAATAAGGACATTTTTTTGAAATGCTGTCAATATAAATGTAAAAAAGTGCCCACTGGGGCAGGAATCCTACTGCTAATTTTTGCTACATAAACTTTCAATTTTTGCTACATAAACTACATAAATCTATTATCTATCTATCTATCTATCTATCTATCTATCTATCTATCTATCTATCTATCTATCTATCTATCTATCTCCAAGATTTCTGTCTATCTAGTTCCACAGAATTTTTCTACTCAATTTCTCTCTTCAGAATATTAGTTGAATATTTAATTTTTAATTGGCCCAAACTTCGCTCCAATTTAACAAGATTATATAATATTGCCTGAATTTATCCTAACTTCAGTCATAACGCTTCAATTATAACATTTTAATAACACATTTGTGTTTATATTGACTTAATATAATATCTTTGTAACCATAGCCCAAGCAAGAATATTAATGCAACAATATTTTTGCTATTACATTATTTAATTAGAGAGTATATATCCCCTTAACCCATCTGCCAAAAATTGCTCAGCTGGGATATCCTCTATAGTTCTCTACTCCTGTATAGTTGGAAAGAACTGAGCCTGCAGGAAAGTCGAATTTACTAGGCAACCTTGTGCATCAAGATCTTGTGTAATAGCCAGCGACTATAATTAAATCAAATCGGTTTAGTGTGAATGCAAAAAAGTTACTGTGCCACTAATGTTTAGAACAATGTCATCAGCAAGACATGTTGCAATGATTCAAATGGAGACGGTAAGTTTTGTGTCTGAATGTCATTTTTAAATCATGTAAACTGGTGGCAGGAATTCTTGCCGCCAGATTTGGCTGAACATTAAATAAGCTTCCAGGATCTGTTGTGTTTAAGACATGTGTTCATCAAGCCAGCGTGGCTTGGAAAGATATTTATTGACTTGAGGGGTGATGGCCTCGTAGAAGGGCCCAGGAGCCGCATGGCACTGAAAGCATGGTGTTAACCTTTTCTAAGGGGAAATGATTGATTACAGTGTATTTCTTAAACAGGCTTCATAAAATCTATATCCCTTGCTGCATGTGGGAGTTCATTTTATATTAGAACTCCACCGAGGCACCATTCTGGTGGCAAATCTCTTCATTCGGTGCGGGAAGTTGTCTTGACTCTGCCAGCACAATAATTCATTCCTTTTTCTCTTAGTGGGGGGTTGAAGTGGCAACGGGCTGTGAAGGTCAATTCAGGCTTGTCGAAGCCCCTGCCATAAATTCCTGCTTCTCCTAGAGAACCTACAGACGTGCCTAATATTATTTCCACCACCTGTCCTTTAAGTTTGGAGATAGCTGAGCATTTGGTATAAGCCATAAAGTTTTATCCACAAACATCAGTTCCCAACTTCAACAGCACAGACCTGTACCTATCAGTATATATAGCTGTGTTTGATCGATTTCAATATAACTCCTCTTAAGGCTTATAACGTTCTTTTGATTTAGTAGTCACACACACACAAAATTACATCTCGCTTATCAAGACTCAAGTCTTTTGCAGACCTGCAGCACCTCCCTGTGGAGACTAAAGTGGATCAAAAATCTACAATCTAAATTTATATGAACAAGAGGACTATTACTTGCAAGTGTTTTTTTTTTTACTTTTCCAGATTTTATTGCTATTTTACCCCTTTAAAATCAAAATTTCTAAAAAAGACTTTCCCCTAGAGTCCAGTCAAGTCTCTTTTTATATAGTGCTTAACACTTAGTTTAGTTTAACTAGTATCTGTAAATTAAGAGTCCCCAACTAAGCAAGCCACCAGTGGCAAGGAACCCAAACTTTATCTGTGACAGAATGAAAAAAAATTGGGAAAACTAGAAACTCGACTCAGTCGGGGGGTGGGAGGCATGGTGTCAGTTCTCCTCTGACCAGATGAACCAGCAGGTTATTCCATGCTGCAGCAAGTTTCCGTAGTCTTGTCTGAATGGCCGTCTAGAAGACAAGGTCACCAGAGTGTGGAGCATGGCTATGTGGATTTGTTTATTATGCCATAAAAGTATTAGACGGTACAAGCGCTAATGTTGGATAAGGAGATCTGGGATGCGATCAGCGTTCCAAATCTGTTCAGTGGGGTCAGAATCAGGACTCTGTGTGGGAC
Source organism: Bagarius yarrelli (assembly GCA_005784505.1). Taxonomy (NCBI): domain Eukaryota; kingdom Metazoa; phylum Chordata; class Actinopteri; order Siluriformes; family Sisoridae; genus Bagarius; species Bagarius yarrelli. The sequence continues at coordinate 3,985,676 of VCAZ01000019.1, read as the reverse complement.
CAGAACACAACATGTCTTTATGAAGATTAGGAGCTTTATGCACAGTGGCATTTTGGTGTTGAACAGTTTTAGTGAAGCAAAATCAGCATACCAGAAAACTGGGTACTCCCAACTATATGTCAACATTTTAAGGAAAGACATATTGTTTGTGTCCATAAACCTTTGGCCATATAATGTAATTTTATGCTGCTCGCCGTCCCTCCGCCTCTACATGACCCTCTTAAATTTTAAACAAAATTTATTTTACTCATTTGCTAGTGCCAAGAAATACAATGCATTAACCGTATAAAGTTGGCATTCTGTCAGGCTTATGCCCAGTATGCATAATTTTTCACATAATCAGTTGCAAATAGAATTTTTGTTTTTCATTTTTCAGGAATTATGTAGTCATAAACAGAAAAAGAAAATATTTGCCACTTTTCACACAGTCAGCAATAAACATGGAGAACGAAAGACCTGAATTTTAATACACAGAATTGGATCTTTAAATTTATACCGATCGTCACATGACTAGTTGTCTGATTACATTTCATCTATGCCTAGGGGAAAATACTCTGTTTATTCGTTTTTTCACTCACCTTATTAGCAAACATTCACCCTGTATAAGTAAAGAGTGTTGAATAGTTCTAGAAAATTCTAGCAGCGATAGAGTGGTGTGATGTGGCCTGACAGAAAAAAATCAGTTCCCACCCCAATTTAGGTGCCCAATATATTTTATGTCATAACATTTTATGGTAATTTCTTTAGTATCACTTTGACAACAGCGTGGGAAAGTGGTAGCGCAGTGTTTAAGGTGTTGGACCAGTGGTTGGAAGGTCATGGTTTGATTCCTGCCACCACTATGTTACCACTGTTGGGCCCCTGAGCAAGACCCTTAACCCCCAACTGCTTATTTGTATAAAAGAGACGAATGTAAATCGCTCTGGATAAGATACTGCTACCGTAAATGTGTTCACAAACTGTTGGCTATATAGTCTATATAGTTGACCTTAACTTAATTTAGTCGTAAAACACTAATTTTATTTTAGATCAAAGAAGTTTTTTTTACAACAAATATATTAATACATTTTCTTTTATGATTTAGTTTCATGATCTAAATCCATTAGCATCAACATATATAGAATTTGTGCAATACAGGCATTTCACTGCAAGTCTTTATTTGCTGTTCGATGAAGTCACCAGTGGGTGGTCCTATTACTGGTTGCCATAGTGATAACCTTCTTTAGTGGGTGGCACAAATAACTTCCTATTAAACGAGATGCAGGAGAAGCACAAATCATATCGTGACACTGGATACACTCACATCTTTAGGGCAAAAGGTTAGATAACAATATTTATAGTTACATTTCTGCCATATGCTAGGAACCCACAGCAATTTTCATTCATCTTATTTTTAATTAACTTGGGGTTAAGGAATGGTGGTGTGTCAAAAACGAAACCCACAATCTTTAAATCATCTGTCTAATTTGTGCACTGGACTACCCGTTTCCAATATTAGTTCCAATTATGTGAGTCAATAGGAGAAATATGAAGTGGGGGGAGTGGTAGCATAGGGGTAAAAGATGGACTTCTGTGGGTTTGATTCCCAGCACCACCAAGTTACCAATGCTGGGCCCATGAGCAAGGACATCAACACCCAATTTCTCAGTTGGAAAAAAAGAGATAAATGTAAGTCGCTCTGAAAAGGGGCGTCTGCCAAGTACCATAAAGATAAATAAGTCTACGGCGGGCAGAGACTCTCCAGACAAAGCTGTAAATAAATAAGTAATTTTTTTTTTTATATCTATTAACTGAAGCCTGAATAATACTCTTATACAATGTGTGCTGCTGCTACATGATTAATTGAATAACTGTAAAAGATGTTTACAGGTGTTCCTAAGACTGACGGACCCAAATACAGAGCTCTGACAGTGCTAGCAACACTGAAAGCATTAGCGGATACCTTCCAAAGAAACCTACTTTTATCTCATTTTTAACTGAGGAGTTAAAAGTTCAGGACCTTAATCAGTGGCCCGGCACCTTGCTGGCTAGGGTAATTGAACCATAAACCGCTAATCAGCAGTCTGACTCCTTAACCACTGAGCGACCACTACCTCTCCATATGAAAGTACATTGGATAATATTGGCTTATAGACTGTATATACATTGTTTTGTCAGCTTATGCATATTTATTAGTGACGTGTTTTTTGTCACAATGTTTAGAACCACAAACTATATGTTAATAAACTGTACAAAATATCGTTATTTTCTATAAAGCAAAAAAAAGTGTTTTTGGTACAGAAATAAATAATATATTAGTAGTAGGTTCAGTCTTTTATTTAAATTTATAATTTGTTGTGGTTTTGGACCAGTAGGTTTTTTATTTATTTTTTTATTTAGTGTTATTAAACATATAAACAAGCAGAAAGCCAGTAACAGTGTGTAATATGCCAGGAAAATACAAAGAATAACAACAACAACAAAAACATTCAGCCAAAGGTACTAATTAACTTAATAATTTAACTTTAAAACCAAATGTAATAATTAAAAATTAATTATAGGAAAGCACAAATAAAATAGAATTTTAAAGCTTGAAGTTGCTGGAAGTGCACATAATATCCAAAATATTTACTAAATATACTAAACAGAGGTTCTATAGACAACAATTGCACTAAATTGGCTAGAAAAAAAATTATTACAAATTATTGGCATTTTTTTTATATTTAATTTCATAACAATCAAATAAAAATAACAATAGCATCACAGAAACACACGTAACAAATAATAATAGCTGTACATTTAATGGATAGGTATTCAAAAATAAAGGAGAAAAAATAATGAAAAAAACCCTACATAAATAAGCTTTATAAATAATAATAATAATTAATAATAATATAATAATGCAGGAACGCCATCTAAACTTAATCAATTAATGGAAGTCAATTTTCATATATATTTTTGGACCAGTAGTTTTTTTTTTTTCTTTTTTAGGGCAACAATATTCACATTTTAGAAAAATAAATAAATAGAATAATTTTTTTTTTGTAGTGCTGTTGATTATGACCGACTTTCCTGACGTCATCATCAGCGACAACGGGGACGCGCTATCGTGCGCATGCGCGTCATTTATGTTCTCAGCGACTTGTGTATTCTTTGTCGCTGATGAACCTGCTGTGTTGTTCTTTTCTTATCTGGATATCTCGGATAATAATAAGCGCTTATAAGAGCTCGTAAACAATGCCGACGCATTAGATACATATTAGATTAGAGCTCGAATAGTGTTACAAAATACCCGCTGATGTAACGTTATCTTTTAACGTCGGGACGGGACATGTACACAAACAAAACCGACTCTGGGATTTAAGGTGGTGCTATCAGATTCAAAGACCAAGTGTGCGACAAAATAACAATCGCGTCATTATGGGACCCGGGAGGTAAAATTAAAAGAAGTGATAGACTAATTCTGCTACCATGAAAGAGGAAAAAAGCATTTCTTTCCGAAGGCAGCACATGGAAATCGACAGCGGGCTTCACCTTTCCAGCTGCCTTGACGACGCAAAGCAGGGGACGGGACGAGAAGGGATCGTGTGGATCGAAAGCGATCCTGAATAATAATCTTAGTCGATCAGGTGCGGAATATATTTGCAGGGAGAGATGGAGACAGTCGGGAAATTCGAGTTCAGCAGAAAGGATCTTATAGGCCATGGGGCATTCGCGGTGGTGTTTAAGGGCAGGCATCGAGAGGTAAGATCCTAAACGTGTCAAAATCGGTTGCCATGTTTGCCTTTTTCCCTGTTTATGTGGTAATTGTTATTTGTGACACTACATTTTGTACGTAACAGATCTATGAGCTGTGCACGTACGTGCGTGCGCCCAGGACTGCCAGTCCACCTTAAAAACGGGCCTCAATAAAGAGACTTATTAAACGTAGAATCATTTTTATTTTTTAGTGGCAGGGTTTCAATCCTATTACATAACAGAATTACAAAATATATTGTTAATAATGTGTATATATATAAGCTGTTTATTTGCATGAACTCATAACTATACATTATTCTCAAATAACCATTATTATTGGTTAAATGTTGTCTTTTATTAAAAGGTCGTAATAAATATATTATAACATGTCCCGACATGTCTACATTGTGAGAGTAAACATAAGATGATCCTTACAGCTGCTACTCATATAATTTATAAATTATTATTTTTGTGAATTAGAAACATGACTGGGAGGTCGCTGTAAAATGCATCAATAAAAAGAATCTAGCAAAATCACAAACTCTACTGGGAAAAGAGATCAAAATTTTAAAGGTAAGATCTGACTTATTTGCTATTTAAACTAGTGTATAAAAAAGAAATAAAAGTGACCTAAATGTTTTCTTTGTTTTAAAGGAACTGAAGCATGAAAACATCGTCGCGTTACATGATTTTCAGGTGAGTCAATAACCAAGGATTTATATAGTGTTTGGGGTATTTATAGGAACGCGTGTGAAACCCCGCCCACTGGTTGATGTTATGATGCGGACGTCATCGCTTCATTCGTCTTTCGTCCTGCTATTGGTCCGTTTCTGGCTCGTCGTTAATGTTGACATGACATGTGCGCTGGAAGCCGGAAGAGGGGGAGGGGGGGTTGGTGCTGCCTTCTGTAACCGGTTTCATAAAAACCTGTGATTTTTTTTTTTTTTTTTTTTTTTTTTTTTTTTTTTGATTGGTTAACATGTCAAACATTTAATTTCTTCCTTATCTGCCTTATTTACACGGGAGTGAAAAGATATTCCACACTTGCAGCCATGCAGGTGCACCATGATAACCGTTTAACCGCTGTCTGTAGTCAGGGTATTGATTTACATATTTCAGGTGTGTTATGTTCTCCTGACATGTTTTTAGCGTCACCCATAACAATAAAGAATAAGCCATAAAAATAAGAATGTGGTAGCTCAGTAATAATAGTGTTGGACTGTTGATCAGAAGATTATGGGTTTAGATTTCCAGCATCATCATCATCAACTTGTCATTGCAGAGCTTCTAATCGAGGCTTTTTGTGTTCAGCACAAAAACTTTTAACTTTTAATCTTTGCTTTTTTTTTTTTTTTAATCTTAGTTTTTTGAAATATATTTTCAGTTGTTGATTTTTGCCCATTTCTATTAGGGACCCAACTGATCAACGTATATTTAGATATAACATGAGAATATATAATATATAATTAAACTAACAAAACATTATAGTATGTAGGGCAAGAAATAGTATGATCATTATGTAAAATAATTACTGATCTGATTCAACCCTAGGAAACCTCTTAGTAAAGTGTACATAAAAGAGACAAACACTGCAGCATGACAAATATAGATGCACAATTTAAAACCTACTCCCTAATGTCATTTTCTTTGGAAACTCAACCGCAGTTTTTTATCTGTGGATTAGTTGTAGCAGAGTTCAGAGTTTTGTGCTCTAGCTACCTGATAAACTACACTTAAATTTGAATAAGCTTATTTAAATAAGTTAGCAACAACACCCTGAAATAACTTGAGCCGTCTAAAAAGACAAGTCACAGAAGGGGAAAAGATGTAGGATCCCGGTTGCTTCGTCAGTGTGATTTTATTCGTTAATTTAAGAAGATGCGCTTGAGTAAGAGAAAATTTTATTGAAGAAGAAATATACAAGAATTTTGTGTTACGGTGAGCCAATAGCCAACATGTGGGCAAGGCTCCTTGGGGTGTGTGTATCTGCAAGACTTACGAAAATTCTTGGTAGCCCTTCAGGCAGATAGCTTTAATTTTTGGTGACCCAAAATGATTTATATATATATATATATATGTATATATAAAAGATAATAAGACGATGTACAAGAGGCATCATTGTGGAAAAAATATTTCTTGGCTTTTATTTACATTTGAACTAAAAGTGGCATGTCCAACATATTGATGGTAGCTCCCCAAAGCCCAATAATGACATTGTCCAACTTTATTTGTAAAAGAATTCAAGATCATTTCAATATTTTTTTCCCTAGAAGATAGCCTGACGGGCAGGGCAGGGATACATTTTGGTAGCCCAACTGGAAGACATAACAGTCCCAGGAGACCTGGCCAGCGATTTTTAAATAAACGGGAGCTTGCTTATTAATAACTGGTGTTGCAATGCAACTTTTTTACTGTTTTGCTTACAGCTGTTGCAAAAATAATGTACAGCTGGGATAAAATTCCCATCTTTTTTTATACTGATATGTTTTAGAGACTTTTGTTATGGTTCAGTTTTTTTTGCTATTTGTCTCTTACAATTTTCTGTGAATCGAAAAACCTTTTGGATATGTAAAACATTGTTGTTAGTCCAATTAAAATTAGGTTATCTGCAACAACCTGTTCGACAGCAATGTCCCTTTAAGGTTATACAGGTGCAATTCTATCAGCTGAACACACAGATGCATAGAATACCGAAACATACCTCAGCTCAGCCACCTGGGATTTTAATTGTTGGTCAGTGTTACTTTGGTGACTTGCTATTAAAATAGCTAAGATATTTTACATTGTGTCACCTGACATCCATTTCATCAGCAGGGATTATGTTTGTCTCAGTCAAATGTTTGTAGTTTGTTTTCTAGACCAGACTGTATGTGTCAGGTACCAGGAAGTGTCAGTGTCACTGCTCTGTCCTCATTACAGTACTAAAAAAATTAAAGAGGTGTGTTGACATTCTGTATGCCAGATGCAAAAGTATACCTCTTAATGATATGCGATATAGTCAAACGTTTATGGACACCCTATTAGCATAGACAAATCATTTTGTCTTTCCAAAAAGTTAAAGACAAAGAGGTGTCCATAACATCTGTGTAGGTTGTAGTATAAAATTATTTCTTTACTTGAACTAAAGGATTCAGTCATTGTTCCAGTGTGACAATGCCACTGTGCAAGTCCCTCAGCTCCATGAAGACATAATGTGTTCTGGTTGGTGTGAAAGAATTTCGGTGTTCTGCACTATAGCACTCACTCTGACTCAACCCCACTGAACACCTTAGGGTTAAACAGTGATGGGAATAACGGCTCTATGAATAACAGCGTTACTAGCCATTTTTGAAAAATGAGTAATCAAATGACTTACTGTTTCCTCTGTTATAGCGCAGTCACCACTGGTGGGATAGGACACATAACTGACGATGATTGGTGTGTGTGTGTTTATTGCGGGTGGGAGACCACATAACTAATAATAATTTGCTTCGGTGGAGTAAATTTACATTGTTGCCACACAAGCATGCTCAATCATACAGTAACACCAACGACTCTGCCTGAAAATACCACTAGATTTACATTTACAGAGCGTTATCCAGAGCGACCTACATTTATCTCTTTTATACAATTGGGGGTTAAGGGCCTTGCTCAGGGGCCCAACAGCAGCATGTTTGGTGTTGCTGGGAATCGAACCCAGATCCTCCAATTAGCAGCCCAACACCTTAACCACTGAACTACGACTTCCCCACATACACCTTAAAATGTACTAGAAGAAAAAGTTTTATTTTTATGGCGCTTTTCCATTGCTCAAGGTCGCTTTACATCATAGACAGTACAACACATAAGGCCATCGTGTATGGATACCACATTCTCCAAAATACATATTAAACAGATAAGTTTTTAGAGAAATCCTAAGGGTGGGACACCACTGATATATTTCGAAGTAAAAGTGGTAGTGCATTCCATAATTTAGGAGCATTTACAGCTAAAGTTCTACCCCCTACAGTGGACATCCGATAACGAGGAACAGTCAAATGTACAACATTTAAGTAAATACTTCCTGACTGTAAAAAAAAGTATGTCTATCTAGTTTGGAAAATATCTTTTAAAACAGGAATATAAACACTACTCCCCCTAAAGATAAAGGGCAAGACTGTTTATGTAACGTGAACCAGGAGGAAAGAGTCTCTCCACGTCACATGCCACCAAAACATTAAAATAGTGTAACTTAGTGCGCAATTTTTTTTAAAGAGATATATTTGGGCATTTTTGTCTTTATGAATAGGACAGATCAGAGATGAAACGGAGATAGGGGTGAGATAGGGGTGGGACTGGAGGGGAAGTTATTTGACATATTTGTGTATTTTTGTGTGGATACAGGAGCATGAGTTAGTTGATTACAAAGTTTAGATTCTAATATCCCAAGAGAAATTTTGTTTAATGGTTTATTACATCAACATTTAAGTAAAAAAACTAATTTTTATGTATTTAATAGAAAAAAACCCTCATATAGGGTCTTAACTTTGCTGTCTTTATTAGTGAATTATTGACAGCATGCTCTTTTCCTCTAAACTAACGACAGATCTTTTACAACCTAATCATTATCAAGGATGAGTTTTCCTATCTATAACACAGTAAAACTAAAAGCCGGCTCGGACAGAAGGCAACCAAGCAGCTAGGTGGTTTCTGCTTGGCTTCTAATCTTTACAATGCAGAAGGAAAAACTTAAGCCTGCTGAGTCGCAAACGGATCAACCCGATCTGGTTCCTGATTGGCTACACTAAAACTACACCGAGTGCTGGTCAGCTGTTGCTAAAGCTCTCTGGGGGTAGAAGAGCTTTGTTTTTATAAAGTACTTTGTTTGCCATTGGCTCTTCACAGTTTAGGTTGTATTATGAGCTTGAGGAAAAAGTCAGTTTTATTACTTGTTGTTGCTAAGTAATGGTAGCTCTTTCCAATGAATTGGTTTGTGCTGGAAAACACACACGGGTAGTTTAGTTGCACAGTTAATCAGAAATATAATGTTTTTATATTTCAAACATATTTGTTGCCTTGGTCTTTTTTTTCCCAGATTAGATCAAGTACTGCCGCATCTATAAATGTCTATTCATACATCAAGTTCTTTTTTTTATATTTATAATTCATATTTTCTCGAAAAGCTTTGTAAGTTTAAGATGCATTTAAACAAACCATATCCATTTTAATACAAGGTAGAGCTATTTTAATAAATTGGTTTTATTTTAACAAGCAACAAAAACGTCGGTTTCCCTGACTGCATTCCTGACATGTACACGCCATATTCATTCTTATCTAATTATAATAGGGATGATAAATAATTTAAGTTTTTTTAACATGACGAGTCATTACTGAGTCATCTTTATATGATTCTCACACTGAAAATGTTCTGGTAACATAATAACATGAATTTATAAATGGGTAGACTGGGAGGGTTTTACGGAACGTGACTTAAAAAGCACATTAACTCATTTATGACACAACTTAAAGTTTATAGGTAAAATAGTTCTTTGGTCTCTTTTCGATAGTGAAAATCTTCGAATATTCTTGCCATGCGACAAGCTGATTTTTTTAATTTGACAAAAAACAAACGAACATATAAAACCTGCGAAATAATCCAGTTTTGTAGCATTATAGTGCAGGGTCACCAGCGAAAGATAACTTCTTTCTCAGATGTTCTGTAACATTAACATAATATCAACTTGATTAACAGTATAGTAGCTATAAATCAAAATGGTCGTATTGGCAAATTTGTTATATGTAGAGATACAATGTGGTGTTTTTTACAAATCTTTCAGGTGTAACGCTAATTGCGCTTTAATTAGTTTTTCTCTAACTTGTTTTCTATTGTTTATTGATATTAGAGGCTTCAGTTAAAATTGCTTCATGTTATTTCGTTTTAGAACTGCGAGCTCTGTGTATTTGGTGATGGAGTAAGACGTGTCATTTGTGTTGTTTTTTTTGTGTTAGTCCACAGATACTAAATAAACTCGTTAAAGAGGTTTAAAGAATCCCCCAGTGCACAATCTGCATGGAAATATACTATACACCTCGTGGGTGATATGGTGATGAACTTGCTTTGTTGCATCACTAAAGTCATCAGAGGCTACACTGGGGGGAGGGGGAGGGGTTAAAGTGAAAGATAGTTAGAATCTGAGTAATATGCATTTCAATGCCTCTCCACCTCATTCATTGTCCTATTTGCATTCTTCATGCAATGAATTGGCTGTTGTTTTGAGATTAAAGTGGTTTCTCGTTTCTTTTTAACAGTACTGTATGGAGGAGACCGGCTGACTCTTGCACTGTGAGTACTGCACTGTGGGACTGGGTTAACATTTAAAATAATATACATTATATCCACAGTATTTTTATTCAGTATTGTACTGCATATTCATAAAATACATAAACAATAAACTACACACTGGGAGAGGGGAAAGTATATAATGTAATGTGTTTGCAGTATGTGTCGGCAAAATGTGTACTGTGCAAACATTGTGTTGGAGTACGTCTGTTGTTTTGCTTTATTCTTTTTGTTCCAACGTAACTTTTTTTGTTTGCATCTCTTTAAAACGTCTCTGGTTTGAGATGAAAAGATGACCTATATCAGAGTTTCTGTAAAATGCAGCCGACATATTTCACGACTCAGGAATAATCTGGGAGGGTTTTTTTGTGTGGTGTGCATGTGTGTTTGTTTAGTTGCAGACTAAGGAAGTCAACATTAAGACCTAGCGTGATTCATTAGACAGGACAGAGACTACTGTCTGGTTATCAGAAAAGTTGTTATAATCTTTTGCACACACTGTATTCACACATGACTGCACAGCAAAGTCATAAAACTCATTATAGTTATTATTAGTTCATACAAACACAATCTAGGTGCTTAATTTTTCATTTAGGATCATTTAGTATATTATTATTATTATAATATCATTCCCAGAGGGAAACTCCCAGATTCCCCATTATTCCAACTTAAGTAATAACGGTCATGTACTAAATACTGGAAATAAATGATCTGATGCAATTGGGTGTTTCCAAAAAGTCATATTATATTATATGTTTAATAGTATATATAATTATTATATATTAAATCGATTATTATATATATTATACGATTAATCGTATATTATATTATGAGTCATATAAACTGCTTCTAAATAGATAATGTATAAACAGGATTAGAAAGATTTGATTGCCATTTTACCTGTACGTGTATACGAGTAAAACAACACTGTTTCCATATAAAATAGGGTCATCTCGTAGACTATACTAAAGTGAACAGAGAATAAATATATCATACACTGCAATATAGTCTTTATTACAATACACATAATAAGCACATAATTTAATGGTCTAAAAGTGGAAGTATGGTATAATCACCACTAGCAGTAAAACTAGCTAACAGACAGCCATAACAACACTTTGGAACTTGTCTAAGCCAGCAGTCTGGTTTTCTGGTAAATTCTTTTTTAACGATTGCTTTATGGCCAAAAGTTATAATCTACTGCGTTTACGACTAGACACTGGCTGCGTACTATGTTCCACTTAAAGTACGTATGTACTTTCCTGAGTACGTTCTTATAGTATGGTTATAGGTAGTATAAATGAATTCGACGTACTACATCCGTCATTTTGATGCTGACATGTGACAGACGCAGTCACAGCAGGGCAATTTAAAGTGGATAATGTTTACCTTGAATTATTTAAACAGTGCAACTAAGTTACTTCAGGCACTGAAAAGTACCAAGTCAATACCTTCAACCACGTCCATGTATGTCTCGCCTCTCCCGCGGCTCATGGATAGTAAAGTGTGTTGAAAACTTTACATCAAAATCTGGTCATCTTGGGACGTTCACAGGCTGTAATTTGCATAATAAGGACTTCAAATACATATAGTATAAAAAGTCTGTGATTTCGGATAACACAAGGCACTATCTCCCCTGGACGCAATTACTGAAGTGGTCTCGTATTAGAAAAGTTACAAACCAAACATTTACGATTTCCATAAAAACAGTCAAAATAAAAGTACTGTAAAAAAATCTTATTTTAATCATACTAACTTTTTTTTTGTTACCTGCTTTTAAGTTACGTATTAAGTATTTAAGAGATCGTAATATTTCGTCTGTTTTACAGACTAAACAAACAAGTGCAAGTAGGCAGTACGCATCAGTACTGTCCAGCTCTCATCATCACTGCATCTAAAAATGGTGCTAAATTTTTGTATACATCATTTACGATTGTGGAAAGTGTTAATACTGGAAAATTTTCTGACTTTTTAATATTTAAAAATTCGCCTGCAGTTTATCTATAATCTAAATCTCTCCCAAACAATGACTTTTAGAAACTGTGTAACCCCATCATAAAATAATCTACGCGCAAGAGATGCTTTCCTAATAATCCGTTTATCAGATCAGTACTGTAAAATATTAACTTTTGGTTTTCCCTCCTTTACACACACACACACACACACACTGCTAAGGCACTCTAAGCGAGGACACCATCCTTGTGTCTTGCAGCAATAGCAGGTGCTATGAGAGGCTGCAGGCCAAAGGCATCATCCACGGACCTGAAACCAAAATATCCTGCTGCCTACCCATCCGGCCCAATTCCCACACCAACAACACCTGCATCAAAATAGGAAAGGTTATTAGTAATTATTATTAATACACTGCTTAAAAACTATACAGAGAGGGTTAACTTTCTGCTTTTTTCTCACATGTCAGTTCTTTATTAGTGCTTGTAGGTTTTGGCTTTTCCTTTTTTCAATCACTTTAAAAGTGGTTGTTCAAATACATTAGGATATGTAGAGGTCTGTTAATTGTAGATATTCGACTATGTTCTCTATTTCCTTTTCCTTCTCTGTCTCCTCAGCTGACTTCGGCGTTGCCCGGCCCTGCAGAACAACATGATGGCTGCCACCCTCTCGGCTCCCCTGTACATGCAGTATCCTCCATTCTCGTGAGTCTTGTTTCCTGTGGGCAATTATAACCCTAGACTGCTTCTACACCAGCTCTCCATAGGTCATCATGTCACACACTATGATGCCAAGGCTGCGTGTGGAGTATAGGACCATCGTGTTTCAGTGCCTGACTGGGAAGCCCATCCAATGAGTGCTGGCTCCTCTTTTTTAAACTCACAAACTTATTGTTTATAAACAAACCAGAGATAAAAAAGACTATTTGCGAATAATAAGATGAGGGACATCTGAGGAAACCAATTGGAAACCAGGGTCCAGGCTTGATTTTACCAGCCAAATGATTTGCATTTTTGAAGTGGATATCGAGTTACCAGCCGTTCTGTCAGCTCAGACTGGTCTTCCCATTATAGTCTGATTCTGTTATCCCTAAGGCTTCTGTCTCAGGAGAAGCTCACGGATGTTTTTGCACTGTTATGTACATTTTTATGTACAAGGTGTGTTTCTGTGCAAGGCAATCCATAGAGCATTTTCTAAAATGCCCACAGCACTTACTGGTAGTTCAACCTGACACAGCTAGAGCTTTTTCCTCACCTTTATGTTGATGTGACAATAACTGAAGCTTTGTAGGTACTGATTTTATGTTTGCACTTTGATTGGTGACTGAGGATGACATGTCTTTTGTTCAGTTCATACATAGTATTTAATTTTCTTCTTGTCAGGGCAAGGTTCCATTTACATTTACAGCATTAGCAGACGCCCTTATTTAAGTGCTACCAGATTAAGTGATTGTAGGGGTGTGACTAGACCTTAGCCCACAACACGAGTCACGAGACTGAGTCACGGAACGGACAAGACAGATTTTTAGACTTGTCAATGCGAGTTGGACATCACTGGAAATGCGCATGACTCAACTCAATGACACCACAGAGATAATCATTTCTCTTAATTTAATGGTTAATTTCAATTAATTTTTACTTCCTCTCCGGTCGTACGTCCACCTTGATTTTTTGCAGTGTATAGTGTCATGCGATCTCGAATACGGTCTTTTTAAAATGATGACGTGGGTCACAATTGAGTGAAGTATTTACATTTATTTAAAAGATTTTTATGACTGTGTGACTGTAATATGTGCAAAAATGTTTTAACATACATTGTTAGCCAGCTACTATTATAAGCTAACCTGACAGACAGTCATATTTAAATATGATTCAATTCTTCACTGCTCACAGTGGCTAGCTACCAGGGCTGGGCGGTGTATATCGTTACTGCAGATTAAATTGTCAAAAAATGTTTGCGCTAACTCCGATTTTTACAAATCATTTCACAATATTTATAAATGTTCATAGTTTTTTCTGAGATAATATTTATTAAAGAATAGATACATTTAGATTTTTTATGTTGTCTATAATGCAAAGTGTAAGTAAGTGGCACGCTGCACATGAGTTAGCCTAAGCAAAATTGCTAGCCCAAGGTCCCGGGGCTATTGTGTCTTCCAGCAGGAATACCAAAATGTATCCCCGTCCTGCTCGTCCGGCTATCTCACACGGAGGAAAAATATACTTTAGTGTTTTTCCATTCTCCTAAAAATATAATGCTGGACATGAAGTAAAGTGTTTACAATTGTTTATCAAAGAGATTTTTGTGACTGTGGTATGTGTGTTTTTACCTTTTAGGCCAGCAGTCCTCAGGACCTTCGCTTGTTTTATGAGAAGAATAAAAATCTTAGCCCAAAGTGAGTGTTATACAGGCTTCTTGTTGTTTTTTCTACTTCCTCTGATTATACTTAACTATACTCTCTCTCTCTCTCTCTCTTTGTATCTTTCTCACTCTTTCTCGATGTGTGTTTGTAGCATTCCTAGAGAGACGTCAAGCCACCTCAGGCACTTGCTTCTGGGCCTGCTACAGAGGAACCATAAGGACCGCATGGACTTTGGTCAGTGTTTCTGTGTTTTTTGCATGTTAATGTACATTTTTTACATTTTTATCCCACAGTAATTTTCTTTCTTTCATGATGTTCAATTTTTAGATGAGTTCTTTAAGCACCCTTTTCTCGAGACAAGCTCCACCATGAAGAAGTGTGAGTCTCCTTCCTGTCCATGATGATTTTTACATCCGGTTCTTGTACATTGTAAAATGAAACAAAAATAATTATTTTTTCTAATATATTTGATTGTAAAAATATATTTCTCTGTAAATTTATACATATTTTATTATTTATTATTTGTAGAATTGTTTGTATGGCTCTCTGGTTATTTCTTGCCATTTTCTCAGCTGTTTTATCAGATTACAGTCTGATAACCTCTGGTGTCCTTGTGCACTGAAAGTTCTGTCAATGATCTCACAAGAAGTATAAGTCTTTTGGTATCGGAGTGTTTTTATAAGTGTAACTACATGAGTTCAGTATCGGTGCATCCCTACATTTAATGTTTTTTTTAATATTTCTTAGAAATTTATTAAGACAACAATAATGTTGAAATCTGTGTGTGTTTGTGTGTTTAATGCAGCTTCACCGGTGACCCTGACCTGCTTTCCCAGCTCAGGATCAGCAAGCTCATGTAGCAGCTCCTCCACCTCACACCTCGCTTCCCCCCCTGTAAGTGTGTGTGTGAGACTATGTGTGTGAGACAGGGTGTGGTGTGAATGTTTCACAGAAGCTCCCTTGTGTAAACTCTTCACTAGGCAGGTGTGTTTTTCATTAGAGCAGTAAACATCTGTTGCTGCCCCTCCGAGACACTACAGTGTGACTGTGTGGATATATGTATGCCTATTTTAGTTTTGTTATATTTGGCAACCACTGATGCTAGTAGATTTCTCAATAATTGTGTATCCAGTTTAATCTGGTTGAAGGTTTTAGTTCACATTGTGCCTCGGTTACATTGTCTGGCATGATGATGATGATGATAAAGATGCATTCTTAATCAAAGCTAGCAGCAGTAATCATGTCTCTTTAAATTTCCAGCAGTCTCTCGGTGAGATCCAGCAGAATCGAGCTAAAGCACTGGCATCCCCCACCCAGGATTCTCCAGGCTTCTTGCTGAAGGATTCGGCTGGTGGTGGAGGAAGCAGTAAGAACTCTTCCTGCGACACAGACGATTTTGTCATGGTTCCGGCTCATTTCCCCAGTATGCGTAATCATTTTTCTACCATGCCTTTTCCTCTTGAGACATATTACTTAACAGGCCCCGGTGTTATTTTGACACATCCTAGCCCTTGCTTCTTCTCAGCTTATTTTCTATATGTTGGTGTATTTTCCTGTGCAGGTGAGCTGACGTGTGAAATGCCTTCAGGGAAGGTGCTTCAGGATAGTCTTATGTATAGTGGGTGAGGAAAAAATTACTTTATTTCTCAGAACTTGCCAGAAAAGAACAAACTTTAAACTGCTGTCTACATCACACAACTGTTAAGTTGAAGCATTTTATCTTGGTTCTACAACAGGAGTTCTCTTCTCGCTTCTGGAAGTCCAGGCAATCAGATCAAGTCCATTCCACGCTCGCCGTCTTACAGCGGCTCTGCAACCCCCGCAAGTAGTCAAGCCAATTTACGATCCTACACTCGATAAAATATGTCAATCCACATGGTGGCAAATAAGGAATTCGTGCAAAAATCTTTCACTTATGTTATCCATCTGATAAGACAGTCTACTCATACAGAAATTCAAAAGGATTTCAAGACAAATCATGAATATTTACCATCAAGTTAATGTCTCAAGCCAACATATTAGGATCCTTTTTGTTTAACTTTCTGATATTTAATTTTAGATAGCCGGCTACTGTTATAAGCTCGAACCTGATAGACAGTCCTATTTGATTCGATCTGTTTCGATCTTTACTGTGTACACTAGCTAGCTGCCAGGGCTGGGCGGTATGATGGTATGAATTATTACCACGGAATAAAGCGTCAACCGTAATAGATTTTTTTTTATTTTGTGTATAGCGCTATATCTGTCAAGGCCCAAATAAAATAATTCAAATAAAAATAATCTTTTTTATTTCTGAAGCATTTAAGTTTATTTATTATTTAAAGCCCTTTTTTATTTTCTCAGAATAACTATTTAAATAATTGTAAAGTGAAATATATTGTTAAATATATAGAAATAGAAATTCACAGTACCGCCCACGCCTACTAGATACCATGAGCTAACCCAGTGGTTCCCAAACTAGGGAGCGCAATCCTTAGGGGTGCACAGAGTTATAATAAGGGGGTAACAATAAAAGCTATTGTAAAGTCAGCAGATTTTTATAGGGATGCACCGAAATTTCATAAAATTAAAACGGCCGAAATCTGAGCCATGATATATACCATGCCGCACCGACCGGAAGTGTTCAGCTTGCAGGTTTCACTCTTCTACTTGTTATTTCTCTGTATGAATGTGCATTTCGTTGGGTTGCTTATGGCCTATACGAATGTGGTACTTGTACCATGTATTGTGTGCTCAGTTATTTTTTGGCCTGCTCTTTGTAAGTTCAGTATAATTAAAATTCTTAAATTAAATGAAAAAGCCTTTCTAAATTACTATATTATTCTATAAAATAATAAATAATGATTACAAAGCATTTTCGGTTGCAGTTTCAGAGCATTTTCAGAGGTAAATCTCTAGATTTTTATGTCCTTTTTATTTTTATGTGAAAAAGAACCTCACGGTGAAAACATCTTGCTTGATTATGCGGCTACTTGCCACATATGTAAATAATTGAATACAAAATACAGTGGTACCTCGGCTTACAAGTGTCCCAACCAACGAGTTTTTCTAGATACGAGCCGTCTCTCGACCGACTTTTTTTTTCGCTTTGAGTTGCAAGCTAAAATTCGTGTTACAAGCCAGCCTCAGACACCCAATCGCTAGTAACATCCGTACAGCTTTCTGTGTCTCACTCGATAGCTTGTCAGACATGCACCTTAGCAAGTGCTTTATGATTAATAAAACCAGTTTATTGCAGTATGTTCTATTGTATTGTTTTTTAAAAACAAAAAAATAACAGTGTGTGTGGTGGGTAGCGGGGGTGGGGTGTTGCTATGCAAAAAAAATTAGAGCTGACCTGACAGGATTTTTACAAGATCTTTTCAAAAGATTTCTAAATGTTTTCTCTGTTGGTGCTAGCTATTATTAGCATGAGCTATTTTTATATATAATAATGTTGTTGTCTTTGTCCCTACTGTCTCTCTCTGTCCCCCTGTCTCCTACACTCAGCAGGCCTCCTGAACACACTTTGAGCAACTGTAGTAGCTACGGACAGTCTGTACCCATTCCAGTGCCCACACAGATTCACAACTATCAGCGCATTGAGCAAAACCTGCACTCTCCCAGCCAGGACAGCTCTCCACGGTCAGCACGGAACACAACCTCACCGTTCCAATAATTGGATAACAGAATCACCATAACTCCTTAAGAGGACATTTACTTAGGCAGTGTTTAATTTCAGATCACAGAAGGCACTTAGCGATGTTTCGCTGAGCTGTGTATGTTCTTGTGTTATGTAGGTGCACTCCAGTGCGGCGGTGCAGCAGTGGCAGTCCTCTTAGTTACGGAAGGACAGGACGATCTCCCCCTCATCACTCAACCATCACTACTCGCAGACTGTCTGTAGGGGGCATCAGACCACTCCAGCTCTCCCCACAGGGTGAGAATTACTTCTAAGTATCTACTTAACTACTATCTGTAGCTATATGTTGTCATTCTGACCTGACAGGTAGGGCAATACTACTGTATTTAGCCCATGTTGTTACTATATTTATTGTACTGTGGTGTCCTGACCCTTAAACAAGCTGAATTGGGACATACAGAGCTAACAATAGTGCACCTCATTGCCACTGATGTAAGTGAATTTGTCCATCTTGAAGTTCAATCCTGTGTGCAACTGTTTAAGCTGTACATCCTTATATCATAGTATAAAACCTCGATTGCACTGGAAATAAGTGCATTCTAATGAAATGTTTTTTTTATTATTCACAGTTAAACTTGTTTTATCTAAAAAAGCCAAAATGTGTTGGTTAACACTATATGTAGTCGTACCACCTATCCCTACTAGCTACCATGAGCCTTAAACCTTGGTTTCCAAACTAAGAGGGAGATTTTTTTATAGAGATGCGCTGAGATTTTGCAAAAGAAAAACGAGCAAAATCTGAGCCGAAGATTTATACCATGACGAGTCGCACCAGCTGGAAGTGTTTAGCGTGCAGATTTCACGCTTCCTTTAGCCGCCATTGCTGTGCAGTGTGAGGCTTTACTCGTTATTTTGCTGTATGAATGTGCATTTTATTAAGTTGCTTACAGTCCATAAAAATGCTTTCCTTGTACTGTGTATTGTATGTTAAATCTGAGGATGCTGGTTAGCATTGTATAACATTAACAAATTCCTTTCACCTCTGTTTATTTGTTCTTCTATATAATACAAAATCTTCTGTACATATGTTTGCAATATGAATGTTTGGCTAAAATGCAGTAGCCTGGAATGGTTCATTGTCTATGTTTGTCCCTTATATGCAGTACACGCTTCATAGTTTCAGATCGTTTTGAAAGCTCGCATGCAGGCGCAAACAAAAGGTCTACATTTCCTGTTGCCCTGTGCTGCTTTATTTTAATAATTCACCTGCCCTCTAGCCTGCATCATATCTTATTTATATTAGCACATATTTATGCAATCTCTTTCCTTTGCTCTCTCTTGCTCTTTTCTCTCGTTTTCCAGCTCCCCAGTTACCCGATGCTAAGTCCAGATCTAGGCAGCATGGGCTGGGCTCACGCCTTCACAGCGCCCCCTGTCTGCTGGAGGCCGCTGGCGGCTGCAGGCAGACGATCAGGAAACAACACTCAGACCCCGTGGTGGCCCCGCAGGGAGGCACTATGGCCCTGAGGCCACTACATTCCTCACCCCGACTCAGTGAACTGATGCAACGTAGTCCTTTGCCCACCATCCTGGGATCACCCTCAAGAGTATGTAGCTGCTCTGTGTAAATGTCTTGCTAAAGTAAAAAATATTTGAATGAAACTGTTTTAGTGCCAAATACAGCATCGCTTTTTCTCCAGCTGACAATTGCAATTGGTTTATAGTGCAAAAAGAGACAGTAAACTAAACTGTTGATCACATACTGCTGCAATTTAAACTAAGACTAATATTTTATTTTGCGCTAAGTAACTTTATTTAGGTGAACTTTGGCTCGTCAATATAAGTTTTGTTTACCAACAAGAAAGAGAGAATACTGTGGTAATAAACAAGTTGTTCTGGAAACAAATATTTGAAAGAAAACGCATAGAATGAAACGTACAGTGTGTCTTCATGTAATATTTCCTTTCAAAATTATTTTTAATTGTGCTTTAAAAATTACTCCTCGGACTTATTAGCGTGGTAATTCTATAACAATTGTTAAACTCAAAAAGTTAAAAGATAAAAGCAATCAAATCAAAACAATTTAAAAGTAGACGATTAAAATCTAATCAATGTCAGATGTATTAACATTAAGCTGTTCTATTCACTGACTTTAAACTGACTTTTAAACTTTTAAGTTTTTATTATAGTTTCTACTTCTTGCTTTTGCTCTTAGGCCATGTCTCCCTTTGAGTTTCCGAAGCCGCCCAGCTCACCGAACATGGTGACGTTTCTGACTCAGCAGGGTTTAGTTTTCCCCTCGTCTGCTGGCCGGCCGTGTCAAGGAGAGTCAGGTGTACCTTCCGCCTTCCAACCTGAGGATGCAAAGGATTTTAGAAGGTAGTGGCTATAATCATGTTATAGAAAAAAAGCCAGCAGTTATTTTTTTAACTAACTCTCCTTTATTACTTTTTCTATCCCTGTGCTGGGTGATTTCAGGTCGCAGAGCTCTGGCCGTCTGTCAGATATGCTGTTAATGGCAGCATTCGGGGGACAGCTCGGAGACAGAGGCAGCATGGAGAACCTCAGTGTTGACAGAGCCATCGATACTGCAGGTTAGAACCTATGGTAAAGTGGTGGTGTTTGGCTGATCGCCTCATAAACGCTGACGAGATTATACAAGGCACAAAGTTAAAGATAAATACGTGACTAATTATTTACTGTACATGAAAATATTTAGCCCCACAAAGAAACGTGCAGTGATGTGGCTGTTGAAGTGGGCCAAAATATTGTTTGCAGTGGTCCCTCGGTTGTTTAACTACAGATCAGAAGATTATGATCTCAAATCCCAGGACTATTAAACTTCCATTGCTACACCCTTTTATAAGACCGTTGACCCTCATCTGCTTAGTGTAAAAATTGACATAAATGAATAATCTTTGATTAAGAGTGTCTGCAAATGTAATATATCTTAAAATACAGAAGTAATAATAGAAAATAAAGATTATTTTAACTTAACTTAGTGCTGAAGGTGGACTTCAATGAGTAACTGTTTCTTAACTGTACAGCACCTACTACTGGTGGGACCATGGTCTCAGGCAGTCCGGCGCGAGTGGTGTTCACCGTGGGCTCGCCACCCAGCGGAGGAACACCACCTCACACCTCTCGTTCAAGAAAATTCTCCGGTAGGTCAGGTTTTACCCTCTAGTCCTCTTTTTGTCCCTGCTTTTGTGCATCCCTGTGTTTACAAAATTAAAGAAATAAGTGACAAGTGAAAAAGCTTGTGTTTTTCTACTATTCTGTTATTAGAAAGCAATCTGAAACCGATAACTAGATCTGTGTAAAAATATCAATACAACTAACTATCGCATTATTTTTTTACAATAGTGTATTCTAAGTTTTGATATCTAAAAGTATTGAAATTATGTTTAGAACTGATTTACATTTACGGTAATATTTAATTAAGACCCTTAATGTGTCGCTGACACATACGGCAACAGTGGAAAAAAGGAGCCTTCCGCTATATATTTTTATTTATATCTTATCTTTTTTTTATATCGTCATATGTATTACATCTTATGTATTATGTATCGTAATCTGTATTACGACCTTGGGTGTTGGAAAGGCACTATACATTACTATATATTACTACTAATAACAGTTTCACTCATTCATAATATTTTGTAATTTATCCCCCAGCATGCTCCTCAAGCTCCGTCAGTCCTGTGGGCTCCCTTACTAGTCGTTTCCCTCAGACAGGCATGTGTTCAGATGGATTTGAGGTCTCATCCAGTCCCCGTTACAGTCTCACCGACCACATCTCAGCCAATTTAGAGGGCGCCGTCATGTTTGAGGCCCCCGAGCTCCCTGAAGAAACTCTAATGGAGGTACATATATGTGTGTCTTGAGTAGACTATTAACAAGTTAAACACATGGCATGTCAATTCCATACAGAGTGTGGGTGTAGTAATGATATTCTAAAGACTTGTTTATAAAGATATTAAATAAGTAAAACAAAGATTTCTGTCTCAATGATCGCATCAATGATCGTATGCTTAGAGGGAGAAATTATTTTTATTGTTTTATTTCTTATTTCCCACAACACTTTCAGAGCAAAATCGTGGAAAGGCAATACTTAGTCTTCTTAATATTCACATTCATAAAAAATTATGATGTGTTGTTGCACAAGACAATCAGCTAAGTGCTTCTCGACACGTTCTTTGTATCGGACATGCGAGGAGCGCACCCCCGAAATTGATGTTTTACTAATAAAAACATTGCGTGAGTGGCACAAAAATCATACCGCAAGTAATCTATAACAAGTGAAGGGATGGGATGTGCGTATTGGCTTTGCATTTGATGAACACAGCGGTGCATGTTAACAGCAACAACTCGTCGTTTTGTCTGTGAGGAGTCTGCCGTGCAAGTCCGCGTATATGTTGCTGCTGTAAAAAAAATTCTTTTATTTATACAACTGAACAATTGGGGGTTAAGAGCCTTGCTCAGGGGCCCAGCAGTGGCAACTTAGTGGTGCACTTAGTGCTGCACTACCACCTTCCACCACCCTATTGTAATCACAGTATTACATAACCAAGCTATTGTTATGGATACCACATATAGAACTGATATGGCTATGTCTTTCTACAGCAGGAGCACACGGACATTTTGCAGCGGCTCCGATTTATGCTGGAATTCGCTCGATGTATGGTTGAGGTGGCAGCATTGAGAAACAGAGAGGCCGGGCAAGCGGAACAGCCCTCAACCTGCCTGCATCAGCAGGAAAGCATCGTGGCCGACCAGATCAGCTCTTTGAGCCGCGAATGGAGGTACATACACACACATATATACGTACACAGAGTGCAATGAGAAATGTCCTAAAACTGGTGGCTCATATGTAAGAAATATAGAACATGACAGGATATGCCGTTATAAAAAAACAGTCAACAGCGACGGATTAGACAGGATATCCCAAAGTGGTTCATTCCTCTCATACCTCTGCAACATGTGCTCAGCAAATGCGCTACTAACCACCGTCTGACTGTACACCTTTTGCAAAGTATGCAAGAAGAATGTCAAGTCTAACAACGCACACATGCTTAGTTTTTAAACGATAAAGAGTCTTTAGTGTCCACGTTGTGAAAAATATTCCTTGGCTTCACGCAAACAACACACACACACAAAATCAATCAGTTACATCAAGCGCTAGACTCAAAAGATGATTATTAGTGAACTTTCATCATTGCCCATGGTTGCCTATACCGTCTTCCTGATGGCAACAATTAAAATCTCGCCTTAAAGAAGATACAGAAAGCCTTTTGCTTACTAAAGATCACTTGAATGCTTCTCTTGCACTTGTAATGAAATATTATTTTCTTTAGTTCAGCTAGATAAAGAATATTTCTTAGGGTGCTATATATATATATATATAGACATGGTAGTTACGCTGAGCAGTTGGTGCTGTACATGAAGACTGCGGAGCTCCTGTCCACTGCACTGCACACAGCCATGGAGGGCATCGAGCAGGGTAAACTATACCCCTCCACCACAGTCAAACAGGGTGAGCGACCTCATGGACATCTATTGTTAGTATTTGTAACCAGACTTTGATTAATATGTCATTGATATTTGGTTTGGTCTTCCCTTCCGCTTGGTCATTAGACTTAACGATGTGTACAAGTCGAGTGTTTCGTCATGCCGCTCGCTGAGATGCGCGTCTGGAGCGGTTCTTTTCCCGAAAGCACCGGCTGATGGACCACATCAACACCATCACTGCAGAGAGGCTCATCTTTAGCCACACTGTGCAAATGGTATAAAAAAAACAATTATTATTAATTAAATTATTATTAATGAACCTCATATTTTGTATTGTGGTGGAAATTGATCATTTTTTATTTTACCTCCACTTTTCAATTCCTCTTTGCTGAGTTCTCAAGATTTCTGTAACTGACCATAGACAAACGCATGAATTATTCATCATGTTATCATGTTTACATTTACAGCATTTGGCAGAGCGACTTACATTTATTTTTTTTACACATCTGAGCAATTAGGGGTTGAGGGCCTTGCTCAGGGGCCCACAGTGGTGGCTTGGTGGTGCTGGGAATCGAACCTCGATCTTTCTGGTATCAGTCCAACATCTTACCATCACTAAGCCACCACTTCCACTTGTTAATGTAGCTTTAGGTTATGTAAAGTATCCATAACTACAGGCAAGGAAATTTTTTGTTAAATTATTAAAAGTTATTAAAAACTTTGTTTTAACCGACTAATTAGGGAGTTAATTTGAAACGTTAATTTTTTTCGTGGCCTAAAAACGCAGTACATACAGTACAGTACTGTATATATCATACACAATATCTGCATACATATATGTGCCTGCTACGCACGTAAGTAAACAACATTGTTTAATTCTGGAACTAACAGACTTTGTTCTCGTATTAGTTTTTCTTTTTTGTTATTTTGAACAAAAAATTATTTTCTGTATTATTATCTGTATTCCCTAAAATCTCAGCATGATGTACTGTATGATCGTATTAGAATAACTGATTTTTGTGTCCTATAGGTGCAGGCTGCTGCTCTGGATGAGATGTTCCACCAGGGTGAGTCTTCAGTACAGCGCTACCACAAAGCCTTGCTGCTGATGGAGGGTCTATCGCTGCTCCTCACCGAGCAGGCCGACATCCTGAGTGTCAGCAAGTGTGAGTGTTTCCTATCGTACAGTCTTTTTCCTCCTACTTGTTCTAATGTAACATGACAGTAACTGTATTTTTTTGTTGTTTTTTTCACAGGTAAGCAGTGTATTGAGCGCCGACTCACTGCGCTTCAGTCAGGCCTTTGTGTATAGAGATTCAACCAAGTTCCTAGCATTTCTTTCCAACATTCCCTAAATACGCTTTTTGTCCATCTGTCTCGCTGCTTCTCCTTTTTTTTCACCGTCTAAGAAAATGAAGACTGACCTGATGGAGTTTTTAGTTACAGCCGTATTCATGAAGACAGTAGAGACAAAAGTGGGTATGGTCCTGAATCATGTTCTGTACATTTACATTTACTTTTACAGCATTTGGCAGATGACTTAAATATATTTAATTCATACAACTGAGCAATTGAGGGTTAGAGCCTTTGCTCAGGGGCCCAACAGTGGTAACACAGTGGTGCTGGGAATCGAACCCACAATCTCCTGGTTAGCAGCCCACACCTTCACCACTGAGCTACCACACAATCTAAACTTAGCTGCAGGCAATCAGATCAGACCTTCATGTTGACGTGGTGGTGGATTATTTTATTAATCCTGTTAAGATGCACTGTGGAAACATTCTTCAGCTTTATTTTGCATAGACATGACACTCTGTCTGGATTTCTTTAGTTCTGGGATTGTGCAATTACAGGTGAGAGATTTATCAGCAGCTGGATTCCATCTTACACTCTTAGAATGACAAAGGTATTAAACTGGGTCTTTCCTGCTCATTCGGCTGGTGCAGTTTTTGTAGCTTTAGTTTGCAGTGGTATGTAGTGACTCTTTAAAGCTTTTATCTATAAAAATAAGATCAACTTCATTTAACTGAATTTAGAATACACATTTCCCATGGAAACATTTTCATTTTACATTTTACCCTGCCTTGTATTACCCCACCCTTTATTACCCCACCTTATATTAACATTCCACCCTATTTTAACCCCACTCCATTTTATATTAACATATCCCACCCTATTTTTACCCCACCCTACATTTCTATCCCAACCCTATAGTTTTCCACCTAATATTAACCTCACCCTACATTTCCTTACCCCATATGAACCTTACCCTACTTTATATTACCACACCCCATATTGCCCCTATCTATATCAACATATCCATCCCACATTATCTCATTCCACACCACTCATTACACTGCCCTATATAAACTTGCCCCACCCCATGTTCACTTATCCCACCCTGAAATTACCTTACGTCATATCAACTTACCACAGCCTGTATTGAACCTTACCCCTCTTTATATTACACCACGTCATATTTGCCACCACCCCATGAAAGACATTAGTACTATAAGTAAAAGTATCAGTTGCAACTCCATATTTTAAATCATATTTTTCTAGCTACTTTTAATATCCGAACGTCACTCATGAAGGGTAAAATACGAACTCCCCAGTTAATTTTTGTATTTTCTTGTACTTTATTTTCCCCTTTTAGCAACAAGAAATGTCACAAACCAAAAAAAAAAAAGAACAAACCAATTACACCAATTATGGCTTACACCATGATGCTTACATGGAGTTTTGTTGCATTATTTCATTTGGGAATAGATTATAAACATAATATCACACAGACATTTATTCATATATAAGATTCCTTCTTGCCCAAAGAAATGATGACTAGCATCATCTTGAACTAAAAACTAGTATGATCATTGTCCTGTGTGATGCTGTTGGATATCTACAGTCCCTGTCTATTTTCCCAATTTTAATCCGCTCATAAAAAAAAAAAACAAGTGCAAAATGAACCCGTATCCCTTACAGTTTAATGTCATTTACTGAAAATTAAACTTAACATATTATGTTAATCAGATTTTGGTTCAAAATCCTGGTTTTAATTTAGAAATAAACGTTGTGTAAGTTTTAACTGGTATCCATAAATCTCTTGCTGAAACAGAAGTCATACATAAAAACAGATATATTTCAATAGCTTATTTGGTACGATCCAGGTCACATGGTACTCATCCCTATCAGTCCATTTTTTTATTACCAGTCAGGTTGTGTGTAGCACTTTAAGGAACGCTTACGAAGATTGTCCACTTTGTTTCCAAATTACAGACTGAAAAAAAAAAATCTGAGATCTGAACGTCTTTTGATTTATTTCCCTCCTTTTATCTTTTTATCTCCTGTTAAAATGCGTGTAGGAGTGACAGACGACAAATACAGAAAACCCTACAAAGTTTTTGACTAATGTTGGTATTAGTTTTAGAGAAATCTTGCATAGTATAGCGTGCAGCAGGCCCTGCGCTAAAAGACTTTCAAAGACTACGATTTCTTGTAGTTTCACGCAAATTTGCGACTCCCCCCCCCCCCCAAATTTAATGCACAGTTTTTCGAATAAACGAAAGAGGTAGTTGTAGCATGTTGTTTTTGACATGCGGAGTTTGTGCCCTGGGAACAGAAGATGCTGTCCTCACTCTTAATACGCTGCATGAGGACTCTGGCATGCGACGTTTTCGTGCGAGATTTTTTTTGTTGTTGTTTGTGTGTGTTTTTGCTGAATGCTTTTACAACTATTCATGTAGGCTGGGTGGTGTGGATTTGTGTGTCAGATAGAAGTAAAATCTATTTTTAAAATGTGCCTTTTGAAAAAAAAATGTAAACACTGAAAAACGTTTTGTTGCGTTTGTTATTTTCTAGTAAAAAGTTTGATGATTGTGTTTGGTTTGCCTGTTGTGTGTTTAGATACTTGCTTAAGTACAGGCCTTTTTCCATCAGTGTGTGTTAGTGTGTTTGGATTGTGCTGTGTGTTAAAAGAGGGTGTAAGATGGTTAGTATATGCCATAAACAATGGTTTTATGTCATAGTTATATGTTTTGTTTTGGGGTTTTTTTTTTTAATGGAAAAGACCAGTTACAGTATGAATCCAACAACAGTTCTGATTTCACAAATGCTGGGATGGTTTTTTGATGATTTTTCTACTTTTGTGTTACATTTTGTTTCTATTCTTTAATCGTTAACATTGCACCCTTTTAAGTTAATGCTAAATTATCCAAATATTTAATCAATTCAACGTCGTGTCCTGCGTCTTTATCTCTTGTGCTGCTGCTGCTGTGACACTAAACCTAAATTACACCAATTGTCTATTTGTAAAAATTACCCTCTCCATGTCCACGCATACAGACCACAGACGAGACAAGTCTTTACCCTGAACCTTAATCTTAAGTACTACATGTAAATAAAGATTGTAAATTAAGTTATTGCTCTAAACATGTAAATACGACATTCGAGTGCATGAAGACATGCTGTTCTCTTGCCCCATCACAGACAGAGAAATAATTAATCTTCTCCCAGTGGTCACTACACCGTCATTCACTCTGTAGTAAGTTACAAAAATGTGCAAATTGTTTCCATGTCAATATAAAGGTGTATTTTATTTTTTTTTTTTTTTGCTTTTAAGGGTACAACAAAAATAAATGAAAAAAATATATATAAGAATGTGTGTTCTGTTTTTGTGTGCTTTTTCTGATGCTTTTGAGCCTTCTTTCAGAATGACATGCAACAAGAGTTTGTTTAATTAATAATAATATATATGAACTGAACATTTGTTCAGGTTTCCACACAGACAAAATGACCGCTGACAGAAAATTACCACATCTAAACTTAATAAACAGTTTAGTCTGTTACATAAGCACTGACTGACGCACTTACGTATGTCGGCCAATTTTCTTAATTTAAACAAAAAGGGACATCAAATTACCATCACATACAAAATCAAGTGTGGCAAAGCTTTCACCAGATTCTAAAAAAGGCGAAGCAAATTACTCAGTCGGTGGCGGTTTTATTGTCAAGGATTTGTGCCCATTCTCCGTGGTGGATAACACAGGGTTTCACACACCGTTGCAGGTGCTTGAGCCGAGGTACAGTGTGTCCTTACGGCGTTATTTAAGTGTATTTCATAATTGTGATAATAATCTGACGTTTTGATGTTTCATTCAGAGCTTCTTCATCCTGAACACAACTTTATTAATAAAAGAAAAATTATAAAACCAACTCATCTTTTTTAAGATGAATAATATTGTCATACAGAAATTGCAACTATAGACAAATACCATTGAAACTTCAATTCTGGTTAAAATGTAAAGAAGCATTTACACAGCGGAAGAATTATAAAATAGGGTAGATTAAAAAACAATTCTGGAATCGGATCGTGACTCCCAGAATCGAAATCAGATCGGATTGCCATAGAATTAGTAAATACACAAACTCAAGACATTAGACATGTAATACTACTACAACCTTCTGAAAAAGTTGGAATGTTTTTATTTTGTTTGTATTTTTTTAATAAAATGAAAACTAAAAGACCTTTAAATCCTGATCCAACATTGTATTTTCAATAGAACATAGATACCATAAATATAGACACTTCATATAGACACTTTTATATAAGGCGTGATTAGTTAATTACTTAGATTACTTAATTCATGTGAAGTGTATTTTTTACTGTTTAATAACAATCTGTGTATAAACCCTGAGAAAGTGGTGGCTCATGGTTAAGGTGTTGGATTGCCAACCCGAAGATTGTGGGTTTCGATTCCCAACTTCACCAAGCCACCACTGTTGGGGCCCCTGAGCAAGGCCCTTAACCCCCAATTGCTCAGTTGTATAAATGAGATGAATGTAAGTCGCTCTGGGTAAGAGCGTCTGCCAAATGCTGCAAATGTAAATGTATACACTGTATATAACCTCTCCAAACAGTGTTGGGTGTAACTAGTTACATGTAATGGAGTTACATAATTTAAATACAAAATAAATGTCATTAATTTGTTATAGATACTTAGAATAAAATGTGTAATTTAATTACAGTTACTTAGAAATTTGTTAAAGATTACAAAAAGCTTTAGGATACTACACCCTGTCCGAGAGATTTACCCTTTCCTGGTATAAATGTTGAAAATATCAATTAGAAACCTAAAACAAATTAAAAAGTAATCAAATTAATCCCTAATTTTACTTTTTAAAAAGTTACACTTGTATTATTAAATTTTAATCTGTAATCTTCCCAAAACTGACAATAACAAGTAATTCCATTAAAAAAAAAACAATTAAACATAATTTCAAAAACATATACAACTGTGTGAACTTTAATGTTTAATGTTTTTAATTGTTCATTCTAATGCTTAATTTTTTTCATAAAATACACAAGGAATCGGTATATCTACTACGCATGCGCACAACGCTGTTAAGGCGACCTTTTTTCAAGTTCTCGCGATACTTTGCGTGCGGTTAGAGTTCACCGCTCCATGTGCGCGTGTGTCTTCCAACAGGAAGGCATTCCGGAACATATGCGCTTCAAAATATAAAACGATCTTTTTTTTAAAAAAAAAAGGTGAATAAAAATAAGGAAGATTTAAAAATGAGCTTTTCGAGTTTGTTAAGTTGTTGAGATGCTCAAATTTAGTCAGATGATCAGCGTTCTCAGCAAAGAGCGTTTGAAGTCAGCTGTTAAACCCGAAGGTTAGCTTTTTAACATTGCATAAAACAGTAAATTAAAACATTACTTTTAATTAAAGACGTGTCTTTATTGTGTGTGTGTGTTTTTTTAACACAGGTTGGTACAGGATAGAAGGGTTTCGTGGACTTTGTTTGCAAGTCAGGAAGATGTCCGAGGAGGAAAATCAGAATCACAGCAACAAGGCAAAGCTGAAGAGAGTTCCGGAGAGCAGAGAGCCGGAGAATGACGCCAAAAAACTAAAAACAGACGACGAAAAGAAGGAAGACGAGAAAAGATTCCCGAAAAGAAAAGTTATCCTTCTTATGGCTTATTCAGGCAAAGGATATTATGGAATGCAGGCAAGATGCTAATGTTTATTGCAGACCAGGCGTTTAAGGGTCAATGTATGCGTCGCTGGAAAACAGCGTCATTAATAAATTTGCATATTCATGACGTCATGAGATGAGATTTATTTTCGTTACAAGGCAACGAAATGCAGTTAGCATCGAACCAGCAGTGCAGCATAAACATATGGACAGATATATAAATATATATGCACATTTTTTATTTTATTTTATTCAGCATTCAATAGACATCCTTTTTCAAAGCAACTTGCATTTTTCTTTTTTATAAAACTTTGAGGGTTAAAAATTGAGGGTTAAGGGCCTCGCTCCAGGGCCCAACAGTGGCAACACAGTGCTTTGGATCGAACCCTGATCTTCCATTTAGCAATTCAGCACCTGGAGATTGGTATATGAACGTCCATTTGAAAGCCAGGTGTGTTTGGCTTAAATACATTAATTGTGTCCGCAGTGTTTAGAGGAAAGACAGTAACATAAAAGAAGTTATTCCAGGATGTGTCTAAAATTAGACACAGAGATAATTGTAGAGATCTAAAATGATTGCTTTAAAAGAAAAGTCCAGAAATTCACCTCATCTAGAATTAGTAAGACTGTTGCTTTTTTTTAAAAAAAAACATTGTTAGCTAAAATATATATAGATTTTTTGTTGTTGTTGTTGTTTTTGATTAGAGGAATCCTGGAAATTCCCAGTTTAAAACAATCGAGGATGAACTGGTGTCTGCGCTCGTCAAAGCTGGCTGTATTCCTGAAAATCACGGCGATGATATGAAGAAGATGTCT
Organism: Bagarius yarrelli; assembly: GCA_005784505.1. Taxonomy (NCBI): domain Eukaryota; kingdom Metazoa; phylum Chordata; class Actinopteri; order Siluriformes; family Sisoridae; genus Bagarius; species Bagarius yarrelli. The sequence goes on along the minus strand of VCAZ01000019.1, from coordinate 3,954,422 downwards.
TTCCAGAGATGTGCCAGAACTGACAAGGTGAGGGCAGGAAGCTGCAAAGCAAAAAGGGCAAAAGATTTACATTTAATTTTCAGAACCATTTCATAGGAACTTTAACTCAGGAATTTCCAAGTCGGAAACTTAACAGGAATTAATGGGAATTTATTTGAATAATTAGAAATTTCTATAAACTGTATACTAACAAAAAAAATACCGACATGCAAGCAAGTTAATGTACATTTTAAAAATGAGATGACGGGTGTGTTGCCTAGAGGAATGCAGGGTGCATGTGGAAGTGTGGCCTCGACAGCCCTGCGATGCTGTGTGCATGTGATTGCGGAATACGCAGGCTAAAAATTCAAGTGAAATTACATTTAATCTGAATGTTTAAACCAGGATTATGCTTCAAGATTTTTTTGGATCATAAAGTACCTTAAGATTCCCACCTCTAGTGGTATACAATATATTATACATAGCAGGCATTTCTGCCCAGTCTGTATAGTGGATTGATGTAGAATGAGTAAAATGGTTATGCAATGGAATAAACATTTTTGGTTATATAGAAAATGTTTTGGGGTGGGAACCGAAATTCTGCTGCATCACACCTTGCTGTTATTTTTCTGTTCACCTCACCTCTGTGTTTTATTCTGTATATAATAAGGGAAACCACCTGGCCATCCATATGTCCATCCATCCATCTTTCTATTGTCTATACCTGCTTATTCTTAATCAGGCTCACGGGGATCTGCTGGAGTCTGTTCCAGCTTTCATTCGCAGGGCCAGATACAGACAAACAAATATAATGAGAGAATTTAGTCATAATCCTTAGTAGTTTTATACAACTCCAGGGTTTGTATGATTATATTATAATAAGTTAACATAATGTGCCACAAGTACATATGCATTTCAAAATAAAAGTACCAATGCATTAAATAGATCATAGAAGTTACAGTGACCATGATTTGCCTTTTGATTATTGTACAGGGTGTTTCTGCTGCTGGACAGGTCGTGTCCCTAAAGCTGTGGTTAATTGAGAACATTCTGGAAAAGCTCAACTCTCATCTTCCTCCACAGATCAGAGTTTTGGGTGAGGCGGCTGTTCCGAAAGTTTTTATTTATCCATGTGTTTGTATATTACTGGATTTGATAGAAGGTCTTTTCTGACAGGTTGGAAGAGAGTCACAGGAGGCTTCAACTCCAAAAACAACTGCGATGCCAGGACCTACTCGTACATGCTCCCCTCTATAGCATTCTCTCCTAAAGACACTGATCAAGAGGACACGTCATTTTGCTTGGACCCCGAGACACTTCAAAAGGTTAACAAGCTCTTTGCGCTTTACAAAGGAACCCACAATTTTCACAACTTCACATCACAGAAGGGCCCTCGGGACCCGAGCGCTAAGCGCTACATTACGCAAATGTCCTGTGGAGAACCGTTTGTCAGGCAGGGGGCGGAGTTTGCTGTGATCACAGTACGAGGTCAAAGCTTCATGATGCACCAAATTCGCAAGATGATCGGATTGGTTATTGCTGTAGTGAAGGGATACGCGCAGGAGGAGATCATAGAAAGGAGCTGGGGTGAGGAGAAGGTCGATGTGCCCAAAGCTCCTGGACTCGGCCTGGTGTTGGAGCGTGTGCACTTTGACCGGTACAACAAGCGCTTCGGAGGAGACGGACTTCACGAGACGCTGGAGTGGGAGCAAGAAGAGGCCGCAATCGCTGCCTTCAAGGAAGCACACATTTACCCCAGTATAGTGGAGACAGAGTGCGAGGAGAAATCGATGATCAGCTGGATGAGCACATTGTTCATTCATGATTTTAACGCCACGTCCAGTGGCAAGCAAGACAACAAGGTGTGTAAAGAGGATTTTTTATGTTTTTAAAAAATGTGTACCCTTTGTTTGTTTTTGTTTTTTGATGTAATATAATGCTACACTTAATTGGTCAAAAAATCCATACTAATTTGCCCAACAGCAAGAAGGCCTGGGTTCGATTCCAGGACAGGACAGGTTCTCCATGTGCTCCGGGTACTCCGGTTTCTTCCCACAGTCTAAAAGCATGTATGTTAGGTAGATTGGTAATTCTAAATTGCCCATAGGTGTGTGTGTGTGTGTGTGTGTTGCCCTTTTGATGGACTGGCGACCTGTTCAGGGTGTACCCCTCCTGCTCTTCACCCTTTCAGAGACGACTGGAATAGACTCCAGCAGATATTAATGTGCTCATTAATGTTTCATGAAAATAGAATTACAATAAAAATACATCCTGTCCAGGTAGGTAAGGACAAATATACATAAATATTTTGATAAAGGGTTTTTCTACAAATATCGGTACTTTTATTGTCATTTCAACAATGTATAAATGGTTATACATTATTTGTAGGACAGTAATGTCACATAAAATAACAAATGGGAAGATCAGACTGAAAAAAACAGCAGGATTAAAGACTGGACTGTCTTAACTACATAAAGTGCAGTGAGCAACCTGGCACACCAAAGATCTACATTAATATAGGGAAGTTCTAAGGAGTGTAGATGTTGGGTTAGTGTGATAGGGTTAAAGATTCACGCAGACATTTTACACCAATAAATTGAAATATTAAAAGAAACAAATTAGATGACTTTTATGCCCAGAAATTGTGTGTGAGAAACGTGTAATATTTCACTATAATGGGTTGATTTTATTTTTTTTTTTCTCTTTTTCTTTAGGATGAAGATGAAGCTGGAAATGTTTCAGACTGAGACGTCTAAAAAAAACTGGTTTTGTTTTTTCTCTCTTTTTTTCATGTTCATGTTTTCAGTATTACCCTTTTGGAATTAAAAGCTTTTTTTTTTATTTGCTGTTGGCTTTGTATTATATTTTATCCTGTCATATGTTATACAATATATAAATTAAATATGAAATTCGATCTCATTTTCACTTGTCATAATGTCACTGTTGTAGGCAGTATTTCTCCATTAGGGGTGGTTATGAATGAAGAAGTGGGTAGGTGGGTTGGGTAGATTGGGAGGTAGATAGATTGTGAGATGACTGGGAAGTAGTAGCACAGTGCTTGATGCATCAGGCTGATAATTTGATGATCATAGGTTAAGTCCCACTCCGCCAAGCTGCCACTGCTTGGCCTTTAAGCACATCCTGTCTCTTAACTGCTCAGATGGATAAAAATGAGATGGATTAGAGCATCTGCCAGATGTTGTAGGTGTTAAAAGATTGAGACTTTACCTTAACAAACTTATTATAGGATTTAGATAAAATTATAATAACAGTAATAAGTAATACTAATTAATACATTTTATTTCTTTAAAACATTAACTATGCTATAACATCCACTAATTGAAAAAAATAAAATTGTAATAAAAACCTATTAATCACTATTAATAATAAATAAAAAATAATGTAAAAATTTTTGGACCGCATTCTGTTCTCCGGCCGCACGGGGGCGATATTTACACTCTGAACCTTGGCGCGTGCTTCTTCACCAGCAACACACCTCGCAATATGGCGCCGTCCAAAAAACGCAACGTGAATTCGAGCGACTGTGAAAAGTCTCAAACTTCATATAAACAGACCATAAACACAAAAACAGAGCTCATACTACAAAGCAGAAAACATGCGAACAGTATTTTTGACATGCTGGAGTATTTACAGGTACGTTTTACTCGGTTTTAGACGCGCCATTTGTTTTTTCCATTGGTTTTGTGTAGACTGTTTTTTGGTCCTCTTTCGCAGTCAGAAAAGGAGAAAGAAGTCGTTTTTGCCATCGCAGCCTGTCAGAAGTTGTTCTGTGAGTTAATAGAGAGAGGAGAGCTGTATGTCGGCGAGCTGCCCGAGGAAGAGGAGCTTCAGCAAGGTGAATGTAGCTTTAGGTTAAAGATCAGTCATTAATGAAGGGCTGTAAAAGAGCAAACACACACACACACAGGGGCATCTTGGATTGTTTTTACTGCTTATTATTATTATAAATCATGCACAAGTTACCTCAATCCAAGAACACAGTCATATCAGTAGCACCTTTAACAATGGACAGTGTCTCAAAGCTGCTTTACACAGAATACAGTAAGAATAAAAAAGTGTAAGTTTGTCCCTAATGAAGAAGCCGGTGGCGACTGTGGCAAGGAAAAACGTCCTGAGATAAAGTAATGGAAACCGTGAGAGGAACCAGACTCGATATGGAACCCATCCTCATCTGACAGACACAGAATGTCTGTTTACAGCTAATGATCATGGTGATCAAATGTCATTTAACTAGCCTTTGGGTTAGTGGAGCAGAATGAGTCCTAGTCCGTCCTCGAAGCGCCTTGAATTCAAGGAAAAGGGCAGGAAACTGGTTAGTGGTACCTCATGGGCAATTTTAACTTTCCAAGAGAGAGGAAGATGTGGATTATTAAGTGTATTGTTGGGGACTCCAGCAAGACCCGCTATGGCAGTAAATCTAAAAGGGACAGGCAGAAGGTAACACAGACACGAGGGATCTCTGAGATAAGAGCCGGCCCACCACACCACCGTCATACACACCTGAGTGAATGTGTAATAGTACAAACATCCCAGTTCACCAAACACTCTATATCCATCATCCCTCCAGTTCTGCCCCTTTATCTAGTAAAAAAAACCTACAGATTAAAGTACATTATAATATATAAAAGGGGTAAGTGTTGTTAAGGTGGAAGCGGGTTGAGGGGCTGTCTCAAAAAAGCATCTAAGCAGTGCTGAGATTTAAACTCAAAGCCTTCTTAAAGAAATGTACAGCATTTGGCAACCCTGAGCAATTAAACTTTGGGGGCCTTGTTCCAGCTGTTCTGAAGCAGTAATACAGCATCCATTTTGATTCTATTAATTCAGATTAGTTTTATCTTACCAGGAGAGCGGGGTGCAGATGAAAAGTACCACATATTTACAAGACATCGTTATAACAGCTGTGTGGAGCTCCTGCTGGAAAACATCAGCCATGACTCTTACCAAGTAAAGGTAATAATCTCTAGGATTTATTTCCTCGCTCAGCATCTTGCGGGGACGTTTTCTTACGTTTGTTGTGTGTTTGTGATGACAGGAGAGCGCCCTCTGTGCTATCATGAAATTCGCCGCCGCCGAGGGGAAGCGTCCGCTGCAGAAACAGGACTGGAGTCAGCATTACAGTTTTCCTAAAGCGCTAACATCAGTGAGTCTTATTATATATAACGAGCTTTACATTCTTATAAAATGTGTATGGTGTGTTTTACTTTATCTACATTTACATGTCTGGCATTTGGCCAACACATTTATCCGCGTGAGTGACTTATAATTCTCTCATTTATCTAACTGAGCAGTGAGGTTAAGGGCCTTGCTCGGGGGCCCAACAGTGGCATCTTAGTGGTTTTAGTGCTTAGTGGAATTGAACCCACTTCCCCCCACCCACTACTATAATCCTTTCTGTCAAATTCTTCAATCTGATTGGTCAGATATTGTTAATTTATTTCCTGTAATAGCAGCATTGTCAGAATTGTTAAATTCTGTGTGTGTGTGTGTGTGTGTGTGTGTAGGGATTGGTGTGGGCTCTTCTCTCGGAGAAGGAGGACATGGCTCTGCTGATCTCCAGGTTTCAGGAATTTCTAGAGATGGATGATGTGCGCTACTATGTCATGAATTCGGTGCGAGACAACATACACAGAGTGATGGAGCGACACAAACGGGTGTGTATTGGTGTATTGGGTGGACCTGCTTATCAATTAAACTTATTAAATGTTCTCTTAAATTCTCTCTTTTTCTCCAGCCCTTTCTGGCTTTCTACCTTGCTTCTTTTCCTCTATTAAGCCATTTTCTGACCTTTTTTCCTCCCTCGTTTATTCTATTCTAACCTTTTTCCCTGATCACTTGATTCATTACCTTCTTTTTTTCTATCTTTTGCCCATATCTGACCTCCTCTGCCACTTCTGCTTTCTTTATTTTATTACCTTCTCCCTATGCTTGTTTCCTTGATTGCTGTGACTGCTTCTGTCTCTTCCTCTCCCTCTCTCTCTCTCTCTCTCTCACACACACACACTCTCTCAGCAAATACACTTTAAAAGTCGACAGAAGTGTATATGCATTGCTAGGAAACTCTTAAAGTCTTTGCACACCGGAGTCTGAAATTTTTGTATGCGTTTTTTATATCAGTTTTCCTACACACTTGTCGGAGATTCTACATTTATTTCAGGATGTCAGTGAATCAGTTTCATACATTGCTAGTGACACCAGAGCTACATATTAACACAGAAGACCACCAGCTGATCCTAAACATTGAAACCAGCATACAATGGGCTACAGCGGCGGTTCGCCATTCTGGATTTTGGCTTTCGTATATTTTTGCTGCGAATACGAAAAATGCAAATGGAGCCTGGTCCGAATTTTTTAATGTTAGACGAAAGTTGAGGCATTGACACAACCTCAGGTCATAATTATTTTTAACCTGTGGAAATTTCGGGCTTAGTGTGCAAAAACCTTCTGTTGTTTAAGGAAGGAGTTGGGAGCGGGTACGTACTATTGACTGTATGTGTATTTGTCAGTAATTGGTTACCTGTCATGTCCCCGGGATATTTTAGGCAGAGATGCCTGTTTACCAAAACAATGTACTAACGCTGCTTACGAACATCACCATGCCATCCCAAAGTTCAGAAATCACCAACTTCCTGACCAAGCAGGAGGGTGAGTCCCAATTTACTGCATCATTAGTATTTATCACAAAGTGCATTTTTAACACACTAAACACTCCCAACACCTTTTACAGCCAAATATGAAGACTGGAAAGCAGCCAAATTAAAAGTGAGTGTAAATCTTCACTAAGAGCTGTGTTGTGGATAAAGTTGTACAGAATGTCACGAGTAACTGACCTTATAAATTTCTCTATGGTGTAGGAGCACAAGCGCGCGTTTGAGCTGATGTGGCTGACCTTCCTAAAGTACAAGGTGACAAAATCTCTCCTAACCACCAGACGGCCGTGCTAACCAGCAGGTGGATGGGGATGAATGTGGTTTAATCAGGATTTCTGTTTTCCTGCAGTTACCCATGAGCATGTATAAAAAGGTGCTGGTCATCCTGCATGACTCGATCCTGCCCCACATGAGTGACCCCACGCTGATGATCGACTTCCTGACTGCGGCGTATGACGTCGGTGAGTCGGTCCAGATCATTCTTATCTTTTATATTTAAGAATGTTATTGGTCCAATTTTAAGGGAAGATTGTGCTGGTATTAATCCTTTATTTCTCGTAACTCATTCTTCGTTCTGCACTTCATTCTTCTTTCTGACTTCCTTTTCTTTTCACACCGTCTTTCCATTTTCATTAAGAGCTGTGCATTGACCTGTGACCTCGATATTTTTCTTAGTTTTTTCTTTCTTTCATCCTCCCTCTCTATCTTGTTTTGGTTTTTTAATGCTTTTTCAGTTTTAATTCACTCTCCCTCTCTCTCTGGCTTTCCTGCACTCTCTCTTTTGCTCTCCTTTACATTTTTTTCCTTCTGTCCTTCATATTCTCTGTTTTGTTTTTTCTCTCTTTTCTTGTTCTGTTTTTTTTTTGGTTCTGTTTCTCCCCTTAGTTATCTTTTACTGTCTATTTCGTTCTTTCTCTTTTTTGTTTTTTTTTGTTTTTGCTCTCTTTTGTTCTGTCAGTCTTTCATTCTCTTTTGTTCTCTTTTTTGTTCTCTCTCTTTCTGTTTTTGTTCTCTCTCTCTTTCATTCTCTCTTTTGTTCTGTCCGTCTCTTGTTTTCTCTTGTTCTCTCTCTTTCTTTTATTCTTCTTTTTTTTTTTTTGTCTGTTACTAACTATCCTCCTTGTGTGTTGGACTTTAGGTGGCGCCATCAGTTTACTAGCTCTGAATGGCCTTTTTGTCCTCATCCATGAGCACAACCTGTAAGTACAAACAAAAATCCTGTAAATATGTTACAGTCGTGCTTTATCACAAAATTCCGTCAGCACATCTTTCCTCTTTTATAAAACAGAGAATATCCTGATTTTTACAAGAAGCTGTATAATCTACTGGATCCTTCAGTCTTTCATGTCAAGTACAAAGCACGATTTTTCCACCTGACCAACATCTTCCTGTCCTCAAGGTAAATCTAGACTGCTCTGCTGTGTGTTTGTTTATATATGAAGTACACACTCATATGTGTGGCTTTGGCTTTTTCTTTCACACAGCCATCTACCAGTTTACCTCGTAGCAGCATTCATCAAGCGCCTGTCTCGGCTCGCCTTGACCGCACCGCCGACCAGCTTGCTTATGATACTGCCTTTTATCTGTAACCTGATTCGTAGACATCCGTCATGCAGAGTCCTCATCCACAGACCCAGTGCTGCTGACGGTACGCCATTAACCGAATAGCACTAATCATGATAAATGCAAAAAAAATTGTTTAGCGAGGGGGAAAAAGACATTTTTCAATTGTATTTTTCTAGAGACCTGTACTGATCCGTATGTGATGGAGGAGGAGGACCCTGCACAGTGCCACGCCCTTGAGAGCAGTCTGTGGGAAATTAAGGTAGGTTTTATATGAAATAATGCATTATAATTAGCTTTGAGAAATATTTGAATACAATTTTGTGCCTTATGTGGAAAAAAAAGTTTTACACACAACCACCGTTTATTAACCCTTGTTAATTTATCAGACTCTGCAAAATCATTACCATCCAGATGTTTCTAAAGCAGCCAAAGCAATAAACCAAGCTCTACCCGAGCCTGAGGATGATATCAGCCAGCTGCTTGAACTTTCCACTTTTGAGGTATGTACCAAATGCAAAACCTAAACAATGAGCTCGAGTTCTGTTTCTTCTGCCTTAACGTTTCGTTTGTTTCTGTAGTTAATGGAACGAGACCTGAAAAGTCAAAGTCAGTCTGTGCCACTCGAGTTTGATTCAGCTACCGGTCTGCTTCAGAGTCCCAGAGAGCTGCTGGGCCTCCACTTCTCTCTGGAGTAGCCAATACTACTGTAAAAGGATCTACATTATAATGTTTGTCTAATTCTCTCTCTGTCTCATTTATTTTTTATTTGCTAACTTCAACATGCAGAAAGGAAGTCTAATAAATAAAAACTTTTACTTGTGAAGATGTGACTTAATCTCAAATGAAGAGGAGGACTTGTAGTCCATGAATAGAGGGCTAGATAAATGGATGGATGGATAGATATAGATAGATGGATGGATAGATAGCTGGATAGACAGACAGCTGGATAGACAGACAGATAGACACAGAGACAGACAGGTACATAGCAACGAAATGCTGTTTAGAAACCACCAAAAGAGCAAATGAACAAGTGCAGATAAATATGCATGTATGTACGTTAACTGCAAGCTGGTGAAGTGTAGTTACAAGAATCATAGAGAGGTTCTTACAAAAGATCTCAAATCTAAATATTCTGGGTTATTATCAGAGGTAGGCAGTCCATGATCAAAAGCTTGGAGAATACCAAACTGGAACTGTTGTGTCCATGATGTGTGGTCTATGATTTCATCATGTTTATTGTTCCTGGGACTCCAGATCCAATGCAAAAAATTAGACTAGGATACAGCTTTTCCTGGAGATTATAAAAAGTGGAAACAGAAATAGGGTTCATCAGATGAGGAAATACATAAGCAGGACTATTGAATACTTGGGTCACGATGAATTATGAGACAAAAAGAAATAGTCTGTGCCGTGTTGAAACAATTAGCCAGCAAGTCAGAATTTTGACTTTTTTAATTGAATAATTTAGAATTTTATATTATTACAACTTTTTAAAATTGGACTGGGTTCCATATAATACATACAATAATTACAGGAATCGACAATGTAGGCTTTAAGACACCAAATACATGGCTTCCCCTCCGCGCCTGTAGGTGGCAGTAATGCGACAAAACGCAATGAGGAACGACTACAGAACGAGCCGCATGAACGAAAGCGTTACCGGGCGTAAAAGTGACACACTGTAGAGAATAACGAGTTTATAATGTCTGCTGAAATGTTAGCCAAGATTCCGGAAGCGGATATCGACCCGAACGGCGTGTTTAAATACGTGCTCATTCGAGTGCACAGCAAAACCGACGAGTCGTATGTGGACATAGTGCGCGGCTACGCGTGGGCCGAGTATCACGGTACGGAGCTCAGGTTTATTACACACACTGAGTGATATTGAACAACATTCTCTCATTAAATATCTAACACACATTACAACGGCGTTCTAGTGCCACGTTTAAAATAAGTTGTTAATATATGTTAAAATTACGAGAATAAGGTCGTCACAATACGGAATTAAACTCCCAGAATGCTCACCACGTGATTTCCGGTTAGAGCCTCAGGTGAAAGATGGTCATGTTTTAAAGTAACCCGTTTATTAGTCACTACAACAGTTAGTTATTCGTGGTTAGTATGTTGAATGTTTATAGTATATAAAGATGTGGTTTATTTTGCATTCACGCACAAGACTAATAAAGAACCGCAATAGTTTGGTGACCGGATCAGCCTCCATCAAGCTCAACTGTCATAGCCGTGGGCGGGGCGATCACCTGTATGTAAAATTAACGAATGCTGATTGGTTGCTGTGCAGAAAAGCGACAAGTGTTTTTTTTTAAATATGTATATTAATGGTTAATATTTAAAAATATTGTTACTTTAGTCCGGGTGTCCATTTTACTTACTATAACTCTGTCCTGATGCACCTTAAAAAAGCGAATAATTTCCTCATTGAAGGCTTAGTGGTTAGCGCTGTTTCCTCACAGCAAGAATGTGCAGGTTCGATTTCCAGGCAGGGGTCATTCTGTGTGGAGTTTGTATGTTCTTCCCGTGCTTGCATGGGTTTACCCCGGGTACTCCGGTTTCCTCCAGCATTTTACGAACGTTAGGTTGATTCTAAATTGTCCATAGAAGTGAGTGTGGCCCTGTGATGGACTGGTGACCTGTCCAGGGTGTACCCCTCCTGCCTTTCGCCCTTTCAGAGGTGGCTGGGATAGACTCCTTCTGCTCCCTGTGACCACGAGTTAGGGAATAAGCAGGTATAGAAGATTCTACCGAAATCTACCGAAAATAGTATTTAACCAAAACTTTTACATTCAAAATTGCAAATCCACATTTTTCACAAAATATCATGATTTTAATCTCATAATTTTATTTATTTATTTTTTTCTAAAAAAGGACACTGAAGCACCGCCATTAAATACAGGGGTATTTGGGTGGAAAAACGATAAAGACCCTAAGTTACCCTGACTACAAAGTTACCCTACCCTACCTAATTTTTTAATAGCCACTAATTGCATTAAAAGAATTCCATTAAAAATTGACTATTGCATTGCCATTGAAAGGTGTTTTTAGTTTTTTAATTTCTTTTTTCAAGTTTCAAAAAATTAGTGGACTATTTTTATAAAGAAAAATAGTCAACAACACAACCGTGTGATGCTTTTACCACCTACAAGTGAATTATTTCACAGTACTTATACCTAACGTGTCAACATTTTTTAAATCTGATTATTATTTTATATAATTAATTACTTAATTGTACAAGTAATTTTTTATCCTTTAGGTTTTAGCAGCATTATGAGGTCTTTCCTTTACCATTCTTTCATTTTGAAATAAAATTAATAAGGTCCTTCATCCCTTAACAGCTTTACAGCCACTTGATAAAAAAAAAATAATTATGCCAATTATATATATATAATGTCTATGTCTCTATATGTATATATATATAGTATATATATATATATATATATATATATATATATATATATATATATATATATGTCTATATGTATATGTATATATATATATATATATATGTGTGTATGTGTGTATGTTGTATGTATGTGTATATATATATATATATATATATATATATGTGTGTCTCCTGTGTGAGTAGTTATATCGATATTTTTGACCAATCAGATTAGACTAGTGCTGTGGTGTAGAAAATTGTCTAAAGGTGCATACAGAAAAATCAGCCATTCGGTTTCTAACTAAATGATTGTTACCCAGGTTAGATTTGGTCTTAAGATCAACTATGACCTGTTTATTATGGTTAACATGTCCCACAACCAATCACAAAGGAGCATTCAGAATTACGGGTTGCCAAAGCGGTTGTTTTTTTACATTTATATTGATGGCACAAATGATCAATTTTACAAAAACCACAGAACCACCAACAGTCACCAGGGATCCAAGATATATTAGCATAAAATAGGAACCCAAAATAGAGTATTATGTACTTCAGCAGTATTTTTTAAAGCTACATACATTAAATAACTGTTGTTTTTCTTTGTGTGTGTGTGTCCTGTGCAGCTGATATCTATGACAAGGTCTCTGGTGAGCTGGAGAGAGCAGGCGGTGTGGACTGTGAGTGCATAGGCGGAGGAAGAATCCGACACGACAGCGCCGACAAAAAGATCCACGTCTACGGCTATTCCATGGTGAGACACACCCTAAATCCTCTTACTGCAGGCTATAGTAATGTGCAAGAGTTCACAGTGTCGCTATATCTCATTTACGTTTCAGGGTTTTGGACAAGCCAATCACGCCGTCTCTACGGAGAAACTAAAAGAGAGATACCCAGACTATAAGATCACATGGGCAAACGAAGGCTACTGAATTAAAGACCAGGCATTGACTAGAGTGGCCTGTCCATGAACTATCCTCTGATTAAAGCTGTTCATAACACAACAGCTGGTTCTTCACTCTGCTTGCACAGGACGGGAAAAATTAGACATGTCCGCAAGGGATGTGTCAGAAGCTGAATGCAAGAAATGTCTCATTAAGAGCAGATGAATTTATGTTTACACATTAAGTACCATATTAACACATTATTTATGTCTGTTTACTTAAGAACTGCCAAATGTTTGATTAGAGTCTATTACATTTGTAAAAAATTAGACAATGTTTTGACAATGACAAAAAGATTAAACCTAATCATGTCAATTTGATGGAATGTTAATTTTGTCTGTAATTTTACTAAACACTTAACTTGGAGACAAGCTGACTTGCTTTTTTTGTGTTTTTTGGGTTCTGGAAATAGTGTTAAATATATTAAAAGTCTAGCCTATTTGTTTTTTTTTTCCTGTCTGTCTGTCTTTTATCAAAGAAATAGCATGAAAGTTCCCCCTTTATAATAATGCATGCATTAAGAATTCAATAATGTATTAATTAAAAAAACATTCCGCAGGGTTATGTGGATTAACAAAAATGTCTAGATGTGTAATGATCGTTTCTTGTTCATGTTTATATTATGTATGTTTTATATAGTTTGCTTTATGTTTTGAGTTCATGTTCATTGTTCATGTCTTTGTTCTTTATGTGGTTCTTGTCATGTTATCCCCTTGTTTGTGTTACAAAGAATTTGATCTGAGCAAAAATCGATATTAAGTACTAAGCCTCGCAGTGTAGCCTAAGTAACTTATATCTAATAACTGTACTGTAGCCGGTGAAAAACACCCTGCTTGGAACACCATTCTAATTTGGAAGCACAATATGCTATGGATGTGCACATTGGTATTGATATTGCATTAATAGGTGGTTGTCCTTCACGCTCCTTGGGATCTCGATCTTCCAGGCTTTTGGTAGTCCTCAGAATAGCTTTGAAATGGCCTACCTGACAATGTTCGGGGTTTAGACACAGTCTCCCAGTTTAAGCATATATTAAAGAAAAATATCTTTAGCTAGGCATGCACATAACATATCCCATAATATTATGCTCCAGTATATCTGATTGAAGCCACATTAAAAGCTAGTGCCTGCTAATATTATGAACAGCAGCTACGCTAATTGTTTCCATTTTCATACCCATCCCGAGCTATCCAGAGAATGTGCCAGCACTGGTAGACCATCAGAAAGAAGAGGGCAACCCTGCGAGGATCCTGAGGCACCAATAAACAGATTTCCTTTTTTCACTGATGGACTGGCACTCACTTTGCTCCACTGACCCAAGGCTACAATTCACATTACATTTAATCATTACAATATGCTGTAATTAACAGTAACATACCGTGTCACCCAGATGAGGATGGGTTCCCTCTTGACTCTGGTTCCTACTACTTCACTTCAGGAAGTTTTTCTATGCCACAGTCACTACCGGTTTGTTTATTAGAAAAAAACCTGCACTATTACATTAATTTTACTAAAAATTTGCATAGCTAAATTTTTTTTTAGAGCAATGCAGGGTTATTTTAACATTTGGATTATTTTGTTCTTAAATTGTTTTTTTTTTTTCTCTAATGAATTTGTAATTAATGGCCGACGTGTGTATGAAATGTGCCTTTATGTGTAATGGGTTTTTTTTTCTAAAAATTAACGTTATTTTTTAAATTATTATTGTAAAATTGTACCAAAAATATCGGTATTGTATCATATTAAAAAAAGAGATTTGCTTTATGGCAAGGAAATTAAACTTTTTTTAAAAACTGCATGTTGTTAGAGAATGTCACTACGTGGGGTTTTACTAAGTGTCACTAAGTGTGTCATAGCTCCAGGGTTCAAGGTTCGATTTTAAACCATGGATACTGTTAGATTTCTCTGAGAACACCAACACTGACTTTTTGGTGCTTGTGGGACTCCCAGTAAAGGATAAGACTAAATCTTATTCGTATTGGCTCACCTTTACCCTAATCAGAAAAAAAAAGTAGATATTAAAGATAAATAACCCCGATGACTTTAGTCAGCAACAATATTTCCCAAACAATATAGGAAGTAATAAAAACTTAATTGCCCAATGAATTTGATGGCTTGTATCCGTTTTTTCTGTTTGAAATAAGCAATGTTGTAATTGTAGTTATAGTTCCTGTAAACTCCTTAAGCACAGGTCTCTTATGGTTGGCACGTTTTTGCAGTTTTATGACACCTCAGAGGGTTAAGTCCAATAATTATCATTCTTTATAAGCTGAAGGAACGAATACAGCTGATATACAGCACACCGTCTCTGCTATGTTACAGGATGACGAGAGCATTCATCGCAATTCTTATGCTGAGCTGTACTTTTCATTGTGGTAAGAGTTTTTCCTCTAAAATCAGGGAATTCATATATTTTTTCAGTATTTAAGTTTATTCTAAGTGATTAACTGGATTAAGAAATGATTAGGGTTATCAGGAGCAAGTCTGGACATGGTGTTGTAGGATATGATACAATCTACACTATAGGGTTTAATTATATGTATAGAGCGGTGGATGTGATTTTGCCAAGTAGGATGTGATCCTGGATTAACATCCTTTGTTGATCCCGGATCAACATGTTAATCAACTAATCATCTGAAACATCTGAAATCATTAGCTTGTGTCGACTAATTGATGATGATAAACACTAACAACATTAGTGAATTTAGACTGTACTGATTCTAATGATCCAAAATAAACACTGAATTTAGACACTGAATCATAAACAATCATAAATGAACAATTGAATGTAAAAATGTTCTGAAACGGTGAACCTGTAGAACCGAAATAGAGCAACATTCTTACTATAAATCAGGGTTTAACATTATTTCATTCAATCACAACCCACACATGCTGTCCATGTTGTATGTAATTGTTCAGTGGAGCATGTAATGTATATGTAATGTACATATGTCATGTAGGTATTTTTTTATTTAATAAAAATACAAATGTTTTGGTATACAAAAATGGATTAAAGCGGGTTTGGATTAAAACACACTGATTCCATCGGATGGTTATGATTAATTGATTAAAAGATTTAGGATTAACAAAGAATCTAAACCCAGGATCACATCCTACTTGACAAAATCACATCCACCGTATAGGACATAAAAAAACCCCCACAAAAACACTCCAGACCCTAGAGTGGGGCATGCTCGAAATAGTACTAACATTTATTTGGTAGTAACACATTCACTGCTGCTATGATTATAATGCAAAGTCTTCATTTTTTATGGTAACTAGGACACGTAATGTCATCTTGACTTCCATGATATCCACTTTTCTGTACTGTATCAGAAACCTTTGATCTGAGTTTTCTTGTGTTGTTGTGAGAGACTGATTGAGTGATGAAATCGTGCCATAAACAGTTTAGAAAAGCTAAAATGTTAAGAACTACATCTTCATAATCGATTTTTTTCCTTATGTAGTTTTTACCCTGCAACACACCAAATGCACGGCCCCAAGATGTGACTTTGTGTGCGACTGCACTGACTGCAGCGATGAGCAGGACTGTGGTGAGATACAGTTGCAGTAAATATTCTTTAAAACTTGTGTTTCACACATTGGATATTTGTTTATTATGCTTTTGCTAAATGTTTTAGGTTATCGTGGGAGAGATTTTGTGTGTGATTTTGAAGATGCAGGGATGTGTGGCTGGACAGCTAATTCGGCTAAAAGTGATGCGTACACTTGGGAAAGACGTCAGAGTGGACACCCGCTGCCCGTCAGTGGACCTACGTCTGACTACACCATCGGCACATCGGCAGGTACACGTGGTCAACATGGTGCACTTTGTTAACTTTCTTGATATTATAGTTGTTTGTCTGTGATTGTTTTATGGGGTGAGAAGTTGGAAGAATGTCTTGTTTAATTGGTCTTGATGGGTGATTTCCTAAATATTAGATTGACAGATTGAACCAATGAATCAGTTGACTGATGGATGTATAGTTGGGTGAGGCCTGAAAGAGTAAGTAAATAATGTGAATTGATAAATGAATAAATGAATTAGTGGATTAATAAGTAGATGGATGATTTTTTATATTGATTGGATAAATAGACTTATAGAATTATTGAAAAATAGATGAATGCAGTGACAGAAGGGTCGATGGGTTGATGGCTGGATTTTAATACGGATGAATAGATAAATAGTTAGATACATGAATGAATGAACGGGTGGCTGAATGGATATATGCATGCATTGATTGGATGGAAATCTGATCTCCATGTTGTTGTGTTATGTACAGGTTGGTTCATGGCAGTAACCGCAGTAAATGCACAATCTCCCAGAAAAGCTGTCCTGACATCACCCACAATGCAACAGTCCTCCCTGACCTGTCGCCTTCATCTACGTTACTTTATGTGGGACTCGAGTATGCACACAAATCTAAAAAATAATATAATAATACGGTTGTTATTAGGAGTTTAAAAATGTGTCCCATACATTTAGCAGAAAAAAAACAAACACTGCTTGATAAAATCTTTTGTAGGTTCCACCATGCTGGAACACAGCCCACTTTGGGCAGAAGTGTGGACCCCTGAGGGCTTAAATACTGTAGTGTGGAGGCCAGAAAGCTCAAGTGTCCGTGCATGGAGGGAAGGCATTATTTTTTTGGGACGTATACCTGGCCCTTTTCAGATCCAGTTTCACTCACAGCGTCAGGATGGGAAGAGTGGAGACATAGCTATCGATCAGCTGGAGTTTATGGACTGTGCGATTTCTGGTATGAAAAAAAATTAATATATAAAAGGGGAAAAAAAATTCGGCTGTCAATAAAGGATCAGGACTGTCATTTTTCTTTATAATTAGCTCCTGCAGGCACTGGGGAATGTGGGATGGGCCTTTTCCAGTGCAAGCATGGCGGCTGTGTGGAGAAACGTGCAGTGTGTGATGGCACAGATGACTGCGGAGACAGGACAGATGAGGAGAACTGCGGTTAGTATGTTTATTCCATAGCCCATAGTTCATTCTATTATAGGCAATAGTTTTATTGCAGTGCTTTCTTGTGTCTATGGTTATAATACTTCATATAAACAGCAATTTATCATGATGGGAACGCAGCGAAGGGCCATATTTTAATAAGCTCTGAATGCATTTACAACATGTTTTTATTCAGTCATAAAACCTTTTAATTGCTATAATTGTTTATAATGCATTACAGTTTCATATAATCGCATTGCATGATTATAATGCATTTATAAACCTGAAGTTGAATGTTTTACACATAGTGCCCATATGGGATTACAATTTTACAATTTATACTGTACATCTGAGCAATTGGGGGTTAGGGGCCTTGCTCGGGAGCCCAGCTGTGGCAACTTGATGGTGCCAGGAATCTTCCAGTTAACAGTCTAACACCTTAACCGCTGCAATAAAACTAGTTTGGAGGGATCTGCTGGAGTCTATCCCAGTCGTCTCTGATAGGGCAAAAGGCAGGAGGGGTACACCCTGGACAGGTCGCCAGTCCATCACAGGGCTACACACACACACACACATATGGGCACCAACTTAAATGCAGGCCAGGCTTACTTATTGCATTATGCTAATATACAAAATATAAATTGATTAGGCAAATTTTAAAGACTTTTGGAAGACTTACAGAAGATTGTTAAGTGATTGTACAGATTTAGCCATAAGATTAAAGTTGGGCATTGTCTGCATTTCAGTTTATTCCAAAGTTATTTGACTGGTTTAAGGTTAGGGCTTTGTGCAAGTCGCTTGAGTTAGTTAGTGTGTTAATACAAGGAAAATATTAAACACTCAAGAAAACACACAGTTCAGTTTAATTAATGTATTGTTAAAAAAAAAGAGTTCCCAACTAAACAAGCCAGAGGTGACAACCAAAACTCCATCAGTGACAAAACAGAGAACTTTGGCAGAAACCAGGCTCAGAGAGGGGGCAGTTTTCCTTTAAGAAATAGAAATGCATCCTAAATTAATGTGTGGTTATCATTGGAGAAACTATGTCCTAATTTGTGTAGTCCTAATTTAGTGCATTAGTTTCATGCTCTCATGTTTACTATTCTTATGGGTTGTACAGAAGAGCATAAAATGTGTAATTTTGAAGAAGACCTGTGTGGGTGGAACATAAAAACTCTTCCAGGACTGCAGTGGATAAGGACCAGTCAGCTGAATCTCTCAACGTCTGAGCCTCTGATAGGCCCTGGGAGAGACCATTCCACCAATTCTGCTAAAGGTATTTCTAACTGTTCCAACTTATTGTTATTTAATTTGTGGTTCACAGCCATGATGTTTAATACCTTTTTTGTTTTAGAAAAGTTAAACTATATAACACCAATATATGTACATGTTTTCATTCAAAGGTAACTTCCTGTATATTACCAAACCGGATGAGCTTAAACGAGATTGGGCATTTTTTCATAGTCCTCCTCTGGAACCCACCAATAGCTCACAACCTTGTCGTGTAGGTTTTGTTTTTATTCGTTTGTTTGTTTTGTAAACTAATTAGCCACATTAGCCATAGCTATATTCTGAGCAGTTCAAATAGATCAGCAATATGTATTATGGAAAAAGGTTTATTGATGACCGGTGTCTAATTCACACCTTTTAGGTTGCCGAAGTATCTAGGTTGGGTAGCATAAGCAGCTAATACCCATAACCATTAATATATAGATTTCTAAATATCAAGACGGCAGGCATAAAGAATTATGTCACAAGAGTCTAGTATTATTATTTACATATAACTTATGATATACTTAAAAATGATACGATATACAATATCAGAGTACAAAATTCCATAATGAATGAAATCTATTTATTTTAAGAGTTTGGATGTGTTTGGATTATTTTTTCTCGCCAGATGGTTATGTACACTCACCAGTTTGGTGGTGTATCGGGTGGTCTATCAGTGCTGGTGGCAGAGAAACAGATTTACCCAGTGTGGGAGCGTGGAGGTTCCCTGGGCGATCTGTGGGTTAGGGCTGAGGTAGACCTGGTAGTTAACAGTCCATTTCAAGTACGTGCTTTTCACTTTTTACTATTTTGTTAAACAAAATAATTAATTACTCATTACCAATATAATTCATTACCAATATTTTTACCTTTTTTGGGTCTGTTTCTTTCTGTTTTTTTTCTGCAATCCTGAAGATATTATTTGTTGCTGCAATTAGGGATCAAGCATATGGAGGCATTGCGGTTGATGATATTACACTGTCCCCTGAATGCCGCTTGGCCAACAGTGAGCTACTTTATTTCTGCTTAAAAAATGTTTTAAAAATGTTGGATAAAGCCTCATCGACAAATTAACCTCAGCCTGAATTTTACCCCAAATCGAACACTATTTTGATTCTAACACAATCCCAACTGTGGCTGTGTGAATTGGATAGAATATAAATTGTTTCATAATTAAGAATTTACAGTATTTGGAGCAGGATATGTAAAGCAATCCACGATTGGAATTAAATTGATATGATTAGAATTGGTATGGATTGCTATGGTTATATAAAAGAAATTGGTTTTATCAGTTTAATGTTTGATACATTCTCTATATGAGGGCTTTAACTCCAGAAACTCTGCACAATTTTAAACTAAAAGCAGCTGTAAAAACCTTTTTTTCCCTTTTATTTTATTCTACAAATGGTTCCAGACAAATAAATGCCACTTCACTGCACCTTCTTTACATTCTGTTTCTCAATGCTCAATACTAATTTCACACACTTGTGATAGCTTTCATGCTAAAACCTCAACCTACCATGAGCCTCTTTTCTTATCCACTGACTGACTTTTCAAAGCTAGTCCCAAAGGAGTCTAATTGCTTACCGTGAGCAACTCAATCCTGGCTTATTGTCTGGCAGGTAATTGTTTCCAAGTGTTTTGGCTAAATTAAGTTAAAGTACTCTCTATATGAGCACTTTACTGAAATCTTTAGTAAAAGACAAAAGTTTAGTGCAAAGAGGAATGCCAACGAGTTGACCTGATTTTTGCAGGTTTGCTGATGCACAGCTATAAAAGATGTAACATTAGATCAAATTTGTAGGCGGGGCCTAGTTGCTTACCATGAGCAACTCAATCCTGGCTTATTGCCTGTCTTTCAGTCTAAGGAACCTGGTAGGTTATTGTTTCTTGCCCTTTGGCTAAGAATTGAATCTGTTTGTGCCAGTTTACATGTGCTCTATGTGAGGGCCTTGTACTTAACTGGTCTGAGATTTGAATACACAGAGTGCTGATTTGAAGTATATTATTCAAACCAGTTTATACATTCTCTGTGGAAGGGCATCGCTCTGTCTGCTTCATGCATTGACTAAGTAATGCGGTACCTCCAGGAACCGTGCACCTTTTCAAACTGTGCTAAAAGCAGCTGTAAAAACCTTTTTTCTTTTATTTAATTCTACAAATGGTTTCTGCCAGACACTTGTGATAGCTTTCATGCTAAAACCTCTGAGAGAACGTATCGCCCACGTCAACCTACTTTGAGCCTCTTTCCTTATTCAACTGACTGACTTTCCAAAGCTAGTCCTAATCTAGTGCGAGTCTAGTTGCTTACCGTGAGCTACTCAATCCTAGGTTATTTCCTGACTTTGCACTTAATTGATTAACTGAATACATTTAACGCCAGTTTGAAGTATCATGGTCAAACTAGTTTATACTTTTTCTGTGGGAAGGTGTTGCACTAAACTGGCTTACCAGTTTAAACACTCTCTATGTGAGGACTTTTTAAACTCACGTCAACCTACCTTGAGCCTCTTTCCTTATACTCTGACTGACTTTTCAAAGCTAGCCCCAATAACCTTATCATCTCAGGTTTTCCCTCATTCACGCTTAAAACTTTCATCTTTATTACAGATTTCTGTAGAGAGGAACGTTAACGAGTTGACCTAACTTTTGCCAATTTGCTGATGCAAAGCTATAAAAGCTGTAACATTGGATCAAATTTGGAAGCGGAGCTTAGTTGCTTACCATGAGCCAATTAATCATGCCTTTTTGCCTGTCTTTCGGGCCAAAGGATCCAGCAGGTTATTGCTTCTCGGCTAAGAATTGTATTTGTTCTTGCCAGTTTAAACGCTCTCTGTGTGAGGACTTTGCACTAAGCTGGTTTGAGATCTGAATACACATAGCGAAGGTTTAAGGTTCCTGTTTCTACCCGTTTTTATGTTTTCTGTGGAAGAGTGTTGCACTATACTGGCTTTCCAGTATATTTGCACTAAACTGATTTGAAATTTGGTGCTGGTCTAAGGTATTCTGCTTGTACCAGTTTAAATGTTATTTGTACAAGGGTGTTGTACCAAACTGGCTTAAGAGCAGGATACCCAGAGGTATTGGCTTGTATCAGTTTATGCCTTCTCTAGGTGGGGATATATAAAGCAATATATTATTTAGATTGGTATGGTTATATCAGTTTTATCAGTTTAATGTTTGATACATATATGATCTATATGAGGGCTTTATATTAAAAAGATTTTTAGATCAGGGCGTTGGATGCATTGACTTGATATTGCAGAAACTCTGCACCTTTTTAAACTGTGCTAAAAGCAGCTGTAGAAACCTTCTTTTCTTTTTCTTTCATTCTACAAATGATCGCCAACAAATAAATGCTGCTTCATTGCACCTTCTTTACATTCTGTTTCTTCTGCCGTTTCTTAATGTTCAACACTAATTTCACACACTCAACTTTCGTTCAAAAGTTGAGGTGGAGCTTAGTTGCTTACCGTGTGCCATTCAATCCTGGCTTTTATCTATCTATCAATTAATCAATCAATCAATCAATCAATCAATCAATAAATACATGCATGCGCGAGTGTGTGCGCTTGTAAGATTTTATGACTTTATTTCCATTTCAACAGTGTCAGTACCACCAGAATATTTTCCTAAACCACCCAAGAATCCCTGCACAGAAGCCAGCAGGATTTGTGACTTTACAAGGGACTGTGCAGAGGGAGAAGATGAAGCACAGTGTGGCGAGTAGTGTTTTACTGTGTCATGTGTAAATGCTCAACACATTTTGTACATACAACAGATACTGTAGGAATGTTAGTAAAGCTCTAAATAATGTGTACTTTGTGTGTACCACAGGAGACTTTTCATATGAGCAGGGAATTAAAGGATGGACAGACACCAGTTTCGGAAACCAAGGCTGGAAGATTATGGAAAATTCATCATCTTCTGGTGAGCTGTAAATGGGTAACGCATGAGAATTTTCATCGATATATTGTAAACGATACGATATCGCCCATCCATATGAAGCACCTCACATTGTCACATGCCACCTCAACATTACATTAGTGTAGATTAGTGTACAATGTTTTATAATAATAATTTATTTTATTTTGTGTCCGTTTTATTTACAAACCCGATTCTAAAAAAGTTGGGACACTACAAATTGTGAATAAAAACAGAATGCAATGATGTGGAAGTTTCAAATTTCAATATTTTATTCAGAATACAACATAGATAACATATCAAATGTTTAAACTGAGAAAATGTATCATTTTAAGGGAAAAATAAGTTGATTTTAAATTTCATGGCATCAACACATCTCAAAAAAGTTGGGACAAGGCCATGTTTATCACTGTGTGGAATCCCCTCTTCTTTTTATAACAGTCTGCAAACGTCTGGGGACTGAGGAGACAAGTTGCTCAAGTTTAGGAATAGGAATGTTGTCCCATTCTTGTCTAATACAGGCTTCTAGTTGTTCAACTGTCCTAGGTCTTCTTTGTCGCATCTTCCTCTTTATGATGCGCCAAATGTTTTCTATGGGTGAAAGATCTGGCCTGCAGGCTGGCCATTTCAGTACCCAGATCCTTCTCCTACGCAGCCATGATGTTGTAATTGATGCAGTATGTGGTCTGGCATTGTCATGTTGGAAAATGCAAGGTCTTCCCTGAAAGAGACGACGTCTGGATGGGACCATATGTTGTTCTAGAACTTGGATATACCTTTCAGCATTGATGGTGCCTTTCCAGATGTGTAAGCTGCCCATACCACACACACTCATGCAACCCCATACCATCAGAGATGCAGGCTTCTGAACTGAGCGCTGATAACAACTTGGGTTGTCCTTGTCCTCTTTAGTCCGGATGACATGGCGTCCCAGTTTCCCAAAAAGAACTTCAAATTTTGATTCGTCTGACCACAGAACAGTTTTCCACTTTGCCACAGTCCATTTTAAATGAGCCTTGGCCCAGAGAAAACGCCTGCGCTTCTGGATCATGTTTAGATATGGCTTCTTTTTTGACCTATAGAGTTCAAAATACGGTAACGGTGAATGGCACGGTGGATTGTGTTCACCGGCAATGTTTTCTGGAAGTATTCCTGAGCCCATGTTGTGATTTCCATTACAGTAGCATTCCTGATGCAGTCTAAGGGCCAGAAGATCGTGGGCATCCAGTATGGTTCTCCGGCCTTGACCCTTGCGCACAGGTTCTTTGGATGATATTATGCACTGTAGATGATGATAACTTCAAACTCTTTGCAATTTTTCTCTGAGAAACTCCTTTCTGATATTGCGCCAATATTTTTCACCGCAGCATTTGGGGAATTGGTGATCCTCTGCCCATCTCGACTTCTGAGAGACACTGCCACTCTGAGAGGCTCTTTTTATACCCAATCATGTTGCCAATTGACATAATAAGTTGCAAATTGGTCCTCCAGCTGATTCTTATATGTACATTTAACTTTTCCGGCCTCTTATTGCTACCTGTCCCAACTTTTATTGAATGTGTAGCTCTCATGAAATCCAAAACGAGCCACTATTTGGCATGACAAATGTCTCACTTTCAACATTTGATATGTTATCTATATTTTATTCTGAATAAAATATTGAAATTTGAAACTTCCACTTCATTGCATTCTGTTTTTATTCACAATTTGTACAGTGACCCAACTTTTTTGGAATCGGGGTGTGTATTTAACCTATTTAAATATTTTAGGCATCTAAGTCTTAACATATTTGAAAAAAATGTTTTAAAAAAAGTATTACAATACTTAGTTAATTTTATAATGACATAACCTAGTTATTAACTAAGTAACCGATAACTATAACTAGTTTAAATAACATGCCCAACACTGGTTGTATGTCTGCTATTATTAGATTTAATTAAATTTGAAAAGTAATGTTATGTAAATGTGAGTAAATTGGGCCACTATGGATATAAATAGGGTAGTAAAGAGTCATTGTAACACAGTTGTTCTTAATGAATACCCATTTCATACCAGGATCATTTTCTAACATTAAACAAAAACTGTGCAGTTGTGTATATGCAACCAGATAATTGTTGTCACTGATCACAGTTTGTGTATGCGCCTTCTGTTTGTAAGATTGCGTAATAGCATTAGTAACACAGCTATAAAAATACAGCATCTTTCTTCAGGAGGTCTCAGACACTGAATCGTAGTGACAGATGGCAGCAGCGAGACAGCAAAGATGCATACACTAGAGCGAACTACAGAGTATAGAAAACCAGGAAAACAGCTTTTGAGGCTTTATCATTTCAATCTGAAGAAATGCACTATTTATTTATTTATTTATTTGTTTTTTTTAAATTTATTGTCAGAGATGTTCTTATATGTGGCTGAGGCTGCTGGTCATCAGCTGACAGAAGCCCAAACACGCACCCCTCCCCTTGGCCCGTCCGGCCCTGCCTGTACTCTCCAGTTCTCCTACAGCCTCACAGGCAACAACTCACACATAGGTACAAGGAAACAAACACTCCTACACTTAAGCAATTTTTCTTTTTGCATAGCTCAAAAACAGCTTCTCTGATGCTACTAAAACACGCACATATTATGTTGACCCTAATACACAGCGTTGTTTTTCCAGGTGAAGTGTCTGTTATCGTATTGGACAGTGTGTTGGGCTCTTTGCCTCGGCTGTGGGAGTTTGGTGAGAAGACAAGTGAGAACCCAGCAGAATCATGGGTCAAAGAAGAAGTCTATATTGGTGCAAGAGATCATCGCTTTAAGGTATCATTTCACTGTAATAATGTGGCAGTTTGCTGCCAAGAAAAGACACCAGAGTTAATATAAGAGCACATGTGGATGACTTATACTCATTTACCGTGTTTGGCAGACGCCCTTATTCAGAGCGACTTCATAATTTATTTTTTTTATACAACTGAGCTGGGTTTTGCTCAGGGGCCTAATGGTGGTAAATTGGTGGTGCTGGGAATCGAACCCAGAGCTTCCAATCAGCAGTCCAACACCTCAACCACTGCGCTACCACTTCCCCATACTCATACCCTGGGAATAGTAATCTAAAACTTGAACATCAATGTTCAATTAAAACAAGATAGAAAAGTATGTCTCTTCCAAAGCAGATACTTGCTAAACTCCACCCTCCCCATTACAAATCTCACACTAGTGTTTATTATATCTGATTATAAGAACTCACCTTTCCTGCATGTTTCTTGTGTTAGCTGGAGTTCAGAGCCCATGCTCAAAATCTTAACTCAGACACAAGAATAGCAGTGAAGGATGTTCATTATGTCAACTGCAACCCAGAGTATATTCCCTCTTCTACTGATGGTACGTACATTTTTCATTAACTGCTGAGAATGCAACAGATCCTTTATTCAATTCTTTTGTGGGAGGATCTGAGAATTTTGGTATTTGTAAACTAGTAACGATAGGCATAGTAAAGAAGAGAAACTGTTTGCTAGCATTGTTCATATTCTTTTTACAGCGATGTTATCACAAATAAGGTTATAATGAATTAGAAAATATCTAATTGTAATTATTAAAAAAATTATTATTATAATGGTGACTCTATATAATTATTTTTTACTGTCTTGGGTTGGGTAGTGTAAAAATCTAATCTCACTATACTATGTTTAATGAATGTTTATGTCCAGCATTTGATAAGAGGACAGAAATCGTTTTTGTTTTCTGATAACTTCTAGTTATTGATCTTTGTGTTGTGTGTGTGTTTCTTTATCAATCAGGGCTATCGTGTAACTTTGAAAATGACTTATGTGGATGGTATCAAGATCAAATGGACAACTATGACTGGAGTGTTCAGAATGGACTTGACCACACTATTGGAATCGGTACAGATTCCTTTAAAGTTTCCGAAAGAGTCTTGTGTTATAAATGCTACTGTATGAATAAGTGAAATAAAATTAAAACAATGTCCTTCATTATTAGAAACCTAATTCATGTAATAGGTTTCTATTTTTTCCATATCATTTCCATTAATACAGTTTATTCTCGGGGACTTCTAAGAAGTGCACTACACGTAATAAGATAAATATATAAAAAGTTGCTATTTAACAGAGAGAACCTTTCATAAATCAAGCATACTGCGTCAGTACAGGCAGGCCTCGTAAGCAAGCTTGCTATCAGCTGATTGGGGAAAATGCAACCCAACCCCTAACAGCTGACTGGGCCTAAGCACTCAACTGGCAAATCTCAAACAGGGCGCATTATTCGACTGCTTCCTGTGCTACTTTAATGTCAACAAAGTCACTGTTTTATGTTCTGTCTTGGGAGGTTTTTTTGCTGCTCTCCTATTCTTAAAATGGTTGTGTATGTTATACCCTTCTTCTAGGTAAAAGCCTGGTGGTGAATATGGGGGACACAAAATTAAGAGGTCTTTCTGGTCGTCTTCTTTCACTTTGGCAAAATTCAAAGGATGCTCACTGTCTCTCATTTTTCTATAAACTCTATGGCCCTCAAACAGGTAAGACTCAAATAAAGAAAAGCCTGCTTGGTTCAGAAGCATTCAGAAATAAAGTTCTAAATTGAACTGTGATTAATGCTTTGTACATATGTGTAATCAGGCACACTCAACGTTAAGATGCTTTTCAAAGATGGTTCAGAGCAGCTGCTATGGACCCGGTTAGGGACTCATGGAAATTTGTGGCAGGAAGGACACTGTCTGGTTCCCCAACAACTTATTTCCTACCAGGTACAAGATGTTGAGCACCATATATGTACGTTCATATATTCACTATTTTTTTATGAAGTACAGTATAAAGGTCATAGCTGATATTTTTTTCGGAAATCCTGCGGGATGGAAAATAATATGACTATTTATCACATGATTTGGACTGGAAAAAAAGTCAGCGTGTGTGTTTTTTAGGAATCCCGCAGGTCACAGAAACGAAAAACAAAAATCACGATTAATCATATAATTTAGATAGAACAGGATTTTCCCCACAGTCTTTTTGTAGGATTGGGATGGGACAGATTTTTTTTTTGTGGGATTGGGACAGGAGAGTTTTGAAAATCAACCTCTAACTGGAGTGGTCAAATATTTAAAAAGTTTCAAGAGCAGATGGAAATTAATT
This sequence comes from Bagarius yarrelli, assembly GCA_005784505.1. Taxonomy (NCBI): domain Eukaryota; kingdom Metazoa; phylum Chordata; class Actinopteri; order Siluriformes; family Sisoridae; genus Bagarius; species Bagarius yarrelli. The sequence continues at coordinate 3,926,592 of VCAZ01000019.1, read as the reverse complement.
AAAAATTTTACACATCACACCACTAAGACCAAGATCAATCAGCTTTTGGTATCTTCTAAAGCTTTTGTCAAAAACTGAATTTCACTTTTTTCTGTGACATATTATATATTAACATTTGTCATCGCCAAAATATTTTTCCATTAATTTTAATATATATATTTTTTTTTTTTCAAATAAATTTCTATCACTTTCTCTCTTTATTTTATCCAGTTAGTCTTTGAAGCATTACGCTCAGGTTTTGATGGACAGGTAGCTATCGATGATGTGGCATTTGTACCAGGCCCCTGCTCTCTGCCTACTATGTGCTCATTTGAGGGTCAGCACTGTGGCTACACCAGCAAAAGAGATGGTCTCTGGGTTCACCAAGCTTGGGATGCGGCAAGGACTGGTCCTAAGACTGACCACAGTCTCCAGACAGAGATCGGTTAGAAATTTGATAAAATGTCAAAGAAAATGAAATAAGAATTAGATGGAATGACAGAGATATTTTATGTCACCTCAGGTTACTACATGCTGGCCCACAGTGGTGTGGATGACCTTCCCCGGGGCAGTGTGACAACTCTGAACTCTCCTGTACGCCGTGGGTTGACTTTTACTGAGTGTGTCTATTTCTGGTACACCATGGGGGGAAAAAAAACAGGTTAGACAATATAAACACATACTTTATATTTTATGATTTAACCGCTCTAAAAAGCCTGATCTCAAATAGGCACTTTAAGCTTGTATGTGAAGCCTGTTGTTGGGGACCGGATGCTACTCTTCTCCAACAGCCTGAATCAGGGGGAAGTCTGGCGTCTTGGCATGGGCAATGTTAGCTGCCATGGAGACTGGCAGGTAATTATATCATTTAATACTCTGATTGGTTACCTTTACTAAAAAAATCTATGTTCACTTTTGTCCATCAGTTGCAGTTTGAGGTGCAAGGAGGAGGTGGAAAAGACACTTATTTTGCTATTGATGACATCAGCTTCTCAACTCACAGCTGTCCTTCATCAGGTTTGTTTAAATAAACAAATGATTATATGAATGCGAGATAAAACAGTGACCAAAAGCAAAATGCTTGGAATGGACTTATTTTCTAGGTAAAGTATGTGATCTAGAGCGTGGTCTATGTGGATGGAGCAACACTCAAAGCCACCATCTGGATCAGTTAGATTGGGAGCTAAGCAACGCGCAGTCTAAAACGGATTACCCAACCCCACCATACGACCACACTCTACACAATGAGAGAGGTTTTTAGACTTATATATCTGCTGTTTAACATTTTACTGTCCGATACAGTCTAACCCTGTTGTAAATTTTTTAAACCACATTATTGTTTTAACTCATAGGCCACTTTCTTTTCATTCCAAACACTTTACGAGATTTTTCTGCCAATAATGCTTGGCTTTTGAGTCCCCATCTTCCTCCCACCAAAGGCACCTGTCTGTATTTTTGGGTTCATCAGCCTGCTGCCGGTAATTAATAATTTGGTCATAGTATTATGTAAAATTGCAACAGGGGTTCACTGATTTTATTAAAGAAAAAGCCATAGCTTTATGACCATTTTCTATCTGGTTCTCTGTAGAAGACAGCAAGTTGGTGGTGTGGGTGCTTTCTAATGAAGCCAGAACTGAACTTTTAAGCCTTACTGGGGCTAAAGAAACATGGACACATTTTAATATAAATGTCACTTCAGAGACTGAGTACCAAGTGAGATTTTATTCTTTCTAGTAAGATACCTAATGAGTAAACATATTTGAATTTTGTGTATTGTTATCATATAATGTAATGCTTGTGTGTATATGTTTGTGCATGTAATAGATTGTGTTTGAGGGATTTAAAGGAGCAAAGGGTGTTCTTGCTTTGGATGACTTTGGCTATACCGTTGGGATCAACTGTGTTGGAGAACAGATAGACCAGATAAGTAAGTGTCTGGTGTTATTATGAACACAACATGGCTAAAGGTTTGTGCCACATATCTGGAAGCACATAATTGTGAAATTACAATGCATTACAATGTTTTTTTTCTTTTGTTGAACGTCGGTACGTTGAACGTTGGTAGTATCAGAAGATTTCATACACTTTGCAGTGTGACTTCTCCTACAACAACCGCCAAACCAGGACCTAACAGAAGCACCAAACCTGATGACACAATGATGTGTTTTGACTGGCGTGGCATTATGACAACTGACAAAATTAGCACAAACGAAATTAAATCAATATTTCTATCTTTTGTCTTTTCAGTTTCGTCATCACCAGACGACACAGGAGTCATAGCTGTCTCTGTGGTGATCGCCATTCTGCTAATGGTGACTCTAGCTGTTTCATTGTTCCTGTACCTAAGGGCACGTGAACGTTTCACTACTCAAACACAGGACGCAAGTGGTGATATGGCTTCTGCAGGCTTTTCTAACAGTTCGTATGAACCAGTAAGTATTTGTTTACTGCTTGATTCCTGTGCATAAAATATAGTATTGAACTAAAACATACGTTGAGCTAATTGGGAAGTAAAATGCATAAATACAGACTATAATCACATAGTATTTTATTGACTTATCGCCCTGTACCACCAACAGAAAAAATGTCAGACTGATAATCTTGTTTTTTGGTTCCCTACAGGATCATGTTGTTTTACCATCTATTTCAAGCCAGGTAAGTAATCTTATATGCAGTAAAAACACAAAAAGTAATTTTATATGCAGTCTTTAGTAAAACAATTAAAAATTTAAAATATAAAAGCTTTTAGATCTCTAACAGTAGCAACATGTCTGTTTTACAGGGACATGAGCGGGAGGTGTGATTGTGCAACCTGCATTTACATCAACAGCATTTGGCAGACACCCTTATCCAAAGCGACTTCCAAATACTATTAAGCATTTAGGGGTGAGGGGCCTTGCTTATGGGCCCAAGCAGTGGTGGTGCAGGGAAAAGAAACCCGGATCTTCCAATTTAGCAGTCTAACACCTCCGCTACCATTTCCTATCACTTACAGAGGTGCCAATTCTGTGATGCCACAGCAGAAACATCTGTAAATGCATCTGGCAGACAACTCTGTTTTGGCAGTCCTATTAAAATGTTTGATCATATTAATGTGCTAATCTGGAATTCAAATAATAGGTTAACGTTCATACACTTGTTCTAATACATTATTATTTCAGTGGTAAAAACTTATCCAAGAACTTATTTGTCCACATATATGTTTTTATATAGAATTTTTTAATTTGCTGACGCTTTATGTTAGATTAAAGGTTCGTGAAAGGAGTTTCCAGAGTTGGCACTTTGTATTAGTCTGTGATAAAATCATTCTTTTAGGCTTTCCAAGATGTGAAAAATGATGTGCAACTTGGAGAGGGAGCTCATTAAATGCTGTAACTGTAATCACTGATCATCAGCTGTCACGAGTCATAAGATGAGGTTCGGTTTCAAATTCAGTTTATTTAGAAATAAACAAATGAAAAGACAAACTAATTAAAGAATATAAAAGAAAAAAAAAATACATAAAGCTACTCTAACACAACCAGACCTGACCTGACATAAATAGACCACGACTTTGACTCTGCATCGCATTACATAGGCACCGACCAAGACATTTGACAAAGTCCAAGACAAACTAAAACACAGAGGTATAAAAACAAAAACTTGGGGTAAAACAAATAACTCAACAAAAACACACTTAGACACATGGTCAGGGGAATCACGTGACAAGCACAATGCACATAAACACAAAAAGTCCCGCCGGTGCTTTTCAGTGACCCGGCAAGCCCGACATTAGAATTTTACATTTGGAAAAGAATAAGCAAGTTTAAAGTGCAAGATGTTGAAATATCCATAGTATACACCAAATGGGTTCTAGTCATTTTCACTGTTTGCACATTAAAAGCTATTTTCCAATAAACACAAGTATTAAGTAGGGCGGTTTTAGTTAATGTAATAATAAAATGTCAATATTTGAATGGAATATAGAAAGTAAACTGTTGGTGTTTAAGAGTAGATTTTTTTTTTTTAAACTACAAATTTCAATTATTATTATACAATTGTTTGCATTTAAGGTCTCAAGTATTGGGATTCTGTATCTTTGCTCTGGATATAAAAAAAAAGATTACAAAAATGTGTCTTTATTTGTACACTTTTTAACAGGAAAAACTTCTCTATACCATGCAGTCTCAACAAACAGCAGAATTACTATTTTTTGTAAATAAAAAATGGCTCGGTCAGTCACTAAAACACAATCACTTTCTTTAATACATGATTGTGTTGCCCAATAATTTATTTTTAAACCCGTCTTAGCAACTTTTCCTATCGGATAATTTTATATTGCAAACATTAAACAAATAGTTTAGGACTGAGACCAAAACGAATCAAACCAGATTTAGAAGTTATATAGAAGCCCAAATTTTAAGGGTTAATTATTTAACAATGTTAAAAGAATTGCTAATTTGTCTTATTCATTAAGAATAAAAGCTAAATATGTTGGCTAGCATATTTTTTGGGGGGTCAGAACGCTGTAAAGCTGTTTACTCATACAAAACACTATTGCCTGTAAAATGTCTACAGTAGAAAAAAAAATATCTTCAACAAAACTATCAGATATGTGCCTCATTATGTGACTCCTAGTGTGAATTCACTAATTTATTACTTTTGTGGTAAAAAAAAAAACCACACACTTAAAAGAGTTGGGTTAAAAAAGACCCATAAGAGAACCCACTGGTGGGTTGATATCACACCTACTGTAACTACTGTTGGCTTATTTTAACTCATTTCTTTGGGTAGTAAGTTTCACCTGATAAATTATGTTATAAAATAACTAATTTGTTAGGTTATTTATTCTTTTTTGCCATCATGCTACATTGATATAACGTTTTGTTTTGTTTTTTACAACTTTATGAATAAAATGTTGAGTATTTTGTCGTGGCTATAAAACAAGCGTCGGTGTCGTTAGTCACAGATATAAAACAGACAAAAAGGTCGACAGGGTTAAAACTTGTTAAAACTAGACGTATTTGTGAAAAAAAATGCGCCGAAGTTAATGTCTAAGTGTTTAGAGACTTTTTGTGAAGAAAAAACATGCACATATGTGTAAATATGACATTAACTTACCTGTGTATCTTCTGTGGCGGTTGTGCCGGTCGACCGTTAAAATTTAAATTTTATTAACAACCCAAACTGGTTACGTCATCACAAACAAACCAATAAAAGTTCAAAATAACCCAACATAATAACCCAATATATTTAACCCAGATACTGTGCACAGTAAATAACCCAATGTTTTTTAAAGTGTATATTTTAATTATTGATTTAAAAAAAAATAACAATTCGCATTGATCTTTTATAATTAAATTACAGCTATTTTACGGCCAATTTAAACCAGCCCAAAATGTTTACAAGGTTATGTTTAAACCTTACACGTAAACATTTTACACATCTGAGACAAAGTCCATGACGACGCCCTTAGCAACGCTGTTTTATCTCCACGGCAACATCCCTGCGCCGCTGTCCTCACGAGCACCTCAGGAGCATCAGTAGATCTACCACGAACCCAGCAGACGAGATGAAAAGAATTAGAAATCCACAACGGAAATGCAGGGACGGTTTATAAGCGCCCGCGCGCGTGCGTGTGTGTGTGTGTTCATACTGGAATGTTCACCCCAGAGAGGAGAAATCCGCATGGCTGGGATGGGATGGGAGGACAGTAAATGACAGCGTCTCGCGTACACGAAGCCTACGCTTTTTATGCCTCGCATAAGCACGCATAGTCGCCCGTGCAGTGGCTGGAAAGCTTATAACCTCCCTGCTGCCCTCAGACGGTGACATGGACCCTGCGGTGCTCATCTTTCTGCTGTATGTGATGATAGCGCATGACTTAGTGTGCGGGCTGATTCAGTACCAGGCGCAGGCGGCCAAACCGCAAAAAAGAGCCGCTTTCACGTGGCGCTCCAGGTGAGTTTATCATTTATTTATTTATTCATCCATCCATCCATCCATTCATTCATCGTCCATGCCCGCTTATTCCCTAGTTCGGGTTCACACGGATCTGCTGGAGCCTAACTCAGCCGTCTCTAAAAGAACAAAAGGCACGAGGGGTACACCCTGAACAGGTCGCCAGTCCATTACAGGGCCACACACACACTTACTCCTATGGGCAATCAACCTAACATACATGTTTTTGGACATTAAGTTAATTTTTCTTTTTAGGCATGCATCCCTTTCTGTCCTGTCTGATCAAATGCATCAAACTGAGCTAGGATGCAACTGTAACCTTTTTGGAATTTACTATCACATAAACAGTGTTTATGTGCAGTGGTTAAGGTGTTGGACTGCTAACTGGAAGATCAGGGTTCAATTCTCAGCACCATCAAGTTGCCACTGCTGGGCCCCTGAGCAAGGCCCTTAACCCAAAATTGCTTAGTTGTAAAAAAAGAGACAAATGTAAGTCGCTCTGGATAAGGACATCTGCCAAATGTCGTAAATGTGAATATCATGATCACAGGTTTCCAACACTGGTACTGGATTAACAACTGTCCTCCACGGTCCCTGCTATTACAGACAGTAATTCATCTAATAAGCAAATTAAAAAGTGGAAGGGTTCTGGACAGAACGACTTTTCGATCAATTAATTAGTTTTCACAATTAGTGCACACACTGCAAAAATATGGATTCTAACCCAATACTAAGACTCACAGAAAACAATACACCTGTTCACTTATTTTATTGCTGCCTGATGACATGTTTTTTGGGAAAGTTTATAATAATAATGTTCCAAAAGAAAATCCAGTTATAAGGTATCAACGCTACTCAATGCACTATTATGCCACCTTGAGTGTAGAAAACATATTACAATAGTTTTTCACACCATCCCACATTTATCAAGCTGTTAACATTTCCATGGCATTATAACTAAACGTTAGGTCTATGTGTGATATTTTACAAAAAAAAGCATATGTCATCCACTGTCTGAATGAAATATGTAGGTGGATTAATTTCACTTAATTGCTATAAGTGTGAATCAGTGTGTTAGAGTGTGTGCTGTGTCTCCAGAAATGAGCTGTTATCCTATCCAATGTGTATTTCAAACTTAATCATGTTCGTTATCCTCAAGTAGAAAGGTCTAAAACACACAACTGTGCAATAAAACACACTTTTATTTGATTTGGCTATGAGATCATTACTAGGATTAGTACTAGCTGGCATAGAGTAATGTGTGGCTCACTGTATGGCTGCTTTCCAACCACGCTACTTGTTGACATTACACATGGTGATCTTAGGCCTTAGTCTGGCTGTTCAGCTAATACTTGCTAAGACTATATATATATATATATATATATATATATATATATATATATATATATATATATATATATATATATTATATTAATAAAGGCAAAAAAGTCTGGGCTGAACAGATATGTGCGGAACATCAATTATTTTAGCAAAGGAATCATACATAGGATTTTTTTTTTAATTTAATATTTTAAAACTAAGTATTGTAGTGAACTTTATATGCTGCATATTTTTTGCAAACCCTAAAGAACTTTTTACTGTGTTGATTTGATTAAAATCATAAATATAATTTAGCTTTAATGGACAGCTGAAGAACAGCTGGTTGGTACACTTGTTGCCTTGTAATTTTATGCTTGTGATTTTTTTGTTATTGTCTCTGCTTGTGTATTCACCGGTTTCCTCTAGGTTTGTCTGTTTCCTGCTACCATGCTGCAGGCTCCTCTGGGTGTGAATGAGTGTGTGAATATTTGTGTACATGGTGCGCTGCCTCATAAACTGGTTGTTCTTTGTGATTGAAATTTTGATGAATTGATCTTCTAAACTAAGAGTTTCTCTCTCTCTCTTGCCCTCTCTCTCTCTTTAGTGCCCGTATTTGCCATGGCACATGGAGAGTCAGCAGCATGTCTGTGAGGTCCGATACACTGAGATGGAAGAAGGCCTGTCGTATAATCAGGAAAGCCTAAAGGAACAGACAATTCTATAATGAACTTTATTAGCAAAGTAAAAATATTTTATTTACACTATGCCACCCACTGCCTTTTACTGTCATTGTTTTGCTTAATAACAGTGTTGAGTTGGATGTTGTACACTTAAATGATCTCTGTATGGTGTGTGGGTGTTGTAATGTATTAAGACTGTGCTGGCATCTGTGTAGTGTTAAAGGGAGTTCTGCACCAAATAATCGTCTGATCTAGGATGTTTGATCCACATTTAAGGACAAATTAGCAAGTGTAGAAAAGCATAATTTGTCATTTTTATTTGTATTTTATGTAATGTTCAATCAAATAAATCTAAGCAACAATATTACTGAATTCAAATATCTTTTCGAATTTGAATATTAAATTCTTTTGCATTAAGAACCCAAACTACATAATTAATTCAGCCAATTTTAACTTCAGTAGGCCTAACATCTTCTATAAAAGGCTGCATCATAAATTCCCTATCTAGCTGCCCATTCACAAGTTTTGCTTGACCAGAAACTTAGGCTAAAATTGGTATTTTTAGAACAAGACTAACAGAAATAAATCAGCATATGTATTTTACTTTCTTTTCTCTAAGAAATTTCCAAGGTGTACAGCGTTGTGTTTTGTTCTGTATTGTCTGTTGTAATGTTTGTATTGTTTATTTGCACCGTCTGTCTTGCACTGTTCGCACCAGGTTGCACACATGCACTTTATATTGTGGAGACAAGTTATTCTTAGTCTTTAGCTCTGTGTTGTGTTCAGTAGGTCTTTGTTGTTTTGTGTAATTCTGTGTTGTTTTGTGTAGCACCTGGAGAAACGTTGCTTCATTTTACTGTGTACTGCATCTGCTATTATATAGTTAAAACGACAATAAAGCTTCTTGAACTTGAACTTAAGGTACCACAGTACCTTTGCGCTCTTCACAATTAAGCAAGACTCTGGCCAAGGGTTTAGCTATAAGCTTTTAAATTCTCAAATAAAATATATGTAAAAAATATATCTTTAACTGCTTACAAGAATAAAAAAAAATACAGTACATTTAAGTCAATCTTCATTTACAGCATTTGGCAGACGCCTTTATTCAGAGCAACTTACATTTATCTCTTTTTATACAACTTAGCAATTAGGAGTTAAGGGCCTTGCTCAAGTGGCCTACAGTGGTGGCTTGGTATCGAACCCCGATCTTTTTGGTATTAGACCAACACCTTTACACTAAGCCACCACTTCCCCACCACTTCCTCACTCTAAATATGAGTAGTGGCGTGCAGTCAGGACCAGCAAGTCCTGAGTTAGTAGTGCTGCCTATAAAACATAAACACTATTAGTAGTGGCAGATTGCTAATTGGTTAATATTAAAGACTTTCTTTAACCAATCAGATTTTTAAACCCACCTCCAAAGTTGAATTAGAATTTTTATGCCTACAATGGCTGACAAAGGAGACGAAGATAACTTGGTTTCAAACATACTGAGACATACTTAGAGATCGTAAGTAGAGTTCGGTTAACTAAGATTAGTAGATAAGTAGCTTGTCTTAGGCCGGGAAAGAGTTTGTTCACTTCTTTCGTACCAGCCCCTACGACTAGTAACACTGATATACAGCGTTAAAATGTAATATGTTATGTTTTTGTGGTGTTATATTAATTCTGAACTGCTCCAGATGATTGTAGTATGGAGGGTTGGAGTCTTAAAAGGGTTTCTTGCTTTAATAAAAAAGGTTTTTATTATCAATATGTGAAATGTCTTCCTGTCTGTAATGACATGCCACGTATACAGTATTGCGTTTTGTGTATATGCGACCGGTTCAAAGACTTTCAGTAATGAATCACTTAATAATGACTACACCACCCTGGAAATGACACCAAGGAAATACCAAAGGACCACAAATTTGGTTGTTTAATAAAAAGTCAGAGTTTACATTTCTTTGAAAGTCATTAGAAAAAACTTTAACAGTTAAAATGCACAAAACTGAAATTACAATTAACTCATGTTGGCAACCAAAAAAGAAAAACAATCACTCAATTACGGAAAAAAACATGGTACCTTCCGCACTTACCAAAATAAATAACAACAAATATTGTACAAAATAAGAAAACAAGGATGAAGCTTACCTGAGGGGTTGCAAACTAGCTGATATAAATGGTGCTCTCACTTCAAACCATATCAGAAGGTGCGCTAAACTCACACGTGCTTCATCCAGGTGACTAGCCTCACCTCGGCACACTCAACCTTAAATCAAACTAAAAGAAAAGAAGAAGAAGTGGGATCAGCACAATTGAAAAACATAAAATAATTTTACCCAAACCCAAAAAAAGACACTTGCGAATTGCCGACAATTATTACCTAAACCGACAATTATTACCGAAACAAAAAAGTGTGCTACCTCACTGGCAGTAACCCGATTCACGTTCAACCAGGCGCATGAATGAAAGGAGACGCTACCCATCAAGTCCCAGCTTGAAATCGGACCACCATACAATCCACGTTAGGACAAGGAAATAAACAACGCTAACATTATAACTTAGAAAGGAAAAAAATGATCAAAACGAGTGTAAGAGGTGTATCAGTCGTGTAAGTTCCCACTAAAGGCCCAGGTACCAAATGCACTGCCCGCCACTGGATATGAGAAATGTAAAATATAAAATAAAGTAAGTCTAACCAAGATGTAGTCAAATAAAATTCATTTAAACAAGGGGTGGGCAATCTCAGTCCTGGAGGGCCGGTTTCCTGAAGAGTTTAGCTTCAATCCTAATCAAACACACTTGAACCAACTAAATCTTGCTAGGTAAACTTGAAACTTACAGGTAAGTGTGTTGAGGCAAGTGGGACCTAAACTCTGCAGGACACTTGCACTCCCGGACCGAGATTGCCCACCTGATCTAAGCTGTGTTCAGTCTAACTCAAATGGCAATACAAATCAATTATTTTTTAAATTCCAGGGTCTTCTGTCAAACTAAAGTTATTAATACCACTTCAGTAGTAGTATAACCCTCTTTGCTCTGTGGGCACCGAGCAATGGATCCATGATTGACCCTGAAAACTGACCCCAATTTGGTAAGGTAAAATATACAGTACAAAGAAAAGAATTTCACAGTGCAGTAATTTATATGTGACAAATAAAGATTTTCTAATAAAACTTATTTAAAAATGTCTATTAATATTTTGTTGACTAATTTACTGTCCATGTGAAAGAGAACTAATCTGCCACTGTGAACATTTTTTTTTGCATAAACACCTACTACGCAAACGATGTGATTGTCTTTACATAAAATTTACAAATTACACATAAACAATAAGAAAAGTACGTCACTTACTGTTTAAACGTAGTATTTCGTGAGTGCAACCCCAGCAAAAACATTTTTTGCAACAGTGAAAAAAATACTTGCAATATTATCAAAAAAATATTGGGCTAGCGCAATTCATGTAAAAATGCCACTCCACGGTCATTATCATCTCCCTCAATACTCTTCCTGTGAGTGGGTGAAAATGGAGACAATTACTCTTCACTTCTTCATATCCCAAGGCTGCTGCCTCAGCACAAAACTGGTTTTTGCTAGTAACAACAATGCCTAGCACAACAGCAAAGCACCACATCATCAAATCTACAAAGGCATCATAGTAATCGTGTTATCTGATAAGCAGTGATGAGAAAATGATCTGAGGAAGCTGGCAGAACTGATAAATTTCTGGGCTGATCTGGGTCTGAATGTGAGGAAAATTGTGACAAAGGACACTTGATGCTGAGAGATTTATCTTTGATCTAAAATAGTACCGAGGTCTAAATTTTAGTAAGTAGGCAAGTTGTGTTTTAGTGTCATAAAGCATGATGAATAAACACACAACTTTGTTTGACAAAAAAAAAACCCACAACAATATTACTCTAGTGCACTTAACTCAAATGTTTAACATATAATTGCATGTCAATACAACTCAAATGTCTATTCAGTACTAATAAAGTGTACTTAACATAATTTAAGTGTCAATACAAGGTGCATGTATAAATCAAGTTCTAACACATCTCAAATATATTAAATAGTATTCAATTATCAAAACAAAGATTAAGAGTATGTAACTCAAATGTATTTAAAGCAAATCAAATGCTAATTCCACTCAAATGAATTTAACTCAAGCGTATTTAATTGAACCCAATTGGCAATATAACCAGTGAAGTAGTGGACCAATGGAACCAGCGATAACGGTGGTAATTCAGTGGTTAAGGTGCACCATCAAGCTGCTACTGCTGGGCCCTTAAGCAAGGCTCTTATCTTCAACTGCTCAGATGGATAAAAAAAATGAGATACATTAGGTGTAAGTTGCTCTGGCTATGGATAACTGCTTAATTCCAAAAAGTTAAACTGTAATATAAAGTAAGTGTAACCAAGATGTAGTCAAGTGGATTCACCTAATCGGTATTCAGTCCAACTCAAGTGACAATACAACTCAAGTATTTTTTAATTGCAAGGGTCTTTAGTCAAACTTAAGTATTAATACATCTCACATACATACAATACTCGATGAAATAGACCTCAGGTCTACTTAAGTGTTTTTAAAACAATTTGAATGTGTTTAACTCAAATGTACTTCATAAAACTGCCAATACAACTGAAATATATTTAATGCAACTGTACAATTTGCATTAAATATCCAGGACAATTTGAACACATTCAACTGGCAATTATTTTTCTCTCGACTCATATTATTAAACAGAGTGTTGGTTCAGCTAAAGCAGAACTGCTGTCTTCATCATGGTTCGCTACTTAGTCAGCTGTTCCTTACAGATTACACCCATGTGAAGTGAAGCTAGACCAGACTTAATGAACAGTTCTGTCCCTCTGTGGCCTTGCTTAGTGTCCGTGCCTTGCTCTGCAATAAAACAAAGCACCCTCATCACTGTTGGTGGTTCCTGGTATAGAATGTAATTGTTCATGGAATAAGGCGATAACTGGCCTCAGCAAATTAGAGTGATTTTCTTTTAGCTGTTATGCATCAATGGATGTAGTCTCGAATTTATTTATGGTGACTGGAGAATCCAGCCAGCCTTTGTTTTATGTAAAGTAAAATGCTCTAGGGTTTTTTTTGTCATAATTAGATAACATATTTTACACAAAAACTTTCTGGTTAAAAAAAAAGTAAGATGTACAAAATATTATGCCTTTAATAATAAACTTTAATTTTGATTTGGCTTTGAATATGGTATCTAAAGTTGACTGGGTCAGCACTAACAAACCTGCGGTAGGTGTGGCCTTTTTTTTTTTTTTTACATTACAGACAACATTTAAATGCAGAATTAAGTGAAGCTAACCAGAGGAACAATCTCAATCAAACCTCATCCTCCTAAAGTAAGTCATGTTGCTGTTTTTACTCATTATTTATTAAATCATTGTCTGTTGTATGTAGGATTTATCAAATTATTGTTAGGCACTTTTTAAAAAACTGTCAAATTCTAAAATCGGATTGTTGATTATTTCTCTTTATAACAGCTCGTGCTAATAAAAGATGTTATTACATCATCTTTGACGCACGCTTATTAAAAAAATAAATTAGTAAGCTAATGGTGACAGTGCTCTGATTTCACAGTATATCTATGCTTTTTTCATATACAGTCCACCCCAACTGTCTCAGGTGCTGCCATGATTTCCTCCTTGTCTGCCAGCTCTCAGTTAAATAAGGTGCTGCGTTCCCACTACCTCAGCCTTCCTCAAGGAGGTCTCTGTCAGGTTACCTATGTTTGGATTGATGGCTCTGGGGAAAGCCTTCGTAGCAAAGCACGAACCTTGGAATCGGAACCCAGTAGCATTGAGGGTATGATAAGAACCTAATCTGGAACTATATAAAAAATAAAAAATTCTTTGTGAGTATAAATCCAAACCCAAAAATGAAATGTATGCATACTTAGTCCAGACTTTTATGGCATTTTACACTGCCTACGTTTCTACAGATGTGTCATTATGTGACATTGTTATTATGTAATCACCTGATATGACTTTAAGTGATAGGCTGCATGAATATACACTCATGGTACTGTCATGTTTGGTTCCAAAAAAGAATTTAATCCACTGTAAGACTATTGCTAAGAGCAATAACAGAATAACATTAATAAATAAAACTGTATTGATATTATATAGAACTTTCAAGAGACATTGGATTATCAACAGACCATACATTTTGAGTTTATTCTTTGTTTGTGACAATTTCTGAATTAAAATTATAATTAATCATTTTTCACACTAAGAATTAATAACTAAACAATAAGTCATACATAATCAATAGTTGTATTTATTTGCTGTATTGTTTCCGTGACACTTTCTTGCACTATATGTATTTATTTCCTCAATTGTACTATAGTAAAGTATTTATATTTGACATTGATATTTTTATGCTAGATATTCCAGAGTGGATGTTCGATGGCTCTAGCACTGACCAGAGCGTGTTAAATGACAGTGACATGATCCTGGTTCCGATATGTATGTTTAGAGACCCATTCACACTGGACCCCAACAAACTGGTTCTTTGTGAGGTGCTGAAGAACAACCGCCGACCTGCAGGTATAGTCATAATGTTTACTAAAGTAGTGGATTTTCTTATTATTTTTAAAAAAATACTTGATCTTGATTTTTTTATTATATGTAGACACCAATCGTCGGTATGTTTGTAAGAAAATAATGGAGAAAGTAAAAGACTCTCAACCCTGGTTTGGGATTGAGCAGGAGTATAGTCTGCTGGGTATAGATGGAAAACCTTACTCCTGGCCATTAAACGGCTACCCTAAACCACAGGGTAAGACATTACATTTATGTCATGGTGTCATGAAATGGAATGTTTTAGATGCTTCTACAAGTTATCATTAGATACACAAATCATGCTCATCATAATTATTTTAACAGCTTTTAACACATAATTTGTTTACACGATGACTGTTTTTTGTATTTCTTACTTTTTTCCCTCATCTCCTTATCAGGTCCGTACTATTGTGGAGTGGGTGCTGATAGGGCTTTTGGCCGAGATATTCCAGAGTGTCACTTTAAGGCATGCATTTATGCGGGCATCAAAATTTGTGGTACAAATGCTGAGGTGAAGCCCTCTCAGGTAATTCCATTCAGAGAATCGGTGAGGTTTTTTTGAACATCCACATAAATGTGTCGGCTCCAAATTGTTGTCTAGTTTGTAGCATCGCATTATTCTTTTACTGCAAATGCAAGCCAACACTGTTACAGCATGATTATGCTTCTGTAAAGACATGGTGTGCTTTGGTTGGTGTAAAAAAACTTTATCTTCCTGACCTAAATCTCACTTAACCCCCTCTGCACCCCAGACCTCCTACTCTTAACATTACTGTCTAAACACCTTTGCAAATTCTCACAGCCACATTTCAAAATCTAGAGGAAAGCCTTTCCAGAAGAGTGAAGGTTATAACAGGAGTAAAAAAATGAGATGGAATCTGAACTGGGATGTTTAAATACACACATAAGGATAAGATAGATAAGATTGGGGGAAGTGGAAGCGCAGTGGTTAAGGTGTTGGACGGCTGATTGGAAGATAGGGCTCTGAGCAAGACCCTTAATCCCCCAATTTCTCAGTAGTATAAATAAAATAAATGTAATTTGCTCTGGATAAGGGTGTCTTCCAAATACAGTAAATGTAATAGTCAGGTGTCCAAAACTTTTGACTATGTAGTTTTTATTTTTTAATTGCAAGTTGTTCATAGTTGCAACGGCTAATTTTAGACATAGGCTTTCGGCATTCTGCGTTTTCCCTAGTAGCATACTTGGAATATTCCGAATTTAAGGACTTAAATTACAATTCTGAATATGGCCAATCGAAAGGTTTAAAGTTCAAGTATGCTTGTCTTTGTATAGTGGGAGTTCCAGGTGGGTCCATGTGAGGGAATTCTAGCAGCTGATCACCTTTGGATGGCACGATTCCTCTTGCACAGAGTGTGTGAAGACTTTGGCCTAATCGCAACTCTGGACCCTAAACCCATCCCAGGAAACTGGAATGGAGCTGGCTGCCACACTAACTTCAGCACTGAGGCCACTAGAGCAGAAGGGGGGCTAGAGTGAGTGCATTTTTATATATACAGGGTGTCCCATAACTTTCTATATATAGGAAAAAAGATATTTATAAGAAACATTTTTATTTATATAATATGCTCTACATGACCACCATTGTTTTGAAGAGACAGTTTATGCGTGTTCTCCACTGCTGAAAAACACGTATAAGCACAGCTGGAGTTATGCTTGAAATGATTTATGTTTTCTATCTTTCCCTTATACACCATGGCCTTCAAATGCCCTCAAAGATAAAAAAAAATAAAATAATAAATGTTACCTATGTATGGAAACATATGGGACACCCTGTCACAAACCTTATGTCTTCATGCCTGTCCATGTCATGCTCTCCGATTATAGGCATTTGGAGAAGTTCATCGAAAAATTACGTGCACAACATGTCCAGCATATCCGAATCTCAGATCCCCACGGTGGTCAAGACAACCAGAGGAGACTCACAGGCTTTAATGAGACGTCCAACATCAACGAGTTCTCAGCTGCAGTGGCTAGTCGTGGGGTCAGTATCCGCATCCCCCTGCAAGTTGGCCTGAACAAGTGTGGATATTTGGAGGATCGCCGACCTGCCGCCAACTGTGACCCATATGCTGTGACCGGTGCTATTGCTCGGACCTGCTTAATGGAGGAAGAGGAGGATCTCTTGAACGATCTGGAGATTAATGATTTGTAGTAAAACACAACAAATAACAGTAATAAACATTGTCCTGTGACTGTAACTGGATATATAATATAGCTGTGAATGTATTAAATATACAGCAAATGTTAGAAAATATTTAAAACATAACTTAATAAAAGATATTTACAAAAATGAATTATTTGACAATGTCTGGGTGATACTGGGTACAAAATAATTTATTTTACCGTTTCCTAGCCATGAGATGTTTTGCAAACACACATGCAAACAAATTTCTATAATTTTTTTCTTGACGTTCTTACAACCACAACAGGCATTTTTATAAATAACATATAACATTTATTACATTAGATTTTTTTCCACCACAGTGATCAAGACAGAGAGAAGATCATTCAACAGTGGCATTTACTGTACGTCCTGTATTTATACCCCATTGCTTAGACTTATTAATGACGAATAAAAAACAACAAATAAAAAGGATGAAAGGATATAAATACATACATAACATCAAATTCATATAGACCGAACAGTAATAACTAAATAAATACAGGATAAAAATAAAAATACTTGTTTATACATTAGTTTCTGCTAGCATGTGACATTAAATATCTTAAAATTTTACTTAAAATCCAAATTAAAAAAGAAAAAAAAGCAAACATTCCTTAAATAGATTTTCATTTAACAACTGATTTGTGATAAGGCAGAACTGTTGCCTCACTGCAAGAAGGCCTGGGTTGGATTCCTGCAGTACATGTGAGTGTGTGTGGCCCTGTAATGTCCTGGCAACCTGTCCAGGGTGTACCCCTCCTGCCTTTTGCCCTTTTAGAGCCGACTGAGATAGACTCCAGAAGATACCAGTGATCCTGAATTAGGGAATAAGCATGTATAGAAGATTAATGACTAAATGAATGAATGAATAAATGAGTGAATGAATGATTTGTAATACAACTTTAAGCTAAAAAATGTAGTTAAGATTACTCAATAACTTCAATTCACTGAAAATTTCACAAGGGGGCAGCACATCCAAGACGAATCTGTTACAAATCTGTTAAAATGTTTTTAAAGTCAACATCTTAGTATTATTTCCAGTTTCTAGCATGACATATGTTTTATAATTCTATATTATTGAATTAGTTATTACTGGGTAAATTCTATAGGCCTATCTAGACATAAAAAGAACTGCATCATCTTGTGTTATGTGTTATATATTATACATATTATGATTAATATATTAACTTCTGAATAATAAATGTCTGTGGATGACATAAATTAGATGTCATTTTCTGTACTTTCTGTGCAACCAAATTGGACATAATTCAGGCCTGCCATCAGAGACAAACTGCAGCTTTTAGTATTTTTTTTAAAATGTGGATAAAAAAACCCCGTAAAGTTATCATTTAATTTAAAGTGGCATGCTTAGAGGTACCGGTCAGGAGAATGGAAAGCATTGTTACACTTCAGGCAAATACAGGAAGTTAGTAATTTTTTTTTTTTTTTTTTTACAAAAACAAACAATAATAACAATAAAAAAAGTTATTAAATATGTATAATACTATTAACATCATTTTACAGACACGTTTATCCAAAGCAACTTGAATTTATTTTATTTATGCAACTGACCAACTGGGGTTAAGTGCCTTGCTCAAGGACCCAACTTCGTGGTGCTGGGAATTGAACCCACAATCTTCTGATTAGCAGTCCAACATTTTAATCACTAAGCTACCAAGTCTATAAGTAGATTTAAATTTACATTCGCAGCTACGTTCTTATCCAGAGTGACTAACATTTAGCTCTTTTAAACAGATGAGCAATTCGGGGTTAAGGCTCTTGCTCAGGAGTGATGCTGGGAATCGAACTCAGATCTTCCAATTAGCATTCCAACACCTTAACCACTGCATCTCCACCTCTACTTACTTAGTCATTAGCCGGTTCAGACTGTTTACTTGAATTAAACTCATTAATAATCAAAAAGATCTAGAAATAGACCTCATGTGTTGTAAGTGTTGAGCAGTAAAAACCTCTCCAGTGAAATAGCTAAAAACAAATAATTACAAATTAAATCAGTAGTAATTTCAGTAGTATAATGTAATAACAGTTACAGTGCAATTGTTTTACGCTACAATGGGATTTTTTTATAAATAAAATAATGCTGCATAGGGAATATGAGCAAGGGCTGCGCGCTACTCCGCGATGACGTCACGCCCTGAGAGAGAGAGAGAGAGAGAGAGAGAGAGAGAGAGAGAGAGAGAGAGGTGGGAACGCTGCAGGTGCGACGTCACGCAAAACTCCGACGTCAATCGCACGGATCAAGCCGAATCTAACGCGCTGTGCCTGGCGAGCCGAGCGGCACCGACACGATGGGCAAACTGCAGGAATTCGAGATTACGTTCAGCCACAATAAAGTGGTTTACAGCCCCGGAGAGACAATTTCAGGAACGCTGAGGATCATCATCGCCAACTCGCTGCAGTACAAGGGTGAGCTGAGCTGAGCTGCTTCTTGCGTGTCAATGCGTGCTCGATGTTCGGTTTAGGCGATCACCGATGACCGACAGAGACCACGCAGGGTGGAGTGGCTTTAAACTGAGATTGTTAAAGAGATATTTTTTACGCTTTGGGCTAATACAGACTAATCTACCCCCACTACTAAAACAACACAACGTGCTGAGCTTCCCTTTTTTGCCTCTGATCGAATCTACCTAAGTTTCAGGTGTTTAACCGGCAAAACAAACACCTTTAGACTTGTTCTGTGTGGCCTTTAAGGATCTGACATCTGTTTGTTTCTTATTTCTATTTAAAGAACCAGTGAAAAGGAAGTTGAGAGTGTTTGAGGTTAACTTAAATAAGTGAACAGGCAAAGACAGTCTGGTGTGATTAAACCTACACACAATGTACAGTTACTGTAATACGTTTATGACATTTGGCAGACACTCTTATCCAGAGTGACGTACATTTAGCTCATTTATATAACTAAACAATTAGGGGTTAAGGGCCTTGCTTAGGGGCCCAGATGTGGTAACTTGGTGGTGCTGGGAATTAAACACATGATCTCCTGGTTAGCAGTCCAACACCTTAACAAGCTTATTTATCCTTATCCTGTCCTTATCCTGTCCTATCCCATACTTATTCTGTCCTATCCTTATCCTATCCCATCCTGTCCGATCCTATCCCATTTTATCCTATCCTATCCTATCCTATCCTATCCTTATCCTTATCCTTACCTTAATCCTATCCTATCCTATCCTATCCTATCCTATCCTATCCTATCCTATCCTTATCCTTACCTTAATCCTATTCTATCCTTATCCTTATCCCTACCTTAATCCAATCCCATCCAATCCCATCCAATCCCATCCCATCCCATCCCGTCCCATCCCATCCTATCTCCTATCCTTATCCTTACCTTAATCCTATCCTATCCTTATCCCTACCTTAATCCAATCCTATCCTATCCTATCCTTATCCTTACCTTAATCCTATCCTATCCTATCCTATCCTATCCTATCCTATCCTATCCTATCCTATCCTATCCTATCCTTATCCTTACCTTAATCCTATCCTATCCTTATCCTTACCTTAATCCTATCCTATCCTATCCTATCCTATCCTATCCTATCCTATCCTATCCTATCCTATCCTATCCTATCCTTGTGTGTAAATTGATTTTTTTTGACAATAACAGCACTTTCTGACGTTTAATTTCTCTTATTCTATATAACATACATATCTGTCTGCAATTACAATTTCTAGTTTAATAATAAATGATGTAAACACTTAGTGTCTTATGTAACTACATCGTAGAAGCCATAAACAGTCTTTTATTCTTCTTTTTTTACAGTTAATAAGACTTTCCCAGTATTTTTGCGATGCACCCTTATCTATAGTGACTTAAATGTATCTCTCTTAGACAACTGAGCAATCGCTCAGGGCCCCAGCAGTGGTAACTTGGTGGTGCTGGGAATAGGTGGTCCAACACTGTAACACTGCGATACCACGTCCCCCTACAGTTACAAAGTTATAAAACTGGTGACTCCTTACATATATTGATAACTTTCTCATTAAAGAAAGCTTAAAATTAAAAATACGATGATTTTTTTATGCCCCTTAACTAACAGCCAGTGTATTTTTTTATATTATCCGAAGGTTGTTATACACTTGCTTGTAAATAAGCTGTCAATTGAATATGTATTACTGTAAACCTGTGATTTGAATTTCAGTCAACGTTACTTCCAAACAACCCGAGTCAAGCTTTCAAACCTGTTTGTTAAGGATGTCTTATCACATGTTTGTCTGTAGCTAAAACACTTAGAAAAGCGTACGCGCTGTTACAGTTCAAAGGGCGTGGTGACCAGACCAGTTTTCTCGTTTTTCCCGTTACGTCACATCAAAGCACATTTCTCAGATGGTAAGTTGATTTAGGTGTGTTTGCTCTTGCTATGACTCCTCAGTACAGGAATTTATAACCCTTGGCTTATTGCAGTAGCCCCAACTACGTATTTTTCCAATCAGACCTTTGCATGGTTCTTAAACCATGTGTTAACAACCACAAGATATAAATAATCACTTTTTTAGAAGGGGACAAATTTCACACTTCTCACCCCAGTAAGCATAAAAGCTGGGAGCATTAATACCCCAAAGGTCAGGTCTAAAATTTGGCAGGATTTTGCTTTAGTTTTTAAAAGAAAAAATTGTAAAGCTAATTTTAGATGAAAAATTACATTTTGCTCGGTGTTTTTTTCATGTTTATCCTTTTTTAGATCTTGGATAGTGCTAATTTGTTTTAGCGCCGGATGTAAAACAGCATAATATACCCGAGTGTCTAGATATTTAGTAAACTAGCTAATTACAAAGAAACACTTAGAGCTAGTGGTTTTAGCTTTGAGATACAGTCAAGGTGTTAGTTTTTTTTTTGTAAATGGTGGTTACTTTAGACTGTAAGGGTAGCTTGTAATTTGCTGGTGGTTACTTTAGTCTGTAAGGGTTATCTTGTATTTGCTGGTGGTTACTTTGGACTGTGAGGATTAGCTTGTATTTGCTGGTGGTTACTTTGGACTGTGAGGATTAGCTTGTATTTGCTGGTGGTTACTTTGGACTGTGAGGGTTAGCTTGTATTTGCTGGTGGTTACTTTGGACTGTGAGGGTTAGCTTGTATTTGCTGGTGGTTACTTTGGACTGTGAGGGGTTAGCTTGTATTTGCTTGGTGGTTACTTTGGGACTGTGAGGATTAGCTTGTATTTGCTGGTGGTTACTTTGGACTGTGAGGGTTAGCTTGTATTTGCTGGTGGTTACTTTGGACTGTGAGGGTTAGCTTGTATTTGCTGGTGGTTACTTTGGACTGTGAGGGTTAGCTTGTATTTGCTGGTGGGTGGTTACTGGTGGTTTTTGGACTGTGAGGGTTAGCTTGTATTTGCTGGTGGTTACTTTGGACTGTGAGGGTTAGCTTGTTATTGCTGGTGGGTAATTTAATCTATTAGGATTAGCTGCTAGAGTTTCTTTGTGGTTAAATCATTGTTAGCCTGTTCCTAGTATTGTTTACTTTACAATAATATAATAGTTGTTATTGTTGTTAGAGTTGAGCTTGTGAAGTGTGTGTAATTAGTTAATGCTGCTAAAATGCTGCTAAAATTTGATTGCACGGGTAAAAATTCGTTGGTGTCAGTGTAAAAAAATGTATTATTAGTTTAGTGATTTTGTAAAGTACATTTTATTTTTTAAATTGTAAAAGATGATACCAAAATGGACAGTTTAATTCTATCTGGCAACCCTTTTTGGGAGTGTCAGTTATTTATCAGAAAGCCAGAGACTAAAGGTCATACAGTACAATTCAATTATAATAATTAAAAAAGAGAGAAGGAACAAGAGGGAAGTGTGACAAAAAAATGATAAGAACGGATGGGGTAATTGAAAAATGGAAAGAAGTTCCAGATAGTGTATTCTGGGTGTTATGTTTAAATGTAATTATTGTTCAATACAGAGACAAATCATTAGATTACATTGTAGATTATTGATTTAGGGAAACTGGAGAATTATACAATTTCCTGGTGAAGGAAATTAATGTCTAACAAAAGGTCAGCTTATATATTAATCTTTTTGTATGTTGGGCAGAACTTAGTACAACCGATTGTTTTAGCGATGATCATGCATGAGTGGTTTCCCTGTTAAACCAAACCTTTGTCATACATGGGAATTAGGGAAATGAAACTTGAGCAGCAGTGGGACGATTTAAAAATACATTTTTTTTTGTCCGCAGAGCAAGAAATAAATTAGAATTTAATTTTTCGGGCAATTTGATGTGTTTTTAACATACTACTCCAGATTTAGTCTTACTTTTACTTCTGTATTACCCTTAGCTTTTTGCCAATGCTGTGGCTGTGGGTATTTTCTAATCAGTCACAATGGTATTAGTGAGTTAAGACACATTAGGTAAGAAATTCTGGGTGATAAGTGGGGTTTGGTTCAGATCTTATATAGTAGGTTAAAATGAGTATACTATTCGACTAGCATGTCCAAATCCTTAGTATGTGAATTTTAATACGTTAAAAGTTGGCGGCTGACCTACTACTCCCATCCGGATTTTTAAAGAATGCATACAATGTGCACTTTTCTATCCTATTATGCTGCAGGAGTGACTATTTGAGTGCTTTAAGTAGGTTCAAGTGCTTAAGAAAAAAAAATTGCATTTTTGCACATGCAACATGATCCAGTTTTAAATTTGCGCTTCTGTGAAGTTGTATGTCAGGTGTCAATATCAAAATGGCGGATGTAGTACATCCCAATCTCTTTCATACTACCTGTAACCAATCTATAAGAAGGTTTTTTTTAATGGTCAGGAGGTGTTTACTTACTCAAATGTGGTACATACTTCGGAAGGTGCCAAAGACTTTTTTTTCACAACATTGTAACACAACAACAAAAAAGTTTGTGAAAGGCACAGTGTGTTTATAAGGTGTTTTGACTATACAGTGTAAATAACATGCTTTTCTGCGGTAATTCATTAGTATCGTGTTATCTATGTGATCGGTGTCCTCTTTTATATTAGACACAGTGGCGTAGACACAGTTTTCCGTTCTTATCACAGCATGTCCAATTTGACTTGTTAACCCGACTCACTCAAGTCTCTGTAAGGCATTTGTTTTCCTTCAGGTGGACAATATGTATAGAAAAGCCGAGCTGCAACCTGATCGCTATGTTCCATGAGGTCTACCCTCATTAACTGGAGCAAACCTGCAGATCACATCAGGACACAAAAACACTCTACAATAGTACAGCGCTTTTAAATTCCCTATTTACTAATCATAGGTGTGCTAATTAATTACATGTTACAGTAGTTGTCTCTAAAAAGACTTTTAGTGCTTTGTCAGTACGTTTCCGGCCACAGGAGACGTTTATATTAATATTTCATTCCTGTTTTTTTGTCTTTCTAACAAGACAAGAAGCAGTTTGATCATTTGATTAAAACAGATGTTTGTAGCTGATAAGAGTTGAATCATAAAACTATTTTTGTCATGTTTGTTTCACAACCTGTGCACAAAAGTAGCTTTAAACAAATAAAAAAGTATAACATTTTTGCCATAAACTGGCTTTACTTACTGTAAAACATGCTATTCTTTAGCATTTTCTGTTGACTAGCCTTCGTTGCACTGTTGCTAGTGCTGTTTTTTTTAAGCTAGCATTGTTTACCATAATTGCTGACGGGGTGTATTATAATATATGATTACCAAGCAGTATTAGACATTTAGGTGTTGTTTACCTAATCCTAGTGTTTCGAGTAGCTGCGCCAGTTAGTGCTGTTAGCATTGTTTGTGTTAGCGCTTTTGTTAGTGTAGTAACTGTAAATGGTTAATATGTAAAATATATATAAAAACTAAAGCGGTCAAAGAACTGTTTTTTTTTTTTTACTGTATTTATTTTATTCACAGCAATAAAAACAAATATATACAATTACAATTGTCGGTATGATGAGAAAAGTTTAAAACACGATTGCTAGCAATTAGCGTCTGCCTTTTTCAAAAACAGATGTAAATTATAACTATTTAGTATTTTTTTTGCAAAAAATAATTAATAGGAAAGCTCATGAAAGGGTACAAGAAGTCATTATTTAGTCTTTGTTTTAATTAGTTTTTATTTAGTGTTTGTTAACTTCCATTTTTGTTGTTTTTGTGGTACTGGCTCATACACAGCCAGTTTATACTGAAAACATTTAGATCTGTACTAGAATACAGAGAAACAGCGGGATTATCTCCACTTTTAAACTATCCAGAATGTGTGTGTCTGTGTGTCTGTGTGTCTCTGTGTGTGTGTCTGTGTGTGTGTGTATATATATGTTGCCTTAAAAACATTGCTGTCTCTGGTATGACGAAAAGATGCACTGGTTTGTCTTTTCATCCAGCTGGTGAACTATTATTTTTGCAGCATCAGGAAGTCTTTTTGAAAATGCAGTACAACACTGGAAATGCATTCCTGCTCGGAATATCAAGCGTGTCATTTCCGACCCCTTGGAAATCCTGTCAGAGGGTGGTAAATTACTTTTTCAGCAGCAAGCAAGCATGTCTTTTTTAAAGACCTGTCTGCACCTGCTGACTGCAGGTCAGTGAGACCATAAATAAAAGAAAAGGGGGTCAAAAAAAATTTCCAGTGGAAAAGGTTTATCTGATGTTGAGCAGATCGTTAACTATTCCTGCTGTGGATATTGTAAGCTTTTCATGGAACCACCTTTCTGATGATAATAATATTCATGCCCATATTGAACTGAATTGACCTTGCATATAAAGCCATGGAAAGGATTGCTCAAGAGGAAGTGTGTGTGTGTGTGTGTCTGTAGGGCTTAGAGAAAGATCTGTCGCACATTTTTTTCTAATATCTCTTATTTGATTCGCTGTCTGTGTATGCTCTTAATGCTTACATAACATTGTCCCCTATTCTTCTTTTGGTCATGTAGGAAGTCCCATGTAGATATAAAACAAAGCAAAGTGGATTATTTTCCTGTAACAAACAAGTATTTATTTAAGACCACAAATATATGTATACTAAATTTATTAATTTAGTAACTAATAAGCACAATTGTCTATTACCAGTGTCATAAATACTGTCACTAATAGAGCGTTTTCATCTATTTTTTAGCTGGATGCGCAGCCATATTAGAGATACCTGCAAGATCTGTTCAGTTCAGTGCCATTGTTTACGTTCAGTGCCACCAATATGACCGACTTCCAGATTGATGGCGTAATGTGAAAACACTTAATACATGTAAATTTTTTTAATTACCTGACCAGGTAAAGTAAGCCCATGTTACACTATCTGCAAAAATCATTACATAGTTTTATTACCTGTTTCTCTAGAATCGAAAACCACAATGATAAAAAAGAACGTAGATGTAAATTGTATAATAGAATAAAATATTGTTCTCACATGTAGGCATAATGCCTATTATAGTCTGTACATTGGACATAATGCTTTAAAGGAACAGAGCCTCTTTATTCAGACGCTTCAAGAACAAAGTGCATATTCTGTTTTTTACACCATGACTGTAGCCATTTATTTAGAGCAATAATCTACTGAACCTTTTAAATTAAGTAATATTATCGGAACTTACCAAACACAATCACGACCAGGCGTTGATGTAAGACTTGTACATGTATAAGCTTTACAAATCCAGTAGCAGGCAGGATAACCTCTTTCAGCTGGGGCCACCAAGTGTAAGCCTGTCCTCTATTGATTTGTAGCCAATCACTCTGTCTCTTTCTTTTCTACACTTTCTTCAACAAAACTTCTTCGTTGTCTCTGGCCTGTTGTTGGCTTTAAGGATTGCATATTAGATATGTTTTGCCTTGTAGTTAGCTAACTACAGCTAACTTCACCCAGGCTACCAGTAAAATATCTAACATGTGCCATAAAGCAGGCTGCACTTTTCTGCTGGTAGGGGATGGGAGGGGCTGTGTGCACCGACCCGATTCCGAAACTTATGCAGTGTTGTTGTAGCCATTAGGAGGATGCTTATGTAGCAGCGTCAGTGAAATTCGTCTTATTACTTACGTTTAAACAGCTATAAACCTTTGTTTCTTAACACTGCCTCTTTATCTCTCAGTTGAAGTTAATTAAGTTAAGACTGGCTGCAAATAAAATATAAGGCCCAAAACTTGGCACAAAGATTTGGAAAAATTTTATATCCCTAAATATCCTTAAAAACGTGCTTCTAAATCCATTTCATACACCTTTCATTATTAGCAGTGAATTGTTGTGTATATTTTGCAGTTGTTACTATAGAAACACTAATGTGATGTATTCAGATGTTGTGAGTCCAGATGTTCCGAGTTATGGAAAGCCATCTGGGAATAGGGTGGAGTGAAATCTGCTTCCGACCACTGCAATTATGCAACGAAATCTGCAAATGTGTGACTCGTTGCCGTAACCTCACTTTGTTGGCGTCTTTTTTTTTTTAAAAACAGATGCTGATTATGTGCCTATCGAACGCAGAAGTAATACAAGTTTTTTTTTATAATGCAGCAACGCTGAAAGGTGTGTGTGTGTGTGTGTGTTTAGTAATACAGCCTTAAATGCTTAAATGCACACACGCTTACACACACTTGCGCTAAAAGAATCAACCACTGCAGTGTACACAGAAAATCCATTAACAATTGCCTCCATGATGTTACAGGTGCTGAATAAACACATTTACTACTGCTGTTAGTTTTTATTCTTTGATAACCTGGTGACGACTATAAGCATTTATTTTATTTATATTTAATAATATGCATTTATATAATATGCAAAAATATGCATTGCTTTAATTGTGTGAAAGTTGCTTCTTTCCAACACATGTCTTTAATGTACAATGGGGTTATAGTTTTTCTACAGAAAAGAAATCCATAAGACCTTTAATATTATTTATATGCATTGATATAAATAAAAGAATGAAATTTCTGTGGAAATTCTAACCAATCACTTACATCCTAAGAGCACTTATTATCATCCTGTCTGCTTTGTTACGTCTGTGTGGATGTCTCGCTTATTAACCATGTCCATGTGCTTTCTGTCAGTGTCTGGTCCTGGCTGTACATGATGGTCCTGTATTAAAAGCACACTGGACAGGTTGTGTATCGACTTACTAATAGACTGGCTAAGGTCATTGAGTGAAATGAGTCCAGCCATCTTAAAACCTCAGAGATAACCTGTGCTTCATTATTAATGAGGTGGTGCCTTTTTCAGACAATTAGATCAAGATGCCAAAGACAGATTAAGTTTGCCCCTAAGTACCATATACAAGTGGTAGCTATAGAGCTGTGTATTGGGGCTTATGACACGTTACATATTAACAATACATGGGTCACAATACAATCTATTGCAAAACAATACATTCTGTAATACATTGCAGAACTTAAAAAAACCCCATCATATACAAAGCTGGAGGCTGCCTTATATTTTCCGCCATGGTTGTTCTGAGACAATGGCTGTGTGTATCAGCAAGGACTACAGGAGTGGAGAAGGAAGTCGTTTGTCGCACACAAAGAGTTTTATTATGAAGGGAATATTAATGTAAACATAAATCAGTTTAAAACACAATTTGAATGCATATCAATACTTGCGTTAGAATATCGATACACTAATGTAAAAAATATTGTGATAGTTATCTGTATCGATATTTTTGCACAGACATAGTAACCCCTAATGTATAAAGTGCCGAAATCACCAAGCTGACAATTCTGGGCTCCTGAGCAGGGCTCTTAATTCTTAACTTTGAGGCACTAACGCTAGCCAAATTCTAAAAAAATAATGTAATGTATTAAACATATATATTCTTGTTTTTTAAATCTCAAAAACGATATTAAATTTATAGAATAGATTAAATAAAAAATAGTAAATTGCATCAAAATATTTCATGCTATGCTTTACCTTAAGTCTGGCAGTGTATTGCAGTAATCTAACTCTAATCTAAAATCTAACTGAAAAATACATCGACTTTTCCATATCATACTTGTGTATATTATGTAGATTAATATATACTAGTTTTATGCAGCTAGTTGATATTTTTATTTCTTAAAAGCTGTTTCATCATTTTCCCTATTTTATCACTGCATTTGCACTGTCACTTCTGCAAGAGCTGTTATAGATAAATGTCAGTGTCGGTCATTAAATATGTATAAACATTTGTGAGGCAGTATTCTCTTTGGTCACTTCTACTAGAGAAATTAATTGCAACAACTTGTGCCAATACAACATATACAAATCCTATTTTTAGAAACATTGGCACACTGGAAAAAGTAACATTTACTAAGGATTTTTATACCTAATTCTGTTTGTTCAATATAAACAAATTTAGAAATTGATGCCTGCAACAGACACTCAAAGGAATGTAAAATTTATACTAACAATATTTAGAAGGGGCAAGAAATAAAAGGTTAGCTGATAACAGGTGAAGTATCAAGATTGGTATAAAACAGGCATCCGCCAAATGGAAGTCTGAAAGAAAGGTTTGGATTTGCTTTACGGTTTTATGTCAAACTTTATGAGAAGATTGTCCAAAAGTTATTGGAAATCGGGTTCAGAGAGTAATAATAGTCATTGATGAATGTGACTGCTAGATATAAAGAAGGTCACAAAGCATGAACAGTGAAAGAAAGCATTCTATTTACAGTACATACATGTAGACAATATGGTTACAATAAATCTCATAAAAATAAATGCTTCCCCAATGAAGATTTTTTTTTTATTTAAGTATTAATCCACAGAAAATAGCTGACATAATGTCAGTTTAATTCGTTTTTTTTTATATAAATTTATATTTATAGATTTATTTTTGCTTACATTTATTGACAGATTTTAAAGAGTGGTTGCTTATATTAAGAGGCAACGTCTCAGTTTTTACAGTATCAGCTGAAGAGTGAAACACTGATTAGACTGGGAAGACCCATGAGACTGTCTATTGTCATCTCTTAAGTGGAGCCCTTCTTTTCATTAGCCACTGTCTCAAGAGGCTTGATCGTAAAAGGTGACACCATTTTTTATTGGGACCAGACAGACTTTTAGCCATTGGCAGGCTATGTGTTTGGCTGGAAATCGACTACTTGTGCCATTTTCTTTTGATTTTTAGTGTTGCAGGATTTCGCTGCTATGTATTAAAGAGGATGATGTGGTAATGCATTAATAATCATGTTGGTAATATTAATATCATGCATTTTTTTACGATTTATATTTTTATGTAGCAAAATCCAATTCTGTGTGGATCCGGATAATTATTGCATTGCGTTTAAAAGAATATTGTAATTACCATGATGATTTCAGGAGAACAATTCGATCAAATATATATTTTTAACAAAAATAACTTGCTTAAAAGATGGTTGCAGGATTTCAATCAGTGTGTAAGAGTCTTTACAGTTAAGCAAAATGGTGAAATCTTTTTCAGGCATATGAAGTCTATAGTAGAAATTGTGCAGCATAGTGCAGATACCAAGCCATCTAAATGCACACTGCAGTGTTACCCAGAGCGTCAGAGCGCCAGCTACCCCTGCAGTGAATGATTGATCGGGTGTGTTATCACATATTTCTTTGCAGTGCTATCCATGCAGCAATGTTTCTGCTCAGAAAACTACCACTGGCCTCATACACCATGACTGACTGTGCATCATCATCACTTTCACCTTTACATTCGGATCAGTTAGATAATGATGCTGGCTGTGGGTTGAGTCATTTGGTAGTTGATCCTGAGTAGTTTAATGTTAAATGTTGATAATCAATAAACCATTACAATGATTAAGGTTTCCTACCAGAGGGAGACTAGTAGAGACTCATCTCTTTCTATGTTCAGAAGATTCATTCAATTCTTTTATGATCAGAATTAGAGACATAAAAACTGCCGAAACTATGTACAATTATTAGAGGATCTTTTAGAGGTTTCTGTGAGTCAACATGTCACAATGACCAAATATTTCAAGTAAAAAAGGTTTAAAGAAAACACACACACAAAAAAAAAAACAGGAAGTAAAAAAGGCAAAAAGAAAGGTTCTGACCCTTTAATTAGATTACTTGATATTTTTTTAACCAGTTTGACCATGTAGGTGTCAAAAGTATTGATTTGCAACATAATCATTGTTGGCTATCAGTTAATCTACACAAACTACATAAGATATGAGTTACTATTAAACACAACAAAATCCAATCACACCATATTCCTAATTGTCCAAAATAAATACTATAACCATTACATCATCTTTAAGACCCTTGGACTCCTGTAGTCGACTCCAGCATGAAAACACATGTGTTGTCTTTGTCAGTTTGTTTAAGATGTAATCCTACATTAAACAGAAAAGTATTTGAGACCCTTTACTAAATTAGGATCATATTATTACCCGATCTACTGCAGCTTTTCCTTATTTAGTCAAGCAGAGGATTTGTATTGTAGCATTTATCATATCTGAGCATCAGCTTGCAAACTATACAAACTCAAACTAAAGGCGCTGGCACCTTTTGACCCTGACTTTACTGCACTGTGCCTTTTGGAATCTCTGCCAATCCACCAGCTGCCCTCTACGGGGGATTTCAGCATGGTGCTATAAGCCTGGCAAATTGCCCAGACTCCTACACACTGCATTTTCTTTTACCCCCTCTCTGTCTAAGGCTTTGTCTTCATAATTCTCAACCAGAGACTATAGGGGGACACATGATCATTTAGTGCCTTTACATATTGTTAGTATGAATAACAGCATTGGTGTGTGTTTCATCCAAGCTAAACAGGTTAAAACAACGCAAAGTTCGTCCCAGTTTGAAAAGTCTAATTGGTAAACTATTGAGCTCATGATGTGAACGTGGTGAAAGTGGTGGCTCATGGTTAAGGTTGTGGGTTTGGGCTCAACCCCCAATTGCTCAGTTGTATAACAAGGAATATTTTAAGTCGCTCTGGATAAGGGCGTCTGCCAAATGATGCAAATGTAAATGAACGTGCACAGCAAAATACTGGCTATTTATTAGATTTATTTATTAATTACGAGAATTTTTACAATTGCTATACTTTAAAAAATGTTGCATTATTCACTGTACCCAGTATCTGGGATAAACATATTGGGTAGTTATGTTGGGTTATTTCAAACTTTCATTGGGTTGTTTATATAACAACGCAACCAGTTGTGTTAAAATTAACTGTCATACGATTTATGCATATATGTGCTGTTTTTTCTTTACAGAAAGATTAATATGTACATTTTGAACTTTAACCCTGTCGACCGCTTTCTGTCTTTCTACTCAAAGGTTAAAATAATCTAACAGTAGGTAGGTGCTATATCAACCCACCATTTGGTTATCTTTTGGGTCATATTTAAGTACGTATAGGTTTTTGTTTTTGAGATCTAGATTTAAAAAAACTACCAACAATGATA
The DNA here is from genome assembly GCA_005784505.1 of Bagarius yarrelli. Classification (NCBI taxonomy): domain Eukaryota; kingdom Metazoa; phylum Chordata; class Actinopteri; order Siluriformes; family Sisoridae; genus Bagarius; species Bagarius yarrelli. Next base: position 3,894,589 of record VCAZ01000019.1, on the reverse strand, counting down.
AGAACTCAAAAATAATTATATTAATATTAATAGGTTATTATTTTCCACTACAAAAACATTACAGGACCTCTGACTGTACTTCGTAGAACCGCCGGGATTTCAGCTGATTAAAACATCAGCCCTAAAGGTGAAATCCTAAATTCATTAGCTAGCCCACAGGTGAAATCTCCAAATGCGCTGCCCAGTCAGTCCCATGTTAAGGTTTGGAAACCTAATTATCTAGTTTAAAAGGTATTATCTCATGTAATCTAATCCCAGAGTATGACGAGCATTATGAGGGCAGTAGAGTAGATTAATTTAAGACGTTTTTCATCCAGTGGCTGTATGACCGTTTTGCACTCTTTGCTCAGTTACAGCATTGTTTCATCATTGCTTTATGTTAACCAGAAGTTAATAATAGTTTCAGCTGATGCTCCAGGATTCCTTTGTAGAGAATGTGTGTAGTTTGTAAGGCAGTTTGTGTTTGGAGTGTTGAGTGTAAAATGAAGAACGCAGAAGCTGTACATTTATATTTACATTTCTGGAATTTGGCAGACACCCTTACAGTGTTTTTTTATGTAACTGAGGGGGGGGGGCTAAGGGCCTTGTGGTGCTGGTAATCGTACACCGATCTTCAAATTATCAGTTCAACACTTTAACCACTTCGCTACCACTTCCCGACCATTGTAATTCATTTGTGATACATTAATACATCACTGTCATGATACATTATAAATTAATATTAAATATTGATAACTATTGAATTGTGAAAGTATAATAGATTTTTGTGTTGGTTGAAAGTGGTGCTCCACAATATATCATCGGCTTTGACATGGCAATGTGGGCATCTGTAATAGTCACATGTCAAGTGGGGATTATAGTTCACTGCATCACAATTTAGAACAGATGTGATTTGTGGATTAATTGCAAAATTTAATAATATTATATGCAGATTCAATCCTTTACAAAAACACAATATATATTATTTATTATATCGCAATATATATTGCACAAAAACAAAATGTTGCAATGTCATTTTTTTTCTCCAATATCGTGCAGCTCTAGTGGAAAGGGAAAGTATATAAGATGGTGATATTAGCAGTCTAATAAGATTTATGCTTTTGTTCAGCGATAAATAAAGTGACATATAATCTAGGTGTGTAATTTGTTTGTCCCAGGATTCCAGGCCAGTAATTTGTTTACCTCTAAAATTGGTCTGGGTGGAATACCAATGTTTAATGTTTATTTTGCCAGTTATCCTTGAGTTATCGTACAGTTTTGTTTTTTGGTATATATTCTTAATATGCACTTTTTTGCCACACATTGTAAAACGTTAAAAAAGAGGGGGAAGGTTGAAATTTTACACAGTCATTGGCTGACCACCCTCACCGTCGCCATGGTTACAGCAGTGGTTTAAATACTTATGGTTATAAACCACATGTCTGTAAAGTGAACTTTTATAGCCTTTCAGTTTCTTAGATACAGTACTTAAAAATGGGCCCTGGGTGACTTGCATATTATCATTATTAGGATTTCATTTAATTCTGAAAGTTTTTTTTTTTAGTCTAAAGGTCTTGTTAACTTGTTAACCATTGGTTACCATTTCAGGATTAAGGCCTTGCTTTATCTCTGCCAACGCAGCACTTTAGTCTTTTAGTCTGTTTTACCTCCCGATTTATACACTGAGCTCAAACGGAGCAGTCGTCACACTAGCATTGTTAGAGGAGCAGGCAACCACAAGAGGAAACTAAAATCGCTGCATCGACCAGCAAATTGCAACCAGACTCGCTAAGCACATTGCATATATTTTAATGTAAACGCATTAAATGTTGGTTTTTTTTTGCTTTCTAATTTTTTGTTGGAGTATTTTTGAGGAGAATGATAAGAATATGTAAATTGGTGGACCTAAGCCTAAAATTATTTAAATGGTAATAGAATTTGCTAATATTTTCTCCAGATACAATGTCCAGAAACTAATCTTGGTTGGAAAGAGGACTTTAATGTGACTTTAAAGTCATTTTTTCAGGGTTCATCATTAACGCTTTTGCCATTCCAGTCATGAATTTCCCAGAAATGATTCTCAGCTTTTTGTGTGCAGGTACTCTCACAGACACTGAAGCACAGAACAAAGAGCTCTTGGCTTTCTTTTTTTCGGCTACGTAGATCTGACAAGGTTAATTCCAGGAATGTTTTAGTAAAGAATGCTTAATTGTGATGTTAAGCTGTGGCTCAGACCTGAAGAGAAAATAGTGCAGAGAAAGAAACTTGGCGCTTAGATAGGTAGAGTAGTTAATTATTTACAATTTTTTTTTGCTGTGGTTTGCAAACATTAGTGATCAGAACTTTAAAAAAAACAGTCATGGAACTTTTGTATTCTATATCAATTGCCAGGTTCTTGTGCATTTAAAATCTGGATCAGATGAGGAACCTAGTTGATCTAGAAAATTAAGCAATGTTTACTTAAAATACCTGAGTGAACTATAAAAAATTGCATCTATTGCATTAAATTAAATACAAAATTAGTCAAATAAGTTTTCTGTATTCAATTTATTTATTTCAAAATACTACAATACAGTCAAGACAAGTTTAAAACAAGTTGAAGACTGTTACAAGACGGTGGCAAACAAATAGTTGGCAGGTGACAGGTTGTAATGTAAACGTTTACATTGTAACTAACTCAGCAATAACTCTGCGAAATCGCGTGTAGCTACAACCATGTTAAAAACAGCCAATCAGAGTTGGTGTAGGGGGGCGTTATCAGTCAAAACGTCAGCTAGTCCAGTTTTTGGCTTTTTTTTTGATCATTAAAACCTAAGACGAATAAAGCCTTCAGGGCAATAGCAAAATTTGGATCTCACTCAAAGAAGTGTAAAAGATAGTAAAAACAGGAACCTGGTAATAACAGAACAGCATGGGAGCCGTATGTGACTTTGGATCTGGACACAGGACCCATGGGAAAAAAGATAACAGAACCACTAGAAGCAAAACAGGATGCCAAAAAGCATGTAAAAAAACAGACCAACCTCAGTTAAATTAGCATGCATGAAATATCCTTGACTTTAACTGATAGTCATTAACATCATATTCCATCTGTATTCTCTTGAACAAGTTGTTTTTTGTCTCATGTGATATTAGTCATTGTCTGTGAATGAATCAGTGATCACAGTGAGTAAAAATTGAAGATGACTGAGTGATGCTTACTAAAATTACTAGCATAACATCCCTATTTTTAAATAAATGATGCCCCATACATTATACGGCCAAAAGCTTGTTGCAGATCTAGAACTGTCCCACAATGCATGTTGCCTAGGATGTCCCTATACAGTATGTAGGTTTTCTATTACAGGTGCTAACCCACCCCCAAACATTGTTTTAGCATGACAAAGACCCTTCGTTGCGTAAAGACATGATGCGTTTTGGTTGGAGTGGAGGAACAGAGCCCCGTCCTCTACCATACTAAAAACATTTGGGACAATTTTTGGTCTAATGATCATTTAACTAAAAAATTATATAATAAGAATGTTTGGATTTGGATGAAGAAGAACAGAGTAGCTTTTATAGGGGTAACAATAGTTTATGGTCAAAAATTGCTAAATTATGACCATTTTCCCCAAATATTTATGACTCAAGCTAGTTTTTTTTAAGGTATGTTTACATATAAATTAATTCACATTTACATTTCTGGCATTTGGCAGTCACTCTTATCCACAGCGACATACATTTATACAACTAAGAATTTGGGGGTAAAGGGCCTTGCTGAGGGGCCCAACAGTGGTAACTTTGTGGTGCTGGAAATCAAACCAGTCCAACACCTTAACCACTGAGCTACCACTTTCCCACTTCCCCCACATTCAGCCTCCATATCTCATTTTGTTAATCTGGTTTGGTTTAATTAAAGCAGATGGTCACCTGGAATATACTGTCTAGGAGTAATCTGTCTTTTCTGTAATTCACGCTTAATTGCGTTTGAAGGGACTTTGTGCAAAGATAAGGCCATTCTTATTTGATTAAAACATTTGATAGACATAAAAGTCAGAATAAAATTTGACAGTTAAGGGTTCCCTTTCTTGGTTCTAACCAAAGCCTGAAACCGCCACTGTTTTATTTTACAATCCATCAGTTTACAATGTAAGCTCGGATATCCCCCCACCCCCCAAAAAAACCCCCAACAACACAGGGTTTTCAATTGAACCACCTTTTGATGACTGTGTGAAAGGCACAGTAAATCTGGTTTGGTTTAGGAGGGGAGAAGAGGAAACATCAGCACTAACCGTCACACTGGAACACACAGTTTTCGTAATTAGAAACCACAGCTTCTGTGTTTTTCCCCACTTTTTATTTCCCTCTTCAGTAATTGCTAATTGGTACGCTTAATTCTTATATCGTTTAATATCTCTGTACAAACAAGATGTATCTATAGGGTGTTATAGAATTCTATCCCGAATTTTCTACTAATGGTATAATAATAATGTTGTGTGTTTCAGCTCGTGCCAGAACTTCAGGGTGTCCTTGGAATACAAGATAATAATTGGAACCTTAAAACACTTATATTACAGATTATAATCTCTCTAAGTGGCAATGTGCTTAAAAAAATGTTAAGTGTTTACATAATTGTAAGACAAAGACGATGTAGCCCTTCCAGCCCAATTATACCAACCACTTTGCTATTATTAGAAGGAGCACAAATGAATGCCAGATATAAAACAATATAACTAAACAAGATAAGATCAGATACTAGTAATGGTCAGTTGTGGCATATATATATAGTATAGTTCATTGTGAGCTCACAGGTATTAGAAATTTATGAGACACAAGTAGGGAAGTCCCTCGGGTGGACGGTTCCTTCTCTATTTCATTTAAAATGTCTGAAGGTGGTGTAATACAATCTGCTCAGTGTTTCAGAAGCTCTGGGGACAAGCCTTTATCCAGAGACTCTTGGAATTTTTAAAGACTTGACAATGAACCACACGATAAACTTTTAGAAGTTAAATGAGCCTTTAGCAGAGTGAAACTGATAGTTAAGGTTTGTTAGCTAGTTTTGGTACAGTTTAATTTTATTAATACTGTTAGATATAGGACATTATAAAATATCATACAGTTACTAAAGTCAGTGTATTAGGATAATAATAATTACATGAGCGGGGTCAGTGAATGTACTGTATTAAATACTGTACTGTGTGCGTTTTTGCTTTTATACTCGTATAACAGTTCTGTAAATAAGAAATTATATATGAAATGACATTTTAGAGTTGATTGCTGTTAAAGTTACAGAATGTAAATTTTGAACATCACTTAACCAATCAAATTAGTGGAGAAAGGCTGGGGCCGAGTGGGTCAAGGAGCCAGCACCCATTTGGCAACCCCTATCAATATCTTATCTGTCTTATCAATAAAGGAAAATAAATGTCCACCAAAAAATAGTGGAGGGAAACTAACTGTTATCTAGTGCATTTTACCCATTTTGATACGTACAAATCATTTTTGTTGCTAGGTTTATTAACGGGATTTTAAACATACTAGAATTAATTTAAAAAATAATTAATTTAAAAAATTAATTCTGGTATGTATTTTTGCATATGTTTGTGGTGAATAAGAGATACTAGAACGAGTCCCAAAGTTGCTGTTGATCTTCTGGTTATTCACTTGTGAATCACTGTTATCATCAAACGTAGGGAAGTTGCTATTTCAGGTTTTGCAGCTTACAAGAACATTCTTGAGACGAAATTCAGTCCTGTATTGCGTCACTGCACATACAGTATAATTCCCTCTGTTGATATAAGAACATTAAATATGAGTGTGTCGCTAAAATACTGTTCTAGGAGTAAACAATTTGGCTATTGTTTTACTAGACCTCTGCCTGTTTTCTGCTTTGGCTTGGGGACAGTGTTGCCTTTGTAATTTGGTTCACTTGTATTATACTTAGACTGTAGCTTTAGTTTCAGTCTGTCTTCATGAAACTCTCAGTTAGTATGCAAACAAGAAGATATTAGTATCGGCCCACACCAGAGCCATCGGATTTGGCCTCGCCTGCATGCTGACTCATTGTTAAATGGCGTTCCAGTCACAAGGGTCAAATTCTCTCTAAATCGCTGTACAACAGATTCCTGATTGGCTGTAGGATGTCTGCCAGTTGCCAGGGAGATTCCAAATGCTTTCCATTTGTCTAGGATTTTTTTTCTTGGCCAGCGGTTAGCCTTTAAAACCTGCCAAACAACCCATACAATAAACTGTTTGAATGGATGAATCTGATTGGTGGGATTAATTAATATGACTTGGGCAGAGATATATACAAAATGATATAATATGAGGACAAACGTTGAAAGGAACCAGACTCAAAGAGGGAACTTACTTTATGTTTTACTGCATGGAAAAAATGAATTGAACTGCGTGAAAAGTAAAATCATTTGAATAAAGTAAGGAAGTAAGTCAGAGGAAAATATATAAAACTTTGCGGTGGTGATTTACATTCATTGTTCTATTCATTTTTTTCTTGTTGTGATGACGCCTTGCATTGTTTTGAGTCATCAATCTGTATAAATGTTTAGAGGTTTTTAAAAGGTTTTTAGTTGCTCTTTTTGTTAAAAATTAGACTGAGAAACAGGCATTGGTTTTTTTTGTGAAAAAAGTAAACATTGTGTGTTTTAGGGCAGCGTGGTATGAATCTCTATGCAACAAGAGGATAATAGTCTTTAAAGTCCAGGCCTGAGAAGAGAAATTCAGGAAAAAAACTGGTGGGAGGTGTAGAATGTATGAAGTGGAATGTCTTAATTTTCTGTTTTTTGTACAACAAAACAAAATGTGCTACACAGTCACATCAGTTGTGTTTTTATTACAATAAGTAAAGTGTGTTTTAGCTTAGATGTTAAATGGCGTTCAGTCAGGTTTATCTTGCATTATCGAGTTATTAATTTTTCCGATAGTAAAGAGCTGCAATGTAACCACCAGTCAACAGCGACACCAGCAAGCTGTTTATACCCCCCTCCCTTCAGCCGAAACTCTATTTTTGCTTATCTGAAGGAAAGGTCTGATTATAGTTACACTGTCAGGCTGTACTGCTATCCTTCCTTATACCATTTCCCAGAATCGGAAAGGGTTGTTTTTTTTTTGTGGTCTGCCTAAAATTTGTTTAGTGTAAAATTAGATATATTTCTACACTTAATTTCTATCTTCCGTTTTTGTCGAAAAGACCTGTTGTTTTAGTAGATTTTACAAAAAAAAAAAAAAACTTTAATAAATATAAAAAGAGAACAAATTTGGTTTGCTTTTAAAACAAACATAAAAAAAAAAACGACACATAGATGGATAAACAGACAAACAAAAAACACGGTGAAATACACAAGACAGACAAATAAGAGTCAATACAGAGCCTATTAAACAGACAAATAAAACAAAGCAAACCAACAGACAAAACAAAGAGGAGACAAACATGCAGGCCGAGAAAAAAAATGCAGGCAAAAAAGGTGATAAATAAATGGACACAAGATACCAAACAAATACACAAGAAAAGACAACAGATAAATAATTGGACAAACAAAAGCCGACAAAAATGCACACAATCAGACCAACAAATAGATAAACAGACAAACACACAGGCTGACAGACAAATATACAAGCACCAAAGCTAATGTACAAATACATAGACTAAATAGGCAGTAAATTAACACATAATAAAAGTAAAGAAAACATAAATGTGTTGCATCACCTGTGTTTTATTTGCATTTACATTAAGTTACATAGATTAGCAAGTGGCTTAGTGTGTTTATTACTGTAAATTATTACTATTGTCCACCAGTAATGGAAGATTTATTTACACTTGGTCATTTTAAATATAATTTTCTGTCTCAGCTGCTCAAACAGTCTGTGTCTCAAAATCAGTACATTCTTTGCAATAAAAATGTTCACGTCCGTACATCCTTACTAAAAAAATACCTTAAGCTTTTCACGCTGGCTCAGATAGCAAGCCACAGATGGTCTTACTGTTAATTTAGTGTTTTATATACCCCAAGCTGACCGAAACGGAGGACCCGCTACTGATTTTTCTCCTTTAGAGCATCCTGCAATTATTCCCGCAGAGCAGACCTGGAGAGGCCTCAGTGCCGACAAGCTATGCCATCTGCTACTGGTGTTTTTGTGTTGTGTCAACATAATGGTGTTTTAGAACCAGTGCCCATGTCTAGGCCAGGAGGGTCAATCATTTGCATGTACATTTAAAGCATTTTGGCAGATGCTCTTATCCAGAGTAATTTACATTTATCTCTTTTATACAACTGAGCAATTAGTAGTTAAGGGCCTTGCTCAGGGACCCAGCAGTGGTGCCTTGGTGGAGCTGGGAATCGAACCTACAATCTTCGGGTTGGTAGTCCAACACCTTAACCATGAGCCACCACTTCCCCTCCTCATCTGATTCCACCTGTTAAATTATTCGATCTTGGTTTTCTATAGATTCCGATGTGGCTTCAGCTTTGTGGATAGAATTAACCCCTTACCCCACCATCCCCCCCCCTTTCTAGGCTAACAACAAGTATGTGATTAAAACTTCCACATCCTTATGATGGGCAACTGACTATATTTGTGGTTCTGTGGCTTTAAAGCAAGATACAGTAGCGTGCTTCTTTTTCCAAACAAGTGTGTCATTGAGTGAATTTCAATTTCACTCAGAAGGCGGAGATAAAAGCAGCAGTGAATGTAAAAACTCTACTTTTATTCTCCTCTTTTCCTTTGGGGATTTCAGGGCTTCTTTGTGTCTGTGGATGCGAAACATGATGCTGTGGGAATGTTGTTGGGGGGGTGCTTATAGGGAAAGAGTTCAGCCTTGTGTGTAAGAGTTAGAGTGTGTAAGAGAGAGAGAGAGAGAGAGAGAGAGAGAGAGAAATGCCTTTTTGCCACATGCATGAGTTAATTAGACATGATCTCATTCACATAGTTCACCCAGCAAGCAAAGCAGTCCAACTTCCCTTTTCTCTCTCTTTTCATCCCCTGGGATTTCTTTTCACTTTGTTTACTTTAATCTGTTTACATTTTTAAGTAAACGTGACAGTATTATCTCTGGCTCTAAAACAATCCATGTTTTTAACATGTTGTTTTAAAAGAAAATCACATTTTTCCTAAACTAAAAGCCAGCCTTTGCAGACTACTCATAAATATTTAAGCCAGGAATTCGATTAAGAAATGCATCCTACTGTTATTGTTCACCACGCTGACATAATTTAGCATCTGCAAATTTGTCTGGCAGTCTGGGAAAACTCATTAAACCTCGCTCAGACCAGGTTCCAGTAAACAGAACTAGAAGACGTGTTTTTCAGCCCATTAGCTTCAAAATTACACAAACTATTTTGCCATAAAACAGTGAATTTTTATGAATAATAAAAATGAATCTTCGTGTAGAATTCTCTTTCCTTACACGTTGTCACATGGCTGCTTTCTATAACCGAAAGGACAAAAGCAGTTTGAAATAAGCTAATAAAAACACAATTTTTGATTCGAACTATTTTTTCCCCCTTTTTACTATTGGATTTAAGGTTGATTTATTCCAGTACTTGTAATTAGGATACAGAAAAAATGAAAAATTAGGTCTAACTCTGTAAAGTCTATTAAAAAAAGAAATGTTAGTAATGTATTTAAAAGGAGGAAAAGTATTCCTATGTAGTAGGGCTGTCGTTTCGACCTCAACATTGCAACGTTTGCGTCTACAATAGTCACATCGCAGGATGTACAGTGTCAAGTGTGGATTATATTTGACTGCACCACAGTTCAGAACACATGTGATTTGTAAATTAAGTGGAAAGTTTAATAATCGGGTAAAAGTAATCGGGTAAAAACATTAAGCTATTCAAGTCATATGGTGAGATTTGTTAACATTGCAATAAATATCACAGACAGATAATATTGTCCAGCCCTAAGTTCAAAATTTTATTTCTAATTTTATACATAGTACAACGTTTGGTGAAGTGTTCTTTACGATTCTCTAAATTAAAAAATTTAATTGAATCAAAATATACAGAAAAACTAGAATATCATGTGTGTATATATAGTGACAATATAAAGTGTGGATGTGTGTGTAGTGGGATATGCAGGAGTTTTGGGGTGTGTGTGTGTGTGTGTGTGTGTATGAGCCCAGAAGAGTCACGGTTTCAGGTGCCCTTCTGGTTGATGGCCCAAATGACCTGTGGGACGAAGCTCCTTCTTATTTTCTCTACTATATAGTTATTGATACAAATTGTAATTATAATATTAGTATAAATATATATATTTTTATTGTAATTCTGTTCCCAGGTTTAAGTCTATTTTAAGGACACAGGTAGACAAAGTATCTATCACTGGATGTGGTTGTGTAAAAAAAAATTTTTTAAATTGGATCAATTTTTCTACATTTAATTAGACATTTGTCCCAATTAGATTTTATTCTTTTTTTTATTAATTGAAAAGCAACATATTTACTGTTATAGCACTCTGATTCACTGCCATTAACTGTGTTCCTGGCTTGACTAGTAACTGTGTCTCATTTACATTTACTTCATCTCTTCCCCTCAGCCATCAAGGTGAACTGCGTGGGTTCCTGTGGCATCTCCAGCAAGATGAACGACACTTCGTGGATGGTGGAGGAGCAGTATGTCAGCAGCATGCTCTCTGTCGCTGACAAAGGTAACAAGATTTACTAACCAGCAACAAGATTTCCTTCTTTTTGTCTTAAGGCATTCGAGGAATAATTAGTTTTTTTTCAATCGTTTTTTTTATCTGTGATCTGCCCTTTTTCTGCATTTAATTTCCTCCTCTAGATCACATCTAGATGACATGGAAAAAAACAGAGGTGTGTAAAGGCCCCGAAAGAAACAGTTTAATAAATGTCTAGTTTTTTTACTAGAAAATAATGGTAGAGGCTGGTGCCGTTCTTAAGCAGGTTAAGGCGTCAACATATGTGCTGTTGCACTTCAGCAATCCGGGTTCAATTCCAGCCCGGGTATTTTCTCGTCCCACCCGGAAATAAAGGCAAAATGGCCGAAAATATAACTTTAAGAAAAAAAAAAGAACATAATGATGGATGATTAAGTCTTATTAAGAATATTATTAAGTAAAACTATGTGATATTTGTTTTACTTAGGTACGCATAATAGTAATGTTTTTTTTTTAAATTGTAATAATATATAATAATAATATTATTATTATAAATTTTTTAAAAACAAACTGTTTAATTTGAATATGGAGAGACTGCATACTGTTCATTCAAACATTTTAATCACAATTAACCAATTTAAATAACTTGTAAAAAGATGTCTTCCAAAAATCTCTGTTTAATGGAACACAAACATGTAAACATAATAAAGCTTTATTGACAGTAAAATACCGATCCAGGAAGTGTTCACATGATGAACAACGAACATCTTCGGCCTGACGAATCAGGAGATAAATGTTTCCCCTGCTGAATATATCATGTTCGCATGCACAGGCAATACAAAATAAACAAATCCATCTCTCGGACAACTCATGAGTCATATTAAAGATTTGTTTAAAATGAATGAATCGTTCATGAATGACATGTCATTACTTATTTGGTAGTAATTAACGAATATTTTTTGTAGTGATAGAAAGTTTGCCTCATTTTACCGACTCGGACCTTTAAGTCTAGTTCAGCAAAATGACTGAATCTTTTTTTCGAGTCATTTCATTTATTTTAGCAAAATATAATGAAATGTAACATGTTACTACTTACCCAAACCTGGATTACACTACAAAACTATAATGCTGAAAGAAGCAGAAAATATGAATTCATTGTCTTTAGTCTATGAATAGCTCACCTTACCTCTCTTATCTGACTCTCTTATCTGAGTCTTTTGGTTTGAGTCATTCGTTCATTACGTGACAACCCCATATGCTTAACCAGTGCAGGACATAGAAACTTGTGCGCGATTGAACAAATCACTCTCCGAAACGACTCTTTCTCCCTGAGTCACATTAAAGATTTGTTCAAAATGAACAAAAAGTTTAAAAACCATGCATCATTAATTTTTTTTTGGAGACATGTATTGGAGTTAAAGTATGAAACTAAAGTCGAGTAAAAAGTTGGCAGAAATTTAAAAATGGCAGAAAAAAAACCTGCAGAATTAAATACTGTAACAAAGTATTATTACTAAGTTACTTTACACCTCTGGAAAAAAAATATTCTCTGTCTGATCTGGTAGCGAGGTGGTTAAGGTGTTGGACTGCTAATTGGAAGATTCGGGTTTGATTCCCAGCACCACCAAATTACCACTGTTGGGGCCCCTCAGAAAGGCCCTTAACCCCAAACTGCTCAGTTGTATAAAAGAGATAAATGGAATTCTCTCTGGATTAGGGCGTCTGCTAAATGCTGTAAATGTGAAGGTGACATATAACAAAGGTGTTAAAAATGCTATGAGTGTGAAAGCCTACACGTGGAATAAATGGCGTGTGGACGTAGTTTTGTTTGAGCACAGGTTGAGACATAGTCTGGAAAAAATGATCCATAAAAAGAAAAGGCTTGTATTACTTTTTGTCTGTCTATGTAGCAAGTGACTCAACTTATGGTTATTAAGGTATGTTTTGTTTAGCCTGTGGGAGGTTAAAGGATTGTATTCGTTCTAGACTGCGTGTATCATCAAACAGGAAACCTGCATGTTCTGTAGACTAAATCATCCATGCCTTATATTTAGAAAACATACTTAATTCTTGGTAGATCTTGTCTGCTTGTCATCCGGAATTTCGCGTCAGATGTAAAGTATAAAACTCGCCCAAATTCACTTCGATTCCTGTAGCGCATTTAGTAACAAACATAGTCAAAAAGCAGCATTAAAGAATTCACTGTGTAGATTGCGATTCCCTAAGTAAAACCTGGAAAGGAGTGGGAATTAAAATAAGCACTTAATTATGCACTAAAGTCTCTAATTAAATTATATGATACATGGATAGCAGATTAATCTATTAACCTCGTTAGTAACTATAAGAAATCGAATTAATAAATGACAACAGATGGTGAAATATTGTAAATAAAGAATAACAAATGCTAACATTATACTAAGTTTTTATGATTGTACAAAGGTCATTTACCCTTTATTAATTTCTTTAATTTTTTTCCGAACAACTGTCCTACATAAGGGATTTTTTTTACATTGGACAGAAACCTCTGGTAAACATAATCCTGGATTATAATCCTCATTTTATGATGTATAATTCCAATCACTGTCCAATCTAATCCCGTTCTAATAACTTACTTCTTTGCTTATTCGTGCTTTCAACAAAATACAGCTTTGACCACTATAATATATAACTTCTTGACGGTTAAGATCATCAGTGGGAGGAAAAAATGACAGTTCTGACAGTATCTGAAGAGGCATTGTTAACTTTCACTATCATTCACATGCTCTAATTTTTTCAGTGTCACATATTTTATTTTCCCTCCGGCAACAACATGTACGTGGGTGTTTTATAAACCCAGTTAAATAATAGTCTAGCCTTCGTTCCTAATTATAAATGTGAAATATCCAGGATTGAAAGCAGGGTTTAGAATAAGGGGAACCAGAAGGGAGTGGGGGTGGGGGGAATAATAAGACATATACTGTATTAGTTAAACTTCAAAAAAAAAAAAACAAAACATATGTTTTAGTGGTATTTATTTGACTAGAGATACTAACAATGGGACGTGGGAAGTTGGATTACCAACTTGAAGGTTGTGGGTTCGATTCCCAGCTCTGGCAAGCCACCACTGTTGGACCCCTGTGCAAGGCCCTTAACCCCCAATTGCTCAGTTGTATAACAAGGAATATTGTAAGTCGCTCTGGATAAGGGCGTCTGCCAAATGCTGCAAATGTAACAATAAATGCCTGTAAAAGATTTTAAAAACTGTTGATTGGTTAATCGATTTTTATACTAAAGCTTCTCTGAGCATAATCTTGCATAGCATAAGACTTTACTTTCCAGTCACACTGGGAAAGATTTGTATGAAAGATTCTTACCATAAATTAAATTCCACAAAAATGGTGCTAGTTGCTAGGAGCTTGTTTTCTCTTTAACAAGACGTTTTATTTTTATTTGCCTAAATTACGCTACGGTATGCAGCACGAAAGCTGAAAAAACCCTTCAGGATATGCTATCACTGGAAAAAATTAATAACTACCGATAGATCATTGGCATGCCCTGTCATGTTTTATTCCTGGCATAAGGAAGTACACTCTGACAGCCATTAACCAATAGGATTGTTTTTCTAAAGATCTTATCAGTTTACCAAACTAGATTTTCAAGACAGAATGTTCAGCAGAGGTTTAAAGAAGCAGGCCAGGCAGAAGACACCTTATACACAGGAAATTGTTTTCTTTTCTTTAAATACTAGGAAAATGAGCTGGTAAAGATGTGTCGTGGGAAAACTTTTACTTAAGCTGAACTGGTTAAACTGGAAAAGATACTATTGTTGAAGCAGTTACCAGATCGACATCACGTTATATTACTAATAATTAATCAATTAATAATATTTTTAGCAAAAAATATATAGAATTTGTTGGCGTCATTTGACAAACACAAGTTCTATTTAAATTTTTACTTGAACACTGACAATTTATTTAGAATTATTCATTCATCCTCTTCTATACTGGCTTATTTCCTTATTCGGGGTCACGGGGATCTGCTGGAATCTATCCCAGCTGTGTCTGAAAGGGAGAAAGGCAGGAGGGGTACACCCTGGACAGGTCACCAGTCTATCACAGGGTCACACTTATTTCTATGGGCAATTTTAGAATGTGGAAGAAAATCGGAGTACCCAGAGTACCCCATGCAAACTCCACACAAAAGGCCCCTGTCCGGGAATCGAACCCGGGCTTTCTTACTGTGAGGCAACAGTGCTAAACACTAAGCCACAGTGCTGTGCAGTATAAACAAACTATTTTCTTCAGTGTGTAAAACATCATGACTGTGTATAATCTTTTTATCGTCTATCCTGGAGTTTACAGTTTGATGAAGAGTGTAAATACTTCACCCCAGAAATATATAAAGAGATTGAGTGCTGAACACAGGCTCCACTAAAACAGGTAGATATTTTTAGTCTCTATAAAATTTGTTTTCAGTCCTGGTTACTGAAATAACTTACTAGCATTTAGCTAAGTGAAATGTAATTGTCGATTTGTGCATCGTTTTTTTTTTTCAAGAAAATCAACTATGTGACATCATCAGCAATTTAGGATTTTCCCAATGTTATATAAAGAATTGATGACAGGGTGAAGCAAAATAAGATAAGCTCAGAGTTTCTGAAACCTATAACATGTGTGGCTCAACTTTTTGTAGTTTGACGCTTTAATTCCTACTTGGAATTTCTTTTTATTTACTAGATGACAAGAAAATGGGGAAATAAAAAACATATAACACTTAAAATCTTAACACCGCTAGTCTTAGTGATACCACTAGCTCACTAGATTTGCCAAAATTCCTTTATTTCCAAACTGTTTATTTCTTCACTATGTAAAAATAAAACCGATTCTTCTGCTTTACTTCAGGGTTTCTAAAGCAGACAGATTTTAGCAAGTGTACTTTCAGAGTTGAGCACTTCAGATGAAAGCCGCTCCTTCTCATCATTTCCTCTAACAGACCTCTTCCTGTCTGTGAGGCAGCTTTGTGTAAACAAGTCAGGATTTATGCTGTAATAATGTTTCTCAGGCCGCAGCGATCCATGTTCAAATTCCAAGCAGCTTTGCACGAATTTTTACACACATATAACTCAGCAAATACAAAATGCTGTTGCTTTTTTTGGAAATGTTAAATGTAAAAGTAGGTCATCCTTTGAGAAACATGTTTCCTTAAACCTACCTAGTCATAATCTTATCTCTTTGACCTGAACTTCCTGTTGAAGTCAAAAGCGTGCGTTAGTGTGACTCCTGGCAACTTTACACACACACGGCACAAACACTCAGTTCTGGATGATGTATTTATATGCTTATTTAATAACTTAACCGTTTGGATTGGATTCGGTCTCTTTTAGATTGTTTTGAATAGAAATATTTTGGAAAAAAATGATCAACTGTTAATAAATTTGTTCTTCTTTACAGGATCCCTGCCAGCTGGAGAGCACTGCTTCCCTTTTCAGTTTCTTATTCCAAGTAAGCCCATGAGTCAAATTGTTCTTGCTAATTATGCTTTAACGAGCTAAACAGGTACACTTATGTGTGGTAATCAACACTTACATCATTTAACACTAGTGAATGTGCACACAACTTAACAGTCTAGATCATGACTTAATGCTGATTAACGGCAAGGTTATTCCTTAATTTTCTTACCAGTAGCACAGAGTTTCTTTTTATTTCTTCCTGCTTACATCCTGTTTAATAAATTAAAGTGTAATCGGAAGCTAAAGAGTGTCACTGCTTTCTTAAGAATGGGTAGGTCATGTTTTAATCGCTAAGTGGCTAAGTGTAGTGCTTGAAGGTGGAAGATGAGATATGTGTCGTGAGATTAGGAAGGAAAGGAAGGTCTCAGCTCTTCATCCTCTAACAGAATGCTAGAAGAGTTCTCATAAACTGCTTCCTGTTACCGATTACACATAGTGTGTACATTTGTGTATTTATTTTGTTCATTAAAGATGACAGTGCAATTAAGATTTTGTTTCTCAAAATATTTTAGATTTTGTATAGTGTTCCTCAGGGTTCCACATTGGGTCCTCTTTTGTTTTCTTTTTACATGCTGCCACTGGGTCAAATTAAAAACACTTCACAGGAACAATAAACATATCTAGCTGCATATCAAGCATTATTAACTGGAGGAGCAAAAACGTAAATATAATAAAGTCAAAACAATAAAAAGACCAATTAATGAAGTGTAGATAATAGTAACAGATAATAGATAATAGTAACAGCATCATACAGATATAGACATATAGGCGTACAGTATATATGACATAAAATAATTCTACAGATGCCACTAATCTGATATTAGTAAATGTAAGTCCTCTAAAAAACACCCTTACAATTTGTTTTGAATTTTTAAAAATTTATTCTGTGTATAGAATATGTATAGATGCATACATGTATATGATATTATTGTTGTTGTTGTTACTGTTAGTAGTATTAGTATTAGAATATAATATATATATATATATATATATATCTATATATAATATATAATATATATATATATATATATATATATAAAAAAAAATAATACTAATACTACTACTAATATATATTTATCTATCTATTTATTATATTATTTATTTATTACTATACTTACTTCATATTACACTATTTGTTGTAAATTATTTATTCAATTTAGACCCATTTTGTTTGCTAAAACTTCTGTAAGCAGACATTTAGACGAATGTTGGTTAGCTGCTTAGTCGTTGAGATCGAGGGAGTAGTTTGTTTACATACATTTCAGCAGAAATCTTATCTCAGGTATGATTTTATCTAGTCATTCATCTTTGGTTTAATGAAAGACATTTAATATATATGGAATTTAAACACACCCTGTGTTTTAGCAGTAACTTATTTTTTGTTATTATTTTTAAAACAATGGAGATTAAGCCCGCGTCTATTACATACCAAGCCCTGTTCAACCTGACATAGGTGTATCAGGGAGGGGCATTTATAATTATCTTTTACAGCTCTGGACATTAATAAAATGTTTACTTATGTTATTTTCTGCCCTCTGCTGTTAGCATGTTGGTATAATCTTCGCAAAATCAACACACTTTTTAGAAAAATTGTTTTTAGTTACATCATAAACTTAGATAACTTGCTCATTTGGAATAATCCATGTTTTTGATTTCTTTGTCCACAAACTTAACTAACGAAAACTAACAATTTGCCTATTTTTGTGTTGAAATGTGTCTGGAAAATAGCGAAGTAGCTAGAATGTAACTATTTTCAAGGAGTTTAATAAAACTACAAAGAACAACGTCAGTATTTTTCCAGGGGGTGGGGGGGTGTTAATAGTTTTGTACTATCAAAGTGTCCTTGTCAGTCCACATCACTAAATATACAGAAAAAAATATTACTTGTTCCAGGTATTTTATAAGGGTTAAAAATGTTAAAGTAGCAGCAAGTACCTTCGAACCAATGAAAAGGGTAAAGGATTGGTGTGGTTAAAGGAGGTTGTGGTCTTTACGTCTACTTTACATACACTACATATTGGGACATCTCACCACCCCATCTGTGGTCGTTTTTTAACGTCCTATTCCAGACAAACGTAGTACGGGTATTTGTAACAGTTCCGTCACTTGCTCTATTCTTGTAGTGTCTCTGAAATTTGATAAAGCAAACTCTTAACAGTCAGACTGTATCAGGGAGAGAGATGTTTGAGCACAGTATAGGCTCCATGGTGATTCTGGCTGATGGGCCTCTCTGTGGCCAGCTCATTATCAGCACTTAGGTTACAGTTCCAACAATAGCCCTTTCTGTAGGGTATCAAGGCATTTTCGAGGAAAAAGGCCAAAGCTCCATGGTCAAAAGTGTGTGTATATACTGTGTGTATATATATATATATATATATATATATATATATCTATATAGTATATAATATATATATATATATATATATATATATAGTATATATATATATATAGTCTATATAAATATATATGTGTGTATATATATATGTATGTATGTATGTGTATCTAGTATGTAGTATGTTGTATATATGTATGTATGTATGTGTATATATGTATGTATGTATGTGTATGTAATTGTTTTTTAAATTGATTGTATTGATTTAGGCTGGTAGGTCTAGTCAGTACAAGTGATTATTTAATATAGAGGACTTGACCTAATTGCAGGCTATTTATTTTGTTTAGCATCATTACATTTAATGTTTATCTAAAATGTTTATTGTTGTACTGTTGTGCCATACAAATTCTTACTCTGTGAGTTCTCCCAGCAGTCTATAACAAAAAATTAAAGATAGAAGAAAAGAGAAAGACCTACTAGTGATAATACTATTATACTAAATACCACTAAAGAGAGGACACCACTAGTGAAAATAAAATTACTATTACTATATTATAACCATTTATAGTGTCCAGTATGCATTGGGAACATTTTAAAAACATGTACGTGTACAAAAACATTTGATGATGATTTAATCTAGTTAATTTAGGCTGTTTCTATTTTATAGAGCTAAAACTAACCACTTGCCCATTTTGGGACATTTTGAATATTTAAAGTGTTAAAAAGTATTCTGTGTATTAAAAATAGCTGCAATTTAACTACATATAACAACTCTTTTTGGGACATTTGTTGAAACTAAAAATTGGTACCGATAGAAAATACTTTAGATTTCTGGCATTTGACATACACTCTTATTTGGAGTGACTTAGTATTTATTAACTGAGCAGTTAAGGGTTAAGGACCTTACTCAGGGACCCAGCTTTGGCAGCCATGGGAGGAGGCAACCTCCTCCTCCTCCACCTCCTCCCACGTCAGTATTAAATATGGCTTCCTCCACCATTTCAGTTGAAACTTGGTGCCATTATTAGCTCTACTAAATGAGCCCCTGCTAGTCACTGTCTCACCACGGTGGAGGAAAAAGATCTCATTTAGTGACAGTGCTATATAGAGCTCTGACTAATTAGCCCTAGTCGGACCTGAGTCTTCTACAGCCACCATCTATTTTAATTCAGTAAGTGGATAAATTATAAAAGAGACCCAGGAAGCAGTGGTGTGTATTAAGTGACTCAAGTATTTATATAACAGTAGGGGTTTTGCGAGATAAGGAAAGTTTGAAACCTCAAAATGGTTTCATTTAGCGATTGATTTGATTTCTGTCCTAAATTATTAACTCTACCTTTTTTCAGCACATGCTCCCACTTCATTCGAGGGTCCGTTTGGAAAGGTCCTGTACAAAATCAGGGCTGTAATAGACACACCACGCTTCTCTAAGGACTACAAGTGTCAGAGACCCTTCTATCTACTTAATGCCTTGAACCTCAATGAGTTGCCTGATATAGAGGTGAGAGTTTGAAGCATGTCCTGATATAAATATTGTATACAGAAGTAACCGTTGTAATACAGATAAAAAGACACTTGTTTTTGTCTTAATTACATGATTATACACAGTGACTTGCATAAATTTGTACCCCCTTGACTGGTTCTGTTACAATTTTCAAATCTATATAATTTACAGAAAAAAACCCTCAAGTGTAAGAATAGTCACCTGTTGCTCTTAAATGAGTGAATAAGTTCTAATCATCCGTCATTTAGAAGTCTTGTAATTAATGTTATGTGATCGCAACATTAAAAACGTCTGTTCCCGAAAGACTATCATGTTTATTAGAAAACAAAACCAGAAAAACAAGCAATTCAGGTTATATAAGACATTAAGATTTTTTTTATTACAAATTGTAGTTTAACATCAAGCACCATTAATTAATAACAGTGGTGCCGTGACTTACGAGTTTAATTTGTTCCATGACAAACTTCATAACTCAAATCACTTGTATGTCAAATTAATTTTTCCTATTAAAATGAATTGAAATGCCATTCATTCCTTTCGGGTCCCCGAAAAACACTGCAATATTTTTTGTTACATGTTTTTAAATTAAAAATAAACTTGTAAATAACGAATATTGTATGAAAACAATAAGATAGAATTTATTGTAATAAAGCTTTATTAAGTATAATGTACAGCATTTACCTCGCAGATCAGACAACTCCACTTGCTGACGCACATGCTAACGAGCATGTCTGATTAGCTATTGAGCGAGACGCAGGATGCTGGACGGATGTTACAGCGTTCATTGTGGCAACCGCTACGCCAACAAGCGTTTGGGTCTCTGAAGCGGCCCTGAAACTGAATTAAACTTAAAGCAAACAGTTGACAGAGAGGTAGAGTTAATTGGGACACTCGTAGGTCAGGCTACCACTGTATTTATTAATTAAAAATAGATGATTAGTCTGCTGGTAAACATAATTTTCTTTACAGGGAGATGTAAACCAGGGACACACATTTAACCAAATTCCTTCTTAACTTATGTGCGCTAAACATGAGTACAGTTTTTATAGAAAGTCCATTCAGCTGTGTTCTCACTCGTCTTTTACAAATTATCACCAATTTATCACCAATTTCAAATCATTTTTGGCCCCGACAACCACAAAAGACACAACATTCAGGAACAAACTGTTTTATGCGCTTTATATAATATAGTACGGTTGCGGGTAGTATAAATGAAATTCGGACTACAAGATTCGGAGCAATGGCAAGTCCAACAATTTTGAAGATAGTTTTTGCAAACTGGAGGTATAAACATATAACTTTTACCTAGTTATGGTGAAACACAAGACAGATTATGTAATGTGCAATTTATGACCAGGAAGAAAGAGTCTCTCAACGTCAGTGACAAGTAATTTAATCTAATGAATCACCTCACATCGACACATGACGCCACAACATTAAAATAGTGTAGATTAATGTACAATGTTGTATATAAATATGCTTTTTCTATTTAGTGTTCATTTTATAAATGTAACTATTTTATACATTAACCAATTTAAAATATTTGCCAAATTAAATATTATTTAAAAGTACTGCATGTAATACTTTCCCCATTAACAGTAACTATTTAATGGCGAAAGTATTACATGCAGTACTTTTAAATAATATTCATTTTATAATGATCTAACTCAGTTATTATTTGTATAGTACTACATTCCAGGCATCATAGATTTCACTAATATTCTTTCTTTCTGAAGTTGTGGAAAAACTTATGTAAGCTCATAGAGATGGATTTATCCTTGTAAAAACGGTTGAGAGTTTAAAGAAGGCAACAGACACATGAACTAATCACACACTACACGATAGAGACTTCTCAAAGGTAGACATATTTATGCAAGCCTGTTCTCTGTCAAAGACAGGCAAGGAGTGATGTTTTGTCTAACGTGAGTCCTTAAATAGCTCTCTTTTCTGCCAGCAACCCAGTTGCGCTGTGACAACTAAGAAGTTTACCTACTTCCTGGTGAAGACGGGGACCCTCATGCTGAAGGCTCACAGCGACCTACGAGGATACACTCCAGGACAAATCATCAAACTCTCCACCGAGATCCACAACAAATCAGGAAAAGACACAGGCTATGTCCTGGCCAGTCTCATACAGGTAGACTGCTTTATAGTCTGTATAAACAAAAGTATTAAAACAGCTGACCATCACGTGTGTGTGTGTTTTTGACAATCCTTTTCCAGATTCAGTCTCATTTTTCCCCCAGTAATGACCTCCACACTTCTAAAAAGGTTTTTCATTAGATTGTGTTTGGCTGGGTGGATCTGTGCAGGACATTGAGTTCTAACACTCCAACCAGAAAACACCATGTGTTTATGGAGCTCATGGAGGTTTTTGCACAGGGGCATTGTCATGTTCACACATTAAAAACAACTATATGCTTTTAACTTTGTGTCAATAGTTTGGGGACCACACAAGTATGGGTGTGCTGGTAACTTATAGTCCCAAATAGTGTGTGTTTCACTTCAGTTTCAGTTCAGGATGCAGTTTCTTGTCCATTCTGATTAGCTTGTTTTTGTCCTCAATGTAGCGAGTGACCTATAAGTTGAAGCGGCCGCTGTTCGACTTGCGGACCATAGCGGAGGTAGAGGGTGCAGGCGTCAAAGCGGGGAAACATGCAGAGTGGAAGGAGCAGATCATCGTCCCTCCTCTTCCTCAGTCTGGCCTTGCCGGCTGCAGCTTTATAGACATTGAGTACTTTATCCAGGTAAGTGCAAGCGGTTTCCGAACACTTCACAAAAAGAGCTTTAAAAATAGTCCAGTTTTGCATGTGTGCCTTGCTGAATTTGCAATCTGGGAGTGTTTTAGCTAAAAGTGCAAATAAAGGTAAAAATGCAAATAGATTTATTTGGGAAGAGAAGGGAAGGGAAGGGAAAGGAAAGGAAAGGAAAGGGAGAGGATGGAAGAAAGGAGAGGAAAAAAGGAAAAAGGAAGGAAGCAAGCAAAGGAAAGGAGAGGAGAGGAAGGAAATAAAAGAAAAGCAAATGAAGGGAAAGAAAAGAAAGGAAAATAAAGGAAGAGGAAAGAAAAGAAAAAGGAAGGAAAGGGTAGTGTAGGGAAGGAAAGGAAAGGAAAGGAAGAAGGTTTTAATTATACTCATATGAACATGAAGGTGTGTTGAATAATGTGATTTAAAAAAAATGAATTAAAAAAAATAATAAACTGACAAGAACAGTCAGATATACAGTATAAAATAATAAAAATAAAAAGCTCTAAAATGTTTTGACAGCAAGTCAGCAGGGAGCAAACATACGATTTCTGTAAAACCCATATTGCTATTCTATTGTTAATCTTCTCTGTAAGGTTTCACTAAAGTCTCCTGAGGCGGTGGTGACGCTGCCCGTCTACATCGGTAACATCCCTGTGAACCTGACCCCCACCAGACCGCCTCCACCAACCCATCTTCAGCAGGGAGCCGCCATAGCCCCCATGCCGAGCGTCAGCCCCGACCCGGTGGTACCGAGCGCACCTCCGGCTGAGGACAATGAGGATGAGGTGCCAGGTGCAGGAGCTCTAAGTAGCGAGGAAATTCCTACCAAAAGTCACTCCCAGCAGGACCCAACAGGTCAGGCGGTTGCGATGTCGCCCGGCGCATTCAGTCACGCTCCAGCCCAAGCGCTTCCTCAGGGTCAATCGGGCCAGTCAGCTGGGAGCTCGGCACCTCTTTTCTGTGTCTCTACAGGGGCCACTATTCCCTTTTTCACTGACGGTAACGCCACGCCCGTGCCCACAACCTGCCCTCTCATTCTGCCTCCAGAGTACAGCAGCTGGGAATATCCGCACGGTAAGTGTGAAAAAACACCCAAACAAACATACGTTTAGTAGTTTCATGAAATTTACATGAAAATTAAGCACATAGTTACATTCAGTGATTAAATAAAAGAAATAAATAATCTAATAATTTAATAATCATCAAATAAACAACCTTTAGGTTAAATGCGCACATCAGAAAAGATACTTTGCAGATTCATTCCTATCAATTTGTCTAATCGTCGAGACATTTTTGCTATTCCATATAAGGGAACGTCTTTATACAGCACATCTGCGTATTAACTGATCATTTTTGGATTTTATACAAGCGTAAATATTTATTTTAATCTTCTCGGTCATTCCCAGAGCCGCCTCCTACATACGAGGAAAGCTGCAGCAGTAACAACTCCAGCTTCAACACCAGCATGACGTAGACATCACTGTTTGAAAAATGCCTGCCTGTCAGTCAATCTGCATCACCCCCTGCTGGACACTCTAGGCATTGCTGTCCACCCCGAATATGACCAAGCATATTTAAAGGGATCTTGTTTTTTTTTTTGTTTTTTGTTTTTTTAACTTGATTTATACAGACAATATTTCTGGCTCCTTGTTGTGAAGAAAGGGGCTCTGGATCAGTGCCTATTCATAGTTAGCACTCCTGAACTCGAAAACTGCATCTGGGATGCGTTGTTCTACAAACGATATTCAGTACAACGGATGTGCGTTTGTTAGCCAAGTCTGGCCTTTTTTCGACTGAGTCAAATCAGAGCGAGTTTTTAAAAGCCCTGTGGTCAGTCTGACGTTGAGCTGTGAACATTTCCTCAGGCAGTGTCAGGAGGACATGTTAGTTAAAAAAAAAAAAAAAAAAAAAAAGCAATTCTTAAAAAAAAGGCTTGCATACTGATGAGAATCAAGAGTTTTGTATAGTCACTGAATATTATTTACTTTACTTAGTATATTATTATTATTATTGTTGGTATTAAATGCATCAGCAGTGCAAATCAAATCAGATTATATTTAAACCCCATCACATCAGAGGTGCTAACGGCTTCGGCTTACCGGTTACCATAGCAACATCACTTATTCATAATTCAGTTAATCATTTCTTTCATGCAAATTTAAAAAACTAGTGGAGAAAACCCAAACCAAAGCAAATACACTAAAGTGGAAAGAACACAGACAGGAAAAGTCGAGCTTTTCCAACCGCTAGAAAATACCTTGGTCCCACCCACTTCCATACTATATAGTAAGCGAAACTAAGTATGTGAGGAGAGTAATATGTCTGAATCCTAAGAATTCAAATAACAATATGTGAAAGTTCCCAGATCTCTTACTAGTCCTGTCCAGATTTGGAAATATGCATATGATGATTTTTTACATTAAATGACTGAAGAAAATAAATTTATAATTCTAAGAAACAATCGTAGCTCAATTAAAAAAAATCATAATAATACTTATTGTAATACTGACAAAACTCACTAGTAATATTTCCGTTCATCATGAACTGTACTAATTGAACTTTATCGTCTCTAATGTTTAATTATAGCTTTAACGATATTTGTTCATCTTATTTGTCCTATTGTCATGTATCTACTTCGGCTCCATCCAAAATCACACTTCCCTACTACAAAGTAAGCGAAAACTGAGTATGCGAGACGAGTAGTATGTCCGAATCCTTAGTATGCGAGTTACAGTATGTGAAAAGTTCCTGGATGAACTATAACGCCCGCCCAGATTTAAAAGTATGCATACAATGTACATTTTACGACGTTACTATACGAAAGTGCCGACGTGACACTTTTCAAGTGTTGTTCTTAAAGAAAACAATACATTGTTCAGTGTAGTTAAATTACACTTGTTTGACATCATTCAAGTTAAACATTATCCAATTTTGCATTTGTGTGTCTGTGACGTCGTATGTCACATGTCAATATCAAAATGAATGAATTTTAGTCATACTACACATAAAACATGCTATAAGAACATACTCATTTAATCTAATATCTATTTATAGGCAGGGTAGGGGATTTGGTTCAAAAACATTTTTAGTTCTGCTGGTTATAATTCTTATCTCAGTATCTCTTATTAACCTGAATGTCTACATGTATTTATATATTCTGTGGAAGGTGTAGGACCAAAAAAAAAAACACCTTCCAATCCAAATATTTAGTCGAATCATTATAATAGGCTTTCCTACATGCCTGTCAATATATTTATTTGTACACCCTGTTTGCCCAGACAGGATATCAGCCAGGGTTGCCAGGTTGGAAAGTTTCCCTCCCAATTGAGCAGTTTTACGTTTACATTAAAGGTATTTGGCATACGCTCTTATTCAGAGCATAAATATGCGCTCTTATCTCTTTTATACAACTGAGCAATTGCGGGTTAAGGGTCTTGCTCGTAAGCCCAACAGTGGCAACTTGGTGGTGCTGGGAATTGAACCCCTAATTTCCAGTTAGCAGTCCAACACTTTAATCACTGAGCCACCATTTCCCCATTTTTAAATTTGATTGTGTACAACATTTGTTATCAGTTTGGCGATTTTGAAGCGCACAGTTTATAGGCTGATTATTTAACAAAACCAAAGTGTTAAAGATATAGAAATAGAATAGGATTACCGCTCCCTGTCATCAGCGTGTTGACACACTGCGAAAATTAATGCTGGATTAAAACAGAGTGTCAAAGGGTCTGACAGATGATGTCATGGTTACAGTATTTCTTTTAGACAGGTAGGAATATGGTGTGATTGGATTTGGGTAACTCATAGCTTATGTAGTTTGTGTACCGAATTAGCACAACTACAGCAGCGGAGTTTGGTATTTTAGTACTGTTACTAACTGTACTGTACTATTAAGTTTTTTTCACTGGTGCATGACACATGATGTATTGTAGTTATGTCGTCTCTGGTTGTCAATTTTGTGTGTGTTCAAAAAATGTTTTAGGAAGTTTTAATGCTATCAGGCTACAGTTAGCATTTTCCAATATGTCCCACTACACCTTTAAAGTAGTATGCGACGTTGGATGGAGCCCTAGACTTCAGGTAGATACGCCTTATCTTAGCAAACAGCTAAGGTTACAAAAAAGAAGAGCCACTGTGGGTTTTTTTGGGGTTTTTTTTTTTTTTGGTAAAGCCTGTTTAGATCGTCTTGTTTGAAATGTTGGCACCTCTGATGAGTATCGGCAAATATTTTTACAAAGCAATTCTATGATTAGGAATTTGTCAGATTGATCTAATACTATCTTTATTAAAATTGAATGAAAATGTTTCTGGAAGATAAATATGTATGGGATAAAATGGCGATTTTTTTAAGAATGCATATATAGTGAAAAAAAAATCATAATATCCCTTTGCCATGTCGTAGGTTAGGTGCATAATAAGTTGCATGTGTATAAAATTTAATTAGAGTTTGGGCACAAAGGAAATAAAAAAATAAATATGTCTATTTAGCTGCAACGAAACACTGAAGTTCATGAGCCCGTGATATACAAAAAAGGTGTATGTGTGTTTATTTATTTTTAAAATTAATCTACGATTGATAGAGTTTTAACAAAAATTCCTTAAGGCCTTATTATCCTGTGATTGCTAAGTAAAAATTTAATGGTGTTTTCCCCAGTATTTTAAAACATGTATTAATTCCTCAGACCCTTAAACTGTTTTTTTTTTTCTTTCTTTTTATTTTCATTTATATATCTTTTTTAACTTAAAGCACAAAATGGCACTTTTTAAATAGGATTTGACTCTTGTATCTGTGTGTATGTGTGTTTGTGTCGTCCTTTAACCCCGAATGTAAAATCTATTGTTGATTTTCTTTAGTGATGTTCTTTTATTATATCAAACCTTTTTTTTTCTTCCAAATATTCAGTAAGAGCGTTACACATTTCCTTTTTCCTTTGTGTGTATATTATTCTCAGTACTGTAAGAAGAAAATATTTCAAAGACTTACATTTTTACCAGACTGTGTCGATTGATCAATTTCTGAACGAATCACTGTGTTGTAATGTTGCCTCTTTTTTTTTCAGATTGTAAAATATAATAATAAAAATTAAAGGATTACAATTGGAGTACAGAATTACAGTAAGGGAAAATAGACAATATATAGGAAAAGTTTCATATTGAAAAAATATTTTACATGAACTCATTTCTGTTTTGCAGCTCATTTCAAGATTATTTTAAAGATCTCCTACACATAAAGGTCATAAGGGGCAAAAAGGTTAAAAATTTTAGATTTGTAGCAGACCATCATCAAATTAAAACGGTGCTCCCTGAGTCTCACTATGCCACATCATCCGACAGTTCTTCCATTTCTGTTCAATCTGCAGGTCCTCTTGTAGCAAACTAGACTCTGACCTAAAAATATTAGCCTATATAAATAATAATTTCTTCATTTTTACCTTTTTTGACAGATGCATGTGTCAAAGCTTTTTGCTTAGTCTACAAAACATAACTTAAATCTAGGAATATTACTCAGAATTATGTTTATATCTTTCATTTTGGTAATAAATCATATTGGTAATGAAATATTATTCATTTTTTTATCCATTTAGGGTTATGTTTAATGTGTGAACAAGTAGTTTTGTTACCAGCCTCTTTGTTAAACTGAATTAGTTAAGATGATAAATGGAAAATAATAGGGTCATTTCCAAGCTTAACCATCTACCATCCGCTGAGCAACACTTTCAATCTTTAACTAATCAGTGGAATTACAAAAAAAAAACAAAAACTGGGATAAATGTAATTTTTTCATTAAGGGACAAATGGCAGTAATGTAAATGTAAAAAAAAATAAACTTTGCAGCAGAATAGTCAGAGTTATAGTTACTAAAAACGAAGCCTCCAGATCAATTAAGTTTGACCATTTCACCATCTCTGGGATATGATTATCATTTTTTTCACAATGCATTTGTTAACTAAATACATCCTCCTTTTTGAAAATGTCTTTAAATAAAAAATAAAATAAAATATGCTTCACTTGTCCATCACCAAAGATTTAAAACGCTCTTTGTCATGTTTGGATTTTTCTCCTCCCATTGACACGATCTCTAGTTTTGTATTTTTCTATTGCTGCGTAAAATCGTTTGTGTGTTTTGATGTTATGAGCAATGATGTCATCGGATCTTTGTTAACAAGCTTTGGAATACAGTAGCACCACTGTGGATCGATGTATGTGGATCATATTTTTAAAACAAGCTTAAATATATGTCAATCCGATTTTTCTTTTGTTTATTAGTACTTTGTTTATTAGTACTTTGTACTAATAAAATCTCATCCGTCTTTATCAGTTTACAACTTCTGTTGTTGTTCTTTTTTTACTTTGGTTTGAATATAAAAATTTACAAAACTTTACATCAAAATCGATAAAGCAAGAAAAACCAAGTTCCTGGTTTTGATTTCCACAGGAAATTATGACTATATTTACATTTACAGCATTTAGCAGACGCTCTTATCCAGAGCAACGTACAAAAATGCTTTGAGTCACATCATCAAACAGCTCAATACTGATATGTTAGATCAAAAATCAAAGCGTAACAACCCGCAAAAAGAGAAATATAGATATATATTGGTAAATGTCTAGTGCCAGGTATTTGAGAAAGAGATGGGTCTTCAAACGTCTCTTGAAGACAGCCAGTGACTCTGATAGTGATGGAAATTTCCTTCCACCATCTTGGTGCCAGAACAGAGAAAAGTCTAGAGGCAGACCTACCTTGCGTCTTAAGGGATGGTGGGACCAGTAGAGTGGTGCTTGTGAATCTTAGGGAAAGCGGGGTGCGATGCAGGAGTGATGAGTGCTGTTTTTGGCTTTGTAGGTGAGCATCAGTGTTTTTAATCTGATTTGTGCAGCTACTGGAAGCCAGTGAAGGGAGCGCAGCAGTGAGGGTGGTGTGAAAATTTTGGTAAGTTGAAAACAACTTGTGCAGCTGCATTCTGAAGCATCTGTAGAAGACGAATTGCCCTCAGAGGAAGACCTGCCAGGAATGAGTTGCAGGATTCTAGTTTAGAAATTACAAGAGACTAAACAAGCGACCGAGTGGCCTGAGTAGACAAGAATGGTCGAATCCTCCTGATGTTATAGAGGATAAACCTGCAGGATCGTGTCAGATTAGCGATATAATGTATTAATTATATAATGGGTATTTTTATTTGTTTACACATTAATTAGAAAAAAAAGGAAAAAGGTTTGTATTTGGCAGTCAGGTCACCGATTCAAAAAAAAAAACCCTACCAGACCATAGGTCAAACTTGTTCAAAATATGCCAGAGTCACTGGACAACCTGGAAGAGTAACGTTCTTAGAAAATGATGTAAGATTGGGAATGGAATCTTATTTTTGTTGAAGGACTTAGTTGACTGTGAGCCAGTTATATAATTATACCAGACAAGGCTTGAGCTTTTACAGTAAATGTGTTAGTAACTATTAACCAACCCAGTATCTCTCGTTTAATTAAATAAATAAATCATTAGACCATTTAAAGTTGTTTCATTAGACTATAAAACCTGTTAAAGAGCTGACTGCATTTATCCAATCAGCCAATCATATAGCAGAAATTTAATAAATGCAAATACAGATTCAGGTAATGACGGTTAGTGTATGTTCATATCAGGCATTAGAATAAGGGAAAAACGCTATTGATCTCTGTGACTGAGATCCAGATGATCTAGTTTACAGTGTTTACACAGAATAGTACAAAAAAACCCAACAACGATCCAGAGACTTCTCATTCTGCAGCAACAGGATTTTTAAATTAGTGTCTTTAGAGAATTTATAAGCATCTGTTAGTTGCATTCCACCATGAAGGAATTAGCAATTTAGTAGAAAGGTCACTATTATAACCTGACAACTGGCCATTTAATCTAAATAAGTGTTAAAATAATTCACTTAGAAGTACAAAGTGCACTTACAAGTACACATGACAGTCTTTCATACAATACTTTACTCTTAGTATAAAATAGTGCACTTACAAGTACACTTAAAAGTACACATGACTTCTATACAATAAAGTCTTCTATACAATAATTTTATCTTAGCAAACAATAGTACACTTACAAGTAAACATGACAGTCTCTCATAACAATACCTTAATCCTAGTAGAAATTAGTACACTTACAACTACACATGACAGTCTTTCATACAATACATGGATCCTAGTATAAAATAGTACACTTACATGTATACATGACAATCTTTTATACAATACTTTAATCTTATTATAAAATAGTACACTTACAAGTACACTTGACAGTCTTTCATTTAATACTTCAATCTTAGTATAAAATAGTGCACTTACAAGTACAATTACACATGTACACATGATAGTCTTTCATACAATACTTTGATCCTAGTAAAAATATTACACTTACAAGTACATATGACAGTCTTCTATACAATAATTTTATCTTAGAAAAAAATAGTACACTTACAAGTACACATGACAGTCTTTCATACAATACTTTGATCCTAGTATAAAATAGTACACTTATAAGTACACATGACAGTTTTTCATACAATACTTTAATCTTAGTATAAAATAGTACACTATTTTACAAGTACACGACAGTCTTTCATGCAATACTTTTATCTTAGTATAAAATAGTACACTTACAAGTACACTTACAAGTACACTTGACAGTCTTTCATACAGTACTTGTAGGTGTACTATTTTATACTAAGATTACAGTATGGTATGAAAGACTGTCAAGTGTACTTATAAGTGTACTATTTAATACTGAGATTATACACATGACAGTCTTTCATACCGTACTTTAATCTTAGTATAAAATAGTACAATTACAAGTACACAGGCAGTCTTTCATACCATACTTGTAGGTGTACTATTTTATACTAAGATCAAAGTATTGTATGAAAGACTGTCATATGTACTTGTAAGTGTACCATTTTATACTGCGATCAAATTATACACATGGCAGTCCATACAATACTTTGAGCTTAGTAAACTTGGGATTTAAGTATTTTTGTGATATAACACAACACGCTTTTAAGTCCAAATTGGCGTGTTAGAAATTCTTTTGGCAAGAGTTCCCTTTCTTTTAATAAACAAACTAAATCTTGAAACCACTTCCCTTCTAAAGGTACGTGCTGTTAATAAGGCCTCGCTAGACTGGTTCTGCAGCTGCTCAGCACTCTAAAGGACACGGACTCCTCTGTAAAGGTGGCGCTCTGCGCATTTAGTTTGCAGCGCCATACATTTGCAGAAGAAGACAAATAGCCTCATTCCTACAGAGGCACAATAAAAAGCCTTAAAGCATGCTCCAGATTTGCACAGGATTAGTCGGAAACGTGGAATTGCAGAATCGTTAAACGTAAGACATTCTGTTAAAAGAGGGTTTTTTTTCTAGAATTCGCGATGCAATAATATGTTTTATGAACAGGGCGGGAAAATGCAGCGCTTTGAAAAAATACGATTTGCAGATGGCAGTCATACAAACGGGTCCATGTAAGTTAAATGCGCAATGTGTACGCACCGATGAACAGCTTAAAGTCTTGATTCATTGTGACACTTATTGCGGGTTAATTTCTTCTTTTTTTTACATTTTTAAAGCAACTTTTGTATTCTCAAACACTCCATCTTACTCTGTTCATCTGGAACACGTTAATTGTGGGTAACGTTACTATTGTTACAGCGTAATAAATTGTTCAGGAAAAAAAAATAATACAATTCGCCCAGGAACCTGTAAAATATTTAGTATGAACGGATTGTCTATGTGAATACTTGTCGTATGCTCGTTCCAGGGCCCGGCACAAACCGTCTTCGGGTGTTACTTTATTTCTTAAACAAATAACAGCGTTTATTAGTTAAATGGTTAAAGGGGCTAAACTTAGTCTATAAAATATTTTTATCAAATATTATCCTTTTTTAAATTTTTTTTTACAGTGTTTGTGGGTTATAACGTACTGCGTATAGATACTGAGATTGTAAACATTGTGAATTGTAAGCGTAAAGTAAAAGTCGGCAACTTCGTCTGTCTATATTAGTTATTAGAAAAAAAAACAAAAAACAAAAATACACACCAGAAACTGGATTTGATTTACACACTTTATCTAGTTTAAAGATCTGGGAGTGTGTGTATAATGAAAGTTCACGTTCGTTACAGGGTCACGTGATAAGCGTAACACTAGTTGACATTATTGTTAATTATATTCTCATTTGTAGACAGATTTTGTCCTAATGCATTAACAGAAGCTAGAATTTATCAGCATACACACTTAATTTGCATTTTCCATTGCTGCAAAACCTAAAAAAAAAGTGTTATGTTGGAAACCTGCACTGCTTGACCACCAGGGGGCGCACCCCACTCGTGATATTTATAGGGCGGCCGCATCCTGTTCCTGTTTGAGTCTTCGCACTGGTGTTTTATTTAAAGGGCATTTTTTCCATTCTAATTGCTCTGTCTTGGTGGATTTGGTTTGGTTTGTGGTGAATCCAAAGCCTATCCTTGGAGCACTGGTTACGAGGCAACAACACACCCCAATGTTCACAGCCCTCAGTCCTTCAGAGGGCACAACACACACACACACACACACACACACACATTCATCAATCTAAAATATCATGTATGATACAAATCCTAGTATAGATGAGTCGAAATCTAGACATTTTTGCAGTGATGATCGTTTAGTTTTACTCGTGTGGCCAGTCCCGCTGCCCAGTCTACGTCTGTGTAGCTGAATTTTAGCTGTCATATTTCTTTAAGCACAAACTCTGCTAAGCACAAATGCTTGGGATTGGAGAACTATGATGATTTTATAGACCCAGAATTCGGTGTAGGGGTTGTACGGTCAAAAATTCAAAGTCAATCCGAATGAATCTTTTTTTTTCTGACGCACAAACCTCGAGTGGATTTTTTTCCTTTTTCTGGGCAGTGAGATTTTGATCTGTTTTTGTTGTGGACTTCCTGCTGAGGAGAGGCACTGAAGAGCGTGAAGGTACCATGGTGAGTTGGTGTTGAGCAGCAGTTTAGCACCGCCACTGGTTCTTGCTTATTATCTTGCTGTAATGTGACCTGCTTTAGAAGATGTAGACAAAAGGGGCTTTTCTGAGTTACCCGAGATATCAGGTTGCATTTTGAGACCGGTGGCTTTGTGTTAATGTCTGTTTATATCAGCAGGAATAAAACACAATGGTGTGTGCTGTTAAGAGGATATAATCATTTTTTCCCGTTTTCTCTCTCTCTCTCTCATATAGAAGAATTTTAATTATAATTAATTATAACAAATTGACAACAAACAGCACGGCATTATTTTTATCCATTTAAAGCTACAATTATAGCTAATGGTGTTATAAGTTAGTTACATGCTCGTTAATTATCTTTTTTTTTTCTTTTTTTTTTCAGTAGCCCAAAAGCTGATTAATTATGTTAACCACCATTTAATGTGCAAAGTTTTCTTTCCGACTGTGGAAAACTTTTTGAGGGGAATTACAAATCACTGAAACCGGAGCCTCTTTATAATTAAAGCCCAATTTGCCTACATAAGCTTTGTATATCAACAGTTGTGCTTCGGTTTGATCAAATGCCTTGATGTGAAAAGTGGAAACTGGAATAATTTTTAGATTTTGCTGTGAATTTGGATAAAATTTGTCATTTTGTGATCGGATTTTAAGATTAGATATTTCATACCCCCTTCTGTATTGGTTTGTCCGATGGCTTGTGTTTATTATGACGTGTTTAAGTTATGCTAGCTTTATTCTGTGCGATGGCTTCGATCTTGTTACTGCTCAATCATGTTAGCAAAACCATCATTGACGTTAATTTTTCTGTTAGTAATCATTCCTGCTCATCTAAAGTGACTTATTATTATACAATAGTTCATAGTGCATTAACAGAAGCCTAATACTTGGGCAATAGAGAGAGCTCTTAGTTTGTAATCATAATATAATATAATATAATATAATATTCAACTTCATTGTCATTGTGCAAGGTACGTGTACAGAGCCAATGAAATGCAGTGTTTTTCGCATATCCCATCTTAGTAAGTTGGGGGTCAGAGCGCAGGGTCAGCTATGATACAGCGCCCCTGGAGCAGGAGGGGTTAAGGGTCTTGCTCAAGGAACTACAGTGGTTGACTTTCTGGAGGTGGGGCTTAAACCCAGGTGTTTCTGGTCTTCAGATTAACAGCTCAGCACCTTAATCATTTGAGCCACCACTGCCCCCATGGCAAGTATAACACGGATATAATCATGGCAAGTATAACACGGATATACCAAAATTTTACAATGGCTGGAACCTTTGGTAACTGGTAGAATGTGGTAGAGCTTAAATCAAGTTGTGTTGTATGTTTTTAGAACATGCATAGAACTAGGGCAAGGTGTTGGACTGCTAATTAAAGAATCAGGGTCTGTTTCCTAGCACTACCAAGTTCCCACTGTTGGGCCCCTGAGCAAGGCCCTCAACCCCAATTTCGCAGTTGTATAAAGGAGATAAATGTAAGTCGCTTTGGATAAGGACGTCTGCCAAATTCTGTCATTGTAACTCATTTGTGTGCAAATTCGGAGTAAAGTGATGCCTTGACTCATGAGTTTAATTCGCTCGGTGACGGAGCTCGTAACTCAAATTACTCGTATGTCAAATCAATTTTCCACATTGAAAATAAATTGAAATGCCGTTAATTCGTTCGGGGATTTTTTTTGTTGCATGTTTTTAAATAAAAAAAAACTTATAAGTATTGAATATTTTATTAAAAAACAATACAATAGAATGTACTGCAATAAACTGGTTTTATTAAGTATAATGTACGGCATTTACCTTGGAGATCAGACGACTCCACTTGCCAAAGCACTTACTAACGCGCATGTCTGACTAGCTATCGAGTGAGACACGGGATGTTACGTGGATGTTACGGTGTTGGCTGTGGTGTTCGCTATGCCAACTAGCGGTTCAGTGTCTGAAGCTGGCTTGTAACCGACTCGTATCTTGGAAAACGTGTTAGTTGGGACTAGTTGGAAATAAAGTACCACTTTATTTCACTTCAAAGCAAACTGGCTTCACCGACTGAGTTTTCGAGAGTGTGCCCCAGTGCTTTCTAGATATGAAAATCTGGATTAAAGAATATAAGTAACGGAAGTTTAATTTAATGTCATTGTCTGTGTCTTTAAGTGTTTACTGCTTGAAATCAGGCTCTTTGTAAAACAATAAAATTAAAGAATTTTACTGGAATGTCTGTAGCAACACTGGAAAGCACTGGTTGACAGTTCAGAGTTTGTAATTTGTATCCACTAGAGATGCTGTGAATAATATCGCAGGTCTGGATTGGAAGATGCTGCAATTGTGTCAATGTCATAACCTAATTAGGGACGTGGTAGCACAAGGGTTAAGGTGTTGGACTGTTAATTGGAAGACCAGAGTTCGATTCCTACAAAGTTACCACTGCCCCTGAGCAAAGCCCTTAACCCCCAATTGCTCAGTTGGGTAAAAGAGATGAAAAAGAGATGTTCGTTAGACATTTAAAACAGGGATATAAAAGAATAATATTTAAAACTTCATTAATGTGAAATATATGAAAGACATCATTTTTTTTTTGGTCAAAAACGGTATATAGGCTTACCGCAGTTAAGAGCAGTTCTACGGTAATCTTGCTTAAAGTTATCAAAGAATCCAGATTAGAACTATAAACAGGACATAATGTTTAGTGCAGAAATTAATAGACGGTCGATATAGCTGGATTAAGAGTCTTAAGATTTATTTTCTAGTAAGAATGGAGGCTATGTTCAGAAATTCTTGACATGTCGTTCCAGTTTTGGCAAATGCTATGTACTTATGCAGTGAATAGTAAAGTAGGGCCGTGTAGGACTGTGCGATTTAGGTAAAATATATAATTGCGATTTTTTTGACAGATACTGCAATTAGTCTTCTTAATAGTGTGCAGGACACATATAGATTCCTACAATTCCTTGTAGTCCCAGCAGATGCATTCTCCCTTTCTACCAAATAGATGGTTAGCGTCTTGCTGCTATTGTGCAGTCAGTGCTGCCTAAATGCATTTGTTAGAAAAAAACAGAAAAGATATTATTATAGCGTTAATTATTATAAAAAAATACATTAAACAAAATAGTTTTCTTCTAGTGCAAACCACTTCCAATAAAAACAAAAAAAATTACCTTTAGGTATTCTAGCTATAAGATTAGATTAGATTCAACTTTGTCATTGTGCAAGGTACATGTACAGAGCCAATGAGTGTGATATGTGGCCTATTTACAATAAATAGCAGTGTAATAAATAGGGGTATGAGGTTGATAATTACAGAGGATATTGGTAGTTTTGCGTGAGTCTTAAGCTTGAAGTCAACACTAATATAGTACACAGTGAAACTAGGAGACGGTTCAGTCGTCCGGATAAAGTCTGTTGTTATAAAATGTGTGTGAATTTTGTATCTCCTTTCCAGACCTTGGATGAGGATTTTAAATCCCTCTTTTGTGATTGCATTAAAAGGCACTGTGTCTTTAGTGATGTAGCGGGTTATGGCGGTAGTGATCACCTGGTGTTTGTGTAACGTCTTTTCAATGCTGTAACAGCCGCAAACAATTCTGAAATTGTACTTTGTTGCTTGCTACTAGTCGGAGTGTCACTAGCAAAACTTTCATACGAGTTTTTAGCATCACACTCGCTAAACAGCCGTCTGTGGTGCTTTTTTACTCTTGCAAATTACCTTTTTCATTTGTTATGTCACTTAATTCCATATTACCGATGTTCTGTTTTGTAGCGTATTAATTGACCAAATAATTCCTCTGACTCCGAAGAAGCCATAATCCCCCTCCACCGCCCTTTTTTTGCTTTTTAATGGTGGGCGTTACACGCACATGACCAATATGATGGCTGGTTGGCCACACGAAGCTGTGCGCACTCAATAAGCTGGGATGACTGTCACTCAAATAGGGAAGTCATGCATTTACTCTGGGACTTTTTATTTCACATCGCATCCTTTTTCGATGAGCTAATATCAGCGTTACAAATCACGATTAATTCGATTTCAATTAATCGGTCAGCCGTGGTCTTTTGGATTAACACCCATTTTCTTGACTACATACTTTGCTTTTACAAACTAGGCGTACTGCAGGCAGACTGCCTGATATTGGGAAAAAAACTAACATTGTGATATTTTGTTTTTCTGCGATATGATATAATTTCACCAGCGATTTAAAACAATTTTTTAAATTAATTTTTTTACCTAAGGGAGTGAATCTGAGTAAAATATAAAACGCAAATTATCAGCAGAGATAAACATAATAAAACAAAGATGAAATTGAAATAAATGGTGCTTTATGTTTTCCTGGAAATTTAGATACAGCAGTTGAATAATTAAATGTAAAATCACACGGTAAGGACTTCAGTGTATAAATTAAGGACAAATAAACTTTACAAAAGTGATTGTTTCTTGCATCTGAATGCGTTAAACTTGTTTGTAATGTTTACATAGTAACAGACCATAAAACAACATGCAAATGCTAAACGTTCAATCGATTATTGAAATTTGTGAATAATCCACAAATCACGTGTTCTGAACATACTGTAATGTGACTGTTGCACATACTCGCCTTGCCATGTTGATGCTGAAACGATATATTGTGCAGCGGTACTTAGTGCCCTAAATTTATTTAAGCTCATAAACAAATGCATTGCAAAATGCATGTTACTAGTTTATTATAGAGATTCACTTCTAGACCCATTGTTCAAGGTTATTATTCTTAAAAATAATTGCAGTTATAAATTATCTCTGTATTTATAATAAACAAGAACAATTGTGCCCGTACGCAATCAAGTCTACTTATTAATCACAGGACACAAATGATATTACTTTTGTTTGTAAGTCACGTTTTGACTGTTGCCATGTAAGTGTTGGATTGGTAAACTAAAAAGATCTTGGTTTGAAGCCAACTCTGGTGTTTCTGCACTACCCCATGC
Source organism: Bagarius yarrelli (assembly GCA_005784505.1). Taxonomy (NCBI): domain Eukaryota; kingdom Metazoa; phylum Chordata; class Actinopteri; order Siluriformes; family Sisoridae; genus Bagarius; species Bagarius yarrelli. The sequence continues at coordinate 3,855,976 of VCAZ01000019.1, read as the reverse complement.
TTAAGCACAGACATGCGTCTTTATTTGCCATGCTGGGCCTCTGTTCTTTTCACTAATGAAATTGGTTTATTTCACTGTGAATGAAGTCTGAGATGAAAGGCGGTATGCTTTCCGTTAGTACCACCACTGGATCCACACACTATTCCATGAAAATGGCTGCAGTGTTGTGTTTTTTTTCCCCTGCTCTTCCTTCTTCATGAAGACCAGCAGAGCTCCAACTGAGCATGCCCAGAGAGCACCATGTCAATGCTTTCTACAGAGAGTTGGTCATGTGACCTGAGAAGGGATGGTGCTTGTGCGGGAAACTAGACTTTAGTCGGTGGAGCTTTACTCTCGCCCTCTTCCTCCTTTTCCCCCCATCAATGGAGACCCACAGGCTATGCCAGGTGCCATGTTTCTGGAGGGCTCAACATGAAATTATTAGCAGGATTATTAGCTTCTTTCTTTTGCTGCCTCTCTTTCTGAAAAGCCAATGCCAGATATATGACTGATCATTTATTTGATTCCCGAATAAGAATTAGGCCAAGGTCTATCTTGGGTAGCTTTTTTCTTTCTGTCTCTTTTTTGCCTGTCTTTTATTGAATGCAACTTCTTATTGCAATTTTACTGCAAATTTGATTTTTTATTCGATTACAGATACCTGATTCTTTGGTCAATGTGTGCATGGGTATAGAAGCTGATCGGACGGCCTTCCTGCCAGTTGTTGGAGTATGCAGGCTGTATCAGAGATTCTCTTGTGCTTCCTGTGAACCTGCTAGTAAAGGAATTGAAGATTTTCATAGAGGTTTCTTATATTAGGCAGAGGTGTAGTTTGAGTGTCGGTTGTGAGATCTCTGCATCTCTGTATCTCTGCATATTTTCTGCAGCCATGAGGAAGAAAAAGGTGGCAGTTCTTTGGTGTGCATAGTCATCTCCCTGTGGATTCTAGGGAATAAAGCTGGTTGGTAATGATGTGCGTTAAAACGAGTTTGATTTGTTCGTGCGCCTTTTCAAGGGTCCCTCACATGATTGATGAATTATTGGAAAAGTTGCCCTTTATAAGAGGGTAGATAATTTCTCTCTAATGTGCAGTCTTCTGGACTGAAGATTTCAGTTGTGTTGAAGCTCGGAGTTGATGGTTTTGCTGATTAGGACTTAGTTTTATATGCATAAACAGGTCTGTTTTCATTTTTATTAGTCAAAGGTTATACATAGTTCCTTTGCTGTGGTTTCTTTGGTGGAGAAGGCTTATAAAGGTGTAAAAGAGTCCCGTTTTTTTCTCTTCCTGTTAGCCCTTTCCCAGTTGCTCTCCCCTGCTGTATCTCTTTTGTGGGGTTTTTTTTTTAGCAGACAAATTTGCACATGGAATAGTAGACATAAAACCTAAAGATTCTTAATTTGTTTAGATAAGCGTACCGTGGGTAGCAGTTTTCCTACAGTTTACATGTAATGAAACCCGTCAGGAGGAGTAGTGTCTCTGATTCAGAGTAGCGCTTTGCATGGCATTCTGATGTGAATTGAAAATGGCTAATGGTGTTGGAAAAAAGGTCAAAACTCCTGAACATGCTCCACTGGTAAGCTTAGTCATTAAGTAAAGTGGTGGAGTTTATAAAAAGGCAATTGGTAGACTTTTAGATATGACCAGATCTAGAATTATCATGGATTAGAAAGTTTTGAAGTCTTTCATCTGGCATTTTAACCCATTCTTGATTTGGTGAAACAGTATAGTGCTTTTTATATTCTATAGTATCCCAAATTTTAGGAACACACACTTTTGTTCATTCATTTATTTATTCACAATCTAGATGCACATTCAGTTCAATACCTGTAAATAGAAATGTTACTGGGTTAAAAGTCGCTGGTGCAGAGATTTGGAAGGATTCTTGTTGGCTGTGTCAAAGCCAAAAGGCTTGGATTAGTCAGAATATTAGCAGGTTCCATTTTCCATTGTGGTAAATGTTAAAAATCATTCTCTATTTTGGCCTTGTGCACAAGTCTTTTGTGACAGCCCTGCCCTCCTCAGGCTCAGAGCAGATAAAGACCTCTGGGTAGACTAGATGAGATTAAGGATAGCTCGCACTCTTGGCCCTGCTGGCTGGTTTTGGACATGAGGTTCCTTTTTACTTCCTCATACATCTGCTAGATATTTTTTTGCCAGCAAAACAAAATGGCAGCTTGCTTTTATTGGTGACCTCCTTTAAGAAGAATTAAATAAACATTTGAAATTCAAACCGACTGAGCATGCTCGGTTGGAGCTTTGGCAAAGCTGTCCAACAGAGGGAGCTGCTAGGTCACATGACCAGCAAGCTGGGTGAATGTCTGCATACAGGAGGAGGTGGGGAAAAAAAAGAACAACAATCTGTTCGAAGCTCTTGCTCAGGCTTAATGGAGGCCCTCGGTAGAAAGCAGGTATGATGCTGCTGGAGAAGGAATTTTAGCAAGACCTCAAGCCTCAATTCTTTCTGCCTGTTTTTAGGCTGTGCTTTTTCCAAGATTTGCCTTTTTCCCATTTATGTTTAGACCATTAAGGGTGCTGGTTAGAGAAGTAGATGGGTTCTTGTAACAGTTCTCATGTCGAATCATGCACTGGTCTGGTCCATGGATTGGAGTACAGAATACCAGTGCTTTACTGGTAGTCAGTTGGCGTGGCTTGAATGTTGGCGGTCTAAAATCCCAGTGAATTACCACAGTAAGGTTTAATAAGTGCTTACTTAGGTTTTGTTTTATAAGAGACAAAGAGGACGACCGGTCTGCTCCCTCTGTTCTTAAAATATAACATTTTTTTGTTTAAAATGCATGCTGTCTTTTCTTTTATTGCTTGAGAATGTTCTCCTGTTCGCTTTTTCTTGTGTTTGCTTCTTCCCCATACCACAAGAATGTTGGATAAGAGGAGAGAAATGGCGCAGATATGCCTTGATGTTGCAGGAAGATAATTGAGTCGTGCAGGTTTGGGCCTGTTGAGCTAGCCAGGCCAAACTAGAAGAATGGCATGCTTAAAAAAAAGAAAATGCTGTTTATATTGGTGGTTGTTTATTGGAAATTCTTTTTGATGAAGGCACAAAGAGCCCTGTCCAAGGACCAAAACACAGCTCTGTCCTGATTAGTTCTGCCCTTTGTTAAATGAACCACTGAGATGAGGAAGGAATGCAGAGCCCCAGATGTCATGAACACCGGTGAAGGCTATTTTGCATCAGTACTGAAGACGTGGTGTTGTTGCAAATGTGGCCTTTCTTTTTGTGCAGCAATAGCCCTGATGTTTTGCCTTTAGTAAGGTGTTATTCCTTGTCATTGTCAGTCATTGTGTAAGCATTATGTGATGTCATAAATATTATTTGTGTCTGCTAATGATTGTTGGGTAATATTATATCGTGGAAATATTATTTCCTATTCCATACCGGCATGTAGACTGTTTGTATTTCTGTAATTCTGTTACTCTTACTTTGGTGTAGGTGTTTGGTTTTATATGTTTTAAGAAAAGCATTTGGAAAGAAATTCAACCTGGAAGAAGGAAAAGCCCAGGATTTGAACCTTGAGCTACTTTAATTTTATGCCATTTATTTTTGGAGCTGCAGCATTGCAAATTCACTTGTCCATCAGGTGAGCGGGAGCGCTAATAACAGACGTCTCAACTATTCCCATGAGTGAAGCAGCTTCTAACTTGTACAATTAGGCTAATTTGTATACACATTTTATGTTTTTTTTTGTTTTTTTTTAATGGCCTTTTTAAAAATCATTATCAGAGTTATGAACGAGACAGTCAGAATTAATAGATGAGCCTTAATTTGCCTAATTCTTAATACCTACCAGCCATACAAATGTGACCAGTTGTATCAGTAAACAGACTGGTTGCGAAATGGCGGTTGGGAGCCAAGGCCCTTCCCTCTTTCTCTTGTCCTCAATTGAAGATTATCTGTATTTGGCCTGTAGGGGGAGGGCTTGGGAAAAAGAACAGCACCATTTCAAGGCAGTGTTTTCAGATATTCATATGACCAAGGCAAGATTTTTCTTTCCTTTATATGAAATGTAATGATGAGCTCAACAAAGCGGAACCTTTGGTCAGTTGTTGAGTAAGAACTTTCAGTGTTTCAGGTCAGAGTCTTGTCTTTGACACTGAGATGAGATCAGCTTTGGAGCTACATTGATATCTTATCACAATTGTTTATAATATTATAATAAGAAAATTGGTGTGGAGACAATGCCAAGTTGGAGCACAACAAACTTGGTGCGAAAGCAGCACTTGTAACTTGATTACAAACATCACATTTGTTCTTACTCCAAACAGAAGTCATGTTATGACTGGTTCACTTCTACGTATAGTCTGAAGGGCCATGTTTAAAAAAAAATATCATCCTAAATGATTAAGTTTGTATTTGTGCAAACTGGTGTCTGACTTTGGTTACACGAATGTTTAAAAAAAGTCACTCAGTTTTCAGGGAACTGTGACATAGTCACTTTATTATACTATAATAAATGTAATTTTTAGTTATGATTCAATTCCTGGACGATCAATACTTTAAAATTCCACACGTACCACATACAGATTTGTTTATTATATTTATTTTAGGTGCTTGTTAGAAGCTGCACAAACTTGCAAGCCATTCTTGATTTTACCCTGATACCCAAAACAGATCATTATATCGCTAACATTCCATCTAATTATTATTGTTCTGCACCGGCTTTGGTAAAGGTTTTCAGGCCAGTAGAAAAGAGTGCTCTTTTATGAGTACTGTCGATGCTAAACTTATTTTTTTCCACATATTCCACTTTTCCCCAAACTGCAAAAATGACAAAATTGTATATAGGCTGGTTGTTTAACCAGGGTTATTCCTATACATTTTTAAATTTTATTCTATAGCCGTGTTTTATCTAGAAGATGTGTCTTCTGCAGAAGAGACTAAAATCCCAGTGGTTACTTTGGTGCTAATGATATACCATTTCCTCATGGTAATCCAATCTGAATAGTATTACTATTCAATGTAGATCTTTTCAGTGTTCGCTTAAGGCCGTGTTTACTGAAAGAGATTTTCCTTGAAGCCACTACTCCAAGCTTGGCTTAGAAATGCCCATCGGTTCATTTTGACAGCTTCTCATGGTGTCATTGTGTTTTGTTGGACCAGAACCTCTCAGGGTTGGTTAGGTGTGAGGGGACTCTTATTATGAAGTGGCTCCCCTTGTGGCGAAAGAGGGAAACAGAAAGAAGGACCGACCTTTGTTGGGAGAGCAGCTCCAGCTACGGCAGCCATTTTCTGTCTCCTGTGGAAGGCAGCCAGCGTGGCTGCCAATCAGATGAGGAGGTTCTGTGGAGCAAAGGCATGGCTGGGGGAGGGGCGGCTAGGGGAAGAGCCTGGATTTTGCTGTAATTACTACACCTTCTGACCTCCTTCCTTTGAGCATGGCTGCTGAAAATCACTACAGTAGATGTTGAAGGCTGGCAACTGTGAGTGAGTGAGACTGTGCTTTGAGTGCTTGAATAACTGTAGTTGCTTTGCAGATACCTCAGTAGATGGAGCTACTCGCTTGCTGATGAAAAGACAGCAGGATAAGCACTAGCCTAGTGTTTTTTGCTCATTTTATATTTTGTTAATGTTGACTTGTTTGTTTCTTTTTCAGAGGCCATACATTACTACATTTTCAATAGTCCTGGACTGAACACTCAGAGACTATAACTATGCTTGCACCAGTTTGATTGCCATTCTACAGGGGACAATCCCTGCTCTGTGTGGAGCAGACCACCTATGGCAGAATGATTTCTAACCATGACCACACCAGACCGCTTTGGCACTTTTACATTAGAAAGCTTCCTTTTATAAAGTTGTCTGGGCAAAGCAGGTTTAGCGTGTTTACCAGCAGGACATTGTTTAGGTTAATTAGCACTACTTTCACAGGTATCTGTGCAATTTGCCTGTCTGTCTTTCACCCTTGTTGAGAGGATTTCACACTGAGGCATCAAGAGATTCACCGCTGTTTAATTTTTACAAGATTTTTGACTTGAATGAGAATTCTCTGACTAGGAAAAACAAAGGTGTTGGTCAAAGGCCTTATATGTTGCATGTAAAAAAGTAGCTATTCCTTGAAGGGCTGATTTTGTTATTTTTACGTTTAGGACTTTAGGCAGGAACCAAACAAGCTCTGGAGATGAAGCACTTCCTCACTGCAGGGTTGGCTAAGCATCAGGAACTCTGTATAGTAACTGGGCCAGAGGCCAAATGCATTTATTTAATACAACAGCGGCAGCTAAAAAACTAAATAGGATGGTACAATGGTAACTCAAATAATCAAAAAAAAATTAAGACCGACATTGTTCGTTAATTCTCTTGGCTTAACAAATCTTCTATAATTATTAGGACTGAAGATACTGTCTTAAATCCCGGCTGTGTAAGGATTCCCTATGGCAATGGGGTCTTTTCTAGCCAATCATAGCTCCTGTTTTGTTGTTGTGTTTTTGAGACACATTCCCAAAGGATTAGACGTTTTTACCTTCTACCTAATCTTTTCATACATTTCTTCTAACTAGCACCTTTAATTTTAAGATGCCTTTTAAAATGTAAATGTTTTCGAAGAGCTATTCAAAGAGTCGTTCATGATATTTATCAGAGGTGAAAGAATTTTTGTAGCCCCCCCCCCCCATTGCAGCTTTTGGTTACGCAGGTTTATTTGGGCATCTCAGTTAAAGATAATACCATGTAGCCTCTTTGGACTAAGAAAACATTGTAGATAAAATGAGCATCATTTAAGTGGTCTTATGCCATTTGTATCCTAAAATTTTTTTCAGCCTGCTGGTTTGGTCGAAGGGATCACAGGGAACAGAAACCTGGTGAAGACTGAGAGTATGAAAGACCTGCACAACAAAGCAGAACAAGGTAACTTTACATTTGATTACATGTGATAATTATTTGATTTATATGTTTGCTTTTCATCTACAACATACTGCTTTCTCCATTTAGGCCTTGATGACCCCGCAATCAGGCGAGCAGAACCCTCCAAAACAGCAGAAGAGCTGAATGGGACCTTCAAGAGCAAAGAAGTTCAGCAGGACCTTGATGTCCAAAGGTCATCCACCCCTTTGCATGCCATGGAGAATGGACTCTCAGAAACTGATTCTCTCCACGGATCCACAGCGGGCACTAATGGATATATTTTTACTAAGATCCAGGACGATTCGTTAGCTATCCAACACAGGACTAGCTGGTCCCCTAAGGGAACTTCACCTATAGGATACGCCGCAAAAACACTTCCTCCTTCGGCTTCATCCCAAACCCAGGGCCAGGAAGCTTTAAGGACTAACACAAGCACAGTGCCCAGCTCAGCGGAGGGGCGCTTGGAAAACGAGACTAAAAATGGCACTGCTACAAACACGACTCCACGTGTGACAGTGCACAGAGCACGCAAGACCATGTCCAGACCTGCCTCGAATCACGCACTAAAGGTAATGTGAGGTTGAACTAACAATCTTCATTAGTAAACAAGTAAAATATTAAACCCGCCATTCAGTCGAATCATGACTCTAATCTGTAGAGCTTATATTTTTTTAAAAAGAACAACAAAGCAGCACCCAACAAAATAAAGGGAACTCTGTATGTAGATGTTTAAATTTATGGGCAAGTCAACAATGAAATATAAAATTACCCAGATCTATGCAAGTTGGCTTAAAGTGACCAATTCATTCCTTGGACCAAACCTCTAGCTAGTTATAGGCTGGTGTTTCTCACTCAATCCCAGCCATCTTCCCTTTCCTAACCTGCAGTATTTGTGGAGACTTTTGTTGATGTGTCTGATGAGCACACATAGCTGCATTCAACTTATGCTGTTACAAACACAAAATGCTTAAACCGCGAGCAATAAATAAGATTTGCTAGTGGTAACGCATGGTTATTTCACACCTTGATGTAAACTCCAGAGTTAAAGTGATTTTTATTTGATCTCTGTAGGTTTTAAACAGGGAAATAAAAGAGCCAAGCGCGGTAAGAAGTGAGAGTGTGGACCCGTCTGGAGCTCAGCCGTCTATGCAAGCTCCTCCCACTCAGAACCAGCTACCTCAGAAGCAAACCGATGCGACACCAGCACCGATCGCCGCACCAAACACCACACCAGCCAAGCCACACGCAGGTTCCATACTAGTTTTGCATGTTGTTCTTTTTTAATACTGCGGTTCTAGTGAGTTTTGAGAATTTTTCTACTGATATTTTGAGCATAAAGCTTTGAGGAAAAAAAAACATGGCTCTGTTTGAAATTCAAAGATTCAAGTAGAGTTGAGAAAAAGTCTTGACCCCCCAATGAAATGTCTTTTTCTGCCTTAACGTTACATAGCGACCAACTGAATTTATCCGATGAGCAAATGAACCTATTTTCAAAGTAAACTAAAAAACATAAAATATGTAGTTACCTGTTTGCATACCCTTTTTTATGCAGTGTGTAACCGTGCAGACTCAACCAAGCACAATAATAATTTAAAGTGTTCAAAAGTAATAATCATATCATTCCTGCCATCAGGTAGACAACAGAAATGCATCTGTTTTATTGTCTGGAGATGTAAAGTTGAAAACCCAAGAATACTGTAGTCGACCATGGCCAAGCGTCCAGGAATACAACAATGACACTGTTCCTAGGATGGTAGAGGGGGTATACTCTCTCTGTCCCCTCTCAGTCACGGTGGCACAAATCAATTGCCCACATCTGTGGGTAAAGTGTTTTTTTGAATGTGTTAGACTGCCTCGTGAGCAGCTCAGCACATGCCTGGTTGATGGTTGTCGTTTGATACAGTTATGAGTCGAAATTTATTGGATTTGACTGATTTGACTAACTCCAATCAAAATTTAACTGGAAAGCTATATTAGTATCCTCTTGGTACCATCCAAATGTTAAAGCTGCATGCATAAAATTTCCAAAAAGGCAGTGATGTTTGGCGATTATACGATTAGACATCATGAAGGCCATCATCAACAAGTGTCAATGGCAGTGTTAGCAGGGCCAGACAAAATTACTCTCTTCTAAAAAAGAAACCCAAAAAAACATCCAATCTTCTTACATTCTAACAAAATCAGTCAAAATGATGCATTTTAATAATTCATGGGTAGAAACATTTGAGCATTATTATAGATGCTTGCCACTGAAAGAAATCCCTACCCATGGTGAAGCAAACCCATGATTGCAGCATGCTGACTTTTTTCAGCTAGAACTATAGCTGAAGATCATGGATAGCTCTGATGTTAGTCTGTTTAACTATGAAACCAGGCAGCTGAGGATAATGTTTTGGGGGTTTTTTTTACGAAGAAATAGTGTGTGCTCATGGCTTCTGTTACTTGGAAATGTTTAGTCTCTTTGTGTTTCTGATCTAAAAATGTATCTGTTAGCACTTAAGGACATATGTCTTTTTCGTAGTTATTGATGAAAACTGAAGGTTTTTTCCTTATTGGGATGGTTGATTTGAGGGACCGTGAATAAAAAAATATCAGTCTGAACCAACTAAAGCAGGTGTCCAATCATATCAGCAAATACGCAGTAGCTTTAATCTTATTGTTTTAGCACAAAAATATTGCAATATTGCAATACTTACTTGTAAAAACTAAAAAAAACTATTGTTCAGGGTTATCCGGTTTATCTGGCAAAGGCAGGTGTGGGTGCAGATTTTTCGTCTAACGAAACCGGAGCAGCACCTGATTCCACCTGGTTAATTAGTTGTTGTTGTTATTATTATTATTATTATTATTATTATTATTATTTTTTTTTTTTTTATTGAATTCAGGCGTGGTGTCTGTTTGGATAGAAAAAAACCCTGCTCCCACATTGGTCAAAGAGCTACAGAATTTCTTTGACACTACTTATAGAGCTGACTGTACCTGGGTAAAAATAAAACAGTAGATGAATTTTAAAAAAAAAAGGTAAGCTTTTCAAATTAACAGGGTTTTGACTTAACACCTTTGCTTACTCAACAGCATCTGTGCTAAGGAAGAAGAAAAGAAAGATGGGAACATACAGCCTTGTCCCCAAGAAAAAGACCAAAGTGCTAAAGCAACGCACTGTGCTGGAGATGTTCCAACCTGTGGCCCAGTCTTCACCCTCTCCTCAGGTCAGCATTCTAGATGCACAAACTCTCCATGAAACCTTGATGTAGCTTGATGGTTTAGTTATTTTAGTGTGCTAGTATGGTTCACTGTGGCATGTTCGGGTTCTGTGAAGTAAAGGGTTGTTTACCATGTTGTTGTTGTTGTTGTTATTATTATTATTATTATTATTATTGCTGTTTTGAACTTATGGGGAAATTCAACAGGTCACTTTGCAACCCGTCACTTCGCAACAGCCACAAGAGGCCGCGCAGGTTAACGGCGATCAAGTAGAAAATGAGTCTGACGAATCAGAGACGGAGGATGATTTTGAAGATGAAGACGAGACAGCTGGAAAAGAAATGGCTGAAACATCTCAGGAGGACAGTAGACTGGCTACAATCCCACAGGTGTGGATTTTGCGGTTAAGTGAAAAAAAAAATATATATGTATTTTATATGTATGTATCATGTGTAACAAGCCAATTTAATACACACTCGTAAAGTCAATCTGCCCAAGACATAAACCGAATGAAATCTCAACTGGTCCTTTGAAATAGTGTCTTCCAAAAAAAATCTTTGAACAAGCTAGAAAAAAATAAAATTGACTGTATTTAGGGGCCTAAAAGGCTAAGTGCACGTTTTTTTACTACTTTTTAAAGCGTTTGGTTGCTTCCGCTCAGAAGGCGTATGTCGTTGAAAACAAGGAAATTACAACGCACAATAATTCTCCACCTTGCTTTAACTCTACTACAAAGTTTGTTTACGAAGAAAAACTTTACAAAAAATGTGATATGTGAACATCCCTTAACACATGAAGACATTAATTCCCCAATGATGTTAGCATTAACAAAGATGGGTGGCTTAACAAGGTTAAAAATATAAACTTGGTAGGCAATATATTTTGCATCGGCGATGAATAGAAATCATTAAATGGCTCTTTTAGAACTTATGTATAAAAGATAAAAACATCGGGTCAGGAAAGTCTTTCAGAGATTTATAAAGTACAAGAAAATGTCAAAAGTTTTTCAGACATGCATTTGTTTGTTGTTAATTTTTGATTTAGCTTGGCGAGGAGCTCGAGTCTGAGGAGACTGCAGAGGAGGAAGGGGAGGAAGAGCAAGATGAGTCAGACTTGGTGAGAGAATCAGATGTCATTTTCTCTAAACATTGGATATCCTTCTAAACCAGTGCAGCAGTTTCCATGCCCTACAGTATTAGCTGTCAGTATACAAATTGTTAAACTAGTAGAACTTTCAGGTAATGAGTTGGATTTTTTTTTTTGTTAGTATTACCTAATGCAGGACTAGTTATGTTTTAAAGGGCAAATTAATCCTTATAGTTTCTCTTTAGTAAAATCTGTTACTTAAGGATTGTGGGCAAAGTTATGATAAATGAATTTTGTCTGTCTCAGAGTTCTGAATCCAACTTAAAGAAGAAAATAAAAAAGAAGGCCAAGGCAGACAGCCCTTGGCTCCGGCCTGCCAGAAAACGTAAAAAGAAGTTAAAGACAAAATCAACTGAAAATTCAGGTAGAGTAATATCTTTGTGTGTGTGTGTGTGTGTCCATCTCTGTGCACTTTAAGTGTCATGTAACATTTAAAAATATATGTAAGTATGCCTTTGTCAGAGATTATACCTAAACAAACAAACGGGTTTGCTATTAATAATATCCCAAACTTCTAGGATAAAACATTGACACCAAATAATCAATTAGTCTCCCAAATTACAAAGCTGACCACCAAAAGTCAGTGACTAAGCAATGACAGTTGACCTATTAGCAAACAAAAAAAAGTTTTGACCCTGCTTTACTGTAAGGATAGTGTTCCCGGGGTAATGACCTCTGTTGGATTTTCACCAAATGTAGCTGTTGGTTTTTCTTCCACGTATTTGCGAAGTATCCAGAATGCTATTAGTGCCAAAACACTCTACAACACTACAGCTAAAATAATCCAGTCCCAGTCAGAATAAGATTTCGGCTGAGAACTTGCAAAATTAGGACTGGGTTTGGTATTTTCTTTAGCTGGATGGCGGCGGGTCCTTAAAAAGTTTTTTAATGTCTTCAATGAAGTTGTTCTTATAAAATGTGTCAATAAGTCCTAAATAGACTTGTATTTAGATTGGATTGGTTTTAAAATGGACAGACTAAATAATTTTTTTTTTTTTTCTGCTATAGTTATTGTGTCATCAGAGAGAATAGATAGCAGGTTGAAATGCACGTTTGTCAAGGACATTTTTGACAATTGGAATCGCGCACACAAAGCAGAAAGAACAACCGTGTTGTTTTGTTTGTTTTTTATTTTAGGTATAAATGCTCAGATTCGGTTGGAAAATTCTGCCCAAACTCCTGCTCCTCTCCCTGCCCCTGCTCACCAGGACAAGGATTACACGGAGGTCCCATTAGAGTCGCTTAACCTGAAAGCCCAGGACGCCTTGCTGACCGCTCAAACCACAGGTATTGGTTGACTGTTGGTATGAAATGATTGTGACCGAATACACTGAATTTGGGGACATTTAACATTGTAAGTTATTTTGACTGGCTTTTTTCCCCTATAATTGGAAGTATAAATAAAATATATTTTACGTATTGTTCACATGACTCATCAGCGCTCTCATTACATAAAGGGAATGATGCCCCCTGGTGGTAAAAACCTTAATTTGTGTTCCAGGGCATATTTTCAATACCTTAATATTCTGTATTATTTGCCAGCTGTGTAAATGAGCAAAATAGTTTTATATATAAGCATCACGGATGACAAAGTATTAAATGTCTAGCAGTTTACAATTTTTGTTTGCAGTACATAATGTAAAGATTTGTTTTAGTGCTAAATAAACTGATTATATGCTGTACCTGATATTGTTAAGTTTATCTTAATAAAGGCTTTCTTTGTGTGTCGTTTAGAAGCCTTTAGCACAGCACAGAGTTCCGCGGCAGACATGGTGCAGGAGCTTCCTCTGTGTAGCTGCCGCATCGAGACACCCAAGAGCCGAGAGATTCTCACACTGGCTGACAGGAAGTGCATGGCCACCGAGAGTGTGGACGGACAGGTGCAAAAATTTAAACCAAAATTCAGCTTCACTCAAACGTCTGTTTGTTTTATAAATAACCTTTTGCAACCTTTCCACGAGTTCATTCTATCTTTCCCTTTTGTTTAGCTAAGTCTGTGTCAAAGCGCAGTGCTGAAGCACGAAATGATGCGGCCGTCGAACTCTGTGCAGCTGCTGGTACTGTGTGAGGAGCATCGCACCGGAATGATCAAACATCAGTGCTGTCCTGGATGTGGCTACTTCTGCAGGGCGGTACGTGTGCCGATAGTTTTGAACTGTAGGTGATTGATTAATCATTTTTCTGATGCTTCCAGAAATCACATTATTCCTTTCCTGTAGGGAACCTTCATGGAGTGCCAGCCAGAGGTGAACATTTCTCACCGCTTTCATCGGCACTGCGCATCAGTACTGAAAGGTCAGAGTTTCTGTCCACACTGCGGCGAGGAGGTCAGCAAGGCCAAAGAAGTTACCATTGCCAAAGCAGACACAACCTCTACAGTGCCTCGTAGTCCGAGCCCTGGAACCCTGGCGACTACGGAGGGCAAGGCAGACACCACCACTGGAGGGTACTTGTGCACTTTAGCTTTTATTAGACGTAATCCGTGTATATCACGATTTATGATGTATAGTATCTGACTTTTAAAATTCAGTTAGCGGAAATACCAATAAATATTTTTTCTGTGGTTGCAAAATAATATGGAATAAATTATACGTATGAATGTATTAGTAAAGATGCACCGATGGCATTTTTAAAACACAGAGCCAAAGAAACGCTATTTTTTTTTCCTGGTACTCGCCGATACTGGTACATTTTTGGCATTGTTTGTATGGCTTTCTGGTTTTCACTTTTGCTATTGTCTCTTGTCGTGTAAGGGTTTGCTCCCGGGTTGGTTACTGATTGCTGCTAGCGGCAAAGTCTTCATTCTCAATTTTGTGTTTCAATTTCCGACGTTTCAGGCGTTCTTTTACTGCAGTCGAAGCCTTTGTGCATTGAAAGTTCTGTCAATGACTTCACAAGCGGTATCGGTCTTTGTTACAATCGTACTGTTTTCGCAAGGATAAGATACTGATAGTGCATCTCTATTTATTAGTAAACAGTTTATATGAGTGTTTGGGTAGGAAACAGAGAGATTCTGCTTTCAAGTTTTTTTTTATATTACTGAGTTTGTCAAACGAAATAAAAAACTATTCGGCGATTCAAGACTAATAAGACTTGCCAGTAAATCAGGACAAAAGAAATGGCACCTATAAGTTAAGAATGTGGAGTGTAGATGGTGGCTCATGGTTAAGGTGTTGGACTACCAACCCGAAGATTGTGGGTTTGATTCCCAGCTCCACCAAGCCACCGCTGCTGGGCCTATGAGCAAGACTGCCAATTGCTGTAAATGTAAATGTAAGAAAGTGACTAGTAACTGATAAGCTGCAGTGGCTTACTTCATTAACCACTGGAAGATTAAGCATGCTTTAGTGGCGAAAACTTTGGCTTTGGAGTGACAATTGTTAGTGTTTACACACATTGTTTATCAGTTTACTAATTTTAATGCTTATTGTGTGTTTGATTTTAGGCCATCTCAGCTTTTATTATCGGGTACAGGGAGTGTAGACAGCAGTTTGTCCAAACCTTCTGAAGCTGGAAATGGTTCAATTGCCCCAGAAGCCAGCAGGCCAGAGCACATTGGTGCAGGATTTGGGGCTGGACCCTCTATAGCACCTGCTAAGGAGACTCTGGAAACCATTTTGTTGGCATTGGATGCAGAGAAGTGAGAAAAATCTAAAATTCTTTATTGATTATCTAAAATAGAAAAGAGATATTGCTTTTTTTTAACTAGGCATCAATTCTTGATTCACATCATTTCTCCTTTTTTAGACCCAAAAAGCTTCGCTTTCACCCTAAACAGCTGTACATCTCTGCTAAGCAGGGGGAGCTGCAAAAAGTCTTAATGATGCTTGGTATGATGCCGTCTGCTTACCCCAAAATGCAGCTTTTTACACCATTCATACCAGCCTGCTTTATAAAACAGTTGTTTCTCTCCTTGTTTCCAGTGGATGGAATCGACCCAAACTTTAAGATGGAGAGCCAGAGCAAACGTACACCTCTCCATGTTGCAGCTGAGGCCGGGCATCAGGAGGTCTGCCACATGTTGGTGCAGGTCAGCATTAGTGCACCTCATATATGTGGATTAATCTTCAGCCCAATCTTCAGCCTCTACGTGCTTTAACCTTAACCAGACAGGGTTTTAGTCAGTCATTTGAAAGTCTGTTTGCATGTCAGGCCGGTGCAAACCTGGACATATGTGATGAGGACCAGCGCACGCCTCTGATGGAGGCCTGTGAGAACAATCAGCTGGATACAGTATGCTACCTACTGAGAGCTGGAGCCATCGTATCAAACAAGGTATTTTAGATAAATCTTGTTTCTCTGAAGTCTACCTACCTGTTTGGTTGTCTGCTGGTCTACCTGTCTGTCCATGTCTGTCTGTGGGTTTGTTTGTACTTTTGTGTTTCGGCCCGTCAGTCTGTCTCGTCTATCTGCTTATGTGTTAATCTGTCTGTCTCTATGCACGAAAAACATTTGTCTGTCTTTTTGTCTCTATATATGTCCCTGTCTATGTATGACTATCTGTGTCTCTTTATGTCTGCCTGTATAAATCTCTGGCCCATCCGACCTTCCATCCACCCATTTATCCATTTGATTGACCGAACATCCGTCCAACCATTTGATCAACTGACCATCTGTCCATTCAACAGTCCATCCATACTTAAATATTTCCTTACGCCTGCCTGTTTTTCTGCCTGTCTGTCTACTAATTTGTCAGTCTGTCTACCTGTATATAATTCAGTCTCTATCTTTCTGTCTATTTATTGGTTTCTCACTAGATATATTTATTATTATTATTAAGTATATTGAATAAAAACATTCCTTCTTTTTGATCTGCTATCTGTTTAGGATGCCGAAGGCTCCACGTGTCTCCACCTTGCTGCAAAGGCTGGACATTTTAATATCGTAAAATACTTGCTGTTTACAGGCTTTGTGGACATAAACTGTCAGGTAAAGAGGTTAACGTCTGTGCATATCCCACCATAGTCATGACATCAGGTTCCAGTCTGTAGTCGTGTAGCTGGAGAAATAGATGTCCTGCAGCTGTGCTCTTGTCTGCAGGATGACGGTGGCTGGACAGCAATGATTTGGGCGACTGAGTACAAACACGTTGAACTAGTGAAGCTGTTGCTGTCTAAAAGTGCTGATCCCAACATAAGAGACAAGGTCAGTGTAAAGCTTTCAATCCCCAAAAAAAGATTATTAGGTAATGAGTAATGTTTTGAAGCAGCCATTTTGGACAGTTTTTCTGGATCACTGAAAAAAACCTAAAAGTTATGCAGAGGATAATAAATTATTGTTAACAAATCTATAATGAATAAATTCAATGTTGATTTAATGTTTTGTAGAATATTGTTTAAAATCAAATATACGTGTTGTAATAGTTTTTACTGGATCTTTTCTCTCAAAACAGCTAAAACGCCACTCATCACTGAACAGTTGTTACAAGTCAGCCTGTTCTAAATTTGTTAATCTTTCTAATAACTGTTATGTTGGTGTTTTTCCTCTACAGGAGGAGAATATCTGTTTGCACTGGGCAGCATTCTCTGGCTGTGTGGAGATTGCTGAAGTCCTTCTGAGTGCCAAGTGTGATCTTAACACTGTTAACGTGCACGGAGACTCACCACTGCACATTGCATCGCGGGAAAATCGGTTGGATTGTGTCTCGTGAGTGCAACCCAATGAAAGCTCATTCTGTTTGGAGCTCAAAAGAAGTAAAGGAATTGCTTCTGCTCCAGCCAATTTAATTTGCCAATTAAACGCATGCTTTTTATTCATCAAACATTAAATCAACTGATTTTATTAGTAAAAACGATTTACCTGTATTAAACGAATGAATAAATAGTGTCTTAACTTGATGCCATCCGCAGGTTGTTTCTGTTGCGGGGTGCTGACGTAAACCTCAAGAATAGGGAAGGAGACTCGCCGCTAGAGTGCTGCAGCCAGAATTCCAAGGTTTGGGGCACTCTGCACTCCAACAAGAGACAGAAAGAGGCGAGCGGAGACGGATGCACCTCAGGAGAAAAGCTCCTCAGCAGGTAGCGTGTACCATTTATACTATTACAAAACTAGCCTATTTAATGTTGCATACAACATTACATCAAAATCTCTATTCTAGCATGTCTTTCCAAAAGGGACCAAGTGTAGCTTTTCTACCTGCAAATGCAGTGTCCTTTACTAATTAGCCAGTTTATGCAAAATAAAGAGAACGCAAGCAGGCGCCTCAATTGGATTAAATTTTATTTTTGTTGAAAAGATTCAATTAAATATCTATAATTTTGCATTCAATGTAAAAAAACTGTATATTTCCTCTTTTTATTTACTTTTTATTATTCTATATTTTGTTTTGATATGGTTTATTTAAGGTTTTTGTGTTTTAAAGCCACTGTTCGCCTTACCGACTTTTCTCACTTTAATTACTATTTTTACTGACATACTTAATCACTGACTTTACGCACTGCTCTTATTACCTTTATATACTGTATTTATTGACTCACTTTGCTAACTGTGTGACCTCCTTTACTGTTTTGGCTTTATACTTACTGACTCACTTTTGCTACTTGCGTTTGCTTTACTCACAGACCAACTCACCGTCTTTAGTTATTGTCTGACTGCGTTGAGGAGTTGTTGTTTTTTTTACCTACAGGACAGGCTAACTTTTTCACTTGCAGCCCTGTTGACTCACTTGTTTAACTTTCTACTTTTATCATTCTTCTGACTTAACTATTTACTGACTTGGTTACCTTATGTACTGATTTGCTAATTTATTGTCCTGCATTTTTTTGTTGTAGAAATATATACAAAACTGATAAAACCGATTCTCTATGCATGCAAAACCAACAAAATAGTAATCTTCCATCTACAATAATATATACACATATGGACACCTATGCATACAGATGTTTTAGTCTGGCTATACAAGCCCATAGCAAATAATATGTATACATGTAAACATGTGTCTACATGCCTAATATTCTAAAACACAGTCTTATTCCACCCACCCTTAACGTCTGTTGATATGCACATTGTGGGGGAATTTACCACAACACTAAACAGTCTCTATCAGCTTTGCACATCTAGAGAATGAAATTTTTGTCCATTCCTCTTTGCAAAATAGCTCAAGCTCAGCCAGATTGGATGGGGAGCGTCTGTGGACAGCAATTTTTCAAGTCTTGCCAAAGATGCTCAATAGGATTTAGGTCTGGACTTTGACTGGGCCATTCTAACATAAAATTCCTTTGTGTTAGGAACCATTTCATTGTAGCCTCAGCTGTATGTTTAGGGTTATTATCTTGCTGGAAGGTGAATCTCCTTTTGTAGCCTCCAACAGGTTTTCTTTCAAGATTGCCCTGTATTCAGCTCCATCCATCCTCCCATCAACTCTGACCAGCTTTGCTGTCCCTGCTGAAAAAAAGCATCCCCACAGCATGATGCTGCCACCACTGTTTCACAGTGGGGATGGTGTGTTCAGGGTGATGAGCAGCGTTACTTTTCCGCCACACATAGCACTTTGCATTTAGGCCCAAAACTTCGGTCTCATCTGATCAGAGCACCTTCTTTCACATATTTGTGTGTCCCCTACATGGGTGGTGGCAAACTGCACACGGGACTTATGTCTTTCAAAAATGGCTTTCTTCCTGCCACTCTCAGAATTGTGGAGTACACGACTTATAGTTGTCATGTGGACACATTTCCCCACCAACATACATCAACATGGCCACCAACATGGCTAGTGTTTCTGCTAAAAAGTTTTGGTCCACATTAATAAGAAAGATTAGCCGGTAGCCCCAACCTCCTGTGTATCTTTATCCTTTTTGTGCAGAACTGTGATTACTGCTTCATTAAGCGTTCCACCTCCAATGACTGGGAAACATAAAGCATAAAGGACCCCAAAAGATTATTAAATCTCATTAATAGATTTAATAATCTATTATTAAATCGATCTTAATAATAGATTATTAAATCTATTAGATAGATTTAATAACCTGTTAAATCTATTTCTATTAATCTAAATCTCAATCTAGTCTATTAATCTACCCCCCTTTAGTGGTGTTTTTCAATTAATCTAATGTTAAGTCAGCTCCAGGAAATAGATTTTTTTTTTAAGATGGTTTACATGCTGACATACTTTAGACACTTTACTCTCTAACTAAATTACTTTTCCCAGACTTTCAAATTTTTCTTTGGTTTTTGTGTTTAATGAATGAATAAAAATGTGTGTTATCTGTGTGTACTCAGGGACATCTCACGAGGTTATGAAAAAGTACCGGTCCCATGTGTGAACGCTGTGGACAGTGAGCCCTGCCCCAATGACTACAAATATGTGCCTGATAGCTGTGTCACCTCGCCTATAAACATAGACAAAAACATCACTCACTTGCAGGTAAAGCAGCTTCTGATGTATCCCAGACTGGGGTGTGTGTGTATGTGTAAGACATGTATTAGTGACAGATGCTCCTGTTGTCTTTTCTATTTTTTTTTTAATTTTATTTTCAAAAATTTCAGTCAGGATTTATTGTTGACCATAGTCAAATATTTGGGGTGAGAAAAAGGAGTGTCTACGAGTAGAGCCAGCTGATATAAGATTAAGAGTATGTGAGAAGAGTGGCACGGCAAGAATTTCCACTCTGCACGCAAAGCATTTTCCAATCGCTCCACTCCAACTCCGCTTGGGAAAAATTTCTGCTTTTATTAATTCTTAACTGTAAAAAATGTATTATAAAGTGATAAATGATCTTTAAGCGAATCCATATTTTGTTGGGTTCGGTCAGTGGTGTCTAACTGTTTTATGCTGTATGCAGTTGCATTATGGGTCGTTGAGACAGGAAACAACAACGCTCCGACTCTCAAAATCCAAACTTCACTTCTCGCACCGCTCCTCACTCCACTCACATATTCTGGTTGCCTTTGGTAGAATGTTTGGATTTAAAGCAATCTTTTCTATAATTACTCATGTTCAGGTTGGTGATGATGGGTACCAAAAGCCTTGTCTATAAAAATCTCTATATATTCTATAATTTTGGTATTATTTAGTTATTTACTATCTAACCATAAATATATATAACCAACTGTGGGGATTTTTAGTCAGTTCAGTTGCTTCAGTTTTTTTCATTTGAACCCTAAGAATATGTGAGGTCTAAATTGTAGAGGGTCAGGATATAAAGGTGCTCCAAACTTAATAGACATTACAGTAAAATTCTACAATTTATTTATAGTATTGATAATTGTGGTATTTTATAGAATAACAAATATCGAGTTTTTTTTTATTTTTTATTATTATATAAAACCTTTTTTTAATCATTTTCTTTTCAAGTATATCACCTAAATCAATTATTTTTAATAAACTATATTTAAATAATTATAGTATTACTTAAATAACAATAATAAAAAAAAGTATCAGTACCAACTTTATAATAGACATAATTTTAATCATTTAATAAAATTATTTCCATATATGGTTTTTAATGATGCATCCACATATCACGTAAAGCAAATTTAAAGAGAAAACTTACTGCAACACTTTACAATTTATACAGTTCTACTAAAATTACAACTGGGTGGTCTCTGCTGTTTTGTTATTTTTTTTTCAGTACTGCGTGTGTAAAGACGACTGCTCTTCAGCCAGCTGCATGTGCGGTCAGCTCAGCCTGCGTTGCTGGTATGACAAGGTGTGGCTGGATATCTTGTGTCCACATTCATTATCGATTTCACTAAACACAGTTACATGTCTGTCTGACCCGGTCACACGCTCTGGGACTTGCTGAGATGTTCTGTTTGTTCTCAGGAGAGCCGTCTGCTGCCAGAGTTCTGCTCGGAAGAGCCGCCTTTTATTTTTGAGTGCAACCATGCCTGTTCCTGCTGGCGAACCTGCAAAAACCGCGTTGTTCAAAACGGACTCCGGTACTGCCACCGTGTCGTTATGAGAATGAACAACCTGACGTGAAGTTTCTCAGTACTTTTTAACAAAGTATTTCCTCCTATTAGGATTCGACTGCAGCTGTTCAGAACTCAAAAAATGGGCTGGGGCGTTCGGACGCTACAGGACATCCCACGAGGAACCTTCGTCTGCGAGTAAGTTTACTCGTTTTCATTTCTCGGCCTTGTTTTATCTGGAAAGGCCTGACATTTTTTTTTACTTAAAGAAACTGAATCTTTGCTGAAGTCAACACTGTGTGTATGTGCGGTACAGTTTTGTAACGTACAGTGTTCTGATGTGCAGGTACGTAGGGGAAATCATCTCAGACGCAGAGGCAGATGTTCGGGAGATTGATTCCTACCTTTTCAGCCTGGACAGCAAGGTAGCGCCAGACTAAAAATAATCCTCCTCATAATGCTTCGTCGGCTTTTGCGGTGCGGCTCAGTGAAGCGCTGCTGATCTGGCGGGTTTTCTTTTTGCGTCCACCATTTCGGTATTTTTCCTCAGGGTAAAAAGTAGAAGACAAAGGCTGTTAAATGAGTGTTGCAGACAGGGCAAAAAAAAAGTGGCTGTTAGTTTTGTATGCATTAAATAATCTTTAGACTTAATTAGATGTTCCGGTTGATGTAATTAGCTAAAAATACTTCCTAATTATAACCTGTCATTCAATATTATAGTTATGAGCTTGATGTCATGGTTGCTAGACTCAAAAATAAAATGGACTGAAAGGAAGTGCAGAAATTTTTCATTTTATTGAACAAATGTATATTAGTTTTGATAGCATGTATTTGCTAGTACAAAATTGGCATATATTCTATAACTGTACTGCTTACAATGCTTGGAATTAAGCATAATGCTCATAAAATTAGCCGAAAAAAACCCCCAAAGTTTGGATCTTGTGCCACCAAAAGCTGCATTAATCACTAATATGTTTGGTTTATTTTATTTTTTCATCACTAACCACACCCCTGAATCAACATTTTTTTTCCACCATGTTTTATTGCAGGTCGGCGATATGTATTGTATTGATGCCCGTTTCTATGGCAACATTAGCCGGTTCATAAACCACCACTGCGAGCCGAACCTGTTCCCCTGTCGAGTGTTCACCTCCCACCAGGACCTGCGTTTTCCTCACATCGCGTTCTTCGCCAGCAAGAACATCAGTGCCGGAGACGAGCTAGGGTGAGCCCGTGCCTCTGCATTCCCTGAGACACAGCCGCTAATCTGCAGTCATTAGCTTCTCGTTAGCTTCTCATCAGTGTAACGTAATGAAGGGGAAAATCTAAATCGGTTGACGGGAATATATTTGGAAAATGAGGGCATATTTTAAAAATGGCTTATAATTGGTTAAGTGTGCTAGATTAAAGATTTTTAAGAGCCAGTATTTGTTACGTCTATGTAAATCGATTTTCATGATCCTAAGCATTACTCACGTCACAGGTTTATATTAATGTTAAGATACATCATTGTTTTTTTTTAAGTGAATTTACTGTTCAAATCACATGTAAACATTTAAGACGGCAAAAACAAATCAAGCAATAGCTAATTTAACAAGAAAACTGTTTATATGTTTATTTAAGATAAATAAAAAGTCTCTCCATTGTAAGGGCTTTACGAAGTATTTAATACTTGGAAATGTCATGGAATTTTAAAACTGCTATTTCCAGACCTGGAGAGGTTTGGATTTGAAAAATTTCTAACCCTATATTTAAATATATTATTATTGATAATATTAAGTGGGAAACACAATGGCTTGGCGATTCTAATTGTCCATAGGAGTGTGTGTGTGTGTGTGTGTGTGTGTGTGTGTGTGTGTGTGTTGTGTGTGTGTGTGTGTGTGTGTTGTGTGTGTGTGTGTGTGTGTGTGTGTGTGTGTGTGTGGTCCTGTGATAGACTGGTGACCTGTGCAGGGTGGCCCCTGCCTTTCGCCCAATGACAGCTGGGATAGACTCCAGCAGATTCCCGTGACCCTGATTAGGAATGGATAGATAGATGATAATACTGGTTAAATTACAATAGTTAACGTTCGTACCATTTGTCACATGTCATTTATTTTAGTTAAGACAGGCTGTGGTAAATGTGTAAATAAAGAAATTTAATAAAACAACAAGCCATAAACCAATAAAGTCTACCAATAAAGTCATGGAGGTTTATTGGTAAAAATGTGCACGAACCCTGGTTCTATTTTTTTATAAGAGAAACAAATAAAGTTAATGTTGATAGCATGTAAATACAAAGTACATTATATATTGTGTACATACTTTTCTACTTCAAAGAAAAACCTATATAGAAAATGTTAAAGAATGGTAAAAAATTGACTCTCTGACATTTTCCTTGTTGTAGCTTTGATTACGGAGACCATTTCTGGGACGTAAAAGGCAAACTGTTCAGCTGCCAGTGTGGCTCGTCTCAGTGTAAACACTCGGCGGTGGCGATCGCTCAGCAGCAGGCGGACAGCACGCCAGGAGAACAGCACGCCACTGCCCTCTCAGATTCCAGCTCGACTACCATGCCACCCAGTCCCACCTGATCCTGCAGGGCTCCTGCACTTATTCTCTATCTACCAGCCATCACCAGCGCTCGCACCTAGAGGAATCCTTGTAGAATGGCAGACTGGGCCACTGGCTGTTGTTTTTTTTGTTTTGTTTTTTGGGACTTCAGCGCTCTTGCTTTTTAACTTGTAGGACTGCAGATAAAAAATTATGCACATGTACAGATATTTCTTGTTAACAAAGGATAGAAAGTGACAAAGGTGCTGTAGAGTCTCGGTTCTCCGAAAGCTAAGATGGTGTTAAGGGGTGTCCTGGAGCCCCGTACTGGATTATGCATGACTCTGGGTCCGGAAGAAGAACAACATGCAAAAACGTTACCGACGTCCATGCACAACAAAAAGCTGTGGTGTGTGTTGACTTTTCATTTTCCACAAATTGTCTAATGTGAGATGCACACCTACGTTCTTTTAAGGACATTTTTTTTTTTCCATTCTGCCCGATTAAGCGTTTAAAATTAAAAATGACGGTTTGATTATTTTAATTTTTTTTTTTTTATAATTTTCCCAAATGTGTCATATTTTTAAAAAGGTGGACTTGACATGATGTCATTTTTTTGACTCATTTTCAACATCTGTTTGTGTGATTAAATTCTCATCGGTGCTGGACGTTATTTATTTGCCAATGTCTGCCCATCAAATTCCCATCTGCTGGATGTATTTCTCGTAATCCTGCCCAGACTGTGGGAGGGACTGTGAACCTCAGAGATAAAACTGCCCATGCATGTTACTGATGGAATCCGAAAAGCTTCTTATGTGTGACCATGTGAGGGCTTCAGCCCCGCCCCTACTTTATGACCTACAGGAATCAATGAATGAACGAAACCTCAGCATTTACTTCATAAAAACAATGTTAAACCCTTTTGACATTTGGCATTTAGGACCGTCTGTAGTCGAGTAGGAATTTCGGGTTAGAGAATTTGCGGTTATTGAACGCTGCAAAAGGTGCTGAACAAAGAATTTCTGTTTTTATTTTTTTATAACAATGTGACAATACGCATTCTATAAAGAAGGTTAACCAAGTGACGATTTTCTTTTCTGTTGACTTTTATTCAGTTTGTAGACGACATCCTTAACCTGTACCCATTTTGTTACATTGAATGATTTAATGTTGATAGTGAAGCTATGTCTTTTTTTTTTTTTTTTAATGTTAATAATAGTCACGACCATTGTGCTCATTCTGCCGTTTAGATTTACAACACTGCAATGTGGGGGAAAAAAGACAATGCTACTTTTTTTTTTCTCATTTGAGACAAGATGTTGGTTGTAATTATTTTTTTTTTTCCAATAAATTTACTTCTAATAAAAAGAGGACACTTTTTTTATTGTGGGGCAGGTTTATAAATTATTCTTAACGATAATAGTATGAATAATAATAATAATAATAATAATAGTTTCTGCAAGCAGTGATTATGGGCCCAAGCACCTTATAGCTCTTTGTTTTTGAAGGAAGTTTAAGATTGCAGTAGGCAAAATGTTATTCATATTTCCTCACTTATGGATTGCAGTAGTCTCGTATCTTGCGCTTTTAATAAACTCGAGAATTGTTAATATTAAGTCATGTCAGTGAACGTGTGTCAAGGGTTTTTTTTTTTTCGTCTTAAAGATAAAATTATATCCTACATTACAAACCCACTTTTTTGTTTGGCTTTAAAATGTTATGAATCATTTTTTTCTAATAGTTTTACAAATTACAACTATAAATTTGTATTTAATCAATTATAACAGCTTTCTGTTTGGCAACTTAAAGAACAAAAACACCCAGAACTTTCTAGGATTTCTGAAAAACATGGTGGTGGTAGTATCATGTTACTTTGTAGTTACTCCTTTGATTATTGCCCAATTTATGACCCTAATTGCGTCCAAAATAAATGGCTTCAATTTGAGTACTTTTACATTTGGAATAGTTAAATGGTCCACCTACCACTGGGGAAGTGGTAGCGCATTGTTTAAGGTGTTGGACTGCTAATTGGAAGATTGGAGTTTAATTCCCAGCACCACCAAGCTGCCACTGCTGGGCCCCTGAGCAAGACCCTTAACCCACAATTGCTCAAATGTATAAAAAAGATGCATCTTTGTTGCCAGTCTAACAGTTAGCTACACAGTGGTGTCCGTTCCGAAGCCCAACTTGGTCACGGTGTTCTGAGGTAGTTCCCCTTTTAAGCCTTTCATTTTAGGCACATACACACAAAAATAACAAAAGTCCCACACAGGAAGTGTTGCTGATTGCGTGTCTGCGGGCTTTGTAATCATTCTACTTACTGTTATGGAGAAAAAGTAAAGCGCCGATTCAAAGTACTAAGACTTTCTGGCGAGATAAAGCATCTTAATGAGCAGGACAGGAACTTCCTTTCCGCATTCCACAAAGCTCTTTTGGATCTAAGTTACTGCCCTCAACATCAGGTGGCAAGTGCTTTAACTGAGAAGTGACCACTTTAAGTCTGCGCTATTGAATAGTTTCTTCAGAGAAATTAAATCCAAAGCAGTTTAACAAGAGGGAGAAATAATGAGTGGAAATGTGCAGCTTAACTCCAAATGGCTGGAGAGAAGATCAACTGTGGTTTATGGTAGGACTGACTTTGGATTCGCAATTTCAAGAAAAATCTATAATATTTGTCTAAAATTACTCAGTTAACGTGCAAAGTTATTAGTGAGTCGGTGGTTTGTAATATAGCAATATAGATATTGATTTTATCATTTGGGTTACTAATAACAACTGTAGTCTGAACTTTATACATACTAGAGATGTTTCTTTTTCTGACATGAGCTGAATTTTATTTTTTAATTAACTTTGAACCAGAAAAAATGCTTTCCATGAAACAATGTATAGCTTTTCTGTTTAAGTGCTAACAGAAAATCATTCCTTTGCAATAAATGTCATGGTTTTTAACGAAGACAGTGGTACCTTGACTTACGAGTGTCCCAACTAACGGGTTTTTCGAGATCTAATTTTTGTGCTTTGAGTTGCGAGCTAAAGCTAAATTTGGAGACACCCAACTGCTAGTTTTGTTTCTATCACTAACAAATATATTTAATTAACACCAACCCATATGACATCTATAGGCAATAAAATAAATAATCTGCTTTAAAAACGCTGTAACATCCGCCCAGCATCCCGTGTCTCACTCGATAGCTAGTCAGACAAGTGCGTTAGCAAGTGGAGTCGTCTGATCTCCATAATAACGCCATACTTAATAAAACCGGTTTATTGCAGTACATCCTATTGTATTGTTATTTTATACAACATTCGTTATTTATACGTTTATTTTTCTTATTTAAAAACACGTAAAAAAAAAAGTTGCAGTGTTTTTTGGGGACCCGGAACGGATTAATAGCATTTCAATTCATTTCAATGGGGAAAATTGATTCGGCATACTAGTAATTTTAGAGTAACGAGCTCCGTCACGAAACCAATTGAACTCCTAAGTCAAGGTTTTTTTTAAACTGTACAAGTGTAATTTTTGTGTAATCATTTGTGAAATATAAATATGACAAACGGTGACCCGGGTTCGACTCCGGCTCACCCTCCCTTTCCCTGCCTCTCATCTCTCATCTCTCAGGCCAAAAATTCAAAATTAATAAATAAATAAATGACATAAGTAATAATGTATATTATGAAAGATGTAGAAATCATCTGGTTTTAGATAGGTACAGCGTTAAATAATAAAACTAGCAACCAAAAATAGGATAATCTTCAGTAATGAAGGATTCCAATATTTCTGGTTATATAAGAAAGTCATTTAACTATTTAACTATATAAAGTACATATACAGTCATTTGTAAAAAGAATTTCGGTGACTCTTACTTAAACAGTAGAGTTTGTCTAAAAGTGAAACAACCTAATTTAAAAAACAAATTAAAATTGCATGTTAGACTTGTTCTATTGTGGTTACGGCGATGCTTTTAAACAGTGTGTTGTTAACGTGTTAACTTCAACTCCAGCTTTTCGATCGGTAACACTTCGGACATGGCGGATGCTGACATTAGGAGTGGAGTACAGCTCTTGGGCTCACACCCCTGGGCTTCCTGACAGGCTCAGGATGAGGAGGGCAGCGATGACTGACTTGTCACACACAGATACAGCTGTACTCACTGAGCCCGATCAGACACACAAAGATGTCCAGAGCGAAGATCAGTCCAGCAGCTACGACACCATTATTGACCTAGAGAGGCCTGATAGGCTGAAGGGAGCAGATATTATCAGTGCGCATAAGATGTGCCGAGATGATGTCGGGCTATTTTGGAGCAGGTGAGAACTGAAAATGAGAAACATAGAAACATGTAACACAGAAATGACTTTACAACATAAAAATCTAAATATACAGTATTTTTGTGTAAATGTTATATTTTTTCCTATATTGGAAATGATTGGTCACTTAGTAGATTCATAGTATAGAAAAACACAATTACACAACCAAAAAGGGAAAACCTACACATTCTAAGTGTCATCAAGAAATTTTGATTCTATTATTATGCAAATGAGCAACATGCTCAAACCAACATGTCCTCACCAGTGTTACATGACCTACATCTACATTATCAAACCTGATTTCCTTAAGCGTGAGGCAATAACACCCGGTTGACACATTCTCTTTCACTGATATTTACAGCTTTATTGTGAAATTAAATATTCAAAAAATTATACTAGGACCTTAGTAATGTTCATTATTATATGATTTTTTTATGTTAAGGTGTGGTTGAAGCAACTTAATATCTCAAAATAATGTTCTTTTTTGGGACGAATAAAATTACATATACTGACAAATTTAATTCTCGCACCTGAAGGATAAATGCTTTTATAATGTATTTCCTAATAAATTGTTAGAAAAAACTTTTATTTTTTAACAATGTAACAGCAGTATAAATATGTAAAGATAAGCATATATGTTAAGAAAGTAAGCACACAAAATCATTATATATGTATATATATATATATATATATATATATATATAATATATTATATATATTATATATATATATATATATATATTATATATACTATTAACTATTTCTATTCTATATATATATATATTATATATAGTATACTATATACACTACATATATATATATATATATATATATATATACTATTTCATATATTTCATATATTTCATTCATTTCATTACTATTTCATACTATTATTTCCTATAATATTACATATAAACACTATGTTATAGTTTAAAGCAAATTTATAGACTATATCTCCTCCCGAAAAAAAGTTGCAGTGGTTTTGATGCACTCTAGGGGGCGTTACAGTTTAGAGAAGAAAAAAAAATCATAGTGAATCTGTTTTTCAAAGGATGAAACACATAACAATACTTTCTGCTTAACACTGTGAGATATGTAGCGATATGAGTATTTATTAGATACACCAGGTCTTTATGCTGATTTGATTAGTGTTTCGTTCAATTTGGTCGTAATGTCCCTAAAAGTTTCGTTGCCTGTGATTTGTGACAACGTGATAACAGATTTGAAGCTTTATTATAGGATGGAGATCAAATGTACTGCTACATACTAAATAATTCCTTGACAAATCCAGCCATGTTAAATGTCCAGTCCCTTAAGCCACTGTATCGGGCACAGAAGCATTATTAAACATTAGGGGGCTGAGAGGACTATTGATCACATGGAGACAAAGCTTAACCCTTATTTTTCTTCTGTTCTCTTAAACTGCCTTCTCCAAGAAAACTGTGTGATAGTAGACTGAGAGGCAGTGTGACTGATTTAATTAACTGATCTTTAACACCTTATTTCCTAACATGTCCAGAAGTGCTCACCATCTCTCTTCATCATGAAGAAAGAAAACTAACAGCAGATAAAAGCACTAAAGTGAGAGAGCTCACTGTCCATTAATACATGCTCGACTGACAGAGTGTAAATGGACTCCTAGCACACCCCTGAGTTGATGTTAACTTTCCAGAATGTCAAAAACATTATTCTTTACTCTCTCTTTCAAAGAGAACGCTTTTAAGGCCAGACAGAACGTATTCTTATAAGTAATTTACATTTACAGCATTTGGTAGTCACTTAAGCGACTTACATTTATCTATTGTATACAACTGAGCAATTATTAGTTAAGAGCCCTGATAAGGGGTCCAGCAGTGGCAACTTGCTGGTGCTGGGAATCAAACCCTGATCTTCCAATTAGCAGTCCAACACCATAACCCCTGCGCTATTACTACCTCACAATACCCCACTATTTTTTATAATGTATGTCTTCTGCATGAAACAAAACCCAATAGATGAATTAACACCTTCACGGTGGCCATTTTCAGCCAAAAAAAGACAAGGGTGTGGTTTTCTGTGACACCATTATTGTCCAAATTAATTTTTTTTTCAGCCAAAGCCTTAGAGAGCAGCTATAAAGGTGTAAATTTTTTATCAAAAAATTAATAATCTTCTAATAGATCTTTTGCTTCTATTCTATTAATACCAAACATCTGGAAACCTGGACAAACCACTCAATAAGTGCAAGATATAATTTAGAAGATTATTCGAATGCAGTTTCACCTATATGTAGATCCATACTCTGTAAACCACACCCACAATTTGGTTGAACCAATCAGAAATATTCTTCCATTAGCCTGAATTTCTTTATGCTCATGCTGTGGTGGAGCATATGCGTAGACGCTCACACCTCATCATCATCATCATCATCATCATCATCAAGGCTGGTCATCTCAGCGTAGAAAAATCATGACGTTGTCATTCGATTGCGCGCAGCTATATAGGAAGGAAGCATCATCTTTGACTTGAGAAACAGCGCGCGCTGCATCCTGCCCACATAACGCACGTCTTTGTGCAAGATTTAACGGCGGCAGACGGATTTTTTTTAAAGGAAGTAGGGAGTCAAAAGGTTTGAATGAAACAAGGTGTGTGTTTTTTCTTTGCGTTTATTTTTTGGCATCTCTTGGCATGACGCGCAAGTGTCAGCTCGAGCTCTCAGCACGGAATTCGGGTATATCGGATATATATTGGATGCTGGCTGTCATTTGACGAGCTCTTTACGCGGATTATATTTGCATACCAAGTTGAATTTTTCCCCCCCAGATTTTCCATTTTTTCATAAGATGAAGTGAAAAAAAACTGCGCGCGAGGTAGTGATAGAAAATCAGATCAAGCGCGATCGAGCGCACGCGGTTTGTTTTTGGTAATCATTATTAAAAAGGGCACAGGGATGGAGACTGTGAGTCACAGCAAGCAGGAGAATTGTAATGTCTCTGGTGCTTGTTGACTCCGATAGCAGTTACCTGTTGGATATACCTGCATGTCTAGGATGGCTCGCTTCGGGGACGATGCGTCTGGGCGCTATGGAGCTGCGCCGGGCGCCGGGAGAGGAGCTGCGCGGCCGGGAGGCGCACCGGGCGCTCCGAGGCTCTACAAACAGTCGATGGCGCAGAGAGCCCGGACAATGGCTTTGTACAACCCTAAGCAGACTAAACAGAACTGCTTTACAGTCAACCGCTCGCTGTTCATCTTCAGCGAAGACAACGTGATCCGAAAATACGCCAAGAGGATCACCGAGTGGCCATATCCTCTCCATACAAGCCTGGATTTTGAAAGTTAATTAGTTAACCATCTAACCCCTCTCTCTCACTTACTCTCGTTTTTGTTATGCAGTCTGTAGGGTGGTACCAGGGTGTATTTACATTTTTGACTTAAATTTATGTTATTTCTATTACTGAGCAGTTAAGTGTTAAGGGCCTTGCTCAGGGGCCCCAGCGGTAGTAGCATCTCAGCAGTGATGGGAATTAGGATCTTTCACTCCTTAACCATTGAGCTACTAAGTCCCCGGTGTACTTTTCTAAAAAGGCCGAGGTCCGAATGTATTTCTGAAGCTCCATTTTTAAAATTTATTTTAGGATACAAAACAAACATTTCTATTTAATCGTACCACCTCAGCCACAAGATAACGTCTAATTTTGGCACCTTCATTTCTATCAACTATGCAAAGATCCAATTTAGGCAAGTGATTTCCAAACACTCATTTCATACACATGTCTAGGTTTACATTTATACAGCAGTCGTTCTTTATTTATCCAACACTTTTAGTGTTTTCATGTTTCTTTTTTTGTCTTTTTTTGGGGTGCAGTGTGCAAACCTTTAAACTGAGGCATAAGCGAAATAATTTTTAAATATGAACAGAACCTTATAGGAATTTTATTTCTAAAGAACAAAAAAGGAACTCTTTTTTCTTATTAAAGGGTTAAAGTACTTCTAATCTTAGAGGATCTTTCATTTATGCACCATAAACATATTTAAAAGGCATATTTTTCGTTAACGGTACAAACAAAATCTCTGTAACAACAACGAAAGGTACAGGATAGCACACGTTTTCTGCAAGTATAGATTTATATGTTTGTCATTAAATATAAAAAAATCTAGTCAAAGTAAACTGAAGCGGGGTAAAAACAACAAAACGGAGCTAACAAAAGTTAATCAGGCATTAAAAGAAGACCTCGTGTACAGCCTATTAAAATGCACGTCTTTACCCCAGTCACTGCATAATTTATGGTACTCTATAGTACAGTACTATGCAAGTGTAGGCGTAGCCATGGTTACGGCATGTCCACACAGTTGTAGGCAGATGGAAAATGGGGGAAAACTACACTTTGTAGTGCTACACATTTGATTTACCTGATTTACACCAAGAAGTGGTTTCACCCAGATATAAGAAAAGGAAGAGAAGCAACAGAATCATTTTATCCAGGTGGATTAAAGATGCTAGGATTAAAGGATTTAAAAAAAATTATATCTTAATGTAAATTATTGTTACTGTTTGTTTTAGTGCCAGGTGCTTTCCATGGTACTGAAATATTCAGACAAGACACTCTTTTCTAATTTCTTTAGAAAATACTTCAGATTTATAGTTCTCTTTTGTACCACGTTAAATTCTATTGGGTTATTATTTCTATTATTTTTTACCTTCCCTGAATTGACATTCTGTGTCATAAAAAAAGGCTGTTGATCATTTTTCCGATAACGACATTCCCTGGGGTGTTTCATTCCACTCATAATATAGCAATTTGCCAGTCATAAAACCTACCATAAAATAAAATTGAATGGATTTTAGTTGTGGGGGATGAGGAAAAAAACATTTAACAGGTAATAGGTTTGTGTGCATTATGGTTATCATCCTAAGCGCCTAATTGCAGAATGTGTATTCTGACCCCTAACAGACGTGTAGAGGTCTTTCAGATGTGTATTTACATCTACACCGGCTTAGATATACAGTACACAGTAGCCAATATACAGATTTAATACATCCATTGACCGAGGCATGGTGTTATCATTTTAAGCTGTAATATGTCTTACAGTATATACAGAATTATGCACTGATTTGTTGTCCGATATAACCATACAGGAAATGCTATCAGCCAGGCACACGCTGATACCATCCATCGATTCAGGCACCTGCTCACCACCTGGCGATGTGGTTAAAATAATCCAATATTTACTGTGCACACAGAGAACAGCACATAGTGTAAATTCTCCAAAGCGGTTATTCTGATTACGTGTCACTCGCAGTGCACTAAATGTTTTGAAATATATTAATATATTAATTTCGGGTGCATTTTTATATATGTATATATATATGATGTTTTATCTGTGTCAGCATTTTCCTTGACCTTCACACTCCATTTGAATACATGATCCTTGCAACCATCATTGCCAACTGTATTGTACTGGCACTAGAGCAACACCTGCCAGTCAATGACAAGACGCCCATGTCCGAACGTCTGGTAAGCATGTTCCCTTTTATTGTTATATTCATCCTCCTCTGCCAGTGTTTGCTTAGATTGTTTCATTTCTTCCTGTGTAGATTAGATCGATAACAACTTTCCAAAAACTCGAATGCACTTCAATTTGTGTCCATGTCATGTCTATTTTAAATACTGTTAAAAACTATTTTTGGTG
Source organism: Bagarius yarrelli (assembly GCA_005784505.1). Taxonomy (NCBI): domain Eukaryota; kingdom Metazoa; phylum Chordata; class Actinopteri; order Siluriformes; family Sisoridae; genus Bagarius; species Bagarius yarrelli. The sequence continues at coordinate 3,822,428 of VCAZ01000019.1, read as the reverse complement.
ACCAGTGAGTTCAAAAAGTCACGATTTGACCGTTGGTGTTTTATTGTTTTTTTTCCTTTCCAGCTCTAGGTGCAATTAGTGTATTTTTAGGGTATTAAATGAGCTCATTTATTAGCCTATTTGGAGCCTAAGAGTTATTTGGCACCTAAGGGTCAAAATAGCAGAGAAAAAGAAAAAGAAAAAGCCCATTAGTGCAGGATTTATACTGGCTCTTGCTTGCACTCTGAATATTTCTAATAGAGAAGGAGCAGCAGACAGGATAGTTAATGACATGGTTGCCAAATTGGGCTGAATTAAATCAATTTAAAACTTAAGATTGTAAGTGAACATAGTTTGTATTGAGCCATTTATATTCTTAGGGTATATTTCCAAGATAAAAAAAACAACTTATTATGTATAATATTATCATTACATCAGATTCATGTGTCCACACTATGGAGACTTTGTTTCATGCTTAATTTTTCTGATGCCTGATCATGTTGGAAGGTATTTCTGGTGTTTTTTTAAGATACAATTGTCGCAACACTGCTGTTCTGTGGGCATGCTGATGGGAAAAAAACAGGTATTCATTTTGCAGTTAAATAAAAATGTATATAAATTACTCGAAACAATCTGTCATTAGCTTTAGTTAATTGTGATAGCACTTTATATTAACTGAGGCTTTTAATAATGTTAATAATTTTGATAATAATTTCTTATTAATGACCAAACAAAATCTCTGGTAATGAGGGGAGGTAGTCGCTTTGGATGAGAGCGTCCGCCAAATCCCATAAATGTCATAAGCTGCTGGAGCATTTTGTAGTGTGTTTTTACACTGCACTACCAAAATCTTCAATTTTCTTAGACAATAAAAAAAAAAACAGTTTTTGGTGCAATATTCACTTGAGCCCCACATTTACATTGGCTCATAGGGGCTCTCATTTTGGGTGTAAGGTTTGGCACTCTTCCCTGCAGTCCACACAGGAAAGACATCTGTGCCTCATTAAGCCTGAGCCTGCTGGGGAATATTGACATACATGAGAATACATGCTCTCACTGTGACCGGGACCCAGCCCACGCCGAGCAGCCTTTGATTCGTCTCCTCAGCCATCTTGCTCTGCGAAAGGCACTGAGCGAACTTTTTCAGTCGCATTAGCAAACAGCAGGTGCTTGAAAGCTTGTTGTAGAGCAATCGAAGCAGACTGCTGGTCGGCTACGGTATGAGAGAGGTTTGTTCTTGATCTGTGGCAAAGCTCTAGATCTGGATTACAAGACTAGTTATTGAAGCCATTTATGAAGCCACCATTTCTAAAAATCCAGCAAAAATTTACTGTAGTTTTAAAATTAGAAATATGACTTGCCTTATGATGTGACTCCATTTTACTCACTACTAGTAATAATAATAGTGAACAAATTTTAGAGTGTCACCTTTCAAAAAAAAACATGCATTAGACTCTAAAAGTTTGATTGACTTTGGGTATGACTTTTTAGGCGTTTTAGCCTAAGTTTTACAGGGATTCTATGAGGTTCTATGAGGAAGTTTAATGGCACATCCTTTCCAAAACACCCACATACTTATATGCTTAATTAGTTAAATGATTCAAACCAACCGCAAATTAACTGTATTTCAATTTCCTGTATGAGTTTCGCTTCTAACAATGTTGAGACTAATATACAATTGTTTAAAATATATTACATTTATTTTTGTTTCTTAAATCTTTTCCCTTTATAGCAGCTACAGTATCAGCAATCAGAAGTGGTAGCTCAGTGGTTAAGATGTCAGACATAAGCAGGGCTCTTTACCGTCAGACCCTCAGTTCTGATATAGATCTGATAAAGACGGAAAATTACGATTTAAATTACATTAACGCATTCGGCAGAATTTCCTATTCTGCCGAATGCTTGTTAATGTAATTTACATCGTAATTTCCGTCTTTATTAAATGTTCATCTCAAACTTACAGTACTACGAACCTAATCTGTATCCACTATAACACTATCTGTGTAAGGCACGATTTAACATCTCAGATCGATTGTCTGTATTATTTTAGATTGAATGCATTCATAATAATCCTGCGGCAAGAACTTCTGTCAGAGCTGTTGTTTTAAACATTTAATCACACCGATCTGTACCAAATAGCAGTATGTCGTCTTTTCATACACACACCCCCCCCCCCCCGTGCCTCACATTGGTAATTAGCTATTGTGCTATTCTTCAGATATGCCTTTGATGGATTGAGTTCATTATTTCTGGATTTTTTTTTCCAGATTTGTGAGAAAGTGTCTTGGCAAAAATGTACCTTTTGTAGTTTAATAACTGAATGAATGAAAATATGTAATATTTGACTGCGTTCGTAACAGTAATTAATCTGCCCCCTTGTCTGGGTATAGTTTTTTCTCACATCGTCTGAGCTGTTAGTAAAATACAGACGGTAAACAGGCAGATGAAAAACAGTAAGCTGACAAAATAGTTTTATTTTATGACAGTAAGATTGTCAAATTTCTGAAACTGATGTGATAAACATCCTGACACAGATGATTTTCATGGAAACTTAAATTATTTATTTCAAGATATAAATAATCACTTACAGATGTATTTTATTTTATTTTGTTAAAATGTTGAGTTGAGTTGAGTTAAAATGATTTAAGTTGGGTTGAGTTGAGTTAAGTTGAGTTTAGTCAATTCGAGTCGAGAGTGTTTCTTTTGATTTTGGTTCCCTGATTGAGTTGAATGATTATTTAGTTTGGTTGATTTGATTTTGAGTTGAGTTAGTTGAGTTGAGTCAATTCGAGTCGAGTTGATTTGAGTTGAATTGAATTGAATTGAGTTGAAATGAGTTGAGTTGAATTGAATTAATTTAAGTTGGGTTGAGTTGAAATTGTTGAAAGTTGAGCTGAGGTAAATTGATTTGAGATAAGTTGAATTGAGTCTCCTGTCTTATAACAAATTAATCCAAACCACACAAGTAAATAATTTTTGTTTATTTACCTTTAATTTCGCACATTTATAGTTGTTCTATATATTGCTCAGCTATTGTTTCTCTCTATAGGGAAAATCTAAAGGTTCTTTACATGATCTTAAAGGCTTTTACTTTTAACAGGAACCCATTGAAAGACAGAACATCAACTGATTGAATAATTCCAGGAGAATCAACAACATTCAACCAATATAAAAAAAACAGTGTATTTGAATGGACTTTGTTTTGCTTTATGGTATTCATTTGCTTCATTATATTCCTGCCTTATCAGCAAACATTCATTTAAAAAAATAATAATGATCTTATTACGTATGACTTAAAAATTTGTCTTAATCACGTACAGCATTTGTTGGAGTTACACATCATTCCAAAAGTGTTAAGTGAGTCAAAGTCAGGGCTCTATGCAGAACAGTTTTCCACAGCTACCATGTCTTCATGGAGCTCAGTGGCTTTGTGCAGAACAGGGTATGCTAGAACAGGGTTTGGTTCTTTTAGTTCCTGTTTAGCATTCTAGACAACTTTTGGAAAAGACACTTTTGCAGTAAGGAGGTGCTGGTTAGGTGTCCACAATTTTTGAACTAGCCCTGTGATGGACTGGCCTAATGACAGCTGGGATAGAAACCCTGATTAGGAATAAGCGAATATAGACAACAGATGGGGGCAGTGGTGGATCAAATTGTTACAGCACTGAGTTGTTAATTGGAAGACCAGGAAGACCTGGGTTCAAGCCCCATTGCCACCAATCTGCCACTGTTCAGTCCTTAAGCAAAACCCTTAACACTCCCTACTAATACTTACTTACTACTTAATTGACCCCGAGCTCTGACACCAACTTTCTAAGATGGGATATGCAAAGAAACAAATTTCACTGCGCTGAATTACTACCTCTTTTTCTCTTTCGATGCTTCATCACATTTTCTCTTTCAGTAATTTTTTTTTCACTCTCTCTCTCTCTCTCTCTCTCTCTCTCTCTCTCTGTGGGCAGGACGACACAGAGCACTACTTTATCGGGATATTCTGTTTTGAGGCCGGCATTAAGATCATCGCCCTGGGCTTTGTCTTTCACAAAGGCTCCTACCTTCGCAACGGCTGGAACGTAATGGACTTTGTGGTTGTCCTCACCGGGTGAGTCCACAGCCTGAGGATAGAACTCAGTGTGCTGGAGACGGATGGTTATCCGTGTGTGCCGTCTGTTTGTGAGTGTGTGCATGTTTGTAATCCCACTTGTGTGCTTAGATGGAGGAAATGCAAGTAACATTGAATGCTAATTGGTTGCCATTGTCATTTCAGTAATCAGGGCCTTCTGGTAGACTCTGGTAGAAGAGAACAAGGCTAAGAAGAAATAACTATATATTGTAATTAGGTTAGTGATTTGATGCTAAAATAGAGGTGATATTTAGAAAGGAGTATTTATGGGACACTTGATAGGATAATTGCGATGGTTTGAGAATGCTGTAAAAAAATCCACATAAAAATCAATTTCAACTTTATGATGTGTCCGATCCACAAAAAAAAAGATTAGTATTCGGTAATTAGATACTTGGACCAACGTGTGGTTACTTTAAAATGTAATATCAATATACCAAATGATGTTACCTGTCTGTACAAAACCAAGTCCAGAAAAATGACTTGCATGTCATTTTAGCTTCATGATTCATGTAATATAAAGGGGAAAGTGGGAAAGTGGTATTTCGGTGGTTAAGGTGTTGGAGTGCTGATCATATGATAGTGGGTTAAATTCAGAGGACCTCCATTCAGCCGCTGCTGGGCCCCTGAGCAAGACTCTCAAGCCTCAACTGCTCAGTTAGTTCAAAAAAATTCGATAGATAGAAATTGTGGTGTCTGCCGGATAACAGAAATGTAAATGTTATTAATATTTATTAATTTAAATATATTTTAATTAAAAGATGCTTTTATAATCAAAACGTGTGTTCCTGTGTATGCTAAAACTCCATAAATGTTTAAAATGCTGTAGATCTTGTAATGGAGGCGAGATATTAATGTGTCAGACTGCTGATCAATAGATCATGGGTTTAAATCCCAGCACCACCAAGCTGCCACTGCTGGGCCCCTAAGCAAGACTCTTAACCCTCAGTTGTATATAAAAGTGTAGAGATCAATGCAAGTCATGCTGGATAATGGCGTCTACCAAATGCCAGAAATGGGATGTATTTTCAGCATTACTGAAGTTTATATTGAGGTTCAGCAGGTTTGATTAATTTGGCTTTTTGATTAATTTACTGACTGTGTGATTGATTTGGTGCATAAATACATAAATAAGGAATCAAACATGATTTATTCTGTTATTGGAAAATAATTAACAATGGAATCATTTAATGTGCATATGTGATGTGATGGGGTGTGTGGTTACCACACTGAGGTTGTTGCTATAAAAATATGGTCTATTTTGAGTAAAGTTTTTATTGATAAAAAGAACGATGCTTTATACTTTTTTTTCATTTATTCGTAGTTACTTTTCATGCTACTTAGATTTGCAAAAGGCTTCTTGAAAGTAGAGAACCTTAAAGATAAAGTAATGGTTTGGAATCTATTTACAGATTAATGATTGTCGTCTAAGAAATAATGTTTTTGTTTAATTTTCGTGTAGAATCCAACTTTTGATTTGACCAATAGAAAAGACTGCATTTATTTGAACTCGTGTTTAGATTCTGACCAATAGTATATCAAGTTTAACAGCACTTTCAAATATAGTGACCCATTATTCCACTCGTAGACTTTAACGTACCCCTTTCAGCCCTTTAACTAAGAGATATTGTTACTTTGATGTCCTTTAGCTGGATCGTAAGCTTTTAATATATGCGATTTTTTTACTAATACATTTCTATTCGGTCTCAAAAAAAGCTATTTGCCTATAAACATACAAATTGAATTAGGGTGAACTGATTTAATTTGCACCGAAGTGTACTCTGTCTTCAACTCTAAAGCATAAAGAATCATAAAGCCTAACTTGGCTGCTCGTATTCTATACCCACTCTTTCAAATGGAGGATTTTAAGTGGCAGAATTTCAGTGATTCATGGTTCAGTGTTTTAATTCTCTCTAAAACAGCAGGGCACTCGGAGTCTATCCAGAGGGCTGCTTAACAAAAACCTGAACCGTGGCGTTGCTATTGTCTGTCAGTCTCAGTGGCGCAAAACATAGATGTAAGTGTATAAATGGCTGAAAAGATCTGCAGATTATTTTTATCCAACACGGGTTGTTAAACTATTTAAAGAACAAATTGATAATGCCTATATTTTTTATAATTATAATAATTGGGAAAAAAGCATCCTAGTTATTGATCATATGGTACATATGTTTGCACAAATCCACCTCTATCACACTGGATAGTTGTTTAAAAAACTGTGATTATCGCTTGGTTGTTGGTGATAATTCTGTTTAGTGGTTGATTGATTGTTTGAAATAGTAATAATTAATTAGTTGTTTGGGAAAATGTCGATTAATGAGCTCTTTTTTTCATTTCTAAATGACTCATCTAATATGACAAAATACCTGTAGAAAAGCTGGAATTGAATTTGAATGGTTAAGACCATTATGTGATCTTAAAAACCATATCAAGTGCAAGCAAAGTCACTAGAATAGAATAATTTTCTATCATTACGGATCATCAAATCATTACGGAACGAATGACGTTTTTTTTTTTTTTGTTGGTGTGTCACATGTCATTACCTCATTGCTGTTTACGGGTGGTAATATTTCACATCAGCAAAATGGAAATAATCTCCAACATCACTCAAGCTAAGGTGAAAAAGAAAGCTGGCTCAGTTCAAGTAGATAAGGATACTTGAGCTTTCATTACCATACTTTACTCTTTTATTCTTTCTAATACACTGAATCATTTCTGTCATATTGTAACACTCGGATTTCATCCCTCTTGCTTGCTCATCAGCAACCTGCCTTGTTTTTCTGCAATATTTCTTTATGTTTGTACAAGAAAATTAAGTTTTATTTTTCTTTATGGAGCAAATAATGTTCATCCTGAGAAGTGAATAAAAACACATAAATCATGCAGCAGACCTGGACACTAGCAATGAAAAGGAAAAGAACGTGTATAAGTGAGAGAGCGAGCAAGAACGCAGAAACACAAATGATGTATGAGGTGATTTAGAAATGGAGGACTTGGATTATTGACTGCAAGGAGAAAAATATACACTTTAGACCTCACAACCAATCTATTTATCCTGCAATAAATAACCTTACTCCTGGTTTGAATGACTTGTGGCATTTGTTCCAATAATCATCTGAAATATAAATGACACTAAAGTGTATTGGTATAACGTTAACCCCTTCTTTATCTGGTAGAGCCTAGATTTGATCCTAAACACCGATTAGTGGGAAATGTACAGAATGATCTGTTTTTTTTAAGGAACTGCATTTGAAGAGACAGAATAATCTTCTCAGTCTCAGTATTTTTTAGTCTTAAATACAAACACATATAAAAGTGGTCTTGATGTCGGTACTAGCATAGATTTATCTCATTAATAATTTACGCAAGACACAATGCACACATAACTAAGAAGCAAGTATAGCATATATATAGTTTTTATATAATATATAATTAGATTATATTATATATATATATATATATATACATATACATTATACATATATACATATACATATATATATATATATATATATATATATATATACATAGTTTTTATATATATATACATATACATTATCTATTATATACTTTATATATATATATATATATATATATATATATATATATCTATATATATAATCTATATTAAATATAAACAAAATGGGTATATATTGGTTTTAAACAACGGTAATCTCAAACAGATCCACTCTAGCATAATCTTATTTGCTAATTATCAATATTTATTATTATTATTATTATTATTATTATTATCTTATTATTAATTTACATGATCCTAATTTGGGGAAGACAGTTCTATATGTGCAAATCTATATTATGGCTGCATTTACACTGCCTGTACCAAATTCCGTTTTATATCCTCTAATGTGTTACAGACGGGATATGATTGACGACTGTGTAAGCAAAAAATAGAAACACACACACATGAATTCCGATATTTTTTAGATTGGTTTCAGGTCTTATTCGTATGTGGTACTAAATGGGATATGATTCGGATACGTGCATTAGTGTGTGCATTGTAAGCAGACAGATCGGTTTTTCACCTATCAATGCAAGTCGAACGTCATTAAATAAGCGACAGTCGCGCATGACGTCAACTCAGGTGGACCTCAACAGAGATATATAGTAATTTACCACAAGTGTATTTTAATATTTATTATTTTTGTTCACTTAAAATTAGTTTTGTCTGTAAATGTAAAAAAAAATAACGCAAAAAATGATATATATAACTTAGCGATTAATGCTACATACATTTACATACATAATGCCCTCATACTAAATAATCATTTCATCTTGGTCAATTGCCGTTAATGAATTATCGCCCTGTTTTTATTCTCTTTTTCAGTCAGTACATCCACCTTGGGCTGTTTTTCCTTTGTATAGTGTAAATGCAGATATCGGATACGGGTCAGTTTTAAAAGATGATGTAAGCCGATCATGAAAAAAATCAGATATAGTTACAAAATCATAATTGAGCATCAAGACCTGCAGTGTAAATGCAGCCTTTTTTACTGACTGACATTTTGGTTTACAGCAATTTTTATACATTTCCTTTTACATTTTCTGGCAAGGGGTATGACTTTGTAATGCCAAAGTTCATATTCATGATATATCTAATATTTTTAAGTACATTTTATCGAAATCAAAATGCTTTGTCTTTGATGTAACGTTAAAGAAATGTTGCAGCCATTTTTATTACTGTGTTGTGAAACAAAAACAGCCAGCACCAAAATCCACAAAGCAAAGGTCAGTCTGTAGTCATTAACAGAAAATGTAAATAAGGAATGTGTGTGTTACCCTGGGCTGAATGTGAATATTTAAAGGGCGGTGAACTCTCCGACCCCGAACAGAGCTCTGTAATTTCTAACCCTGACTGTTACCTTGACTACAGATGTCTGGCTCTATGCTGTCCTCAGGTACCCCTGAGTCCTGGAGATGATGGAATTTCCTGCTCATCTTCTCTGTTGTCTCCTTTCACTATCTTTCTATAATGCTCGTTCGCTGTGCTATACCTCTACCAGTCTTGGGTCATGGCTACTGGTTTAGTTCTTGGTGCTCCTTATTGACGCTCAGCTCCATATGTTTTTTTTGCAATCTGCCATATCCTGCTTTTTTTGTTATCCCTTTTCATAAACACAGCAGTAGTACATTTCTGTACTCACATTGCTTAGAATGGTGATTTAATCTCCAGCTGTGCTCTAGCAGGAGTGCTTAAAAACCAAGAGGTAGCGTATATACTGTATATGCTGAATAGTAATCTGTCCAAATGACAATAAAACAGCCATCTTTTTTTACATTTGGGGGACGCTCTTATCCAGAGCCACTTACATTTATCTATTTTATACAACTGAGCAATTGGGGTTTAAGGGCCTTGATCAGGGGCCCAGCAGTGTTGGACTTCTATCCTCCAGATAGCTCTACCACGTCACTTGACATATACTATACATGTGTTAGCTATATAATAGTCAGGAGAGTCATTTTTGCCTAAGGACATCAATATCACAATGATTTGCATTAAAATATATATATTTTTTAGACACCTTAGTGCAGGATGCTAATTTTTTCCTAATGCTGTGATACTGTATCCATAGTGAAGCCACAGCTTTGCTAACGCTCTGTTAGCTGGTGAAAATGGCCACCGTTTTGAAAGGGAAGCTATGGCTCATGAGCTGGGCTGCTTTTGGCTGTGTCAGCTGTGGGAGACCTGGAGACAGTCTGTGGTGTTGTGTGTAAATGAAATTATATATTTGCACTTTAAAAGTTTGAAATTAAAAAGGAAAAAAACAAACAAATCTCATCCATTCCGTCTAACGCTGACATTTATTTCCTACATCCAAGTATTCTACTATGTCTATATATATATATATATATATATATATATATATATATATATATACTATAATAAATAGTATAGAATTTTAATTATTTTCTGCATCTGTACCAAGCATTTTGAGAGGTGATTGGAACGTTCATAGCCATACAAGTGAAAGACTAAATCCAGAACCATTGCTGTAGCCTCAATACCTTTACTAACTGCCAGTCTCTGTTCAGGATCAATTGGTTTGCAGAAATTGGTGGTCTTCTGTTTTAATATGTGGCTTCAGTATCACTAGCAAAATATCAAACTGAGTAACTGACATCCTGAAATAAACTTTGAATCTCTGGGGGATTTTTAGTTTAGCGAATATGAAGACACGCAGACAATAAATTTAGACTTCAGCGTTCAAAGACCATTCTCCTATAATAATCTTTGCACTTCTGAATCATGGCTGTCTGATTTGTTTTTATTAAAAAAAACAAGAGTATTAGTGAGATCAGACATCATGTTGGATAACTAATTGGGGGTTAAGGGCCAGCAGTGGAAGCCCGGTGATGCTGGGAATCAGACCTTGATCTTTTAATTCGCAGTCCAACACCCTAACCATTGCGCTACCACTTCCTGCGTTTAACCATATAATGTATGTACAGTTGACAGTAATAGCAATGTAAAAAAAATATCTGATCAGGTTTGTGCATGTGATAGATTCCAGGAAGATCATTGCAGACTGTGATGTGTAATTTATCAAGAATACATTGGCAATAGTGATGCATGAAGTCAAACAGGCAGAAAGGTTTAGTAAAAAAAGGATATACTTATTTTAAATATTGGCATAGTTGGTTGTAGTTGTGGTGGGTATTTTTTTGCAGAAACATGGCAACCCTAACTAAAGTGTTTGCAAGCTGTTCTTTTCGCTTGAATGAAAGTTTTTATTCAAAAACTTAATGGTACTTATTGTTGAAATATAAAGTCTAGGTGTATTAGTAAGGTTTTGGGCTTACCACCAGCCGTTCGGTGAGCCTTTACAGCTCTTGTGTTAAGGGTAGAATTGTATTTGAGAAATGCTTTATTTTAAATCCACACACGCTGTTAATGTTCTCCTACGCTCTCCATCCGCTGTGTCTCATCTCTGCCGGTCCTATTCAGCTCCTATTGTGTTGCTCAGTGTTTTATGATGGATGGTAACCATGCAGTAGCTGGAGAAAATATTAGGGCTGTCAAACAAATAAAAATGATTGTGTAAGTGCATTTTTTTTATTATTATCTGTTTATTGTTAGTCTTAAAAATGATTTTAACATTTGCAACTGAAAGTTTATGACATTAAATATTCAGCATTTCGGTTGCTGAGATAATACTCTTATTCTTTTTTTATTATTATTTAGTATAAGTGTTAGAAATTGTATATTCTTTGCACTAATGAATACGGCAACACAATGTGTGCTGTTATAGGGAAATAATCGATGCCAGGGTTGAGTGATGAATCCCGACCTGACGTGACTAAGATAAATAATTGACCGATGAATTCGCTATTAACCTTGACAGGAAGCAAAAATACACCTTGTGAGTTTAGTCAACATATGAGTCAGTGGAACAGAGTGGGGGTGTCAGGTGGTGCTGTTATGATCAGAATGCTTAAAAAAAACTGTAAGAATTGTTCCAGGTTTATAAGTAGATTAATATCAATATTTGTAAGTATTTATGAGTAATAATTTACAGGAAAGTCATTTGCAGCGCTGATAAACTAAATAATAATATCTGGTCTTATCCTATGATTGGAGTAAACCTCGCTGGATGGATGGATGTTCTAGTATAAGATCTTGTATAAGATGATCAACTCATTTAACTTCTCAAGCTTACTATATATATATATATATATATATATATATATATATATATATATATATATATATTATATATATATTCTCTGTTTCAAATGAAAACATATTATTTTCCCTTATTTAGACTTTTGTCTTCTCCTTGGCTCTCCTAAATCATCCACAGCTTGGTTGTAACTCAATATTTGGCTGCTTAATGAAAAGCCTTAGACAGCTGGGATACTTTGTGGCCATCAGACAGGTGGAGCCGTTAATAGGGGAATAAGTCAGGACCCTGTGGCCTCAGGTGCAGATCGATAGAGCGCCAAGCTCAGGAACACACACCCACAGACAGACAGACACACACACACAGTGTTCTCATCGAAAATACTGGCAGTAAGTGAATATTTATTTCCATCAGTGCCAACTCCGCTTAAGCTTTACTCTGTATGCTTTGACTTGTTTCTTTAGGGTGGAATACAAGAGAATTCGATTCTAAAGACTGTTTCTAGAAGCCATTCAGGGTTTTTGCTCTTTGTGTTTAAAAATAACCCATTTTTGATATCAAGCACAACAAAGAGATTTTTTTTTTTATTCCAATGTATTGCTTTTTTTTTAACAGAGTGCAATCTTCAGCCCAGTACTATAATCCTAGACTCATCATCCGGGCTTCTGTTTTTATCTTACCCATATTCCTCCCGATCCTGCTGGAGACCTGGGGTCATGTCAGTCTTTTATGACATCACACCGAAGCTTAGATACCGCCTGGGGTTACCATGGTTACCTTGTCGCCTTTACCTAGCTATGTGTTTGAACATGTTGATAAGCTTAAAATGATGGCAGTGACCTGAGGCTTGTAATAGGAATTCTCATCGGAACAGCAGGATTCAGCAGTATCAAGGTTTCATTTGTTATCCTGTTAATGAAAAGCATTAATATTATTAGTATTATTATTATATAGTATTATAAAAATACACTTATCAAACAGTTAATGACGATAAACTTATAATGAATGCAGTAATAGTATAAATACTTTATTACAAAAAAATTAATATATTAATATATTATATTACATATAATATAATACAACTTTTAATTGTCAAAATTGCCATTTATTCTTTAAACTATTTATTGAATCTGAAACAACTGAAATATATTTTACTAACAAGATGTTCAGAGTTAAACTATATAAACAGACAAAAGTACGTGGACACCTTACACCAAGAAATGTAAAAGCGGTGTCTCAGTTGTTAAGTATTTAAGTAAGCCACCTGTTACTCCGGTTAAGTAGTTAGATGGTCAGTGGTTTAGGTGCTGATCAGAAGGTTGTGGGTTTAGTTCCTCAACTGATCAAAAAATGAGCTAAATGAAAGTCACTTTGTAAAAAGGTGAATACTGTGAATGTAAGTGTGCCTTCTCCAAGTTGATGCCACAAAATAGGAAGCATATAATTGTCTAGGGTGTCACTGACTAACACACCAATATGTGTGAAAGTGGCCTAGAAAGGTTAAGGTTCGGGTGTCCCAATACTTTTGTTTACTTTAAGTTTACTTTGGATAAGTTGATTAAAAATCTTTGCTAAATTGTTTTCATTAATTCCCAATAATGGGCTCCAGCAGATCCCCGTGACCCTGAATTAGGGAATAAGCGGGTATAGAAAATGAATGAATGAATTCCCAATATTGTGTTTGTATAAATCTTACTAGCCTAGTCAAAGTCAACATGAGTGATTTACATGGTGAGGAGGACCAGGACAAATGCATGTGTTTGCCGTCCCAAGCACATCTGTCTGGTGGTAATTTTGACCCTAACTTTTAGTCTGACTCATGTTCATTCATTGCACAGTGTTGAATCAGAGACTCGGGCTCCTGCCATTTGAAATATTCCATTTCGGCCACTTTAAAGCTCGGACAAGCGGCAAAGCGCCGACTTCAAACGAAGAGCATGAGGGCTCGGCTTCTTTCATGTCTCTGTGCACCACACAGCATCGGTGGGCTTCAAAGTGCCCTTGGAAAGTGGTCTCATCGCAGTTTGGCTTTGCCAAAATGATGCAAGCTTGAGTGCCATTTGAACACGAGCCAGTGTCTGTTTACTCCAAACGACAGGACACGCTCCAGTTTTGATGTTAAATGGCGTGCACATGGGTGCGTCTTTGTGGGAGTAAAAGAGAGCACGCTGTCACTTTCTTTTCCATCATGTTCACACACTCCACCTAGCGTAAAGCTAAGTGAACAGTGTGTAGGGCTTTCTCAGTTGATGTTCTCTATCTTTGTGTTAATGTCTCTTTCCTCTGCCTCTTATTCCTCCATTTTCTAAATCGTACACTTTGCTCATAAATCTTAAAAATAAATTGACTAACATTTCATTTAATCAAGATGAATCGAGCCTGTAAGACAGTTGTAACACACGGAGAGAGACAATAGTAGCACCTCTGTGTAAGTGAGAGTGACTTCACGGTTAGCTACACTATTTAAATACAAAAACCCAAAGCTTTTTTTTTTATCGTCTGAGCATTTTTCAGCTCCGCAAATTGAAATATCAGCACCTTAAAATTTCCTGAAATTTCCTTCTCACTTAGTAAAAGCTTTGAAAGGATTTTGACAGCTACAACAGCTGAGTTATTTTTTTTCATTGCTTTTCTTTGTAAGGCTTGTGTGTCCTGCCTGATGGTGAGAGTGGCAGGCGTTTTTTTTATTTGGCAGGTCATATGTAGGTCATACAATCACTTGCAACTCTGTCTATTCTAATAAATTACTCTAATTATTTTACCTCACTTTGCCTGCCCTTTCTTAAAGAACTGTAATTATATCTGCGGGATTTTTTCAGGTCCAGTGACGCTTTATTGTGTTTATTGTCTTAAGGCGCAATAAATTTTTCCATAATTTGCAGTATTACAACTATCGATGCATCCTGATTCTTTTTCTGCTGATTCTGTATTGATTCTCAAAAGTTCTAAATCAATTCTGAATTTAAATTAGATCATAATGGTGTTGGACTGCGCGTGTGCGAGCAAGAAGTTGATAAAAATAATGAGCACTGACAAACGCAAGTACGTATTCTGGCGATTTTGCTTAATATGGACAAAGCTGGACAAACTAAGGCCTGCGACATCAAATTTAAGATTGACTGTGTGGCAACACTTTGTGTCAGTAATCCATCGCGGATAACACAGGGTTTCGCACACCGTAGCAGGTGCTCGAGTTGAGGTACAGTGCGCCCTTATAGCGGTATTTAAGTGTTCTTCATAATTCTTGATGGATGATATTATCATACAGAAATTCCACCTATAAACAAAAAACCATAGAAACTCCCAGAATCGGAATCGGATCAGATTGTAAAGTACCTAAAGTACCCTAATTAATTGGAATGCTCTATGAATCGGGTCTCAAGGTTGTAATAATTGGCATACACTATATGGTCAAACATTTTTCTAGAATGTCTCAGTACTGAAAGAACACATTTAGATGAACGAACACACTAGGATGCACCTGAAAGCACCTCACTGTCCTCCTGCACTTCTTCCACATGTCCTCTTGTTTTCATTGCTACTCGATTTATTTTAGCTGTGTTGTAAAGAGGACATCCTGGGCTTTCTAGTCATGCCATTTAACAGGCTGGGATTATTAAAACTGCAGAGGTGGCTCATGGGTAAAGTGTTGGACTTCCAACCCAAAGGTTGTGAGTTCAATTCCAAGCTACCACCATTGGGCCCCTGAGCAAGGCCCTTAACCCCTAATTGTTGTTATTAGGAATATTGTATGTTGCTCTGGATAATGTATTATACCGTGTAGTAGAAATATACTGTAAAAGTTTGAATTTTAACCTGGTGATGCTCATGAATATCAAAAGTTATAATGCTGTGATATTCTTGTGCGGTTTCCCATTTTAGTGTGTGTGTATTAAGTCCTGGCGCCCGCCGATGATGGTACACACAGTGCCCACTAACTGACACAGCCAGCACTTATTGAATAATTAAAGCCATTAATCATTAATCATCAGTCTACGTTTGTGTTTTTCATTTCTCTTATTTCTTCAGACACACTCTGGACTCCAAAGTGTTTGTGGGCTGTGAAATGCAGTGATTAGATGAGAAGTTAATGAATGAATGCTACCGGCTGTTATTGAAGAGGAGAAGGGGGGAGGGATATGGTGGTGGCGAAGGGTTAGGCTTAACGATATTAAAGAAAGGAAGGAAATTAGTTGGGAGGAGAGGAGACTCAGGTTATAAGCACACACTCCGACAACATGTGAATCTTGTGTTTAGTGATTATGATCAGGATCGCTTCATCGATAGAACAAGAAAATGTCGTTTGAATCGGGACTCACATTTATGCTAATTAGGGATGAGGTAAATCTCCACCTACTGTGCATGTATCACTCACATGTCACTCAACTTCAATTTCTAAATGTAATTAATTCCCATTTACCATTTGACACTTACAAAATCAAGAAAAATTATGGCTTTACCTCATCATATATATATATATATATATATATATATATATATATATATATATATATATATATATATAAAATATGTGTGTGTACAGCATGTCGCAGAGATTGTTCATGTCGCTATGGACGGCAGGGCGCTAAGACAGGAAGCTTGCTTTGCTGATCCACAAACAGAGCTAGCAAACAGCTAGCAAACAGCCTGTTGTTGCAAAAAAACAAGAAAATAATAAAACTTAACAGAGTACAAGTCCACAGGAGATAAACTACAAGTGACACTACAAGTGAGCACAGGGTAAAAAAGCCATCTGCTTCACACTCCTGTTGCTTTCTCCATTTATTTTAAACTCATTAGATTTGCTAACACACTGGAGTTTCAAGCTAGCAGTGCTTCTTCGTATTACCATTACACATGCTGCTTCTGTTTTTGAAAAAGGGTTAAAAAAGACGTAATTAAAGGAAATGATCGATCAAAAAAAAAAAAAAAAAAGAAAGATGGTTTGAAAAACGATCATGGCACAACAAGAGTCAGTCAGAGCCTCGGAGTCAGAGCACACTGAGTTAGCATTATGGGACTGGCTTTTATTGGCTTTTCCACATTTTCTTTTCTGTCTGTCTTGAAGTCAGGAGGGGACTTGCTTTGTATTTGTCCGTGAACATTAGTGTTTAGTTTTACTTTGCATCACCTGAATGACCACAAAAGGAACTGGTTACATTTATTAACATTTAAATGTATTTATTCAGTAGAGGCTTTTATCCTAAGCCACTTACAAGTGAGCTAGAATGTAAATGGAATGCATGCATTAGGGTGTTAAGCAGACAACCAAGCAATGTCACATGATAAACAGTGCTTTAGTATTTTAATGTGACAGTTATTTAAAATGCTTTCTATTATATCTATTATAGAAACTCTGTATGTTTGGAAATCACACATGTGGAGTCATATTAGTCATATTAATTTATGGCATTTCGCAGATACGTTTATTCCGGGTGGCTTAGTTGTTTCGTTTTTTTATTTTTTTTTATATACAGCTGAGAAGTTAAGGTGTTAAAGATTTTGCTTAGTGGCAGTTTAATGGTGCCGTGATTTGAATTTACTGTACAACCCTCTGATCATTAGTTCCACCGAATTACCACATTTTTAAGTCAAGTCACTATCACATTGCAATTATAGAAACCATCAGTACTACACGAAAACACAATATAACACGACGTGGAATTACAGACAAAGAGACATTTCGCGTATTGTGGATAGAAACCATTTTTATTAAAAAGAAGAAACGCTGTTAAGACGTCAACTCTCTACAATACATCCGCAACTATACCACATACATCATCTGGAGCAGTTCAGAATCAATATTTATCTAATAACATGACAAAAACATAAAAAAATTAAATAAAATATATATTACATTTAAAGGCTGTAGCGTTACAGTTTGTAGAAGCTGGTCTGGAAGTGGTAAACAAACTCTTTTCCGCGCTGAGACAATCTGATTGGTTAAAGAAACAGTCATAATATTAACCAATTTGCAATCCACCTTTATTAATAGTGTTTAAGTTACATGGGCAGCACTACTGATTCTGAAGACCTTGGGAGATTAAATTAACATAGCAGCACATAGAAACTAAAATCTGATTGGACAAAAAATTTAACATCCACATACACGTACTGAAAGCCGTACAGTAGGAGAAACGCTACGGAATAAAGAGAATAAATTGTATTAATACAATTTAATGGAACAAATATTAGAATTTAGCAGGCCCTGACTGCATGCCACTATATATATATATATATATATATATATATATATATATATATATAAAAATAGAAACAATAGTAAACATGCACTAACACCTTAACCGCTGCACTACCACTTCCCCTATTCTATTTCTCAGAATATTTTTTACCAATAGACTTACTACTTTGCTGAGTTTTGTTTATCTTACGTTCTTTCTAAAGCTGAAATTGAGAAAGATGCACTACTAATAGCCAATGTTTTTTTCCATTATAAGCGGCAACCGATTACCGATATTTTTGATGACATTTCCCTTTTCTCTTCTTTTTAAAAAATAAATGAAAAAACACAAAATATAACACCTACAACTAGAAAATTTTCTAGTTTCAGAAGAACAGTGAGTTTTCTTTTTAATTCATGTTATAATTAAACAAAATGATGATTGACCATAGCCTAATTCACAGCAGTAATTACACATTGGCATTCGACACACAAAGTCACATGAGATGTAACAAAAGAAAAAGTACAAATCTTAAGGGCCAATTTAGTTTCCTCATTATTGATTATGGCATGGACACTGGACAGTGACTTAAAGTAATTCTTTTCCTTTTGGTCTCCTGAGATTTGTCGGCTTTTTGTGTCAATGATTTGACCCTTGCTCACCTTCAGATAGTAGTTGACTTGGTCCAATCCCAAAGGAGAAAGCCCTGTCTTTCCTGAATCAATAGCAAACTAGCTTGATCTATATGGCAGCATTGTGGTGTCTGTACCAGGCCTATCATGGTTAATACAAATGGTGGACCTAATTTTGGAATGTATTGCCTACCACTCTTCTTCTGTTCCAACCGATGCCACAACAAATATTTCTTAATAATATTAAACATTATTCCATATGGTTAATTAAGCCATACGAATACGGACAGAGGCAGAATTCCAGCATTTAATAGTAAGACTTTTAAATTTTCAGAGAAACGAGCACCCTGCAAATGAATAACCACAGATGCTTATCAGTGGCTTGTTCTAAACACGCAGTAATACCCAACCACCTGCTTCGGGCAAACCTCTCTAAATATTTTGCGTTGAGGTTCCCATGGTAACATGCACAACATGCTAATGTTTGCTTTAGGTTGTGTGTTGGTTCTGTCTCCGCCTTTTATTCTGTAAATGTTTCTTCCTTCGGTGTGCTTCTGTTTTTGCTTTTGGTTAATTTATATATCTTTTTTTTTTTTTAACCATAACCTTGTTGACTAAGTTTAACGCTAAGCTTTTCATGATCCATGTTCCTGGTTTAGAATACTGTAGTTCTTCTGTCTGTTTTACGATCCTGGCTTTAATACTTGAGCACAGATGAACATCTGGAGAATCGATTGAGAATCCTGCAGCTTGTGATTGGCCAAGTATCAAGTCTGATAATTGAAATACACAATCGAGGAAGGAAATGCAATGTGTATGCTAGCATTATTTAACGTTTTAAACAAATATGTTGTTATTCAGCCTAAAACCGAGATGCTAACATCACTGTATAGGATATCTTTCCTGTTAGACAGTGGCCTGGGTTGTACCATGTGACAAGGCTCTTGGGGGTGGTCTCAAGAGAGACTATCTTTTCTGGACGTGAAAATGGAATGACTCAACCTGTGATTTCTGTCATAAGGACAACCCCCACGGTACAAGATTTTCTCCTGATGATTCCGTAATATGACTTCAGATGTCATGTAATGTTGTTCAACATTTTTCAACTTGTGTATCATATTAAACATCATATTTACATACAAATGCCAGTTCAGTTAATAAAACCTTAACATAGACAGAGCTAATGGAGTAATAATTGACTCTTTCGATGAATTCCTTGCATTATCATGCCAGTTTTTAGGAATAGGGCACCGAACACTAGGAGGCCTTTTTGTTGCCATGGCAATTGATTCGGTTCTCTGTCTCTGTGCTGTATGTTCAATGATTGGAAAGGGGGGAAAGTCTGGCACTGAATAAAAATTATTTTTTTATTCTCATGTTCGTGCTGGGGAAATGATAGCAAGTGTTTGACACAGGCAAAGCTTGGTTTGATCTTATGCTGGGTACACACCAGAAGATAATCTGGCCGATTTTGGGCCCCTTCCCACAATCCTAGGTAGTGTCCCGATTATCGCCGTATACAACACACTATAGGAGCAAAATGGTTATATTAAAAAATTCTTGTCCTCGTGTTTGTGGTCTTTTACATTTAAAAATCGTACATGATATAAAGAAATCAGAAATAAGAAAGAGGAACTGAACTGGCGTGACAGAATTTATGGACTTAAAGAAAGTACAAATGGATAACTGTTAATAAGAAACTGGTACTTAACTAACTACCACTACATTAATAAAATAAATATTTCACACACAAAAATCTAGACCACCAGGTTTGATATTTGTTTTACATATATAGGCCTAAATACAATATGAATACAGTAAGAGTATGACTAAAATCCCAATTACTGCAATGGAAATTGTAGTTGTTTCAATTTTTTTCTTGGGGGTGCGTTTTTGCTATAGGGTTTTAGGCATAAATTATATATTTTTCTTAAATGTTAATTATATTCCTATTTATAGATATATTGCAATTGAATGTATAATGTATGTCAAACATTAAAAACCAACCAAACATAGTCAAAGACATTTGGAAACAGGCAGACTAGTGATTTGTAACTAATTCTTTTTATTTTATTTATATGTATTAACATTGATTTATATATATATTATATATATATATATATATATATATATATATATATATATATATATATAAATTTTGTTTATCACAAACATTATTTAGGTAGCTAGCTTGGGTAGCTTTAACATACAGGTTTTGAAAGGTAAATTATTTTATTAGATTGTAAGTGTGTGACACTCACATCAATCTGTTGAGTTTTATTACCAGTACTGTAAAAGTCGCTATGCTTAAAGAGAACTGTAATTTTTCATCTGGCTGACCTGAATCGTAATTTATTAGACTCGGACATCCAGAAAGGATTAACCTTTACAAAGTCCAGGGCCGTTTTGCCGACTGGAAAAAAATGTATTTAATAATTCGAAAATGCATTTGCAGTAATATTTTTTTTGATGTTATAAGTATTATCACAAATGCAATGCTTTGGATTGTCCACTTTGTGCTGACCGAACACATTAAGCAGATTAAAAAACACGATCAAAGTATTATTATTTTTATACCTTAGTATGTACTACATACTCTCATAGACACTCTTATATTATCATGTCCTGCTTACCACAAGGATCTCTATAATCTAGCCTGAGAAAGAACCTTCTGCCTCCTCCAGTCTCTGCCCCTCCTCCATCTTAGTCTCTTTTTGTTTCCTCCCCCCAGGATTTTTCTCCCAGCATATCCCCCTCTCCTACCTGACATTTAAATGTTAACGCCTTTTCAGATCTAAAGAAATCCACTATTATGTTTGGGGGTCATTCCCTGTCATGCTGGCCTTGTCCTAGCATCCTTCATCCTTTTTTTCTTTAAAGAAGCCAGTGCTTTCAAGGCTTGTTGTGATAGACACGCTGACATCTAATGCTCTGCCCTCGAATGCTCAATTTTGATTAATCCCATCCTGATCCATTGAAACGATCAGTGTCGGTAAAGTGGATTATATTTCTATATTTTATAGATACATACTCCATTTTGTCAAAGCAGCTTTACAGAATCAAATAGGAAAATAATGTGTCATTGCAAAGACAATAGTAAACACTCAGTATCATCAGCATAACACTCAGCTCATATTTCTTTGTGTCCCAGAGAAACATACCAATAAAGTAAATGTTTGTATTTATTGTTTACTATAAAACAAGCATGTCTTGACATTTTTTATGTACTGTACATTAAAGCAATGTATCCTGTCGTAGCAGCTTACAAAACAATGCATTATAGCCTTTATCGATGTACAGATATTGGGAAAAAAAATCCCAAAATCTCATCTGATGAGTTACGGTCATGCATAGTGACCGTAACTCATCAGATGGTCATGCATAGTGAAACATCTTATTAAAAATGAGAGGTTAAAGCCGGATGGCCGGGCAGATTGAAGCAAACAGCATTGGGTTCCTTACCTGTCAGTCATGAACAGAACTACTGTAGGCATCGGCTTACAGTCTAGTGTTGCTGCTGCCTCATTTATTGGCTGATTGGATGGGGATGTGGTAGCTCAGTGGTTAAGGTTTTGGGCTACTAACAGAAAGATTGAATATTGAATTCCCAGCACCACCAAGTTGCCACTGCTGGCCTGTTGAGCAAGGCCTCTAACCCCAATTGTTCAGTTGTATAAAAGAGATAAAAGTAAGTCGCTCTGGATAAGGACGTCTACCCAATGCCATAAATGTAATGGATGGAAGAATATGTATTCCGATTAAAGTGAAAGTATATTACTTACACAAGGAAATGAAAAAATGAAAACAAAATCTACGTGACTAATTAACAGCAGCCTGTCGTTTTACACACTTTTGTAATTTAATAATTTACAGTAGAACAGAGCTAAAAGTATACCTTAGGAAATACTTTCCTTTTACTATTTTAATAATGAATTATTGCAAAACAAAATAGATTTATTCAACTTTGATTAAAAAAACCCATAAATCAATAAATCACCGACAGGCAGGGTAAAAGGCTCCATCAGTATGGGGCAAAAGGGATATACCTCACAAGTGAGGCAAATATAGCATAACATACAGTTAAAATTTGTTCAAAATGACCACTTCTGCTAAGGTTATATTATTTTCAGTTTATTTTACTGTAATAAATAAAACATTTATATAACAGTTAACAAATAAAATAATTCACTTTAAAACATTAAATACAATAAATATGGAAATGTTAGCATTTAAAAAAAAAAAACTTTGGCAAAATCATGGGACATTTTTACATCTGTAATGGTTAGTTCAGGGAAATTTTACAAGTAAAAGAAACAAAAATTAATTGTACCTTTTTAAATGACAAACATTTTTGTTTGTTGTTAATTTTTACATGTTTAAAGGTTTATCTCAACTTGAGCATCCTAACGCTCAATATCACATACTTTCCACAAGGTTACCGCACGACTACTAGATGGTATTTAATAGAAAATGGTAAAAAATTTCAAGGTTATAAACTGGATCGATTCAATTGCGCCTGTTTTTACAAGTTAAAGCATCCACAAAGGACTAAACGCACATGCTGCACCTGTAGCCCCTATAATAGATGAGCTTTGCACCCCAAATACTATACCTTTACTTATTTCACAATAAATAAACAAACGTGTACTTAACCCTCACAAAATCTCAAACAATGTTACTTTAAAAATATATTTGGTCATTTTAACAAATCTAAGTACTGATTTTCTGAAAATATTCAATTTTTTGATTTAATTGCCTCAGAATTGTCTTTCGGCCCTTGCCTGTGAATGCGCCACAAACTAATTAAATCTTTAACTGCTAATGAAAACCAGATGTATAAACCAGGGCTAGATTTCTAGTGAAACAAAATAATATGAAAGGTGTCTCTTACCCCATGGTGCACCTATTGCCCTGTCTTACTTTATTATTATATGCTACAGTAAAATATGTTTTTGATTAAGCGGTATTGATACTATGAGGTTTTCCTAAATAGTTCTGTCACATAGGTTATAAAAAATTCCGAGATGAGTTATTACAGTAACTGTACATGTTCTTACTATTTCCATGTTAAAATATAGATTTAATTATCACAATTAACCCCTAACATCCACAACCCATACCCACATATAAACATACTTAATCCCAAAATAGCAGAGCCTAATCCTTAATCTGACAATGCTGGTAAGGTTGTGCACATAAGCGTTGTGTTCTTTCTTAGTCCTCATTGTGTATAAATAGTCCACAAACAAAGCCGTACATGATTCATCTCGCCGTGTTGTCCATGTCTGTCTGCTTCTCTAGTTTGATGCAGTGCTGCTCCGCTGAAGTTGAGGCCGTGTCATCTTCCTGTTACCATGGTGATGGACAATGAACCATGCCCAACATGGCTTATGCTTTTACACACACTCACTTGCCTCTCCTTTTCCCCCATTTTTTTTTTTTACAAAATGTGTGCTGTGAGTTTTTGTTCCATCTGTATTTCACCTTGATTTGTCATCAGCTCCTTATGGACCTACTAAATACAGTGTAGTGAAAAAGGAATAATAGCTCAGAGCTTCTTTTAATACAATACTGTATTCTCATAGGCTTAATTAGCAGAAAATGCTCATATTTTATCTCTGAAATGAAATTCAGTGGTGCCATCTCAGGTTATTATATATATAATGACCCTGATTTCATCAAGCTTCCAACTTGACAGCAAACAGGTTAACTGAGGATGTTGAATTTTTCATTCTGATTATGACCAAAGACAAATAAAGAAAACCAGAAACAAAGCGTGAGACATTGGGGAGGATGGAAAAGAAAGAAAAAAAAAAAAGAATAGAAAACAACAACGATAGAAAAAGATACAAACAGAGCAACTGCCAGACAAAGACACCTGTTTTGAATTCGATACAGGAGGCATACAAAAGGAAAGTGAGAAACGGACAGAGAGAGATAGTGTCAAAGAGAGAGAGAGAGAGAGAGAGAGAGAGAAAGAAGTAGACAGAGTGAGAAAGAGAGAGAGAGAATAAAGTGGGATATACAGATAAAAAAGAGACAGATACAGGGTATGTGTGTGTGACAGAGTGTAAGAGTCTGAGAAGAGAGAGATGGACACAGAGATAGAGAGAGGCAGGGTGAGGGTGCGAGGGAAAGGGTAAAGGCAGAGAGACAGAGGTATAGTTAGATAGAAAGAACTATGAATAATGGATTTATTAATAAAAATACAGATGATTTGATTTCATTTACATTTACAGCATTTGGCAGACATCCTTATCCAGAGCGACTTACATTTATCTCTTTTATACAATAGAGCAATTCACGGTTAAGGGCCTTGCTCAGGGGCCCAGCAATGGAAGCTTGGTGGTGCTGGGAATCGAACCCTAATCTTACAATTGGCAGTCCACCACCTTACCAACTGCACTACCACTTTCCCACACATTTCCAATCTTTTATTGGCTCAAGACAATGTCACATTTTACACCATGATAATCTTTGATTTTTATTCTAAGTCTTTTTTTAACTTCTGTAAAGCTGATTAGAGTGTGTGTGTGTGTGTGTGTGTGTTATTTGAGTCTAATTAACCGCTCAAGTTTGTTTTGCTCGGAAAAGCTTATTGTTCTGGCACTATGATAATATAAAGCAGATAAACATGTCAAACGTGTTTGATGTAAGCAGGGGTTAACGAAAGTGCAGGTTAGTTGTTGTGTACAGCTGTCCATCATGGCAGAGATTGCATTTAGAGCAGTATCACTTAAGACAGGAAATCATTTCGTGTTGCACTGTATCTTCTGTAATGCTTTGCTTCTGCTGGGCTTTTTGTCAGCTAGCAGGTGAGTTTGTGCCAGAAGATCACAATCCAGCGCTGCTCTGTGTGGGCTGGTTAAAAAAAAAAAAAAAACAAGAGTTGTTTTCTCAATCAGCACACAACCTTCGGCCCAATTTTGTGAAACTGTGGCAAATAACACCTGCACCCGAACAAAATTTTATAAAATGTGTATTTTTTTTAAATAAAACATTGCACATATTAATGATAAGTGGGTGTTGACAGGGTGTGTATGTGCATGTAAGCAGGTGATAATGCGTCAGTGAGACTAGTTGGCAGGGGCAGCTGTCCAACTGGAAGGTTCCTATGGAACAGGCAAGAGTGTGAGGATACAGATCCACCTGACCTAATTTGCTCATTTTCTCCCTCATTTGCTGACTGCTGCCCACTGCGTTTGCTGTCTTAGCTTGAAGCGCTTAACTCAGATTAGCTTTCTCTTCCTCTCAGTACTCTAAAGTACTGAGGGTACCAACGGACTTTTTAAATGCAAAAAACCTGAGTAAATTTGATTGTTTAATAACTCGGAACAAGTGCAACACATGTTATATGTGCAATATGTCCCAACATATAAATATTTTGTATCTTGTATATTTTCGTTACATTTTAACTTTATTCATTTATCCATCTTCTATACCCGCTTATTCCCTAATTCGGGTTCACAGGGATCTGCTGGAGACTATCCCAGCCGGATCTAAAAGGGGAAAAGGCAGGAGGGGTACAGCCTGGACAGGTCTCCAGTCCATCACAGGGCCATACGCACACACTCACACTCACTCCTATGGACAATTTAGTATCACCAATCAACCTAACTTACATGTTTTTGAACTGTAGGAAACCAGAGAACCCGGAGTAAACTCACGCAAGCACGGGGAGAACAAGAGCCATCTAAGGATAAGGAACATGACACCAGGACAGAAAAAACACATGACAGGAACACTTGAGGAACAAAGATCACATGACAAGCACACAACAGGAAGTAAATAAAGGCATGAACAAAAAACAAGAACTAAAAACATAAACGCAATATAACCATGGACATGAAACATAACAAACATAGAAGCTGAACAAAACATGATGAATAAACATTATAAATAAACCTTAAACATAAAAACAAGAAACAAGAACCATATAGCCATGACCCTGATTAGGGATAAGCAGATATTGACAATAGATGGATGGATGTTTGCCTGAAGATTAAATAAAAAGAAAAACAATATCACAATGGTCCAATTTAAACGAATAATGTAGTATCATAAATAATTAAAAACACTGAGAACATCAGCTATCACACCCGTTCAGTAAAAACATAATATCTTAAAAAAGTCAATTTAATGAGCTCTGGATGAAATGATCTAGCATTTTAATATTTAAATGTCAGCTTGTAGTTAATGACTGCCATTGACTATAAAGAGAGCAAATATATTTCATTTTTAAAGAAAGGAATTACATCATAGCAAAGTTATTAAATGAAAGCAGGTTAGTGGGATTTTAAAACTAAAATTACAGTTAATTAATGGTTTATTAATGAATTAATGTGTTTTCTAGGTAATAATTTATTTAACAAGCTTATACCGAAAATCCTTTTCGTCTCTTTCTTATAGACTGTAATATTGCACTCAAAATAATGTTTTGAGGTGAAACTGAAAATGAATTCAAGCTTCAAAACATTTTTGAACGATTTTTTGGGGTTTTCCTTATTAAATGAATTTGCAATGCAAATGGGATGAAGAAAGCTTAGAGTAATAAGACATGTTATAAGACTGACAGAAAAAACAATTAGGTTTATTAATCTATCCTTAAATGGTTTATCACTAGGAAATTGGGGGTTAAGAACCTTGATCAGGGGCCCAGCAGTGGTGGTGCAGAGAATTGAACCTTGATCTTTCAATTAGCAGTTCCACACCCTAACCATTCTAAAGGCGCCCTAACTTCCCCAAGACAGCACAGATTTGATCAACATTTATCTTTATATACACAACATTTGGCATACTTACATAAATCTCTTTTTTATACAAGTGGGCAATCAGGGTTTAAGGGCCTTGCTCAGGATCCAATCAGTGGCAGCTTGGTGGTGCTGCGAATCGAACCACGATCTTTCAATCAGCAGTCTAACACCTTAACCACTGCACTACCACTTCCCCCACTTCCTCCTTCAAATATATCTAAATGTTAAGGGATGCAGTGTCTGACCTGTTACAATCAATATCTAGTTATAATAGTAACATTGAGTTCATATGTCACTGTCACAGCCTGTACTTATAAAGAAAGAATAAGCCAGTTACTCAGCTTGAACTTAAGCTATTATGGTATTGCTTTGGGAATGCTGGAATAACACACCTCCTCCATCTGCAGCAAAGCCTGTAGTAAAAGCCATCAGGACCCATATAAAAAATTTCCCTTGCTTTAATTACCACCCCTTTACCTTTCAAATGAATAAATCTCCAAGAATAATTACTTTCATTATGTTTCAATACATGTTCACCTCATAAGCTTGAACAGAACCTCTGACCTCAATCAATGTTTCATTGTTGTAATATTGTGTTGAGGAACAGCTGGTCATTAATGTAAAATGAAAGCTGTATCTCATGTCAGACTTTGCTTAGGAAAGGTGGGAAGGGGTTTCTCTGGAGTCAAAATAGATTAAGAAAAAAATCTCACTTAAAAAGAATGTGGCCAAATTTCCAGGTCTCTTCTTTTTTTTTTACACACACTCCACCGACAGCCAACACAGTCAGTACAGCTCCCCCAGCAGCTGCAGCAGCCTCTCTTCCACCAGATACAGGAGTGTGTTTTTCTCCATGGAAAATGACATGTGATGTGGCAATAATCCATATCTGAAATCTGCAATGTACACGGCAACATAACCCAAGGTAGATGTACTGACCAGAAAAGGAGGTTAAAAAAGTGCAATGATCCATGGACGCATTTAAATAAAGACGAAATGATTATTAAGTATTTTGCTTCTGCATTATATTTAAAGGTTGGCAAAACAACGCTTTCTTTAGGTGAAGACAAAACAGCAGAATCCTTGTCGCAGTCTGGATGAATTGTTTAGTATAATAAAGGTATAATAAAGGTATAATCATTTTTTTGATAATGCATTAACTGTAAAAATATTTACAGACAAAACAGATCTTAAGTAAGCAAAAGTACTAAATATCAAAATACACAGTTGCGCAAAGTTACTATATGTCTGCTTACGATGCTAATGCACGTATCTGATTCATATCTGATTTATTTCCACTAAATATTGGAATCCATGTGTTTTTTTTCCTGTTTACACAATCATCAGTCACATCCCATCTGTGCCGAAAAATTGAGTTACTTGATACAGGCAGTGTAAATCCGGCTTATATTTTCTGTGGCCTTTATGTCAGAAAAACATGCAAAATTAAATTTTCACAATGAAGAAAAATTATATGAACTGGCAATGCTTATTTTACCCATTACATATATTTAAAGCAGAGTTTGTAGAATCCATGAATTATAATTTCACGGTAGTTTAATTCAGTGCAATGCTTCACCCACACTACAGCCCAGAATAAATGTAAGCTATATATAAGTATAAAAACAATGTAAATCTTTCGGTTTTGGTTTTAGTTCTGTAGTCATCATTGTGTTAAAGGATGAAGGTGTGTGTTTATTTAGCAACTGGTTTATGGCTGGTCAGGTGGTACTAATTTTACTCAGGCTCTCTCTCCACTACAATCAATTAGACAGATGGGAAGTGAAAAGGGGGGGGGGTTGGCTGGAATTCTACTGTAGGTTTTGCTTTTATTCATGTCTATATGCATGTGCACTCATGCATGCAGGCTCACATATATGTGTGGGTACTGCATGTGAGTGAGTCACAAGCTTCAGGTTGATGTTTGTTATGAAGTGTTCCACAGGAAATGAAATGCAGCTCCTTATCTGAACTGCTGGTGACTGGCCAATGTTTTAGTATGAGATAGCTGTAATGGAAGAGAGAGAAGGAGCTGTTGCCTCTCTTTCCTGGGTCTTCTTATCTAAGCATTGTACTTATTTATGCAGTTAGCTAGTCAACCAATCGTGTGGCAGTAGCACTACGCATAAAATCATTTAGATTTGAATACCTTTAAAGATTAAAATCTTAAGTGATGTTGTTAAAAATAGGGGTCATTTTTTCATGATTTTGGTGGAATGGCATGGTGGTCAACTCACAAGAGGTTGGTTTAAACATTAAATACTACTAATCTCCTGGATTTTAGAGTTAATACAGTACTCTCATAGAGGTGACTCAGCAATCAGCACTCTCATAGAGGTGAATGGCCAACAACAGCAAAAGACTACATCAGGTTTCATTCTTAGGAGCCGAGATTGTGACCGGTACCATGCTAACATGCTTTTCTGCTAAGTATAATTTTTAATTTTAAATTACTGATTATTTGAGTTACTCTAAGCCAGTGATTCCCAGACTTTTTTCTGCTAGGCCCTCTCTCGCTGACAAAAAATAACTAAGTAACAAATCAATTTTAAAGCAAAGTCTTCTAACATTGTTTTACTATGTCACAGCATTCATTGTTTGTTAACAGCGCAATTGCGAAAAAATAATAAAAGTATTAAAGAAATGTCCTGCAGCCGTGTTATTTGAGTGGACTTTTCCTTTCCGTTATACATGAGCAGTACACAAGTGTGGGCCATAAGTGACTCAACAGAACACACATTCATAGAGCTAAATTTTCAGGGGATCGTCACACTACGCAGTGACGATGGCTAGAGGGGAAGCCAAAACTGTGGGCTTAACTCTTCCGGACGATGTGGCACGGCATTGGCATATACTTTCAGCTTATATTTTGCCCTTTATTCTCTATCAAAATTCTGGTTTATCCCTATAAAAATCTGCTGACTTCACATTAGCCTTTCCGCACCCCCCTATTATAATGCCATGCCCTCCTTAGTGGTCATACCCCCCCCAGTATGGGAACCACTGCTCTCTTTTGTCGTCCACAGATCTTAGGAATTATGAAATTCATAAACATGTTGAAGAGAAAAGGACACAATGTCTTCTCAGACGTTTCTTCCTTCTGCTGGCGCAACCATGGCGTGACAGAAATCACATAAATGACACTTTTCCCCCATGTTGATGTTACAGTTCTTGACCTGTATCTGCAGGAGTTGAGAATTGAGAAAGAAATTGCCCTATTGCTTAGACTGGCTAATTATTTAAATGCACAAATAAGCATCTGTACAGCATCTGTGTTGCTATTTATGTAAATATGAATTTTTTTTTTAATATATTAAAGAAGTTCCCCCTTACCTGATACAAATGTTAAAATCTGGGCTGATCCTATCATGTTTCTCTTCTACATTTGTCAAATGATGTTTCTTCACCACAGTCTTGGCTAAGTGGTTTGTGTAAATGGCTCTGGATAAGGGTCGCAGCTGCTTGGCACTATGTATAATGAGGTTTAGCTGCCTATGTTGACATAGTGCCTTTTTTAGTAACTCATTCCTCGCTAAGCCTGTCCTCTAGCTCACAACCGATTGTGGTGTGCACCTGCCTTTTTGTTTTAGCGCCACACCCTATATCAGTTTCGATTTTTAGGCTTTATGTTAAATGTAAATAGGCTAGAATGCTCAAGCTAATTTAGCCACCTAAAGTAAAAACACTGAGAATTAAAGAAGAATTATTAATAAAATCTGTGAAGAATGCACTGTATGATGGGGGGGGGGGTTGTGTTTGAACAATGGCATTGTCTTTTTGTCTTTGTTGTGTGTGTGTGTGTACTGGAGTGTCCTCCAGCCCTGATCGACTTGCTGTAAAAAAAACATACATGTTATATTTTATTCTGTCATAATATGATGAATGCAGAATAGCTCTGTCTCTAGCCAACGGAAAACACCCGTAATTTGCCATGCAAATTATTCACAATCTTGTCATATTTGTGTGTTGAGTGTGTTGAAGTATGACTTTTGTTTTGCTTTTTTTTAAAACCTCATAGTTGACTGAATAGCACAGATGTGATATGATATGAATAGCAAAAGAGAGTTGAACCTTGTTAATTCAGTTGGAAATTATTACTTTCGATAAACGAAGGGGTGGGAAAAAGAATAAGACATTTAGCAAACGAAGACAGGAATGCAGGCTAAATGTTTTTTTAGGACTTTAACATTAATTTTTTTAACGTTATAATGTTATAACATGGTTATTACATGCTATTTAGTATACTTGCTTTTGAAAGGAATTTCTTTTTAAAGCTATTAGTGTTATGTATTAAAGGTAAATAAAATAGAAATGAATGTTATGTAGTTTCAGTTGTGAACAGCTCTGTGTATCAGCTTTTGTCTGTTTACTGCATGCACACAAATATTCTACGCCTCGTGCTACACAATGGACATAGCAACTGCAACGTTTCGTTTTTTTCTACACATCACATCGTCCATCCATCATCAGTTTCTGAGGAGCTTTGGTCATAGAATCATCCATTTCAACTTAGACAAATCTTCCACCACACGAGAATCAGATTCTTTAACAGCTGTAAAAAGCACTGAATCTGAAAACTGGCTATAAGTACACACTGAATTTTTTTATGCAGGCTAAACAATAGTGATTCAAAAACTATTCAACTGATTTTTAACTAGCAAAATTATTCATCTTGCAATGCAGCTGCAAATGTGAGTTAAACTAATGAAACAAATAAAAAGCTTAAACATTAACACAGAATATCAAATACATATGACTATAGTACAACTACTTATACAAGTATAAATTCTAATAAAAATATTTGATTAAGTAAAAGTATTAATGTTTAAAGTTACTTGAATAAGAGATAGTAATGTATGGAATGATAAGACTAGTTGTGGTCAGTTACTAGTTACTAGAAACTGATTCAATAAAAAATCCAGCAATCCAAAATACTAACAATCCACTAAATAACATATGTGTAAATAAGAAAGTCATGTGCGAGATTTTATAGTAACTTACGGTCAGGCGTATTTCGCACGTATGTACTTCTCATTATACGCAATCTCATCATAACATAATGGAAGCTAATTATTAAAACGTTTAAAAAATATTTAATAATAATAGAGGAACTCTATCAAACGTATCAAAGTTGAAGTAAATTTTTGTGAGTAGAAATTGAGTGAGAGTAAAATTTAGGTCAGTCAGTCAGTCAGTTACACCTACTCTTAAAAAAAGTTAATGTAACTAAGCAAATAAAACTCACACTCACTTAAACACTCACTTTAATTGGTATTTATAAATAAAGAGTCCCCAACTAAGCAAGCCAGAGGCGACAGCGAACCAAAACTCCATCGGTGACAGAATAGGGAAAAAATCTTGGGAAAAACCAGGCTGAGTTGTGGGGGTCAGTTCTCCCCTGACCAGATAAACCAGTAGGTTACTCATACTGCAGTAAAGCTTCCGTGATCTTGTCCGGATGGCCGTCTAGAGGACAAGGTCGTCACTGGGAAACTGCCATATTGTCTAATAAGAACAACAATCCTGTTTGTGTCTTTATGGTGTGTTATGTATAGTGTTCTTTATCTGGCTGCAAAAAACAACATAATACTGTTGCAAAGAGCCACTTACTCCAAATATAACCTTTTATCGCAAAGCACATGGATGAATCACAGTAACTATCAATCATCCTCAGCACTGAGGTAAACCCTAATGACCTACTTCACGGAAATTCTGAGCAAAACAAAATAAGGATAAAATAGACAAACGCAAACAGTCTTTGCAATAACAGAGAAATGTTGACAGCAGAAAGAAGAGACGTCTGAGAAGACATTGTGTCCTTTTCTCTTCAAACCAAAAAAATCCTGCATGTCACAATAGTGACAGCACGCTATATGAGGTTTATTTACAGAAGAACAATAGCCATGACTGAGGTATAGTGTGTGTGTTCGGATTTAATTTCTTATACGACTGTAAGAGGTTACTGTATATGTAATACCGTCCATGTAATATAGAACATGCTCCATGTAATGCACCACCGATGACACTTTTATAAATAAAACAGTAGTTTTTTATATATACTAGCACAAAGTGGTGTGATTCTACTAGTATTGCAAAGGAGTGGAAAATTGTTGGTAAATTTCTAGTAAATTTCCGTAATTTCCATTAATTTATGTAAACTGTCTTACAAGAAATTTTGCACTAAAATTTTTGACCACCTAAATAAACTAATTGGTCTTTTTTTTTTTAGATATTAAATTATCTCACTCGAATTATCTGCTAAATCTGTGCATTTCTTTTTACAATGCTATAATTTTGCTGCACAATATCTTACACCCAGCGTGTAACGGCGTCACCAGGGTTGCCAAATCCTTACCACTTCCCTGCATGTACACAATCACCGGAGTTTGGGTCTGATCTACATTTTCCCATCAGACACTTCACGTCTGTGTTTTTCTTCAGCTCCCTTTTCCAAATAAGAGACTACTTTAATTCACTGTGTCTTTCATCCTTCTAGTTTCTCCTTCCTTATCCAATCTCCAGTCCTACCCTCTTCCTGTGTGCTTAGCGTTATGCCACTAATTAAAGATTAATGCTAACACACAAAGACATTTTAGACAACTAGACAAAATTGAAACACATTGACCCTTCTTGCTTTTCTTTCATAAACAAGGGTTTTTTTACCTGTAGAAATGCTGTTCCCTGTTTTTAATATAGTTAAACCAGCACATCAAGTATCTGAGATGACTTTTTTCTCTATTTATAGTGTTGATTATAAAGTTCTTGACTTATATCTGCATGGTTTTGTGGTCCATGTAATTGGCTGAACATAAGATTGAACAAGTTTCCCTGGAAAGTGGTAGCTCAATGTTTGAGGTGGTGGACTGAATTGAAAGATCAGGGTTGGATTTCAAGCACCACCGAGTTACCACCGCTGGACAGCTGAGCAAGACCCTTTACCCTTTGTGCTTAATTGTGTAAATGAAAGTTGCTCTGGATGTTCCTTAAAAGCTGCTTATTATTTATATATAAAAATCTCAGGTTCCACATCCACATCCAGACCAAAACATGAGAGATCCTATAGAAGTCATTTGTTACACAGCGTTTGATTAATTCAGACAATCGTAAAAACACAGACAAACTTGATTATAACACTGTGTATGTCTTGGTAGCTACATCACTGCCCACCATTGTTTATAAGCCTAATCGGATTGATTGAGGACATTATACTGAAAGGACAAGACAATAATTTGCTTAAAAAGGGGAACAAGGCTTTGGATGCTTTATTTGTATTCTGAAAGCAATGTTTGTTAACAGTTGTGTTTTTTTTTTAGTCATATGCTGGAAAGGAATAATGAAAAACCTGCTAGAGATAAAAGTAGTTTTCGAGTTAACCTTTGCTATTACTGAAAGATTGACAGACACTGCTTAATTATGGGTGCAGAACGGCCAGTGCATAATTATGAGTATTTTAGAGAGACAGCGTGAGACAGTAGGGATGATGAGCATTTTAAGAATAAAACACTCTTTTATTATGCTGTTTTAATTGAGGAGGGTGACTTTACACAGGAGATTTGAGCTGCAGCTACTTATTGCCGCTGAAGATACATTTGCATCTGGTTCCTGCTGCTGCAGTGTAGGTCAATAGTAGACGTGTTTAGAAGGATCCAGGAAGTAGAATTTGATTCTGAATTAACATTGGATCAAAACATGAAATTAGAAAAACTATATTAAAATAATTGATAATAGCCCAGGAACAATGTTAATGAATTTACACAGTGAATCATAAACAATCACTAAAGAACAATTGAATGTAAAATGTTCTGAAATGGTGAACATGTAGAACCGCAATATAGCAACATTCTTACCATAAAACGGGGTTTACATTTATTTCATTAAATCACAACCTTTTAAAATTTACCAATCACAAGCCAGATTTTTATACATTTGAAAAAAATAACATGAATTCACTCATATATGCAAACCTACAACATTTTACTGCACACACACACATCAAATTTTCATTCATGAAGGTGAGGGAAATGTTCACACATTAACTAAATTGCACATACATGTTGTATGTAATTGTTCAGTACAGAATGTAATGTATTACACATGTCATTTAATATATATATTTTTTAATAAATACATTTATATTATCACATTTTGGTTTAGGAAAGATTCCAAAATGGATTGAGGCGGTTTTGGTCGACACAAACTGATGACATCAAATGGTTATGATTGCTTGATTGAAATGTTGATCCAGTATTAACAAAAGATGTAAATACAGACTCACATCCTACTTGGCAAAATAATGTCCACCGTAGGTCAATATGACCTTTTTTTACATTTGTCTCCTTTATAAATATATTAATTTTAGGGCTTATCTGATTTGTGTTTTTGCAGTCAGAGTACAATCTTAATGCATGCTGTTTGACGATAATGGCTCACGCCAAGTCGAATGTCCTCATCAGCATGCTCATTGAGAGTATTATGGGAAGTACATCCCACGCTTGGTCACAAGGGTCACGTGATGCCGTATCTTGTCAAGATGATTAAGCCGCAAACTCAGAAGGGCAGGATTGTTGCATCAAATCTTAATGCATATGAAGACATGGCCAGATGTAAAATACAGAGAGAGAGAGAGAAAGATGTTAGATAGTGGCACTGAGTTCAGGAAATTAATCGGCCCTAATCAGACAAGGATAGGATCCAGGAAGGGAGGGAGTGTTTTGTTTTGGTTCTTTATATAATAAGAAGAATACAATAGATTTTCTGCAATCCAGTTAGACAGTTCAATGGGAGGTTTGAGACACTCTTAACATTTGAAGGGATTGCTATTAATCTTAAGCCCAACTAAGCATATGAACCTCTATTGGATGTTCTTTTTGCTGTAAAGCACGATAGTAGGATGTGAGACCTTATTTGGACCTATATTTGGTGTCCACATGTCAAAATATATAAGGGTGAAGTGGTAGCGCAGTGGTTAGAGTGTTGGACTGGTAATTGGAAGATCGGGGTTTGATTCCCAGCACCACCAAGCTTCCACTGCTGATCCCCTGAGCAAGGCACTTAACCCCCAATTGCTTGTATAAAGGATGGAATAGTCAGCAGGCCAAAATTAGAGGAGGTGTTAAACCATGTGAAGTCTTATAAGTCAGCATAGGAATTTTAAAATCATTATGGAATCTAACAGGGAGCCAATGTCAGATTTCCAGAACTGGAGTGGAGTGACCTAAAATCAGAGTCAGTGCTGGAGAAAACCAAAGTGTTAATTAGTTTTTCCGCTGCAAAAAAGGGCAGCATGGTGCAGATACGTGAATTGTTTCTAAGATGAATGTAATAGGTATTAACAGTGTTCTGAACATGGGGGGTCAAAAGTTCTTTCATTTTGTTTGAAATCTAAGACTGGTCCAGCTACATTTAGAGGTTAAAGATCCAGTTTTGCGTAGTTGGTGAGGTAAACCAATAAGCATAACCTCTGTCTTATGTGTTAAGGTAAAGAAAGTTTCAATTAAGGTTCAAGATATTAAAAAAAACACAGAACAAGGCATTTAATGAGACTTGGGTATCAACAGACAATTTAGTCAAAATACATTGAACACAATCAGATGACCAATGGCATGCCATGGATGGAAACACAACTAGTACAAAAACAGTAGAAGCATGTTAATTTAGATACACACAAATCAGGCACGTACCTCAGTTCCATGACATTTTAACATCAACACAGCGTCTACTATTTAACATCATAAACATTTGCACAGCACAAAAGCTTGTAGAGCAGTGAAATACACAAAAATAAACAGCAAACACTGAGATAAAGTCTGTTTTTGCCATTTACCGGGTTAAAACTTGCTGCTTTAAAACATTCTAGCTACACAGGAGATAAAAATAAGGAGGAAATATGTATTCTTTCTATAGGAAACAGTACCAGACTTCACTATAGGCCATGTACCAGTCTGCAGAGCTTGTTTTTTAAGTCAGCTTTCAAACACCATTGCAAAGCTATTGTGTCAGCACCTCACCAATACTGAGTGACAGTGCTTTCTTTGATGCTGCACTCCTGGGTCTGCTCCATCACTTATCCAGAGGTGTGAAAACTGCAATTCGGACAAAATGCAGCTGGGCACTACAGTAATTACCAAACAGGATTGTTTACTAAGAGGTGACAGAACACCCCGTGCCACCTTTCTTTGTCTTTCTAAACGTATTTATTTATCTACAGAATGGAAGAAAAGATTAAAGTCTATTTCAGGAAATATGAATTTTGAAATGTTGTGCATATTTGTATCGCCAATTTCTTAATCCAATGGGTATGGTGG
This sequence comes from Bagarius yarrelli, assembly GCA_005784505.1. Classification (NCBI taxonomy): domain Eukaryota; kingdom Metazoa; phylum Chordata; class Actinopteri; order Siluriformes; family Sisoridae; genus Bagarius; species Bagarius yarrelli. The sequence goes on along the minus strand of VCAZ01000019.1, from coordinate 3,784,815 downwards.
TTTAGTCGTTTGCCTTTCACCTTTGGGGATATAGGTTTAATTTCAGACTTTCAGGCCCGTGTGTGTATGTGAATGTTTGAAGGTTCTCCCTGTTTAGGGTTTCCACTCTGGTTTAATGATATGTATAATGGATAAATGTACCCTTTAATTGGGTGGCACTCTGTTGGGTAGTATCGACCAGTGTTGTGGTGACGCCCCATCAAGAAGAATGCTGCTTATTCCACTGTTAGTCATATTATAATTTATTAAAAAATCCCAAACTGTATTTTGTTCAAATGTGTGCTGGACAAATGAGTGTGTATGCAGGTCTGTAATCTTTTGAAAGACATGTGATTTGAGATAGAGCTCTAATTAGTTTGTTTTAAATAGACTTTTTGGAAACCTTCCCACTTTTGTTGTTAGCGAATCAATATTGTTTTTATATTTTTGGCCTTATGTGATTGGATCATTCTCAAAGAGTCTCAGTTCTGCTCAGCTGATTGCAGATCATGCCTTTTATTGTTCTCCCTTTGTGTAACATTAGCATTACGACCTTCATCCCTGAAACTGATTGATTTAAATGGTGAATTATTTGAATGATTACATTGATTGCTGATAATAAAAACAGATTCAACTCAAATTCACTGATTTATGCTACTTTTGTTGCATCCTTTATTTACTTTATTTATTCTATTTCAATTCATTTACTCATTCATTTATTCATTTAATCATTCATTTATTTATTTACTTTTTCTCTAATTCGGGGTCACTGGGATCTGCTGGAGTATCCTAGCCGTCTCTGAAAGCGTGAAAGTTGCCAGTCCATCACAGGGCCACACACACACACACTTACTCCTATGGGCAATTTAGAATCACCAATCAACCCAACATACATGTTTTTGGACAGTGGGAGGACACTGGAGAACCCGGAGTAAATTCACACAAGCACATCGAGAACATGCAAATTCCACACAGAAAGACCCCTGCCTGGGAATCGAACCTGGGCCTTCTTGTCGTTCCACAACCCTAAACTAACAACCCAACAACAAATAAATAACCAACCAAACAAATAATAATGTAAGTGATTAACCATATTAACAGCATAATTACTATACACTTGCTTAGGGGTCCAGCAGTGTCAACTTGGTGGTTCTGGGAATTGAACCCAGATATTCCAGGTATCAGTCCAGCATCATAACCCCTGCACTACCCCTTCTAATATAAAAGAAAACAGTTTTGTTTTTTGTTTTTTTTTACTTTGGATGCTTCTGTCTGTCTGGAACTTTTAAAAACATAAAACTTTAATGCGGCTTACTCACCGCTGGGATTCTAAAATCAGATCTGTCATGAGGACAATATGAGACAATAAATATTTAATTTTTTTATTTATTAATATCAGGGGGCTTTACTAAAACAGTATAATAAAACTAATATTAAAACTATAAAGAAAAATCTGAAATAAAAAGTATAAATAAAGAATATGACGAAAATTTGTCTTTTTTTATCACAGCTTTGAGCTATATAGGTTTTAGAAGCTTTCTAATATGTGTGTATACGTATATTAATAATAATAACAAATATTATTTATTTATTTATTAAGTCACAAGATGTCTTAAAATAATAAACCCGTCTTTTTCGCTCGCCACCCCTTGTCAGCTGATCTTCCTTCAGCTCAGTCTGTGTATGGCAAGTGGGTGGATGTGTTACGGGGGTGTTACGACAGTTCTGTCACAGTCACTGGATGATCTTTTAACTCCAGCTACACAATGTCCTCCTCTCTTTCTATGCCAATTTTTCCTGCCTTGTCACATCCTATTCTCCTCCAAATCTTGTGTTCTCCTTATGCCCCCCTCTAGCCATCTTCATTCCTCTGCTCTCTCCCCGCCTACTTAATTCTCGCTTCTTCTTCTTCTCCATCTGTTTTCCATCTATTCATCGTCGCTATTGCTTTTTGTCTCTCAGTCTCTCACTTTTCTCTCAGCAGTTTCTGCCTTTCAGCATTTCTTCATTGCTTTGCTCCTTCCATTTTATCCATATCCAGCTCAAAATGTATACAATTATCTTATAAAAGCACGGTGACTTTGTACCCCCAAAGCTTGAGAAATATGATGTAACACAGACATTCAGGAAGATGCACATGCTGGTTTCAGTCTAGTGCTCAATGAGGCTAATTTCTTACATCTAGGCTCCTCTGTGGTACGCTAGCTCGCTTCAGTTCCCAGTAAACATCAGTCCAACATCGTCCCAAAAGAAGTTGCGTGATGGGATTAGATCAGATTATGCAAATTTTCCAGAAATAAAAATCCACTCTGTGCTTCTGAACAGTCATCTATGTTTTTTTAAAGGTAACTAAGACAGTGTGCTTTTATTGCTGGCTAAATAACAATTTCGGTACCACTAATAGAAAACAGGGCTCGGTATGGGAATGCATTAATGCAGCACTGCTTAAAACATTACATAATAGTAAAAAAAATCAGCACAGAACATGCACAATCTTGGTGATGAGCTACAACAGCAGAAGACGACATACAGCTCCACTGCTGTCAGCCAACAACAGCATCTAAGGCTACTGTGCGCAGAGGCTTACAACAATATTGCCTGCTCTTTTCCCTATTAACACCGAAAAGGAATATGATTCAAAACACCTTTGGTGTGAATTAGGGGTGCACGGATAATGAAATGAATTGAAATGCCATTAATCCGTTCTGGGTCCTCAAAAAAACACTGCAAATTTTTTGTTACATGTTTTTAAATAAAAAAAGTTTACTTAAAAATAACGAATATTGTATAAATAACAATACAATAGGATGTACTGCAATAAACTGGTTTTATTAAGTATAATGTACAGCATTTACCTTGGAGATCAGTCGACTCCACTTGCTAACGCGCATGTCTGACTAGCTATCAAGTGAGACACGGGATGCTGGATGGATGTTGCGGCGTTTACTGTGGCATTCGCTACGTCAACTAGTGCTTGGGTATCTGCTTGTAACCCGCAACTCAAAGCAAAATATCGGCTAATGTACTTATAAAAGGAGTAATCTTGTAAAACATCTGAAATTTAAAGACAAAAGTATTATTTCAGCACTGTACCTAAACAGTACATCAGGGTTTTTTTTTTAAATAATTGTACTAGATTTTAAAAACTACCCCTGTGTGTTTACATTAATGAGCTGTAATTCTGATAAACTTGTGTGTGTCTTGCAGGATTTTGGCTAAAGTGGGTTCAGACTTTGACCTGAGGACTCTGCGAGCGGTGCGAGTGCTAAGACCTCTTAAACTGGTATCAGGAATCCCGAGTAAGTGTGCAAAAGCAATTTGTTATTTGTTTTACAAAATTATTATGAGTAACGGTCTGCGATTGTGTCCTTGTGTGTGCATGTCAGGTCTACAGGTGGTGTTGAAGTCCATAATGAAGGCCATGGTTCCTCTGCTGCAGATCGGCCTGCTGCTCTTCTTTGCCATTGTCATGTTTGCCATTATAGGAGTAGAGCTCTACATGGGCAAGTTTCAGAAGACCTGCTTCAAACAGGGGACAGGTTTGTACAACAACTGTAGGAAAAACTGCACTTTTTCTGTTTCTCTTTCTTTTCATGCTTTTTTACATGTTTTCTGGACATTTTACTCCATATTTAGTCACTTTCTTACTTCTATAATAACCTCCACACTTCTGGAAAGGTTTTCACAGGTGGAACATGGCTTTGAGGAGTTGTTTATTCAGTCACAATAGAATTAGTTGCTGTGGCAAGTGATAGATTAGTGTAAGGCTGCACAATATTTAAAAAAACAAATTATATTGTGATATTTTGTTTTTCTGCTTCATTTGGAAAGAAATCATTATTTTAGAATTTTTAAGGTGATTTTTAAGGGAGTGCATCTACGTAAAATATAATACAGAAATACAACAATAGAACAAAGATGCAAATTAAATAAACAGTAGTAACAATTTGTTTTTCTGATCGGAAGACCTTTGGTTCAATTCACAGCACCACCAAGCTGACAGAGTTGGGCACGTAAGCAAAACCCTTAACCTTTAATTGCTTAACTGGATAAGGGCATCTACCAAATTCCAGAAATGTAAATTGTTGTTTAGACATTTTGGTTGGGGAGGTCTGGGGTTTCCGTTTATCCCAAAGGTGTTTAGTGGGATTAAGGACCTTAGGGGCTTTGTGCATCGTGGTGGGGATGGCTCAAATCGTTCAAGTCCCACCACTACCAGTCTGCCACTGTTGGGTCCTTGATCTTTAGCCCTTCCTTTTCCAGGGATGCTCACCCCTAACCCTTCCTGCTCTGGGGGACCCTGCGCTCTGACCCGAACCTTCTAAGATGGGAAATGCAATGAAAAAAAATGTCACTGTGCTCTAGAGTATATATAACAAATATAAAGGCATTTGACAGCAAGTAGGTAGGAAGGAATTCAAGGGGTCTAGAATTCTAAGGGACCCTCAGTAATGTAATAGAAAGTGTTTCACAGAGCCCAAAATTGTTAGCGGCAATCGCTCCTGCACAGGGGTATTTTCCTACAGGAACAGTGTTTGAGATTCATAGTTCCAGCGAAAGAAGTACTTTATAGTAATAGTCTGGAAAATTGCTGGTAAATTGTCTATAATAATTTGACAGTGTAGTTGGTAGTCTGGTTGAAGTGGAAGAACTCAAGTTTTCTGCACAGAATCCTGACCTTGACTCAACCCTATCTTTGGGATGAATCAGAACACCAGCTGAACCCCAGACCTCCTAACCTCATCATTAATGTCAGAACTCATTAAGATTATTGTGGTTGAAAGAACAAATCCACACAGTCACATGACACAATCTAGTGCAAAGTCGTCTAAGAAGTGTGGAGGTTAATATAGGAGTAAGAGTGTGACTAAATCTAGAACTGGATGTTTAAAAAATGCATGGATGGGATGGCCAGGTGCCCCAATGATTTGTTTTATTATCCTTTTTTTGACTAGCAATAAAACTAGGGAATAACAAGTCATAGCGGAGACTCGTGCAATTTGTTAATTTCAAACTGAACCTATGCAGTACAAGCTGAAAACAGAAATGATTAGTTTATCTGCCGAGTCTTCGGGACGAGTTGTTCGTTCGTTGATCACATGACTACGACCTTGCTCTGTATCCTACAAGCAATAATACTAATATAATACACATAATATGTTGAATATTAAGAAATAATCATACAATTATCAAAAAACATGTATATTAGTTTGATTGGTGATTCCAAATTGTCCATAGGAGTGAGTGTGAGTGTGTGGGTGGCCCTGTGATGGAATGGCGACCCATCCAGGGTGTACCCCTCCTTCCTTTCACCCTTTCAAAGATGGCTGGGATAGACTCCAGCAGATCCCCATGACTCCGAACTAGGGAATAAGCAGGTATAGAAAATGGATAGACGGATAAATAGATGTGCAATAAACGTTCGTTATAATTGAAGGTAATAACTCGAAAAAAGATTTGTTCATTTTGCTGAACAAGACTCAGAGGTCAGAGTTGGTAAAACTATCCGAACTTCCTATCAGCAGTATTTTATGAACAATATGTGTATATAAGTAATTATTTTATGTGTGTATATCTGTAGAGGAGCTGGCCGCAGATTACCCATGTGGTTTGGAGTCTCCGTCTAGACTGTGTCCCAACGGCACGGAGTGTAAAAAAGGAAGTGCGTGGAAAGGACCCAACTACGGCATCACTAACTTTGACAACATCTTGTTCGCCATACTGACTGTTTTCCAGTGCATCACTATGGAAGGATGGACAGATATCCTGTATCACGTGAGTCTAACACAAGTGCTTGACAGGATATGAATTGTGTTTTCATTTCTAGGACTTTATTCCATGCACTCTGTTACATCTCAGGATGTTTGATGCTGTCTGTTGAGCTTGACTGACTCCTGAAATCTTCAAAGGGACCTGCTGTCTCTACTAGTAATAAAATTTAGATTGTGTGTGTTGGCATAAATATTAAACATGCACAAAGGAGAAACAATCTGTTTTTCCTACTTGTGAGACAAAAAGTGAGATATTCTTGCTTATTTGTGCTGGTGAGTTGTGACAAATTAATATTATTGTAATTAATATTCATATGTAATGTTTCTTTCAGTTCATTTTTTTTTTTTTTTTTTGCATAGTTGTTCCCTAACAAGCAAGCCAGAGGCAACGCTGGCAAAGAAAAAGTCCTGGAGACAATATCACAACAAACCACAAGAGATTTCTAAAATGAATAAATTACACAATCGCCAAAAAAGAGCAAAGATAAAAACAATGATGGAATACAACAACAAAGCATAGAAATAACATAAAATCCAACAGATTTCCCTCATCTCCAGTTCAGTCTTGTTGCAATGAACCTACCAAAAAAAATGCTATACAATGAAAAATAATTAAAATAGTTAAACAAATACGTCTTATGCTTTGCTATCTGAAGTAAGATACTGTAGTTTGTTTACTGTGCAATCACAATATAATCGCAGTAATGTTTTAGAAATGGTGGATGTGATTTTGCCAAGTAGGATGTGAATCTGATGTTATCAGTGTTTGTCGACCAAACCTGTTTCAAGTTTCTCCTTGTTACCAAAATGTAATAATATAAATTGATTTATTAAATAAATAAATAAATACATAAAATACTAAAATGACATATGAAATACATTACATGCGGTACTGAACAATTACATGCAACATGTATGTGCAGTTTAGTTAATGTGGGAACATTTCCATCGCCTTCATGACCAATAATTGATGTGTGTGCACAGTAAAATGTATTTAGGTGTGTGTGCAGATTTTTTTCAAATTTATGGTTTCAAAATAATAGCTATGTTAAATATGTCAAATTTTTGAAGATTGTGATTTAATGAAATAATGTTAAACCCTGATTTATAGTAAGAATGTTGCTCTATTGCGGTTCTACAGGTTCACCGTTTCAGAACATTTTACATACAATTGTTCATTAATGATTGTTTATGATTCAGTGTCTAGATTCATTAATGTTTACTTTGAATCATTAGAATCAGTACAGTCTAAATTCACTAATGTTGTTCCTGATTATCATCAATTATTTTGAATGTATTGATGAGGGTTTGATCAACACACCCCGATGACATTTATAATTGGTTGATTGAAATATTGATCCAGGATCGACAAAGGATGTTAACAAAAGATCACATCCTACTTGGCAAAATCATGTCCACCTTTAGAAATGATACCATAAGGCCAGATAAAGTATGTTAAAATAATTAGTTCAAAATTAAATAAATATTATTTCTTTTTTTTTTCTAAAAATAGGATTTTGTTACAGACAGAAATGACAGAAATTCTATCCAGTTCTGGATTAAAGCTCTACGTGATAAATTTACCACAATTATCAAACAAAAACATAGCGATCTACCTATGTGTACAGTATAGTTTGCCATGATGATTTTTTATTTTTTAAGTTTTAAGCAACTCTACAAAAATGTCCAGCAAGTTGGCACACAACTGTAAATTTAACATTAGTATGTTTTCACAAGTGCATTATTTCAGCAAACCTCAGTACTGTGTAGCCTACAGGTACCCAGTCTGCGTGCAGCGGGAGCTGTGCAATAGCTTTTGGGAAAAGTGGATACTGTAGCTAGCTGGCATGCTTACACCTGGCTGTGAAATGCATCAATTCACCAGAACTTTGTCGGGAAGCAGCATATGCTACTTGTGTGGGACAGAAAGAAAAACATTGTGAGCCAGCTGCATGTTTCCCTTATTTTTCTTTTTCTTTACACCTCCTTTACCTTACTTTGTTAGCATATACGATAGCTGTTTTCAAAGTTACAGCTTTTTTGCCATGCATGCTTTTTAAATCACCACCAGTCAGTCTGTACAGCTGGATTACAGATATGGTGATATTCATTAACACAACATTGGTAAATGATTCATTTTTCCACCACTTAGCTTTTCGATAAGAGTGTAATTATTTTCTATGCAAGTCACAGAATCACCCGCGTCATTTATGACTATTATTATTGATAGGGGATAAAGTGGTGTCTCTTATTAGGAAAGTTTTATGTAATTTTTATATAAAACTATTCTGCTTTTATGACTCTAAATACTTGCACCCAGTTAACACATTAAAATGCAAGCTCCTCTGTAAATATACCAAATGGGAAAAGAACACAATGGAAAATGCAAAGATCATGAAATACCAACATCAGAGTAACGTAAAAGCACAATAAGCACAGTAACGTAAAAACAATTACAAAACAGACCAGTGTCAAACAGTGGCTTTTTTTAGTCAAAACATACAGGGTTCCATAACCAGAAATTTAACAGGGATATCGTCTCTAAGGTTACAGATGTAATCCCGGTTCCCTAGAGAATGAGATGCTGCGTCACATAGCCATACTACCTGCATCCCTGTCCGAAAGCCTGCTAACCTTAACCGGATGCTTGCATTTGTACTTCCTGGTTAATGTTGTTACCTCTCCTATGACGTGATGTGCGTGTGACGTTTCACTTTCCGATTGGCATGATTGAACAACTGTTTCAGAAACGCGGTCACGCAGGAAGCATTCCCATAGCGTAACGATTTTTTTTTCTGCAAAAGATGGGCCTGGCAGAAAAAGCTTGGGAACCACTGATCTAAAGCTCCTATTTTGCTTCATCTACACATAATAATTGACAAACACCAGGTCTGTCAATTGGTTCTTTAAGCTTATTGCTTGTATGGAATGTTATTTTCTTTATATGCTGTAATCACATGCTGACAAAATAAAGTTATTACTCTTCTAGATTTCTGGGTCAGGGACTGTACCAGAGAGCTAATAAGGTTTGCTAATGTGCCACACGACTATGTGCCATAGTCGGGGTCTGCATTTGCAAGCAATACCAGGATTATTGTCCACTCAAAGTAGATTTTGGTCAAGAAATCTGTTACAAAACATGGATTATTCTTTACCTCGCCTTCAGATCAAGTGCTCAGCCAAATCCAACATCATTCTGCTTCACAGTATCACCTACATATAGATATTACATAGAAAAGTATGCAAAACAGTCTTTTATTTCTTTTAATTTGTCCAGAGTTGGGACAATTAAGCCCTTTTAAACCCTAGCATGTAGACAGGAAGTGTTTTCAGGTGTAGATATTTGTACACGGTTGGTAATAATATATAAAAGTAATAATAATGGTAATAATATAACAATAGTTTCAGTACATCAGACTGACTCACTAGACCTGCACGCACTTTGACCCTGTTGTTTGCCACCCTGAGACGTCAGACACACGGGCATGCTCATTAAACCCAGTTAAAAATAGCCTGTCAAGTGACGGACTGAGAGGAAGAATATTTACACTTAAGCAACAGTGTAACGCGTTTTCGTATTGTCTTTTCCGTCAAGCCCTTTTCTTTGCACCTTCCCCCACCGTGTAGCTAGAAAGGAAAGGATGCGGGCGCTAGAATAGAAACTATTGTTTTGCTTTGTTAATGCTGTTAATATTTTAAAGAGTCAGTAATCTTGGTGCTTTTTTTTTAAAATGGCACAATATATATATATATATATATATATATATATATATATATATATATATATATATATATATATATATATATCTAATCAGTAATAATCACTATTCTGGTTTTATTTTTCATATATTGTGTGGTTACGACTTTTTTATTATTTGTTTTACCAGCCGGTGGTGAGTCACAGATGTCTGAGATCAAACGTCCATGTTGCTATTTGTAGACTAGTATAAAAGCATTGTAATAGAGATTATAGTGGAATTAGAAACTATTCTCCTTTCATCTTCGGCCTTTGAATCTCAAATTGCTTCCAAAGAATTAAAAGATCTCTTTATTGTTCTAGGAATTTCCACTTACACTAATTAAGCAACTTTTATTTATGTATTGTAATTAACCAGAAAGCCAACAGGCATTAAACATGATGTGCAGTAGAGTAGATTATAGATTATTGTTTACAACATATCCTCCACATTACAGTCACGGTTTAATCAAGTCAGCGACGCATGTAAGGACTCGCATTCGAGAGCTAGTTCTCATTGTCACAGTGAAGCGGGACCTTTGTCTCGTAGCTGGGAGCATTGGGTTAGAGTTCTCTGTGTTGCAGGTAATGCATGTGTCAATCACAGAGGTTCAGACATCTTTATTCGGGTGTCAATTATCTGTACGCTTCACGTGACAGTGTGCAGAAGATAATCAAGATGACAGTTACTAATACGTTGCTCTGTCAGTATGGAAAGTGGCTTGTCTTTGGAGACGACAGCCTAAATTGATTTTCTAAGCGATTATTTAAATCACCTGCTTGCAGTATATGACTCCAAGAGTAGCAGGTTTATTATAGCTCGGAGGTGTAAGTCAGGGTTTTTTCTATAGTCTCTAGACACACAAGTACTTAGAACTCAGGGAAAAGAACATTCTGACAGTTGTTACAAATAAATATGTAAACATAAAAAGAGAAAAACAATTAAATTAAGTGAATTTAATGGACATTTAGAGTATTGCCAATTATACAGCTGCCTAAATAGTTAGAATTGTAATTAGCACAATGAGCACACTGAAATCAATGCCTTTAACGACACTGAGGAATTTAACAAAATAGTTATTTGGCATCTTATTAAATAACACTTGATCAGGTTTCTTCTTCCTCAACTTTCTTCTTCTACGTCATTTAAGAAATGTAATGAAATCACGATTAGTTGTAATCTAAGCGGGATTAAATGTATGTGTGTGCAATTAAATCATTAAGAGGTATGTTATAATATGGGTTATACGAAAAAATATTAATATTTGTTTACGAAAAAAGCCCATGTTTTTTTAAGAAGAAAAATATCACGGTTACTTAGACAAGGAATGGGCAGCACGGTGGCTTAGTAGTTAGCACTGTTGCGTCATCGCAAGAAGGTCACAGGTTCGTATCCCCAGCAGGGGTCTTTCTGTGCGGAATTTGCATGTTCTTCCTGTGTTTGTGTGGGTTTACTCCGGGTACTCCGGTTTCCTCCTACAGTCCATAAACATGAATGCAGGTTGATCACTGATTCTGTGAGTGTGTGTGGTTGTTTGTCTGGATGGATGGATAGACAAGGAAGATGGGTCAGAATAAAATGTAACCCATTTTTAAGATATTATTATTTTTATATTATTAAGATTTTATTATTATATTATTATATTATATTACTAGATAAAAAAACAAACCCTGTTTATAGCAAACGACTCCTAGTTTATAACAATAAAACTGATTTCAAAGAATAGTGCTTACAGCAATTTGATAACAACATCAAAGTAAAACACTGCACCTGTTGTTCGAACCCTTTACTACCTTCCCTAAAGTCCACCCTGGTGCACCGGTTTTGTTTTTTTTTACACACGTATTCCAACCAATAACCATTTGTGAAACACTCACAGTGCCTGCAGTAAGCTTAAAGCTGAGCACTGTGTGTTTATAGAGGTTTTATTGGACTTCTTCATTTCGGGTTATTAGCCCTCGGCGGTAACCGTTTATGTGTTCGCATCCAGGAGCAGTCTCAAAGGTCCTGCTTTGTCATCAGAATTTCTATGCTTGGTTTCTATTTATGAGGCCCTACTGGCATTAATGGCTCCAAAAGCATATGTTGAATGTAATCTTGTAAATTACTGATGACAAAAGAAAAAAAATGTAAGCTTGTACTAGTTTTGCTGACATTCCCATTGTGCATTAAATAAAAAATTCTGAACACTACACAGGGTTGCCATCCTTATCTAATTTTCAGAAAGGTTCTGGATGTGAGAACAGGTATAGGAAAAAAAAAAAGCTGCAGAAAAGAACAAAGCGGTCCCTTGCCAATCAAAGACACACCTGTTTCTTCTATTTTAACAGGGTCCAAAACTTCTTTCCAAATAGCTGACTCCTCACCTGCTCGATGATGCAAGTTTGAAGAGTTTTCACCAATCCACCTTTCCTCCCCCACATCCTCTATAACAGGGACAGTTTTTGAAGAATTGGAACAGATAGGCAGCCAGTGGGCGAAAGGGACTCTCACAAGAAAACCGAAGGGACAGTAAAATAATATGATGGCGTTATAAAGCCGCATGTATATATATTCTATGCACTTTTACCAACCTAAGCTAGTTCATTTATTATTGAATATCTTTAATTATCAGGTGTATTTACACATGGGACTCTATAGTGAGTAACTATTTACTGGTCAATCTTTAATAAAAATGCATAATGAGTTACATTAACTAGTTTTGGCATACATCCAAATCGATAATGTCTATATCAGTCTCCAATATCCCTCCCTAATTTGTTCCTAAAAGTGCTCAGAGATCAATAGTGAGCAAGCTTTTGCAGATTTATTGCTAGATTAACTAATAGTCCTAAAACTATAACTAAAGGTTAAAGGAAAGACAGCAGTAGACAGCAAAGCTTTTTGCAAAATTATATTTCTTCTGCATTTTTCCTTTATTAAACTGACAAGACAGAGATAAAAGGACCCAACCTTCTCTCTCTATTGCCCCATTTCATATCTGTCTTGTAATGAAGGCAATAGAGACAGAAAGTGGGGGGTTGGATTGTAAAACTGTAAAAAGGTGGATGCCGGCCCCTTAACCCACTACATCACAGGGTCAGTCCAAAAGGCCAAAATTTACCCTTAATATGATGCCGCCACCACCATGCTTCTTAATGTCCTGTATAAGCAGCAGCATTAGTATTTAATTTAAAATAAATTACTACTACATGAAAATACAGCAAAGAGTCATAGTACCAACAGATATTAAGCTATAAACAGTAAAAACTTGTCTAGTTATACCTACATTTGTTTCTGCTACTTATTCCTACTGCTAACTACATATTCGACCATCAGTTTTTGTCTTTGTCTGGAAATTGAAAAGCCTAAAACTGTCCCAGTCAGTTTGTAAATCTGGTAAAGTGGTATGTGACCTCAGAATTTCAATCGAAACAATTAGGGTTAAAGCTATTGTGATGTCTGCGTTGTATCCTAAAGATTTAGATTTGATTACAGAGGGTGTCGCTCGCATTTAAACTCTAGCATTTCGACTGCATGTGGAAAAGGGTTTTAATGACTTTATTTATTTTCTGTTACTTTTGCTCTATGGTTAAAGGATCCAATTAGTTTTAACACGGGTTTCATGCATGACGTATTACCGAAAATGAGATTTTCTCTCAAAGATTGACATTAAGGACCTCAATCTTTGGCATTGTTATTGTTTTTTCCAGTGACAGGAGGTTGTTATGGTAAAGGAATTCAATCTGTCAGACAGAACGGCATGTTTTTGGATATAAAATCAAAATAAAATTTCTTTCTGTGTGTAGACCAATGACGCTTTGGGCAACACGTGGAACTGGATGTACTTCATCCCACTCATTATCATCGGATCCTTCTTTATGCTCAACCTGGTGTTGGGTGTCTTATCAGGGTAAGACAGATTTTATACCCCTTGTCTTTTTTCTTTTATTCCTTCAGGCTTTATTGCGCAATTTAATCAAGGCAACACTAGTAGATAAAGATAATTAGAAGATGTCTGGATGACTTGGACTCGGATCTGGGTGTCAAAACACGTAGGTTCTGCCCAAAATTGCATACTATTTAAGTACATACTTCTCGGCTGTTAATTTAACTACAACAAACAAGGTTATTTTTAAACTACTTAGCATCAGCACTTTCAACCACTTCTGCATATGACAAATGGTCTGTCCTGTGGCCTCATGGGATAATATGTGCATCGTATGCATACTTAAAGTGTGCCATACAGCTCCTTTCGCATACTCGGTTTCGGATACTATATAGTATCGAAATTTTAGACAGGGCCATAAAGGTGTTAGATCACACCAGGCATCAAAGCTTGGGGACCAGTAGAAACTGTGTGATGCTCTGGGAAATTATCTTTTCAAGCACCTTGGATTCAGGATGCCAGTTCTTAAAGGTTACTCATGTGTTTGTAGAAGTTTCAGCATAGTCCAGCATAACATCACATCTAATTTTTATTGAAGATAAAAAGCTGCTTGTACACTAACTGGGAATTTAGGCATTTAGGCTCTCTAATTCTTGAAATATATTCATCCCTTAAATAATAAAATGTTCTTTTCTTTCTTTTTACCTTTTTTAGCAAATCTTCCGAGTTTTTTTTATATTCCAGCAGGACATCAGCTCTTAAAATGATTCACTCACTATACATAAAAATACATTGATTATTTAATGGGCTTCTGTGTGTGCTTTGTAGAGAGTTTGCCAAAGAAAGAGAGCGTGTGGAAAAGAGACAGGAGTTTTTGAAGCTACGCAGACAACAACAAATTGAGAGAGAGTTGACTGGATACCTGGAATGGATCTATAAAGCAGGTATGAGCCCATTATTACGAATCAATTTCTGAATGCTACAGCATGTTTACGTAATTATATAAGTCAGAAACATTACATACATACATTTGCAGCATTTGGCAGACGCCCTTATCCAGAGCGGACTTAATTCCTTGTTATACAACTGAGCAATTGGGGTTAAGGGCTTGGCTCAGGGGCCTTGCTCAACAGTGGTGGCCAACGGAGCCAACGCTGCCCCCAGGATCGAACCCACAACCCTCGGGCTGGTAATCCAACACCTTAACCATGAGCCACCACTTCCCCCATCAGAAACATCAGGGTCTGGGTGTTCGAAATGCCCATAACGAGTGCATGATTATGAGAGATGCATTTTTGGGGGGGAGGTTATTGTTTGCTGAAACGTTTCCCTATTGCATGCGACTTGATCTTTTCTTAAAGAAAGTTTGGGGTTGTTACTACATGTTAACAAAATATAAACTGCCTTTTATTTTTTCAGAGGAGGTGCTGCTGGCTGAGGAAGATCAGAACGCAGAAGAGAAATCTCCCCTAGACGGCGCGTGGTACAAGAGGAAACAGAACAGCACAGGTAAAAAGAGCCACATAGCAGACTAGTGTATTATACTGAGGATTTGATTAGCATCAGCATACATAAATGAGATTTTGGTCTATTAAATTGATCTGTGTATCGAACATGGACATAATCTGAAGACTAAGAGCTTAGTAAACCTTTCTAATGTGTGTTGATCTTCACATGTTTTTAACAAGTTAAAAAAAAGTGAACTGTCATTTTAGTCTACTCAACATTTCATTTTTCCTTTCCAAAATCTTCAGTCTCCAAAATAGTCTATCCTGCCATTTTCGGTATAGTAAAACATGACATCCGCTTCATTTTCTGTAGCGTGTGGCTTGGTTTCTTTCTAGCAAATCCAGTGACATCAACTCTCTCAACTTTCTGCCCTCTGTAGTTCTGCTCTATCAAGGCCCATAATCTCTATCAATTAGGCCTGCTGTGGATGCCAGAAGTAATTACAGGAATTAAGACAACAGGGTTAATTAGATTAGCATGACATGAACGTACATACAAACACACACACACACACACACACCCCAGAGGAGTGTAATTTGGGGATAGTTCCTTATTATGCTGCTTTAAAAAAGAGTGCATTTACTCGAGGAAATAGAAATCTCAAGTATATTGTAGACTATCAGTGCATCAGCGTGCACTTTCCATACAGTGATGAACCCTAACCCTATGATTGATAGGCACTGAACAGAATATAAATAAATAGGCGAAGATGACAGTGAGATGAAGAAGGAGAAAGAATGACAGTAAAAAAATATTAGGCTGGGTTTAGTGCTTTTTTTATGCATGTATGTTACTTAGGATCTCCTGAGTGATTATGAATGATGAAATATGGTTTCCAGCATGCACATATTTATCTCCGTATGAGGGAAATAATTCAGTGACACTATATTGATCATTATTGGTCTTTACATTTACATTATTTGATGTACTATACACCCTTATCCAGCACGACATACAAAATATGATTTGAGTTTTAATGAACAGATCAACTTTTTTTTTTTAATTTAAGGTAAAAATTACAGGGCCGGCTCTAGGCATGGGCAGGGGTAGGCTAAGCCCACTTAAAAGTCAGTCTTGCCCACCTATCAAAATTTGGTAAAGACAGCAGTATACAAATACATTTGTATTTTCTTTTGTACGGTTTGTGATCTGCTAAAAGCAGTCTGAGGTGGGCTCTGTGTTGAGAAGTTTAATGGAGGGGGGGTGAAATGCCCCGACCAATCACAACGCAAAACCAAACAGTTTCCCGTTTTTGATTGGCTGCAAGTAACGGCGCAGGCTATACTTGTCTGTCAAGGATTATAGAGAAGCTGAAACGGACAATTGGCATTGCTTCCAAATACAACGCATTGATTTTTGGTGCCTTTAAAAACGCCTGTTTGTGGCAACAGCAATAGTGACTATCTATTCGTCTGTCTGTCTGTCTGTCTGTCTATCTAACCAAACCCAAGCAAAACAATTTTTACAACAATATTTTTTCCTATTCCATCTTTTAATTAGTTTAATTTTATAGAGTATCTATCCCCTCAACTCCACCCCCAAAAATTGCTTAGCTGGGATATCTGTCCGCCCACTCTTCTATAGTTGGCAAGAACTGGGCCTGTAAAACTGCAAATGTCAAACGTTTCCCTGGATATGCTAGAAAAAGACCACCAGCCACAGAAAATGTAGCGGGAAAGAGGGTGGAGGGACTATTTTAAGAGCATTTTGCAAAGGACAATATAAAAAGAAAGAAATGATGAGTAGACTAAAATGACAAGAGTGAGAAGGGTTTACTTTTCACTTTATTAAATCCTGGAAACTTGTGAAGATCAACACACATTACGCAGTTTCGCTAAGCTTTTACTTCTCAGATTATGTCCAATACACAAATCAATTTACAGATAAAAATCTCATTTATCTACTGTACAATGTTGCTAATTAAATCCTATTTGTTTGGGATTTCGAATATTTGCATAATGTATTTCCTTCCATCCATCCATTCATCCATCCATCCATCCATCCATCTATACCTGCTTATTGTTGCTGGAGTCTATCCCAGCTGTCATTGGGTGAAAGGCAGAGGTAAATAATAGACAGGTCACCGGTCCATCACAGGGCCACATACTGACATATAACTGCGCACACACACACACACACACACACACACACACACACACACTCACTCCTATTTAGAATTTAGAATCATTAATCAGCCTAACATGTTTTTGGACTGTGGGAGAAAACCAGAGTACCCGGAGTAAACCCGTGCAAGCACAGGAGAAACGTGAAAACTCCATGCAGAAAGACCCCTGCAAAGGATACAAACCTGGGAGGCAGCAGCGCTAATTGCTAAAATATTCAAGAAACTATGCAAATACAATACTACTATTGACAGCCATGTGTGTGACATCTTGCTGTGGCAGTTCCTCAGCCTCAGCTACATCACTCAAGTTAATATTCAGCTTCAACTTCTTTTCAATTTCTTAAAACTCCCTGTTATTTTACTTAAACATATTAATCATATTTTCTAATTAAAGTAATGTTTTTTAATGGAAAAAACCCCAGTAGATTAACTTACAGTAAACTGTTACTCCTGCATGTTTATGTGAATTATGGTTTGTGGTGCATGAAAGTGAAAAAAGTTCACCTCCTACTTGAACCTTTTTTTGTAATTAAGCACTTAATACAAAGCTTATAATGTTAAGTTAAAGATTCCTGACACCAAAACATCATAATCTTTTATTCTATGGTTTCTATGATTCTAAAATATATGTATACTTTTACTAACACAGTTTTTTCCTTTCACACCTTGTGTGTTTATTCCTGTGTATGTAGTGCTGAAAAGAGCCAAGGTCAAGAAGGGTAAGAATGACCTAATCGGTGCAGAGGAGGGTGAAGAACATTTCCCAGACATTTCATCTGTTGGTAAGGCTTCGCATTATCTCACCGCCATAAATTATAAAATAGATTTCTGATGCATAAACTTTATTATATTCAAATAATTGGCTGCATTATCTCAATTGGTCTTTCTTGGAAAGTCTAAAAATGACATATTTGCTAGAGCATCGTTAACATCACCATGGCAACCATGTTAAATATGAAAAGGCTGCCTTATTTTTTCGTATCGATGATACAGTTTATAGTGTGCTGCATTTGTCATGTGTATGCCGTATTCCTTGAACATAAAAAGAATATAATGGTTTTTGGAACTATCGAATAGATAAAGTGGGATTTAATAGCCAATCAAAGTACAGCACAGAAGTGTAAAGAAGTATCTGATAATTAGAATGAGTAAAATGAAAATAGTGAATGACGGCTAGCTGGTTTGGGTGCGTACTGCTTCAGCCCCCAAGACTATATTGTTAATTGTCTTACAATTAGGTTAGTGCCAAGATTGTAGCTTTTACAGGATTTTACCTGTAAATAATATTATTTAGTTGCAAAAAGTCATTATTGTTGTTATACATTGGCATAAAGTCTTTTTATCTGCACCTGTTATGTTGTATCCATGTTCTTTGTTGAATTTCCTGTTATGTCACATGACACACAGTGGTGGTATGAAACTAGACATTTCGGGCTTATATGCATCTGTAGTTTTTCAGCATTTCTGTTTTTACCTAAAATATTATGGAGAATGTTTTTGATAGAAAAGGTTATTAAATAGTTAGTTTTCTCTCATTAAGTCTTTATTTCTGTATTCTGAGATGCCCAACTGCAAAAAATAAGAAAAATAATCCCAACAAAGCTAAAAAATAAACACTACACTAAAAGAAAAAAAATAATTAACTCCCATTAATAACAATACATAAAATATTAATTTACTTGTGAATGCTGATTGAAATGTTTACTAAGTTGACTGGAACACCAATTTACCCATAAAAAGAGTTAAATCAAATTCTATTTGTCACCTATCCCTGCTTAGTAAAGTGGGGTGCTATGATACAGCACCCCTGGAGCAGGAAGGGTTAAGGGTCTTGCTTAAGGACTCAACTCTGGCTGACTGGCAGTGGTGGGGCTCGAACCCAGGTCTTCCTGGTCTTCCAAGCAACAACTTAGCATAATGCTCAAATTTTCAGTAAAACTCACTGCAATTTAAAAAAAAAACCCTTAGCCTAATCTCTTCTGTCGAGAGTCTTTGATTAAAGATACTATACGGCTATTAGCTGTATCAAGCACAGCCATGAGTGGGATTTACAGTTTCTTAGTCCTGCCGTGATATAATACTTCAATTTTAAAATACTCACTTCAGCCCAAGGCACTCTATCCAGAGCTCTATGTCAGACTTAACAGTCTGATGTCATTACTCCCACCTCTGCTCTTTAATTTCGTTTACTTTTGTGCTAAGCCACTGGTGGGACCATCTGATCCCTCCGACTTGCTATTTTGGCTCACACTTGGGCGATGATCTGCGTCACGCTTCTGAAAAATTGTCCCTAGAAAATAACCAGTTAGCCACCGTCTGTATGAATAGATAATAAGAAGAGCTGAATTAATAAGGATTAATGTTTCCCTCTACTGGGATAATTTAATAAGGAAATTAATTCCAGGTGCGAAATGCAGTGTGAAAAATGATGAAAAACAGACTTCACACTCCCTATCCATACAAAATGTTAAATGTCTTGTGAAATGTTAAATAGTAATTTGCATTCGTTAGTCTCGGGTCCAGTTGAATAAACATTTTTGGGGTGTAAGAGTTATCTTTTAATGGCTAATCATTTTAATGAGTAATTCAGAGCCATTAAATGACAATTTAAAGTTTATTGTTGTCATTTTTAATAGGATCATTTTTACCATATAAGAACAAGTGAAAAATTCTTTGGTTCTTTAGCTAGCATGTTAGCTGGTTTAGGCTAAACATGTACATAATTACATTGGAATAGAATAACCCCTTTTCCACAAGTTAAGCAGGTAAATCTTTAGAAAAATAAATTTGCCAATTATGGCTAGTTATTCCTTTATTCAGTATTTTGCAAATGTGCTAGTTTGTAATGCTAAAAAAAGAAGAAAAATAGTTGAAGTAATTTATTTTGGGATTTTTTAAAGGTACTTATTTTCCTATATTTTACAATTTAGGTAGCTAAAATGTTTCACAACTTTTGCTAAATCATCTACATTCATGATTTTAATACGCAGACCTTGAGTTGTTTGTCTTATGCATATACTGTACATACTTTTAAAATTTATAGTACCTTCATTATTAGTTAATTAGTAAATTCAGTAATAATAGTAGATTATTTTTAATGTGTAATAGTAATTTTTTTAGTAGTATATTTAGAAACACTTTTTGTCTATTTAACTATATTAATATAAATAAATATTATTTACTCATTTATATACAGTATTATTCCTTTATCTTTAGTTACTCTTTTGCAGACAGAGGAACATGTGGATCTTTAGCATAGCCGATCCTTCTCTCACCATGTTTTTAGGAAATGGAAAGAAATAAAGAGAAACCCAGAGGGGAACCCCGACTCAGCAAGAACTTAAGAAAATATTCTTTGCTGTGTTTCAGCACCCCCTGGATCTCCCTTTGCCCGAACCAGCCTAAAAAGCAACAAGAACGAAAGCTCGTCGTACTTCCGTCGCAAAGAGAAACGGGTGCGCTTCTTCATTCGCCGCATGGTGAAAGCCCAAAGCTTCTACTGGATTGTGTTGTGCATAGTGGGTTTGAACACGTTGTGCGTGGCCATCGTTCACTACGACCAGCCTGAAGGGCTCACCCTAGCACTGTGTATGTACTGCAGCGTACAAATCAGCTTACAAGAACAAACCTAGATTTTTATCCAAACGCTTGCCATCTATTACATACACATTTCATAAATCGGGAACATGACATGGCAAAAAAAAAATTAACAAATCAGAATATTCCAATTTTTTTTTTTTTTACACAACAGCAATATTTCCACTGTTAACTTAGTTCATCAGCATGTTTTTCAATTTTACCTGAAATGATAATGCAAAAATAGTAGCTTCTAGCAAAAAACCTATGTAATCCCTTGATTTAAAACATTAAGATATGTAGTATGGTGAAGTAGGTTATGGTAGGATAAGGTAAATTAGGGTAGTATAAGGTAAGGTAGGGTAAGGTAAGATAAGGTAAGTTAAGGTAGGGTAGGGTAAGGTAAGTTAAGGTAAGATAAGGTATGGTAAGGTATAGTATAGTAAGATAAAGTAGAGTAGGATAAGGTAGAGTAGGGTGGAGTAGGGAAAGGTAGGGTAGGGTAGGATAAGCTAGGGTAAATGAGGGGAAGATAAGCTAGGGTTGAATAAGGTAAGGTAAGGTAGAATAAGATAGGGTAGGGTAAGATAAGGTAAGGTAGAGTAGGATGAGGTAAGGCAAGGTAGGATAAAGTAGGGTAAGGTAATGTAGGGTGGGATAAGCTAAGGTAAGGTGGAATAAGGTAAGGTAGGTTAGGTTAGGTTAGGGTAAGGTAAGGTAGGGTAAGATAAGATTATTTTCTTTTGGTAAATAATGTAAATAGTAAATTATGGACTAATGGAATGTTGTGCTACTGTTTTGTGTTTGTCAGACCTGACCGAGTTTGTGTTCCTGGGTTTGTTTCTATGTGAGATGACTTTGAAGATGTACGGCCTGGGGCCCAGGAACTACTTTCACTCCTCGTTCAACTGCTTTGACTTTGGGGTGAGTCACAGCTGGATGGATCAGAGAGGCATAGTGTCGTCATTTACTCAGCCACTGTGGTCGGCTCAGCCATTTTATGCCACAGAAGAGACTTTTACTTGCTGTGGCTAACTACTGTCAAAATCTACTTTAATATTTAACATTTGTTACACTGGTATCTCATTATTCCTATATTTTCTGCTCTGCACAGGTCATCATAGGGAGTATTTTTGAGGTGGTTTGGGCAGCTATCCAACCAGGAGCTTCTTTTGGTATTAGCGTCTTGAGGGCTCTGCGCTTGCTCCGAATATTCAAAGTGACCAAGTATGTTGATCTTCTGCATACATAAAACTTACACTGCTACTGTTAATGGTAATCATTCCATTTATGCAGTCCAGGTCCATGTATTGTTATACAGATAGAGGACAAAAAATAGAATTTACATCTGTTTTGCTTGGTCCACTACTTTAATTTTGAGTAACTTTAAGGTAAATCATCCCGAACTGAAAGTCCACAGTGTCCTTACTAATTTTATATTAGACTTTTAAAATAAATAGAATAAATCATTTGTTTATACTGATCGAAAATGTTAGGCAAGTCTAATGAAATGACAGTCTGGTTCTTCTCAAGGTTTCTTCCGACTTTATCTCAGGGAGACTTTTCTCGCCACAGTTGCCACCAGTTTGCTCATTAGAGACAAACTTACACTTTTTTACTGTCACTTCTTTCTGTGTGAAGCCGCTTTGAGACAATGTCCAATGTTAAAAACGCAATACAAATAAAATAAAATTGAATTGAATTATACTAGTAAAAAGTGGTAGTACAGTGGCTAAGATGTTGGACTAGGTACTGGAGTCCCAGCACCACCAAGTTTCCACTTATGGGCCCCTCGAGCAAGGCCCTTGACCTGTATATAAAAGAGATAAATGTAAGACTTTCTGGATAAAAGCATCTGCCAAATGCCAGGAATGTAAATGTAAAAGTCTTTGTCAGGTTTACAAAATAAACCTGTTTTAAAAGCATGAGAATTAAATGATTTTGTAAGTAAAGTAAGTAAAATGATGTGCTGTTATAGAAAATTAATAATCAACACAGTGGCTTAGGCTCCAAAAGGGTTATACTATACTGCGATTAAACTACAGTGATTATAATTTGAATTTGTTAAATAAAACAAACATTTTTAATAGCAGCATTTAGCAGATAAATAGTCATTTATCTAATTTATGTTAGATAAATGACTAACATTTATCTTTTTTATACAACTGAGCAATTCGGGATTATGAGCTTTGCCCAGGGGTCCAGCAGTGGTAACTTGGTGGTACTGGGACTCGAACCCCAGTCTTCTAATTAACAGTCTAACACCCTAAGCACCGCACTACCACTTATACATAACATATGTTACAGCATTAATAAACAGACGCTTCACTATAAGATAAATAATAAAGTACCGTAGAAAAAATGCTCAGTCCTGAAAATGTTTCCTAATTGCTGACTCTAGTGATTTATTATTTGATTAGCCTATTAGAGTCTTTATGAAATTGTTTTAACTAAACAAACAAATTAGGATAAATCCCAGATCTGCATTAATGTCCTGATGTTATAGAATGACCTCCTGCTGTGGTGTAATGGGAAATATATGCTATGTAGATTGTTTTTTTCATTTTGTTTTCCTATAGGTATTGGAACTCTTTAAGGAATCTGGTGGTGTCTCTGCTTAACTCAATGAAATCCATCATCAGCTTGCTCTTCCTCCTCTTTCTCTTTATTGTGGTCTTCGCTTTGCTGGGTATGCAGCTGTTCGGAGGACAGTGAGTGCCATTTTCTAAAACATAATTTTTTACAGCATTTGGCAGACGCTCTTATCTACAGCAACTTACATTTATTTCATGTATACAACTGAGCAACTAGGGGTTATGGGCCTTGCTCAGAGGCCCAACAGTGGTAGCTTGGTGGAGTTGGTAATCAAACCCACAATTTTCAGGTTGGTATTCCAACAGCCTAACTATGAGCCACCACTTTCCCTATGTTTCTGCCCCTAAATGAAAAATTTATTTTTCTTAGAATTTCATGATAAAAACTCGCAATTGCAATTTATAATGTCAGAATTGCGAGATAAAAAAAAGGCATGATTGCATGAAACTTGAAAAATGAAAAATGAAAAATAAACTTGAAAATGAGAGAAAAATGTCGGAATTGCATGACATTAACTCACAATTGTAAGAAAAAAGGCAGAATTGCATGTTATAAACTCAGAAATGTAAAAAAAATGGTAAGAAATACATGACAAACTCGCAAATGTGAGAAAAAAAGTCAGAATTGATTGACAAGCTTGCAATTGCAAGAAAAAAAAGGCAGAATTGTGTGTCATGAACTCAAAAATATTTGAAAAAAAGTCAGTATTGCATGATGTACGCTGGCAATTGCAAGAAAAAAATTTGAAGTAATTGATAAACTTGCAATTGCAAGAAAAAAGGCAGAATTGTGTGACATAAACTTACAAATTTGAAAAAAAAAACTCGCAATTGCACGAAAAATGTCAGAATTGCGTGACACAAACTTGCAAAAAAAGTCAAAATCGCATTTTTATGTATGAAGTGATATAAACTAGTTTTCTGTTAGTGAGATTGTCAAAAATGTGCCCATTTATGACAAGACATTTTATAGCCTATAAAAGAGGAAAAGATAATAGACGATTATTGGAGGAATCACACAACATAAGCTTAGCTTTCAGTCTCTAGAAAGATCAGTATGCAGGAATCGGTTGTGGTGGAGACGCAATAAAAAAGATGAGGCTAAAGTGGCACGTTTTATAAACCAGCAGTCACAGACATTAGGGCAACAGCATGACTAAATGGATGCACCACAAATGTTGGCTTTTTGTTTGCCTGGTATAAACTTACAATTGTGAAAAAAAAAAAAATCCTAAAAATAAAAATACAATTATTTAGCCTTCTTTTTTTTAATTATTTTATTCAGAGGTGGAAATGGGCCTGCGTATATATCTTTTAGTCATGTAGGAGACCGAAATATTTTTTAAAATAGCTTAATAATCAGATCTGCCTACTGTACAGAGGACCATAACCTTCTTAACAGGCTCTTCTTTAATTAACATTTGAAGAAGACTTTTCTATTGAGCTTTAAAGCTTTAATGATCGTCCACCGCACTGCCTTATCGCGGAGATAAAGCGTATTTGCTGTGCTTGATATAAGCGTGATCTGACAGTGTCAACCGAAGGCACCATCTGTTCGTCAGGGCTGCCTTATCAATGACAGCAGAGTCCCAGTAACAAGATGCGTTAAATTGTCCACTGTCACTTGTTTAATTGCTTGGGTGATTGTCTTCTTGTCCATGTACCAGCAATGGGGGGGTTGCCAGAGTAGAGCTTTGATGACTAAATGATTGAACAGAAATGCTGTGAAGAACATTTAACTACTGTAAATGTACCTTGTTATGTTAATGAGAAGTGTTTAGGAAGCCTACATTTCTATAGAATTGCTTAACCAATGAATAAAATATTTATATATTTCATATTATAGTGAAATAATTGAATTATGTTCATAAACATAGCAGCAACTTAAAAGCTGCCCATACACAGATTTTAGACGTCTTCTTATAATGATTCTTCTTATGAACGGAATTCTCAAAGTGTGCGGAATTTTGTAACCACCTCCCAGACATTAAATCCGGGAATGAACATTTTATTCAACTTCAACATATCCACAGTCAGCAGGCTTGGAAACACTCTGGTGGTACATTATGTGCTCAAATAAAAAAGCATCTCTTATCAACCACACCATACCCTCTTCAGCTGTTTCTTACCCTTCCCTGCTGTAATCATTCCTCCAACATGGGTCCTGTGGGTTTACTCCTGGTACTCCGGTTTCCTGCCACAGTCCAAAAGCATGTATGTTAATTTGATTGGCGATTCTAAATTAGCCATAGGAGTAAGTGTGTGTGTGTGTGTGTGTGTGTGTGTGTGTGTGTGGCCCTGTGATGGACAGGCAACCTGTCCAGGGTGTCCCCCTCCTGCCTTTCACCCTTTCAGAGACGGCTAGAATAGACTCCAGCAGATCCCGGTGCCCCCGAATTAGGGAATAAGCAGGTATAGAAGATGAATGAATGAAAGTTGTACTAAATCAAACCAGCATAATGAAGCACATGTTTCTGTGTGTTTAAACATTTCTTATTTAAAAAAAAGAAAGATAGAAAAGAAGAGAAATTTATTAATACTTTTACTCTATAAGAAATATATCATTATCTTGAAATAAAAGTGTTAAAAGATCAGGAATTGCCATTAATCCACTTTCTTTGTCTGATGGCAATTTTCTTTCTCATGGCAGGTTTAATTTTGATAACGAAACACCCACTACAAACTTTGACAACTTCCCTGCTGCCATAATGACCGTCTTCCAGGTAACATTTTATCTTCCATTTTGTAAATTCTTTCATTTTCTTTTTATATTTTTTAATTGTTATAATTTACACTATACATCTTTTGGGTGATGTCTGTACATCATAAATGTGTGTCTGTGTATGTTTGTGTGTAGATTTTGACAGGAGAAGACTGGAATGCAGTGATGTATCATGGGATTGAGTCTCAGGGTGGTGTCCCACTTGGGATGTTCTCCTCTGTTTACTTCATCATTCTTACTCTGTTTGGAAACTGTATCCTTTTAGGCAGAGGTGTATAAAGTACCCGATAGAAAAACCTGAGTAAAAGTGTAGTTATTTTACTAAAAAAATGATGAGTAAAAATTTTAAAATATGTGATATTTATTGTACTTACTTATAATTAATATTGAAAGTAAAAGTACAAGTAAATGCAAAGTCCATCCATCCATCCATTGTCTATACCTGCTTATTTCTAATCAGGGTCACAAGAATCTGCTGGAGTCTATCCCAGCTGTCATTGGATAAAAGGCAGGGGTCACCCTGGACAGGTCCACATACAGACAAACAACCACATACACATACTCACTCCTAGGGGCAGTTTAGAATCACCAATCAACCCAACAAACATGTTTTTGGACTGTGGGAGGAAAACCCAGAGTAAATCCACGCAAACACAGGGAGAACATGCAAACTCCACACAGAAAGACCCCTGACAGGGATACGAACCTGGGACCTTGTTGCTGTAAGGCAACAGCACTTAGCACAAAGCTTAAATGCAAAATATAGAAGCAAAAATATTTCCAAAAATGATCTTTAGCAAGAATGTTCAGTTTTGACTTTTTATACAAAATTATTATTAGTATTCTTACAAAAGAAACAAATCCTTCATGAACGGCACGTTACTAGCTGCTTCTTTTTTAGTAAGCAACAAATTATTGAAGAAAATATATATATATATATATTATTTAGGACATTTAGTGGAGTAAAAGTAAAAGCTGACAGAAAGATAAAAACTCAAGAAAAGTACAAATTCTTCCAAAAAATATTATTACCTTATTACACACCTCTAATCTTGGGTATGAGCAGAGCGGCTTCCACAGCAAATACGGTTTCTAATACCAGATCCAGTTTTGGTTCAATAACTAACGCAGCATTGACAGAGATGCGTCTTTAACCTGATCCCAAACAGACACTCTTCTTAATGTCTTCTTGGCTATTGCTGTCGATAATCTTGCCAACGCTCAAGAGCTGACAAAGGTGCGTGGATCGATCAATGTGGCTTGTTTACTTTTCAAACTGCCTTTATGATCTAGGATTTGTTATTACATTGTGTTTTTTTTTTAGGATGAAGAGGAGCAAGAAGAAGCAGCCAAGAAGAGCATAGCACTGCAGAAGGCCATGGAGGTCAAGGAGGTCAGCCCCATGTCAGCAGCTAACATTTCTATCGCAGCGTAAGTCTTTTCTATTTACGTTTCCGCCATACAGTTCATGTCAATCCTTACATCTTTGTGTCCATTATATGTCCATGTCTGTGTTATATGTGTCGTCTCATTCGAGCTATTAATGTAACATCAGTCACATCGCTCTATCTGTCTAACTTCTTCTTGTTCTATTGTTGATTTTGTGTCTTAACTCACTGTACAAGATAAAATATTGTTAAATAATTATGTGTTTTTGCTAGTTATTGATTCTTATTTTCCTGAATTATGTCATAATGGTTTAATCTGTAAGTCTGATGTGTTGTTGACACTCAGGTAGAGGAGAGACATTGTCTTTCTAAATCTACCCACTTTGATTCCTGTTTGGACGTTAAAGCCTCTAACTGGAGTGTTACCAATCTGTGTGTTGTGTGTTGAGAACAGATGAACATTCAAGTGAGATGGACATTCCTAAAGGGATGTCCCTCTACCAGCCCACTTTTTTTGGTTTGTTTTTGTTGTTATTTTAGTTTTTCCGTCTTATTGTGTGTTGTTTTTGTTTGTTTCGCATGTGCAGTTTTGTAAAGCAAAATCGAGATGTGCTCTCTCGCAGCTCTTCCGTCAGCAGCGTTCATTCACTGTGAGTTTTGCTCTCACTTATTATCTTATGATATTGTCCTCACCCCACTCCTATCCTCTCTACTTTTCTCCTCCAACTGTTTCTTTCCCCCTTAGTGGTATCTAATTTAAGCATTAGACACTGTTTTTCTCACTGTGTTTCTAATACCCATAAGAACATTTCAACTACTTACATAATTAATTCTATTTGGTGCTAAATGCTGGGTTTTATCATGACTGGCAACAGGTACAGGGGATTCGTGTTCTTGTTTCTTACTAAAGCGTATGTTTAATTGGTTAAGTGTAAAGTTTTTCATTGGTCTTAAACATTCTCTCGTCACATGAAAATAGTGATCCAGAGTCCTTTGATTTATATGGAATGTATAACATTAGATCTTCAAAGCTATCTAAACACAACAAAATGTTATAGAAGTATTCACTCCAATGGAAAAACCATAAAGGTAACACCTTTGACTGCAATTACAGATATAAGACATATGTCTCTGTCAGCTTCACATATCTGCATTCTGATATAGTCTGCCCTTATTTTTGTTAAAAATGCTGTTTCTGGGGGAAACATTTGCTTGCCACAGGTTTAGAATCTGTCTAGACTCTGTAAACTATTGTAACCAATTCAGGTTCTTAGTCATGGATTGTTTAGGGTTGTTTTTTGTTGGAAGGTAAACCTAATTCACATTCAGTGCATGGCATGCTTTTACTAGAATAACATCTCCAGGTTACGTATGTCACCACGGTTCCCAGTGGGAAGAAGATGCTGTGACACAACTCTTTGGGAACGCCCTTTTATAACCTTTGGCGTGAAGCATGCGTGCAATCTGAAAACATTACATCACGGGTGGGTGACCTCATTGACCAGGAAGTATTGCTATATAAACACAAGCAGCAACTTTGAGCACTACCTGCCCGCAGGTGGAGGAAAGCTTTTAAAAGTCCGGGCATGATGGCAAAGTGGACAACACCTAAATAACACCGGTGCTCTTGATGGAGCAAATAGCCAGTAGAAGTTGTTTTAGTTGTTTGTCTGATGCCTCCTCCAGCAGCACCTAAGGGAGATGAGACAGCCTTCCTCACACCATAGCCATGTCCTGTGACAGAAACTTCAGTTGCCGTGCAAGGTATCAGCCTCCTTGTGCCACACAGAAACCTAGCAACCAGTGGGTCTCTTTCCACTGATTTGTCACCCAGAAAGACGTGGAAGGCAGACATACCTACCATGTATACCTTCAGGTTGAATGGTATTAGCCTTGCAGAGAATCATTCTCGCAGAAATTCCAGCACTGTACCAACTGGATTCTGCTGTCTGTATCTGCACCAAGAGACAAAAAGGTTCCATTTCAAGACATAGAGTGGAGCTTTGGATTGGAGTATAGTGGGAGCTCTGAATTGGGGTATGGTCTTAACAACCTTGGACAAGCAACCCGCTGCTAGGCTTAAGGTGCACCAGGTCTGAAAACCATACTTGCCTAAGCCACGTCTGTACCATGGTGTCCAGACTCAGCCGGAGTCCTTTCTGAACTTCCTTGAGACTGCACTTGGTGAGGAGGAATCCTATCTATTCAGTCTTTTGCCAAGAGAGTCTTTACCTCTTGTTCCATAACCAGAACCTTCAGAGAGCCATGCTCGAGTGGAGCAACTCATTAAATCCCAGTGGGTGAGAACCGAATACTGAGACATTTGGCAGAAGCTTAAAAGCCTACTATTGGAACCAGCCTATAGAGGCTGACTTCTGGAATATCTTAGGGCAGTAGCCCAGCTCCTTGAAGCAGATTTCTGGCAGGGGGCAAGCCAGCTGGTAATAAAGCCTTTTTTGAGCACTCTAATGCTTGATGTGGGGTCGACCGGTCATATCTTCTTTGGGTGAGCCCTGTTTTCGGAGTATTTTAAACAATGGAATTAAATGCCTTTAATAGTTTTAAAGAATGGAATTTAATAAATACCTGTTTAAAAATTAGATTTTTTTTGATAGCTGCTTTGGTTTTTTTGTGAGTATTGATATTAGTTTGTTTCAGTTAAACATTCTGTAATGAGATTTGTAAGTTTGGAGATATCCTAATGATTAAAGTGTCATACTGCTGATTGCCAGATTGTGGGTTCAATTCTTAGAACCAAGCGGCCGCCAGTGGGCCCCCGGAGACAAGGCCCTTAAGTACTTAGACGGTTTAAATAAATGAGATAAATATACGTTGCTTTATAAGGGCTTCTACCTAATGCCAGAAACATAATTGTAATTGTATAAGTTTCTTATTTTTGCTGCTGATTGATATTAGTAAAAAACATGAATTATGATAATTATAGTTTACATGAATTTAGCTATTTTTGTAATAGCAGTAAATAAATATTTTGCTGTTCCTTAGGAATGCATAAAACAACCTTAAGAAGTACCTGCTGTAATCACTGTAATTTTAGGTATAGACAGACATAAACTACTATGGGGGAAAATAATGATAATCAGTAGTCTACATTGCAGAGGCAGCTTCAAAGCGTATATATTAAACTGAAAATTATTATTGTAGTTAAAAGCAATCATTTTTTTTCATATTTAATCCCTGTTTTTATAACCAACATAAGAAACAGCCTGCAATTTAATGTGATGGAATTTAAACAACAAATTGGGTTTTCCTCTCAGAGCTTTAACCTCATGTGACTATCTATCTCTTTATCTGTGTTATCACCTTTGTTTTTTTTCTGTGTACCACTTTCCCTTTTCTCTCTTCAGTGTTTGTGCTAGCATCATGTCTGTCCATCATGTCTGACTGTCTGTGCTGTGTGGTTTTCTGTGTTGCTCACAGGAGTTATGTCTACACCCCTGTCCATCGCTTTGTAAGGTATAGTTAACATACAAGATTTAAGGTCTATTCAGCATCCATACTGCATCACCTACTACTTAAGCTGCTTAAAATTCATATAATAAGTGCACATTCTGAGTAGACGAAAAGAAATGTAGTTTTTGACTTATAAGGGTAGTATCCCAAATATTGTGTATCCCAGTCAGAGTGTATACACTCCACAATAAATGCAGATGAGAACAGACACTGTTGTTATGCTCATTTGGAAAATGCCCTAAAACATGTATAGCAGCCTTGTTAACAAGTGTTTGTCAGCCTCTAGGGTAGCAATTAGGTGATGGTGCTGTAGGGTGCTTCAAATGTCCTGCCATAAAAACAGTGATTCTAGCACAGAAAAACAATAGTGAAAATTAGCTTAGCCATTTGGGCCATTCAAAACCATCCTCAGCATTTCTTTGGGTCCCGATAAGCAAATGTTGCAAAAGCATGAATTACATAAAATACGAGTTTATGAGAATCATCTTTTTACGTTTACATAGATCAAGAGAGTTAGTTAGATAGATAGATAGATAGATAGATAGATAGATAGATAGATAGATAGATAGATAGATAGATAGATAGATAGATAGATAGATAGATAGATAGATAGATAGATAGATAGATAGATAGATAGATAGATAGATTATTTTGCAAACAATCTACATAGAAATAATAATAACTAGACATATTTTGGCACCTATATGATAATTTCCTTCCATTTGACCACAATTCCTAATGTTAGATATACTCCACTCGCCTAGCTCAGACCTATAGGAGTCATGCTGCCCCTTTATTCCTGGAAACACCACACACCAAACACTAGCAAAACCCTATTTTCATACCAAAGCGGAGTAGATTAGAAAGGATGAGAAACCATGTTCCTTATATCTGCCTTTAGATTCTAGATCTATAGCTGCACATAGTGTCTGTAACTTCTATTAGTATTTTATCTATATCTATATATAAGGTGCAGCAAAAATTGAATAGATAATAGCTGCACATCAGGAATATATATCCACCACAGTAACCTTGCACAATCATTTACTAGATAGTAGCCTATAGAATTTTTATATCTTTAGTTGACTTAGTTGATTTATTTTAAGGCTTGTTATCAAGTTCTGAGTAGTTAATATTTATCCAATCTCCTAAATCTTTGGTCAGAATCCTCTCCTGTACATAATTATTGATGGCACATACAGTAAGGATGGCAAAGATGGTCTTACAATGCATAAGAGCTGTCTCCCTCATACCCACAACTGTAGTTTGTGAATTCTTCTATTTGACAATTCTTTCCATTTTTCCTCAAACCCCCAGCAAAGAGCAGCAGCGCTGCCTGCAAAAGATGTCGGTCTGGGAGCAGCGCACTTCACAACTACGTCGTCACAACCTGCGCAACAGCAACGAAGCCCTCTACAACGAGCTGGAACCTGATGATCGGCTGCGTATGTCCTCAGCGCTACACCTACGGCCTGACATCAACGCCCACCATGAACGTCCCTTGCTGGTGGATAAATCTCATCCGGCGGAGGGCGAGAACACCCCGGAGGAGGCACCTCCACATAAACACCACCGGTGCCGTGAAGAGAACGGCGAGGCTGGAGAAGGACGCCGTCATCGACACCACCGCAGTAATGAACACAGAGGACGCAGGAACCAGACAGATGATGGTGATGATGATAGAGAGCACCGTCATCACCATTCTCACCGATCCCGTGAGACCGAAGGTGATGGTGGTAACGGGGTGAACGGAGATCGAAATCTGAGAGGGCACAAAGAGGGTGAGGCAGGAAATGGGGAAAAGCGGAGACACAGACCACGAATCAAAGCCCAAACCACGCTTGACAAAGACGAAAGTAGGGACATCAAAGAAAGGGAGACACCAAGTCACAGGTCAGCCTTTTTTACTATAACAGCATGTCATGAAGTGGTTTATTCTTACTATAAAATAACACAACGATTTATCGAGTGCATTGATCCTGTGGTGGTTTTTCAGAACTGGAATTAAGGATACAGAAAATGATGCCCTAAACTCAAGTCCTGTACCATCTCCTACTGATAGACAAGAGGAAACAGATAACCTAAAAAACAGCAACAAGGCCAGATCAACTGCAGTCAGCATACCTGTTACCATCACTGCCCCACCAGGAGACACCACCGTCATTTCTAGTCAGTAATCCAGCACATTTAATAAAAATATTTTATTACTACAGGAAATGTCATTAACATTGTTCATTAATAATGAACTGCTTTAACTGTGTGGTGTAACATTATATTAAGAGCTAATAAGGGTCTTGTTCTTGTTAGTGAGTAACATAGATGGTGAGAGTCTGCTCCTGAACGATGAAAAGAAAGAGCTGGAGGAGCTGAATAAGAACACACCCAAACGAATTTTACCCTACAGCTCTATGTTTGTGTTTGGTCAGACTAATCCGTAAGTATTGACAATAAACTTGGTCCCTCGGAGCCTTCAAAATGATCTAGTGGATAATTTAAATTCTATTATATTTATTATCAATTATTAGGCAAATAAGTCAAATAAGTGTAATTACCCATCTAAAATTAATAAATAAATATTCATTTTTTCTTTCCTTTTTTTAAAGATATTTTGGGGCATTTTTGCCTTTATTGATAGGACAGATTAAAAAATGAAACAGGAAAAAGAAAAAGGCTGGGACTGGAAAAGAGTCAAGCCATAGTTGAACCCGGGGTCGCTGGAGCACAGCCGCACTTGTGGCCGCACTTTCTTAAACTTTTTAAAATGTACAAGAAAAGAAGATGGGATATTTTTGTTTGTTTTAGATGGCCAGAAATACTTACTCTGACTAAAGACTAACTAAACTAAATACTTACTGTGACTGAAAGTATAGTAATAATGTTATTGTAACAGAAGGCATAAATATAAACTATGGCTCGTTTAAGCAAGAGGCTGGTTTATGTTTGATGTGTGTAAGAAGTTGATATTTTGCCACCTTTCATTCACATATTTTAGCTATCAATTGATATGAATGAAATGAAGAATCTAATCGAGCCAACAATTTAAAACAAAAAGTATTTATAAGCAATTTGGTTTGGCTCGTAGATACAGTATTTTGTTCCACGCCCCATCTGGTGGATATTCTATAAAGCACACCACGTTTATCTAAATTCTTTAAAACAAGGTTTCAGAATTCATGCAGCAAACAAATTGCAGGATGCTTTGAGAAAAAAATGTGCAATCTTAATAGCCACATCTGTAATTGAGGAACTTTATTGACAAATCAACAACTCTTCGGGTTCATCATCGACCTTTTTATATGTGTAATCAAATGTAAAACTCAAACCTGTGTGTCTTTTGCAGTGTAAGAAGGTTGTGTCACTACGTGGTGAACTTGCGCTACTTTGAGATGTGCATTCTTATGGTAATTACCATGAGCAGCATCGCACTGGCTGCGGAAGACCCTGTGAATGCTACTGCTTTTCGGAACAACGTAAGACACACAATATACACACATACATACGAA
Organism: Bagarius yarrelli; assembly: GCA_005784505.1. Lineage (NCBI taxonomy): Eukaryota > Metazoa > Chordata > Actinopteri > Siluriformes > Sisoridae > Bagarius > Bagarius yarrelli. The sequence continues at coordinate 3,750,572 of VCAZ01000019.1, read as the reverse complement.
TTTATATACAAATTCTACTGCGTAGGATTATGAATGTATTGGAGAAGTCAACTGTTATTGTATGTTATAAATCTAGACCAAATAACGGATTATATCTAAACTCTTTTGAAAATAATAGGGGCGCAGTGGATAAGGTATTGAAACGCTAATTGGAAAATCAGGGATCGATTCCCAGCACCACCAAGGCTCCACTGCTGGAGCAAAACACTAAACCCCCAATTACTCAGTTGTATAAATGAAATAAATGTAAGTCACTTTGGACGAGGACGTCTGCTAAATGCTAGAAATGTAAATGTGAAATGCAATGAAACCCAGTTATCATCTTACCGAGAAGCTGAGACTAGAGATGCGGTTAAAGATGGCAGAGTTATATAAACACTAATATTTATATTAGTAAGCAAATAAAACATCGTAAAGTATTTTAATTATTGTAATTATTTTACATAAGGTATTTAGTATTGACTATTACATTGTAGTATTAAGCGTCAGGGTTTCGAGAGTTTTGGTTAAGCCAGTTGTCATCAGTTGCCATTCTCAGATTTGTATAAATTTCCCCCAAAAACCCCAAACTTTACATTCCATTTAGGTGCTATTCAATCAGTTTCGTATAATGTTAAAATAATATGACACAACTGTGGCACTCCTTAGAAGAAGACTATAAAATAAAACACAGAAGAGGCTAAGGGTAATTTTTTAACATGATGCTACCACCACCATGCTTTACTGTGGAAACGGTGGTGAGCAGTGTTAATATTTTATAACAATATAATAAAACCAAGCCTTGAGATGCGTTCATACTCCTGTAAAATACAAAACAAAAATTAGAAAGGCTTATCAGTACATTTAGTATTTCGCAAGTTTATTGTGGTGCTTTTGTTTTAAATCTTAGCAGAGGGAAAATGTCTTGTAGGTTATTTCGGTTTAAAGCATGAATACAAAATGATATCTCATTGTTTATGCTGTTTTTTTTCCAGGTGCTGAAATACTTAGATTACATTTTCACTGGGGTCTTTACATTTGAAATGGTGATAAAGGTATTACGTCAAAACTTTTATATATAACATATTTATATATAACATACTGATAACTGTTACATACAAAGACGTTGTTGCTGCTTTTATACTGCATGTTATAAATAGAAAGGAATTTTACTGCTGACCTGTCCGTATTATTATTTTTATTTTTTTTAGATGATTGACCTCGGGCTGCTTCTCCATCCAGGCTCCTACTTCAGAGACCTGTGGAATATTCTAGACTTCATTGTAGTCAGCGGGGCCCTGGTGGCTTTTGCCTGCTCGTGAGTACACACTTCTTTTTAAATTTGTCAGAGTAGCAGCTAAATAAGAAAAGCAACCTGTCAACCTCAGTCCAGCGAAAAAGCATTTGACTTAAAAAGATGGAAATAAGATCTGACTGCTGCCTGTCCAGCGTCTGGTGTGGATGGGGGTGGGGTGGGGAGTTGGGGTAGAGTAGTGGGGGTGGGTGTAAGCCTGCTGCTTCCTGTGAAAAGAAAGAGTGTTTAATGTGTTTGGGGATTTTGTGTATTGTTGTTGCACACCTGAGCTAGATTTTTTTCTGGTTTACTGTCATATCTGTTTGTGCCTCCTGGCAGAAAGTGGAGCCAAACTTAGCAACACTTCTGAAAAGCTAAGACGTAAACCGAGACGTATAGATTTCCCAATTTCAGCTTAAATTCTCACTGCTACCAAAGAGGCCATGCTTATTTACCTTAAATAAGCTTAAATTGCTTTTTTGGAGAAGGCATGGACTCTTACATACACACACACACACACACACACACACATATACAATTATACAAACCTTATTTTCAGAAAAGCGTAAAAATGCATAATTTTACTTGCACCTTTTTTAAACAGACAAAAGGTTTCTTGCCCCTTATCAACCCTTAACTAGACAGAAGCCTTAAATTGACATCATTTCTACTGTCTTTGATTAGAAAATGCAATATAAAAATAGTGAAGATAAAATAAATGAAATAGAAATAAATAACCACAATAACAAATAAATAGATAGCAGTAACAATCGAAAAGGAATTACCTTATAATCTTTTCCACTCAATGTAAGATCCAAATTATTCTCATTCAATAAATTTGTCTCAAATCTTTTTAATCAATGATGATTTATTTTATTTAAACATAATTTTTGTTAAGAGAAACAAAGACAGAAAGTTCCTTAGGCCATTTGATAAAACTTGGTTTTTTATTCTGATTTCCATTGTATAGCTACACATTTCTTAGCTGCTATAAAAGTCAGAAACTAAATGTAAATGCTTTCTTTTATTAATTTGCAGGACTGATTCGTCCCCTAATTACAAAACCCTGTTAGTCCTTTTTTTTTTACATACATAAGCTGACATCAGATTCTAAAAGCATTCCAGAAGAAGAAACAATGCTGCTCCCCTCCTCCAGTCATAATAGAGTTAGGATTAGTGCGTTATAACTCTTTATAACTGGATCTGTGACTTATTGTGGTTGTTCCTATCAGCGGATGGCTGTCGGGTCACAAACCCGTTTTTTTTGTCTACTAAGATGAAACCCAGTCTGTTCTTAGTAGACAACCAGCCTGTTTCTTTCACACTAGCTGATCTATTATAGCTTGATTTAACCATAACCTGCAGCTAGACACACACACCATCAGCACTGTTACCTAAGGGCTAAAACAGTGGCGACGGTGCATTTGGTGCACTTCAGTGAGGACTCACCCGACTGATACCACCACTATCATGTTGCAATTATAGAAACCATCAATACTTTACAAAAACACAATATAACACGGCGTGGACATGAAAGAGACGACGACATTTCCTGTATTGAGGATGAAAACCATTTTCATTAAAGCAAGAAACCCCGTTAAGACTCCAAACCTCTACAATACCATCGCAACTGTAGCACACACAACACCTAGAGCAGCTTAGAATTAATATTTATCTAATATCATGACAACAACAAAAAAATAAATTATATTCCTCAGAGATGCTGATTATTTATAGACACAATCCACTCTCATTAAGACCGCTATAGACCTGTTTTGGTAGTCGAACTTGGCTGTAGCAGTTTGGTCCGATCAACCAATCAGAGAACGGAAAAATGCTGACGTAACTGTGCGCCAGCTAGCTGGCCCTGTGGGGGGAATTTGAAATTTGATTGGTTAAACTCACATTATTATTGCTAATATAGTTTAAGTTACATCGAACAGCACTACTGATTCTGTTGGCCCTGGGCAGACTAGATTAACATGGCAACACATAGAAACTGAAATCTGATTGGATAAAAAAATCTAACATCCACATAGACATACTGGAAGAAGTGCTGCAAGAGAAACAAAACAAAATGAAAAGAACAGACTGTTTTATAAATACAATATTATACAATTTTATGGAACATATATTAGAATTTAGGTTCCAAATGTAGATCAGTGCTTTTAATAGTGTTTAGGTCAGCAGAGAAGACCTTGCTGGCTCTGACTGTCCACCACTGGTATAGAAGATATATAATTAAACAGTATTCTTATACAAACTTTAAATATGTATTAATTTTTGTGTTCCTGCAGCATATGTAAACCAGGCAGAACAATATATCTGTATGTACTGTATAACAATACTCGCACCTGTACCACATGACACTAAAGCATGAATCAGGTGTGTGTCATTTGGCAAAAACCTACTTAAATATGAGCTGAATCATTGTAGTGTTTGTAAAGTTGCTCTACAAAGGCAAGAGAAAACTGACAGCAATGCAAAGCATGTAGTTAGCGTGAAAGTTGCGTATAAGCGGCAGGTCTACGAGACCTAATGGTTTAAATGTGGATTAGAAATATTTGTTTTGCCAAAGCATATGGTTGTGTTTTATCTTTTTTTTCCCGCTACATTTGTCTCAAACGTACACTAGCTAGTGTGGCTAGAACTCTGCTCCTTTATATGTTTCTACTAAATTCATGTCCTTTCTTGGACTCTTCCTTCTCTGCCTTTCACTGTCTTTACTGTGCCTTCTTCTTCTTCTTCTTTCTCTTTTCTTTTTCGTGTTGCTTTCAGGAGCTTCATGGGGTACGCATTTGTTACTGCCTGTTTTTTTTAGATGCCTGTATAAAAGTCTGTGGGTGTGAAAGTGCATGCATCGCTTAGTAAGCATTAACCTTAGGCTACATAAGCAACCCTGTGTCTTTTTATTGTGTTTATTGTGTATCATACTGCCGTCTAGTGTGTGATGATCATTTGTGATGTTCATTTCATTAAATATCCACAGCCTGGTTTTTACAAAAAAATATATATATTTCCATAATATGTGACTTCATCATTACGGCGAATTAAGAATAAATGATGAAGGCTGCATGAAATTGTTACTGTAAATGAAATTTGCGTAATGTATAAAATTGCTATAGGTTTTTATTAGGTTTTATAGATAATACAGAGTCACTACAATGACATGGTTATGGATAACAATACATACAGTACTTGCAGGTAAATATCAGATATTATTATACAAAAGCACATACCATCAAGTGAGAATTAATTCTAGATACTATCATATGTTGTGATAAAACAGTTTCACATGTGTCTGCTTGGGTTTCCTCTTGCTTATCTGTTTTTTTCCAACTTTCAGTAACATGCCATTGGGTGTACTGGCTACAATTAACTTGCCTCTAAGTATTAGGGGTGACTCGATACCACTTTTTTATGTCTGATATTGATACCGATACCATAAACTTGAGTATCTGTCGATACCTTTAGGATGTATTTACAAAGATCTTAATGGCCAATTCTGATTTTCTAACTATATCCGATTTTTTGGACGATCTGCTTACATCTTCCTCAAAAACCAACCTGTATCCGTTTTTTTTAATTTACACTATACACAGAAAAATAGCTAGAGGTACTGACTGGAAAAGGGAGTAATAACGGCGTAATAATCACGCAATTAATGATGCAATGAATTATTATTCATTTTTTTGTTTTAATTTAAAGATTTATTTTGTTGGGAGAACTGTAGAATCATACTCTACATTTGTTTCCCTTTCTTAATTTAGACATTAGTTTAAGCCAAATTTCACAAACGGTTTGTGTGGAAAAAAATAAAGACATTATATCAGTAAATTTTGCAAAAGAAATTTCAACTTCTCTTTGGCATTGTTTTTACCTGAAGTCAAATTAAATCATTCGGTGTTTGGTCATTTGGCATTTGTTGACCATTTAGGTCATATCTTTATATCCCAACACCATGGATCTGACTTATAACTGCGAGAAACATAATTTATAACAGAGGCTCAGTTATATCTGGATTAAATTGCTTATTGAAGCCCACCAGGGTTCAAATCCAGCTTGGGTCCTTTCTGATCCCACCACTCCATCTCCCCATTTCATCTCTGTCCTGTCAGTTTAACAAAGCCAAATGCTTAAATGCTTTATTTCAGGATAGATTACTCAACTCCATATTACTATGACTAGTAATCCAAAAATTGTGTGTGTTTGCCTAATCTGTACACTTGAAGGTTGTTCTAGCAAAGTGAAGGGCAATCACAGTACAGCAAATTGACAGTAAATTGGTAATGATGTCCAGATCGCCCAGGCAATAAAACAATCATACCTTGTCTTTTCCGTGGCTCTGTAGAGCTATTATCATTTTTGTTGGGAAGGTCACATGCAAGGAGCTTCACCAGTAATCGTTATAGTGTATGTTTGTTGTGGACAGATACTGATGTGTATGTGCAATAATATAATCAGCTTTTTAGATGAAACTCAAGTAACACTGACTCCATTTTACATTTAATACATGTCTCATTGTACTCAATTCTTCATATAAGGATTTGATCCGTATCTACTGTTAGTCCGGAATGTTTTTTCTGTTTCCTTTATTCTCTTTCTACAGCTGTGTTTGCTTCTAACGCTTATTCTATCCCTGTGACGCTGCTTATGTCTGTGCATCTCTGTGTTCTGCCTCTGTTCTCTTTATATATGTGCACATTTTATGTTTTGTATCGTTTGATTTCCCTTTATCAGATCACAACAAAGCGTCACCAGGTGGGGGCAGTCTTAATCTCTATAGTTACCCTTTTACCCCCTTGATCTTTCCCGTTCCAACTCTGCTCCCCATTACATTTAATCGACGATAAAGCCCTTTATCTTCCTTCCCGGCTCTTTAAAACTTCATACATGCCACCTAGCACAAGCAGTGCTTTGACACTATTACTACCATTGCCTACAAAGGAAACGCATCACATCTAGAAGCAGATCTAACAGACTGGAGTGATTATTAAATTGTAAGCACTGTGAGCTAACATTGCTAACATTAGCTATTAATTACCATAGAATTATTGGTGTTTAAAAATAAAATAAGTGATACTTAAAATATAGAGTAAGCAGAGAAAAAGTAGTGGGAGTTTGAGGCAGCAAGTTTTATATCAAGTTTTAGTACAGATTTTAACAGTTTAAATTACAACATGTTGCCGCCAACAGCCATTTTTATTAGTGAATAAAACGACTTATGATACGTTTTGTCCATTTCTAGGTACATTTTAATGTTTAATGTAATGTTGTTGTGATATGTTCAATCACTTATGTTATAAAAGTTATAAAAAGTCTGATTACTATTTGATCCCTGCACTTCTAATTCTAAGTTGCTGGGGTTTTTTTTTAAATATAAGTCCAGCAGTCTCACATGGCCAAAATACTTCACTGGCATTATAAAAAACTCGAACTGGAGACTTTTTCACCAAATCAATGTCCCAATTACATTTTTTTCAAATTTATGATTATTCATAGTTTGGATTTTAAGCCCCAGAATGTGACTTAAAACTCACAAAAATATGTATTAACAGATTCAGACCAATCAGAATGGACTTATTATGATGAGACCTGTGGAGGCAATGGGAGAATAGGTGCTGATCTTCGACACACAGGAGTGTACAGGGCTGATCAGTGTGTAACTCGTTATAAGAAAGTACAAACAATTAGGACATTAGGTTGTTTATTTTTTTTATTTTTGCTCATGCATAAAGAATATAAGTGTTTTTTGCACTTTTTGGTTGAGTATGAATTTATGCTAAAAATTAGAGATCGACCGATATTGATTTTTTTGGACTCGATACCAATTATTTACATTGATATGCCTGATAACTAATATGCGGAATGAGTATTTATTTATTTATTGTTTTACTTTAGTACAGAACAGTACTAAAAGTACTGGCATACTATAATTTTACTCTCTTTTTGCAAAGAAAACAACTCCTATTTTTAAAAAATGTTTTGTAATTCAATATAGTATAACAATTAGCACAAATCAGGTTAATTTACCTGTAACCACTGTTGGTAAAATGCCTGTAATTACAATACAATCTTTAAATGGCAGATTTGCAGCTGAAAATATATCGGTGGATCCGATATTACAAAACTGATATCCGATAATAAAAAAGGCTTAAACATTGGGAATAAAGAGAACCGATTATCGGTCGATCTTTACTAATAATGTAAGGTTACCTCCATGCACATAATAGTATAACCCTATTAGACCAACATTTAATCAATGTTAATTTTAAATAAATATTTATTTTGCATGATCTTGCTCAAATATAAACTCATACAGTGTAATTGCTGTAATAATATAAGTATTTTTGCAGACAGAGACAAAAATATAGAGAAAGTATCACACCAGTTAGTGGCTCATTTATGTAGCAGGATTTATAATGGAAGTAAATGAGCCACATACAATTAATTAAATGGTCTTGAAATAGCAACTGTTTTTTTAATACAGCAGTCTAATAGGGTTAAGGACAGATCACCCTGCTTGTACATAGTCATCCACCGCCCTTCTCACATCTTATGATTAAGTAATCTAAATTATTATTTTACTTCTATTATTCTTTTCTAATGTATAGTTAAGAGACACAACTGAAGCACAGAAAAATGCAACAAATGCTTGTTAACACTATCTAACTCCCTTTTTTTTCCATTCTTTTCATTTTTAATATTTTTCTCTTTCATTCGAAGATATTAGTCCTAAACATCTTATATCTCCCTGCCTTTACTTTTAATTGTGTGAGTGAATTCTCTGGCCTCCACAAGAAGACTATTCTTATTTTATTTCTAATCAATAATACATCGATTTTACTTTGGTTACACAGACAATATGTATGTGACAAGCATGCATCTGCTAACCAAAGATCTGAGGATCTTTGTGTGTGTGTGTGTGTGTGTGTGTTTGTGTGTGTGTGTGTGTGTGTGTGGTGTGCAGGATGCAAGCCTCCTATCTCTATCCTATATGTCTATGTGCACTAACTTATTGATTTTGTAACACAGAGGGACCAAAGGCAAGGACATCAACACCATCAAATCCCTCAGGGTCCTCCGTGTGCTCCGGCCTTTGAAAACCATTAAAAGGCTTCCTAAACTCAAGGTACTATATAAGACTGCACTAAATCCATACTATACACTCTTCCTGTTTTTCTTTGCATCACATTCTGAAAGTGAACCTTTTCAACCAGAAGAAGAATTTTACCCTTTCATTGTTGTCTTTCAAATACCTTTTAAATGTAAATATGGGGTTACTCACTTATTTATCTTTGAAAAGGTGATTGATAATTAGACAAAGACGGGCATTTTGTACATAATGTCCTGGAGGTTGGAAACAGAGACTGTATTTCACTCACATATGTTATATGGTGTTGGTAAAGTGGTGTTGATGGATGTCTCTGCTTTTTAACATAAGATTTGGTGATAGATAGAATAACTTTAAGCAGCTACCGCATGTCCTACAAATCTGCAAAACCTTTGCTATATATTCTAACTTTCAATAAAAATCAATTGCGGAATTTCTATTAATCAACTGTTATTAGCTGAAACTCATCGTCCAAGTTATTCCAAAAATAAGGGCGACTGATATTGACAGGTTTTTTTTTTTATTGAAGCATTTTACTCTCTTTTTGCAAAGAAAACAACTCCTATTTTTTAAAAAATGTTTTGTAATTCAATATAGTATAACAATTAGCACAAATCAGGTTAATTTACCTGTAACCACTGTTATTAAAACACCTGTAATTACAATACAATCTTTAAATGGCAGATTTGCAGCTGAAAATATATCAGTGGATCCGATATTACAAAACTGATATCCAATAATAAAAAAGGCTTAAACATGGGGAATAAAGAGAACCGATTATCGGTCAATCTTTACTAATAATAAAACTTTCAGTGTTATCTTTTCAGTGAAAAGCATTCAGTGTCTGAAAGATATTTTAAAGGTTTTCAACTGGACTGTAAGATTCGCCACAGCTTGTCGAGACCCTTGTTTTTTTTAGATAAAAAAAAAAAACAACAACCTTACTTGAACTTTTTTAGGTGTATGTTGTGTTTAAACAAATGGTAGTATGTCAGGGAAGAGTAACTTTTGAGGAAGATAAGTAAAAGAAAACGATTACAGCAACAACGATTTTTTTTTTTTATTCGTAAGAGGGATAAAAACTTTTGCACTTTCACTAGCCTCTTCTGTTTTTGTTGGTGTCTGTGGTTTTCTCCAGGCGGTGTTCGACTGTGTGGTGAACTCTTTAAAGAACGTGCTCAACATCCTCATAGTCTACATCCTCTTCATGTTCATCTTCGCTGTTATCGCCGTGCAGCTATTCAAAGGAAAATTCTTCTACTGCACAGATGAATCCAAAGCTCTTGAGAAGGACTGCAGGTACAGAGGTTTTCCCTTTAGACATATACACACACACACACACACACACTCAATTATTTATTATTGCTCTTTCAGGGACATAATTTCCACTAGGGACAGAAGGTTTACGACCCCTACCCCTCCACCACTCACTTTCAAATCCGTTGATTTTTTAACCGAACTTCATCATCGCATTTGAGAAGCAATACCAAGCAGGACACAGTGAGTCTTATTGTGTCGATGCGCTTGTCTGCGCCCAGGAACGTTGCGTGCACACTAAAAGTTCTAACAAGCAGGTATTGCAGTTGCAACAACAGATGACTAAGAAAAGGATAAAAAGAAAGGAGATATGAGCTGGTCAGGATAATTATATTTTACACCTACACTTGTTGATGTTAGCCTAACATTAACAGCTAATGTTAACATAAAACTGTCGCTAGGACATTTTAGACTGTTAGCATTTTGATTTTTTTATTCTAAATACCTGCGGTTTGGTGGATGCAACAAGTGATTTAGTTTACATTTTCAGATACAGCAGTTCGTTTGAAATAAACGTTTGTTTAACATTATTCACACACAAAACAATAACGGTTAACATTTTGGAGTTTACCAAATGATTCACTCAAGTCTTGAAAATCAGCTGATAAACAATATGGAAAGTCAGACGTATTTTTTTGTTACATCGTTTAGTACCCTACTCTTATTTTTTGGCAGAATTTATCTGTAACGTTCTTAGGTAAAGTTATACCCAAAGATTGTCTCTATGTACTTCCGGTTTGTCTGCCACAGTCGTGTAATGGATTCATTGCCCCTATTGTTGCCGGGTGATAATTCTCAGAACTACATTAGACAATAACGGCAATAAGCGTTTAGCATCCAAACTGAGGAATATGTAGTAAAGCCCTGAAGACATTCGCAATACATGCATTTAGCATCTGCAACCAAGGAATATGTAGTAAAGCTCTGGAGACATTAGCGATACACAACAATACATTACAACATCAAGACATCATAACAATGACATCAAAGCAAGACAGAAACATGGGACATATATATGCATTTCCGTTGTTGTCCAGAGTAGTTCTGAGAATTATCAATATAATCAACTTAATTACTTCCTGGATTTTGTATCACAAAGTCCCCCACTTTCCGCCATTTTGTGCTCCTTCCCAACTTCTACAATCAAAGTTACACCTCTGTGCCTTAAAATGGCTGCATAAACCTCACAACCTCAGTCAATCCAAAAATTATGTTTCAGTTCGTTTTATAAAACTGTTTTCTCTGCTGTTTTCAGGGGTCAATTTCTGGATTACGATGGAGACGACGTAGAAGCCAAAGCACGTGTATGGAAGAAGTACGATTTTCACTATGACAATGTGCTCTGGGCTTTCCTCACACTCTTCACCGTTTCCACAGGAGAGGGTTGGCCTATGTAAGTAAACCACTGTCAAAAGCCCTGAAGGTCTCCTATGTTATTGACATTTTCCTGCCTTTGACAAACCTGTGGTTGGGTAGTGTGTTTTGTTCTTACTTCCATCCCACCCATACACTTACAGCATTCCAATAACCACAATCCTTAACAATCATGACTTAGAGATCTGTACGCTCCACAGAGCCCGGGGGAACCTTTGCGGTAGGTCATATTTAAGTAAAATGGATGAGGTACATTGTGTACAGTACAGGCTCTTAAAGTGACCACTGGTAAAATTACATCAGTTTGTCATTTCTTTGCATTATAAGCTTCTTTATGGAATATTCACAAGTGCTAATAATTGTTAGGGATATTTCCTATACATGAATTTTAAGCTTTCAATATTTATCTTTGAATATAATCTTTTTAGTAGCTCATCCTGTTCAAGGTTCAGTCTTACTCTTACATTTACATTTACAGCATTTAGCAGATTCTCTTGTTCAGAGCGACATACAAAAGTTATTTTAGTCGTATTATTAAACAGCTCAATACTGGTACATTATATCACATATCAAAGTGTATTAACCCACGAAAATTGTTGAAAAGAAGAAACATAAATACTTTTCTTATGTTAAGTACTTAGTATTTGAGAAAAAGGTGGTTCTTCAATCGTCTCTTAAAGACAGCCAGTGACTCTGCTGATGGGAAATTTATTCCACCATCTTGGTTCTAGAACAAAGAAAAGTCTAGACGCAGACCTAACTTGCTTCCAAGAGGATGATGGGACTATTTGAGCAGTGCTTGTGGGTCTGAGAGAGCCCGGTGCCATCTTACTTCTATAAACTTCTGGAAAGTTTACTGTGTGGAGCGTTAATATAAGGATTTGCACATGCATGCTTAAAGAGATCAATCATTAATTTCGGGTTAGGGGAGTCTTGTGTTTATTCGGTGTTCCAGTTCGAATGTGGTCAGTGGGGGATTGGGTCAGGGCTCTTTGCGGGGCGCTCAAATTCTTCCAATTTAACCAGAACAAACACCATGTGAAGCAAAATTCTAATTTTACAGCATGTCAAGACATTCTACAACCCTAAGTTCTAAAAATTCATTTGAATAATGCAGTGTTGTCTGCGGGCCCGAAGACCACAAGCATCCAACAAATGTCTTCTGTCTTATAACTAGATTTCCCCAGTTCCTACAGTGTACATATTTGATGAAGTACAATAGGAACTATTACGTGCTCTTTCACAGATTGGAGAGCCTTTGCCCATCTTTACTTCTGAGAGACCTAAAGTTGATTAACTTAATTGACAAAATTTATTGGTTTTTCAGCCATTTGTTTCCCGTCCCAACTATTATGAGACCCGTAGCAGGCATCAAATTTAGAATGAGCTCATTTAGTGCATAGAAGTATACAATTTCTCAGTTTAAACATTTGTTTATCTATGTTTTTTTTTGTGGATAAAATATTAATGATTTTATAGTCTTTTATTAAAAAAAAACGTCCTAACTTTTCCGGAATTCAGGTTGCACACAACAATTATGCGTAAAAAAACAGCTATGAGTGTTTTGGTAAAGTGTCCAGAAATTTTTGACCATATAGTGTATTTAGGGGCAGCACAGTGGCTTAGTGGTTAGCACTGTTGCCTCACAGCAAGGGTTCGATTTTTTCCAGCCAGGGGCTTTTCTGTGTGGAGTTGGCATGTTCTCCCCGTGCTTGCGTGGGTTTACTCCAGGTACTCCGGGTTCCTTCTACAGTCCAAAAACACGTATGTTTGATTGATTAGTGATTCTAAATTGTCCATAGGTGTGAGTGTGAGTGGGTGTGGCCCTGTGATGCACTTGGGAACTGTTCATGATGTACCCCTCCTGCATTTTGCTCTTTCAGACACGTCTGGGATAGACTCCAGCAGATCGCTGTGACCCCGAATTAGGGAATAAGCGGGTAGATAAGAAGAATAAATGAATGAATAGCGTTTTTAGGCTGATGTACTGTATTAACATTTTTTACATTTTTCAAATATAATATTATTTTGTAGTCTCTTATTTACACATGTCCTACATTCTTTTACTCGCTCAGAAGAACTTGAATTCTCTTTTCTATCCTATTTTATCTTGTTCTTTTTGGTTCAATTCACATTTTCTCACTCAGTTTAAATCCACAATAGTTTCATGCTTGAAGTATTAAAAAAGATGATACCACCTATCTGAGAAAACAAATTGGAATCCTCCAGGCCATGTAAAACCATCTGCACTCGCTCAGAGAAATGTTAAAACATACATTTGAAATGCGACAGAGTATTAAATTGTTTTTGTTTCATACACCAGGCAGCAAAAAGTAAAGTCTGTAATATTTTATAACCACAGCGCTGTCGAAGGCTGCATTTTAAATGGTCAATAATTCTGGCTCCAAAACTATAATTAAGGTTCATTCTAATGTATCAATGTCTTCTTAGTAATAATTTATTGTGTAAAAATGGATTACTACATATGTGACAAATAATATGGTTTCATAAATGTAATAAATGTTATAAGGGAATAATATAAGCACAGTGGTTAAGGTGTTGGATTGCTAATTGGAAGATCGGGGTTCAACTCCCAGCACCACGAAGTTCCAACTGTTGGGCTCCTAAGCAAGATCCCTAACCCCAATTGATTAGTTGTACAAAAGAGATAAATGTAGGTCGCTCTGGATAAGGGCGTCTCCTCACTACAACGCTGGTGTCAGATCTCACTAATACTATTGTGACTGAACAAATCCACACAAGCCTTTCCAGAATTTTAAAGGTTATTATAGGTATAAGAGTGAGAATAAATCTGGAACATTATGTTAAAAAAATTGTATGGATGTACTGGTCAAATGTCACAATATTTTTGCCTATTTTTGTCTTTATTCATTTACAAATGTGAAAACATATCGGTCTCACAGACACTTACCTAATTACACCAATGCCTCATTTTCCTGTTTATTGTGTGTATTCAGGGTGCTTAAACACTCTGTAGATGCTACATATGAAGACCAAGGTCCAAGTCCTGGCTACCGCATGGAAACGTCCATTTTTTATGTGGTTTACTTTGTGGTCTTCCCGTTTTTCTTCGTCAACATTTTCGTAGCCTTGATCATCATCACCTTTCAGGAGCAAGGGGACAAAGCCATGTCTGAGTGCAGCTTGGAGAAGAATGAGGTACAGTACACACTGGTAGCTGGTAGTAAAAAGAATGTCCCTGTCTTTGCTGTGTTCTCACACATTTTTAGGGTAAAAAAAACCTAACCTGCAGGAAATTTATACTTCAAGTAAGAGACGGGGTAACCCAACTGCCTGACCATATTCCTTTCACATATACACTAACTTCCACATTTATTTTTTTCCTTTTATGTCTATTCTGTTGCTATTTATCCCTTCACCATTTAGGAAAACCATTAGCCTTGTAGCGTTAGCTGTTTAAACATACTCTGTAAGGTTTCCTATTGAGTGCAGACACTAGTTTGATGTTTGCTTTCTGTGTCTTACATTGATTAGTTGTGATTCCAAGTGCACGAGGGACATTTTTCTAATAATTAAACAGTGTTACATCAAGAGAAGACGTATCCTGGCGCAGTTCTTTCTCACTCACTTTTAACGAGAAGGTTTTACTCGATTGCTTTGAAGATTAGAAGATTAAGGCGGGTTTTGTTTTCTTAACAGCGGGCCTGCATTGACTTTGCTATTAATGCCAAGCCCCTGACTCGCTACATGCCCCAGAATAAGCAGTCCTTCCAGTATAAGATGTGGAGGTTTGTGGTTTCAACCCCGTTTGAATATTCCATCCTGACCATGATCGCAGTCAATACTGTGGTTCTTATGATGAAGGTAAGCTAATGTCTTTATATTTCCGAGCTCATTCATCAAACAATAATTATCTTAAAAAAAGGGGAGGGAGAATATTATATCCAAGTTTAATCTATACAAAAGGCTCTAAAACGTCTACTATTTTGAATAAAATAATTTTCCATTTGAAAAGTCTAACATTGCTCTTTCTATTAAAGTCCAAATTAAGCTTTAAAAAAAGTTAATAACAAAATAAAGCTTATAATGAAGCATTAGAATTATTTTTTAAAACTCACAAGAAAATTTAATTAGGAAAAAGCAAATTGTTGTGATTTTTTTTACTTAGTTGTTTGCATGGAAAAATACTTTTCTTCTCTGCCCCTTATTGTTTGAATAACCACCAACCAGCGAGATAAGACTTTTCTACATACAAGATACAGCTTCTCTACCATTACATTTGCAACGTGCAGACAACCATATAGCAAAAATGCTCATCTATTGGGCAAGACCCTAATGTATTCTTATTTATTTACCCATTTAATCTTTCAGTTTTGCTAATTATCTGCGCATTAGGCTGCATTTACATTGCAGATCTTGATGCCCAATTCCGATTTTGTGACTATATCCAATTTTTTGTTGAGCCGCTGACATCATCTAAAACTGACCCGTATTTGATATCTTCATTTACACTATACACGGCAAAACAACTCAAGATAGACATACTGACCAGCAAAGAAAGTAAAAATAGTGTGATAATGAATGGATGCAATGGACCAAGACGAAATAATTATCCAGTATTTTGCTTCCGCACCATATTTAATGGACACCAAAACAGAATCCGTGTGTTTTTTCCTGCTTTTCCGATCTGTACCAAATTAGAGGAAAAAACAGAATTGGGTTACTTAATAAATGCAGCGAAACATTAGTGCACTAATGTTTCACACGGCTCATTATGCTCATGCAGTTCTATAACAGGGTTCCAACCCCACCTACTAGTCAACTTCACCCAGTTACATATAGTTATCTTTATAAATAGATTTAGTATTGTTTAAATTCCATTTTACAGCATGACTCATGGCAAACCAAGTTTGTGTAAGATGGCTGTTGTCACTGCTTTGTTGCTTTCAGTTCAGTACAGCATCAAAACCTTATGAGGACATGCTAAAGTGGCTGAACATTATCTTCACTGCTCTCTTCACTCTGGAATGTATCCTAAAGATCATCGCTTTTGGTCTGCTGGTAAGCAAAACTCGAGCACAAAATAGCTGATCAGTTTTACTTCTTACATATGAGTAGGAACAGATACGGCCCAAGGCATAAGCGGAATAAGCGACTGCTTAGGCCTCCAGGGGGCACCCAAGAGTACAAGAAATTATGGATTTTTAAAAATATATAATGAACAATTGTTAATTTATTACAAAATATGCAATATTTAATGAAAAAAATCAATTAAAATATTCCACTTAGTAGGGCAAGAGTTTAAATGTTAAAGTGTAAATGAACACAATTGTTACCAAAAAATCGTAGAAAGATTTTTATTGGTAAGATTTATGCAACACAGCTACAATGAATAAAATAAATAATAGGTGTGTTCGATTAGTAGTGTGTGAATAATCAAAGATCAACAATGAGTCATTCCTAAAAAGTTCTTTCAATTTCTGTGGTTAGATTAAGCACAATTAAATGTCTAAACATGATAGGAAAGTATAATAGGATGTGCTGGATTAACCTTAGGGTGAACGCCATAGTATAAAATAAAATCACATGACATGACGTGTTTGCAATAATACTGAATTTGTCTAATTAACGAAATTAGCTAAGAAGAAAAGATTACGATAAAAAGATGTGAACGACGTGATGAAGCACGGGCTATAATAGTGTCTCATAAATCTGCCCTCTCAGTGCCTGCAGCAGCGGGCCCGTCTCAAGCTCCATTTCATTTAGTAGCCTCGTTTTATAAATGAATCTGGCCCCTGCATGATGCTCTTTACCTCCACCTGTTCTGAGCTGGCGGCAGATGGTGTGGCTTCGCTGCTGTTGTTTTAAGCTCCCGACAGCCATGACTTGACAAATCACTGTGGCTTTCAGAAGAGTCATACAGACATGTTCCTGACAAATCATTGTCTGAAAGGTTATACTATGCGCATGCCATGGTTCCACCTCCATTTAAAACATTTTTAAGCAATTCCTTTCTGTATTGATTTCAATCTCGTTTTATTGCAGATTCAAAGTCGATTATATCTGTTTTACTACATTGTTTTTCTTTAATTGCACCCAGAACTATCTAAAAGAAGCCTGGAACATCTTTGACTTTGTAACAGTACTAGGAAGTATTACGGACATCCTTGTTACAGAAATTAAGGTAAGAAGTTAAACTGGTCCAAGTCTCTGTACAGGGTTTTCAATGGAGTACAAGATTATGTTTTAGTTACTGACGATGTGTTTATGTTTGGGCTTATGTTTCTGTGTTTTGTCTATGTGTGTACATTTGTCTGCAACTTTCTCTTTTTTCATGTTGGAATGACGAGAGTAAGACAAGTTCAATAAAGACGAGATAAGACAAGATAATGCACTGTGCGGTTCTGGCCGTGATTAGTCGTCTGAGACGAATTTTTAAATCATTAATGATTCCTATACACGAAAATCAGTGAAAATTAGTTTCTTTCTTAAATGAAATTCTGACCTATCAGACACGTCAATCCAGGAACCAATAGGAGCGATGAACCCGATGACGTAATTAGCACGACAATTTTAAATCAATTCAGAAAATTTTGGACAGAACAGCAAGATAAAGTGATGTAAATAAAGGAGTGTTTGCATGGCGCGTCATCGCTGCGGTTTGTTTTCTGCTAGCTAACATTCAGAAGCGGGGTTGCTAACCGTGTCACGAAACTCAGGACAAGTCTTCTTGTGTACGTCCTTTTTTTTTGACATATCCTGACTGAGATCAGGGTGACATAAGGATCATGTTTATATAGTCTACAAGCGACAATCGCAGGAGAATTTAAAAACTGCAAAATGGTTATCCAGTTATAAAGAAACATTAACAAGCGTTTACAACATTAATATCCACATGTTCTTAAAAACGCCAAATATACAGGATTAGGGAAGCGGTAGTTTAGTGGTTATGGTGTTGGACTGCAGATCCGAAGAACATGGATTAAATTTACCAGCACTGCCAAGCTGCCATTGCCGAGCCCCTTATCAAAGCATAACTACTCAGTTAAATAAAAAATAGTAAAAGTTGCTCCATAGTTAGAAAAAAAACAAGAAAAATCTCTTTAAAATGAGAGGAAGTCAGAACCCATCCTGTTTAATGCCAAATTGTTAAAACAGAAGAATAATTGCATCTGCAAGAGTGTTAAACGTGTTCATGTACCGTACAAATATCGGTGTATAGATTTTAGAAGAAATCAGCCAGGCTGAGACCTTAATAAAGCATTTAGCAAACAATTTTAAAGCGAACTTATTCTTATCAATTAGAAATGATTTTTAATGAAAAATGCCAGAGGCACACTTCCTGTTTCAAATCTTATTTAACTCACGTGTTCATTTAGTAAATTTCGAAGAGGAAATTCATCCCGATGAGGCTGTGCAGTGCACAAATCTCCCCGATGAGTGTTGACAGTCGCGTCTCAGTGTGTCAGAATAGACTCTCATCCCCTCCTAATGATTTCACTGTCACTCTGTTTCCATGCTTAATCTCTGTCGGCACCTGTCCCCTTCTTCTCCAAACGGACTCCACAGACGGTAAGTGGCTTTATTCGTCCTGCTCTGCTTCTGTCCATCTGTCCTACCTGTTTATGTATATGAAGAATCATTTATTTTTCTGTTTTATTTAAATATAAAAATTAATATAAAAAAGAAGTGGCAGCACAGTGGTTAAGGTGTTGGAATACTAACCCAAGTTACTATTGTTGGGCCCCTGAGCAAGGCCCATGACCCCCAGTTGCTCAGATAAATGTGAGTCACTCTGGATAAGGGCGTCTGGCAGACTATTATAAATGTAAATGTAGTTTTGAGATATAGTGCAAATGCTACGAAGAAAATCTTCAAATTGTTAGTTTAAAAACTAAAAAATTGGACATTTATCTAAAATTTTATACAGACCAAACTTTTAACCAAATTTAAATTTTTAATCTTTATTATTTCTATATCTTTTCATATATTTCTTATCTAGGCAGAAAGTAAGCCAATCTGCTATCTGCTAATCGACATTTTATCTCGTCAATTAACTGCCAATAACATTCAAAGCTTAAAATAAGTAAACAAATATAAGCTTATAGCACTCTGATGTTTTAGGTAGGTAAATTTTCTATTTAATAATCACATAATTTTGTATTTTTTTCAACTTTCCACACATCACTAGCACACAATTCTTAAATCTTACGACACAGCTATGGAAATTAAACTTGTATTAGCACATAATAATACTGGTTTGAAACCAACACAGACACTAGTGATAATTACATATGCATGATCTCAACTCTTTTTAAGATCATTTTAAATCATCAGTACCGCTTATAGTGCATGACGATGGTCAGAAGAAGTCATTTCTCCAGAAATGAAATTGAAATCTGCGGGTTTCGATTTTGGAAATGCTTGCTGTAAGGCATGATAGATAGTAAAACACTAACCGAGTGGCTAGTAAGACTAATGTAAGTACCAGCTAACATGGCCTGTGGGTATTTTTTCCTTTCTTTGCAGGACAAGCTGATCAACCTTAGCTTTCTGAGGCTGTTTCGAGCTGCTCGACTTATCAAGCTTTTGAGGCAAGGATACACTATCCGTATTCTGCTCTGGACCTTCGTTCAGTCTTTTAAGGTTTGGACTCTTTAATACCTGTAAGCAAAATAGGAAAGGGAAAAAAATTTAAAAAAATGTGTGAAAATTCTCGTGCAATTTGTTGACTTCAAACTGAACCTATGCAGTACGAGCTATAGAAAATACGGAAACAGAATCTATACGGAAATAGAAAAGATTAGTCTTCGGGACAAGTCGTTCATTCGTTCATCACATGACCACTTCCTGGCTCTGTATCCTACAGTCAGTAATACTAATATAATACATATAATATGTTTAATTATTTAGAATTATCAGAAGACATGTGCAATAAACATTTTTTGGAAAACTGTTATCCGAGTCAGACTGCATATATTAATCAGATGAGGCTGTCATGTGATGAAACCCGAAGACTTGGCAGAAAAAAGGTGGGGTGAGCTAATCATAAACTAAAGACCCCAGTAAACAATTAATTGATCTGCTTCATATAAATTGCCAGCATTACAAATGTGTCTTTTTGTAGTGTGATCAACATTTGTGTAAGTAGTAGATCTGTTAAGGAAGCAGCAGGTAACCTTTTAATTATATTCTGCTAAAATGAACAGAATAACTCGAAAAAAGATGCTCTCATTTTGCTGAATGAGACTTGAAGGTCAGAGTCGGTAAAATGGTCTGAACTTCCCATCACTATTTTTAACATATAATACAGTTGCAAAAATTAGTTTCATGACATCTGCTAACAGTCATCAGTGGTTTTAAAATGATAGCCAAACATAGGGTGGTTGTTAATATTATTAATTATATTTTTGTTTTATGTTTTAATGTTTTAATATGTTTTAAAAGAGTGGAAAGGTGAAAATGTTTAGAATCAGCTAAAACGTGAGCTTTTAACTGCTAACAAGGTAAAAACTTTTAATCTTCTTGTTAACCTTCTCATGAATGATTCGTTCATTTTGAACAAGTTCCTAATATGACTCAGGACTAACGAGTTGTGCGATTTGTTAAAAAAGGTGTTTCAATGTGGAAAGGTGAACATTGTTTTTTTTTTGCTTTATCTGGCTGGGATTTAACCAGGTACAAATGTCCGAGACCAATTAAAACTACTTTAGCCTTTATTTATTGTAGTATGCATTTAATGCGTCACTGAATCCACAAGAATATAACTTAAATAACATTTTAGCACTTTTAACGTTAAGGGTAGGTTAATTCTCATTTTGATAATCAGATGATTTTTGTATTTTTATCTCAACTTCAACCGTTTGCCTGCAGACTCAATATCCATTTGGAAAAATGTATTTTTTTTCAGGGGCGAAACAAAGAAAAGCCACTGTATATTTGTGGCATTGCATATACAGCATCCTTACTAACCACCTGGAATAGAGTAGGATTAAGAACTTGTCTCACAAACATTTGTAATGTACACCAGCTTTAAAACTGGATGATGAGGCTGAGGGGTTAAGAGGCTAATGGAGTAAAAGTTCACAGGCCATACTGATAAATCTCACATTTTAACCGAAGCTGTGGGTTTCTTTCATTATTACTCAGTATTTACATTTTTTAATGGCATACCAAGGCCACACACTGTGAATTCGATTACTTATATTACACTCCTAGGAAATTGATATCTCAGTTTACTTTACGTATACGCAAACGTCTCTAAGGTTCCGTATGCAATCTCGGTTCCCCGAGGAAACGAGACGTTGCATCAGGATGCTATGCGGACGCTTCCATAGCATCCTGACGCAGCTCGAGTTCCCGAAGGTAAAACTAAAGCTAGCCTCGACACCATTTTTTGATTCTAAAAACTCTTTATTCCCCTGCAGGCATTGCCCTATGTGTGTCTGCTTATTGCTATGCTCTTCTTTATCTACGCCATCATTGGGATGCAGGTAATTGTACTTCATAGTACTCAGTGCAATGTTTATTGTTTAAATGCATTTATTTTGCCCTGCCACGAACGAAAAAACATTAGCAGAAGCACTTTATGCTATTTTATAAACTGTGGAAGCAAATAAAAAAAGAAATAATTCATTATAATAAATGAAACACTTTTAACTTAATGGGTAAATGCAAAATGATATTATGTACATGTACACTGTGAACTGGTATATTTAAGTCCTTATATATTTCAGTTCACAGAACTTTGTTCATGTAAACTGTACCTAAATTTCATAAAAAGTTTACTTATCATGGTGTTAAATTCAAACTCCCGTCCTTTCCTTCACCGTAACAGACAAGACGCAAAGTTTCGCCTTTAGTAATAATCCACCAATCAGCGCATTAGTTCTCTTGTATGACCATTCACATTAAAGGAAGACCAACATAAGATAATATCCCAAATCTCTAAATCTTTTAAATTTACTTATAATTACTTATTTTTAGAGTCCAAAATGCAAATGTTTGGTCAGGATAACTTGATCATTTAAGTAAACACAACATTAAGGTTTATAGTGTACATTATATAGCCAAAAACTTATGGATGCCTTACCTACACCCATAACTGTCTTTCCCAAACTGTTGCCACAAAGTCAGAAGCCCACAATTGCCTAGACTAGCATTTATCTATTCTACAGAATTAAGATTTTTATCTGCTGGAACTAAAAGAACCAAACACTATTTTAGCATGACAATGCCGCTGTGCACAAAGCCCCTAAGCTCTTATTATGATTGGGAGAAGTGGTAACTCGGTGTTTAAGGCATTAAACTGCTAATTGGACGATCAGGGTTCGATTTCCATCATCACAGCACCAAGTAAGTACTGTTGGTCTCTTAAGCAAGGTCTTTAACCCCCAATTGCTCAGTTGTATAAAAGAGATAAATGTAAGTCGCGCCGAATAAGGACGGCTACAAAATACCGGAAATGTAAATGTAATGATTGGGGTGGAAGAACAGGAGTGTTCTGTCCTCACCCCTTAAAACTTCTTATGTTCAAAACACACATAAGAATGTGATGGTCAGGTGTCCCTATACTTTTGTCCATGTAGTAATGAAACAATATTTTTAGGAACTTAAATGAGGAACTTAAGAATATACTAGGAGTATTAAAATTTTTTTATAAAACTTCTATTAAAGATTTTTTTTTTTAGATTTTCTGGCTCTAAAATAAAATATTAACGTAAATGCTAGTAACATTTTCTTAAGCTATTCTTTACTCTATTCCTAAAATGTGCTCTTCTGTAATTAAATCATTCTTGTCTGGATGCTAATTTTAATGGAGCTGATTAATACCATGATGAAGATAGTACATCTGTTACGACATCCATTGCCCGTACTTTAGATAAGACGGGATAAAATTAAGAGCATCTTGCTTATTGGTTTCTCAAAGCCTGCTGTTTAGTCGATTAGAGCGGAATTATAAATCAATGCTCATTGCATTTCTGGACTAAGCAAACTGTATAATTACCCATACCATGAGACACAAGACTAAACCACTTTCTTAAAACAGAACCTAAACATCCATTGAACACAGGACGTGAATTAGAAAACAGAAATAACGGTTCCTAAGACTTTCTTCTGTCTACTGTATTTTTATCACGTATACGCCTCCAGCTTTATGTAAGTGAACGTCATGGTGGCCCAGCCAGTGTAGCGGGATATCAATCTTGTCATTCTGATGGATAGATCCCGCTGCCGATTCTTGCTTTGATTGCTCGTTGTGCTAGTGCACGGGCAATCTCCTATATTATGTTTGAAACTAGCGTTCCTGCTTTCCAGTCATTTAGGATGCCATTGTAAATCAAGGCTTAATTGCATCACACAATAAAAAGAGCTGCGTAATCAGTGAGCTGTATAATCACCCGTATGCTAAGATATAGGAACGAGCCTTTTACCTAATTAACATTCATTTATAAAAGTCTGCTCTATTTTTATATGAAAAGTCTCCTTTTGAAAAAAAGAAAAGAAAAGTGTTCTTTTTATAGATAAATCAGAGCTAAGATTTTATATTTACATTTACTGCATTAATTAATCGCTCTTATTCAGAGCGACTTACATTTATCTCTTCTATAAGGGTTTATAAGGGTCCCTAAGGGTTAAGGGTCTTGCACCAAGTGGAACTGGGCTGGGAAACGAACCCAGATCTTCCAATTAGCGACCACTTCCCCTACCGCAAAATAGTTGTCACCACTTTTCTTAGCACCACAGAGTGGATGACCTGAATGAATCAATTTTTAAAAGTATTTCTCAACATTTGCAACTGCTAATTTATTAATAAACACACTAAACTGGCTGTTTACACAGTATTTATTCTAAATATTCACATTTTACATCAGATAAAGACTAAAGCACACACACATGAATGTTGAAGAAAGGTTTTCAAAGCTATAAAAATGTTTTATTCCCTATTTTCTTTACAAAAAGCGTCACTTTATTAACAATTAGATGTTTACCTTTATTAAACACTATAAAAATGAAATATTATGTAGATCACGTATCATACAAGAGTGGTCGGTCAGAACCTTCTGACCAATCATTTTCGAGATTCCAACAGTGCTGTAGGGTAAACATGAAACAATTTATTAATGTATTCAATTATTGATAAACATTTGTCTGACTGAGTAATAGACATGGAAAAACAATTTAATGGCATATTACCAAATTCAACATTACTACAAAAGTATAAATATACCACACACCTCAAAGGTAATATTCTGTGCTTCCAGTATATCATGCATCCTAACATCTCACAGTTATTTTAAGATGACAAAACTGGAGAATGTGGCCTGCCTGGTTTACAGGTTGTATGAATTATTTATGTAGCCCCTGCAGCTTTTTTTTTTTGTACAGCTGCAGTCCTGTTCACTATTTGAGATGCATGTATGTAGGGATCTTGCTGCGCTGTCATCTAACCAAGTCTTTGTCTTAGGTGTTTGGAAACATCGAGTTAAATGATGAATCAGCAATCAATCAGCACAACAACTTCCAGACCTTCTTTCAGGCCCTTATGCTGCTCTTCAGGTAAAAAGCTTTTTTGTTACCGTTTGCGCTCCATATATTTCGATGGGTACAGCTTGTGCTTCGGTCCAAAATATCAGACCTAATTTTGTGTATGAGTATTTTTAGTGGCCATAATTAACACTTCATTTTTCTGTTTTGTGTCTGTTGTAAACGACAGAAGCGCTACGGGTGAGGCGTGGCATGAGATTATGCTGTCGTGTTTGGGTGGTAAGAAATGTGACAAGCTTTCAGGCTCCAATGACAACGGGTGTGGAAGTGATTTCGCATACTTCTATTTCGTCTCCTTCATCTTCCTCTGCTCGTTCCTGGTTTGTGGAAATACACAATCATGCATACAAATATATTAGTTGCAGATTATATGGTGTATGACACAATTTGGATTATTTTGGATTTATTATTTATCTATTTCAGGCTTCCTTTATATCATTCTGATTACGCCACTGATGAGACCAATGGCAATCTGTGGTGGATTTAGATAAATGCTCTATTTTATTACTCGCTTTCTCTGTTTTAGATGCTAAATTTGTTTGTGGCTGTCATCATGGACAACTTTGAATACTTGACACGAGACGCTTCCATCCTCGGACCTCACCATCTGGATGAGTTCATCCGCGTCTGGGCAGATTACGACCCCGCTGCCTGGTATGTGTCGCCTATAGACAGTCCATCCTCAAGAAAATGTCAAGGAATAGGTTACTGCTGACACGCTTAACTCTGTAACAGTTTCAAGATTCAGCATTATCCAGCTGTACTGTGCCTACATAGCAATGCATCATAGTAAATATTTCACAATATCGAGTAAACTCTCAATACATTTATTCCACCAAGCCTCTGTGTTCAATGTTTTCTGGTTTAACTCGCATCTGTTTCTTGCAGCGGAAGGATTCGCTATATGGATATGTACAATTTGTTACGTGTCATTTCGCCCCCTCTTGGCTTAGGAAAGAACTGCCCTAATAGGGTGGCATACAAGGTTTGCAAACCTACACACTTCCCCCTACAAAGGGCAGTGCTGTAGCACTAATCAACGCTCGTAAAACTGCCTGGTTATTGCTAATGAATGATTACACGCCTCCCTCCCTCCTTTTCACTAATCTAAATAGCGGTAACCATGGAAACTACAGGAAAAAAGCCACGCTGCATAACACTCATCTCGTGCAGAGTTTTTAAATACGACTCCAAATGTACATTCAATTCCTATCAACACTATATATAATCATTAAAAATTCATAGTTGTTAGATTGTTCTTATTGCGTTTGTAGTGATGTTTATTATGTATTATTAATTTCGCTTAATTTAATGTAATTTTTTTTATAAACACATCAAATTCATGAAAAATTAGACACACACAAACACACACACATATATATATGTATACACACACATGAATAATATACACACACACACATGAATAATATATACAGTTTATATACAGTTTATTCTTGGGGTTGACACATTGGTGAAAATAATCCATTTTTTTATAGATTATTGGAAATATGTTATAACTGTGTAATAAACAAATAATAATGATAACAAATAATTTTTTATCTGTTATAGTAATTATAATCTGGTAATAAATATATAATATACATATACATTGCATTTACATATGAACATATGCATATATATATATATATATATATATATATATATATATATATATATATATATATATATATATATATGTTTTGTTTGTTGTTTGTTTTAGAAAATATGATTTACAAAACACAAAACACTATCGTACATTTTTTTATATATATATATATTCTTTACAGTGTACAGTGTATTGTATATATATAGTGTATATACGACGCAGTTCAACTTCCTGCACTTATTTTATTATATAACACATACATTTTTATCCATGGCTATAAAAAGTCCAAAGTGCATGATACTTATTTATTATATAACACATAGCATTTTATCCATGGCTATAAAGTCAAAAGTGCATAAAGCATATAAGAGCATATATATAATATATATATATATATATATATATATATATATATATATATATATATATATATATATATATATAGTATAATATAAATTTATGATGCATAATTTATTGCATACAGCTTTTTAGAAAGCAATGCTAAGAATGAATAATTTAGAATAAAAAACATCAGCGTGTTGGCTTTCTTCCTGTCGTTCAGGTTGGTTAATCGTGTTTCAAAGCATGCCATGCAAAAAGAGAGGGACAAGATTGATGCCTGTTCACCATCTGACCCTTGCCCTCCTATTTACAGCCTCATTACATGAGCCCAGTTTCCTCTTTTGCATTTTAAATTCATCTGTGCTCTTTCTTGGGCAAAGATGCTGCCTTCCAGCCACAGTTTCTTCCCTCAAATAAGAAGGACTCTTATAATGACTGTTTCTCCATTCTGATAATGTTTTTTTTTGTTTTCTTTCATTTCTCCTCCTGCTTGCTATCCTTCCCATTTGTATGAAACTTGAACTTCTCTGTGAAGTGGCCGCATATCCTACCTCGATATGTACGAAATGCTCCGTCATATGTCCCCTCCGCTAGGTTTGGGAAAGAAATGTCCATCTCGAGTCGCCTACAAGGTAGACCCACCCTCTTCCTGTCTTACCCAATCACGTTGGCTAATTCTGCCTTCTGCGTACGTGCTCTTTTCTCATGTGGTAGGCTTGCTCCTAAGCTTCCTGTGCTGTAGGCGTTTCCGTAATTTGCTTAATCTTCTTTGTGCTGTGTACTTGTTGCTTTTGCTTCAGTGTGCTAGCTGTTGAAAATGTGAAAGTTTGGCATTTATTAGCTAAATGTTAATATTATGATAACCTAGGGTTTATTGCAATTAATACTTTTACAAGTGCAAATATTCAATAAAAGATATTATGAAAAAATGTCATTTACCCTTTTCCATGTACACAACCTCATAATCACCCATGGTTGGCGGTTGTTGCTTTGATTGACAAGAAAACGAGCCTGTTATTTAGACCACAGCTAATTTTGCTTCCTAGAATTCTAGCCGTGGCATGTTTAGGATACACTTTGCTGTTTTTGGGGTAGTGGTAGCTTCCCTAGCTTGGTGGTGTTGGGTTTTGAACATATGGGCCCCTGAGCAAGGCCCTAAACAACGGTGACCCAGTAGTTCACAAGACAACGACATTTAAAAAGCATTACCTGTTGGTAATTTAGTACAGCTGCAACTTCTCCAGAAGATCTGCGATACATGCATCTGTCTCCTTGGCTTGTATCTGTATAGGTGTTAGTTTACACATCTCTTCCCTCTCTCGATTTAGAGAAGTAAATTGATTGGGATGAAAGGAGATAAAAGGACGAAAAATTGTGCTGTAGATGTGTGTTAAATAGAGCGAGACTTGACAACTGTCCCCTCCCCCCTCAGTGCACACACATACAGTACATGGCGCTTTTCATTTCTTTTCTTTTTTTTCTTGCTTGTTGTTGTGGAAACATCTTCCCAGGTGGGACTGAGTCTAATAATGGTGGTGTTGGACTGTCTGCTGCTGTCTGCTCCCTCGCATCTTAGCTACTCTGTACAGCCTCCTCACTTTCTGCTGTCTAAGTAATTATTAGTTGTTCTACAGTGGACACATGTCCTGGAATGATGGACAAGATTTTGCAAAGTAGGATGTGATCCTGGATTAAAATTCTTTGTTGATAACGAGTCAACATTTTAATAAAAACCATCTGATGTTATCAGCGCGTGCCAACTAAACCCGCTGAGATGCATTTTTGAATCTTTCCCTATTTGGTCCACAAACAAACTGGAAACTTTAACTCCACTTATTGGCTGAGACTGGATTGATTCTGGAACAATTTATTGACACTGACGATCCCTGGATCAACATTAAATCACAACCTGAAACTAGACAAACTAGACAAAATAACTGATGATAATCAGGAACAACATTAGTGAATTTAGACTGTACTGATTCTAATGATCCAAAATAAACATTAATGAATCTAGACACTGAATCATAAACAATCACTAATGAACAATTGAATGTAAAATGTTCTGAAACGGTGAACCTGTAGAACCGCAATAGAGCAACATTCTTACTATAAAACAGGCTTCATGTTTATTTCATTAAATCACAACCTAATTAAATAACCAATAAATTTACTTTTTATTAATGCCTGCACACCTAAACACACTTTACAGCATGTATTATAGCATGTGATGTATTACATGTGTCATTTAGGTATTTCGTTATTCAAAAATGGATTGAGAGACTGATGACAAAAGATGGTTGTGATTGGTTGATTTAAAGGGAGACCTGCTACAAAAATTGTTTGTTCATATATTCTGTAATAAGCGGCAAATTGTCCTAACTATCATCTATTATAACAGTATTTATAACAGTAAAAACTGGTAGCTCAGTTGTTGGACTGCTGATCAGAAGGCCCTAGGTTCAATTCCCAGCACCACCAAACTACCGCTGCTGGGCCCCTAACCAAGGCCCTTAGCCCTCAAGCGGTCAAATGGATAAATGTAAGTCACTTTAAATAAATGGGATGGAAAATAAAAAGTAGTTTTCTCATTTTTAATAATAGACTCTATTGTTTTTTTTAAATAATACAGATATGAATAATTGCAGCTAAAAATAGATACAGAGAAGTGCTATTGTGTTAGTGTGTGTTAGTGTGCCTGGGCAGAGTGTTGTTATGTTCATCCTTCTGCTAAGGAAAAAGCTTTTTCTCCTTGCTTCTCTCTAACTTCCACTTCTTTAAAACATGAAAAAAGCAGTCATTATGGTCAAACCCCAGCCCACATTCTTCATGCATGTAAGTTGTTCAATTTAGGACTTACCATCGCACCCTAAATGCAAAATGTACATGGACAGTAATCTGTGGCCGTTTGGGCAGCTGTGTTTACGCAAAAGGAATATCAAGTGCTTAAATCAACATGTCCCCATTCGACGGCTATCGTTTTAGGAATTTAACTTGCTCAAAGCATAAGGTCGGGTTTCATAAGGCTGAAATTGAAGCTTAAAATGGCTGAAAATTGGCCGTCCCACCCATGCTGTAGCAGATGCACTGTCCATTGTATGTCAATCATCTGCATGATGTATCCTTTCTTCCCCAATTCTTTCGTTTTTTTTATAAAACCGAAGAATATAACTGATGAGTCATGTGTTGTGCTGGTGTTAAGAACTTAAATCTGCAAACGAATGGTTGCAGGATGAATATCTCAGCCAGCATGACACACACTCGATCAGGAGATTTAGCTTTGTCCCGTCTTTTGCATGTGATCCTGATTCTATATGCACCTATCTGCAGCGCTTGGTGAGGATGAACATGCCCATTGCTGATGACAACACAGTCCACTTTACGTCCACGCTGATGGCGCTCATCCGCACAGCCCTGGATATCAAACTGGCATCAGGTGTGTGCTGACTTCATGGCTGCTTAGTTCAATTTTTGGCTTTTTCCAGCAACCTTTTTTCACATTTTTTTCCCAAACTTATGTTTCTCACATCTTACCGATGACCTGTACATTTGTTAGTTACCACTGCTTTCATCCTCCAGGTGTTCTTGCCCAGCGTCTTTGCGATGCTGACTTAAGACGGGAGATTATTAAAGTGTGGCCCAACCTGTCGTCGAAAACGTTAGACTTGCTGGTAACACCTCATAAACGTAAGCACCGCCCCCTTTGGCACGTGACTCTGTGTGGATGTTACATGGCTAAAATCTGATAATGCGACCTAGAGTTATGAGTGGCTGATCCATGATTTCCATGATAAGTAGAATACAAACATTATTTTTATGTACATTTGCTTCCATCTAGTGGCGAGTAGAGCAAAGTTCCATTATATTAGTTTCTTATTTATACATTCAAGTATAAGCGATATTGTTTAATATCTGGCAACATTGGTGGAAAGATCAAATACATTATCCTAAGCACACAAGATGCAAGTTTTTTTTCTAAAACTTTGTTATAAAGAGTAACTATAATCATGCTCATTATATGTTTATTTAGTCATATTTATTTTTTGAAATCTTACACACACACAAATATGAAGCATTGTTTGTAAGATATTCAACATGTGGTAACGGTTAAAATTTGTTTGCTAGTTTGGTATATTTTAGGACACCAATGCAAGCAGACAGGATAACAAATAGTTTTTTAAAAAATTAAAAATTTTTTAATAACAATAATAATAATAATAATAATAATATTTTAAAATAGATTAGGGGAACCTAGCTGCAGTCGAATCCGGGTCACCAGAGCGCAACCCCACCTGTGGTTTGCCAGTGCCTTAAGCCACTTTAACCACTGTGCTGGCAACCACGGTGGTGCGGTTGCGCTCTGGCTAATCTGGCTCAATCTGGCTTTCCCTTCCACCCCCCCTTTCCCTTTCCTGCTTCAAACTCAAATCCCCCCCCCCATTTTAAAAAAAATAATTTAAAGCAATTTTCCTCTGTCATAGCCAGAATTTACAGACCTGCAGACAGATAAGTAGAAAGTATAATTTATCATACATATCTAAATAGTAAGGTAATTTTACCGTATTATTACACTTTAGAAATATAATTATGGTATTGCATCATCTACACCCCTATAATTTTTTTTATATATTTATATTTTATATGACTGCTATTAAATGAAGCTTATTAACCATCGCTACATTTTTTTCATATCTCAGACAAGGAGTTGACGGTCGGGAAAGTGTATGCAGCACTGATGATATTTGATTACTACAAGCAGAACCGGGCCAAAAGGCTTCAGGAGCAAACCCCAACAGGAACACTGGTACAGCTCCACCTATCGATTTACAACTAGACTTGGGGGGGGGCTTGCAATACTGATCGATAGTAGGAAGTAAAATAAATCTGATAACGATATATCCTCCGATATTCTTTTTGTGTATACTATCTATACTTCCTGATTTACGTGTACTGACCTGGTTTTTTATTCATGCATCAAAAATAAAATACGTTTGGTGTTTCCGACTTAGTTTTGCGATTCCATCTAAACTAAACTAAATTTTATTAGGTAATTTACTACACATCGTCTTCTAAATAACATGAAAATACTGTGGATTATTAAGGCTTTTTTGCTAAACACTCTTGCCATATAGGGTAAACACACCTACGATCTCATTTCCAATGTGTTCTATATAAATGAGAACAATAAACGAGTGATGGATCATGAATACCGTATTGAACAGTTGATTAAACCATAAAATGAATCAGTTCATAGGAGTTGCTAGGTGGCAAATCGGACATTAGAGAACGTAGACAAGCTGTGTGCGAATCTCGGATGTTATTTTTTCCCTTTTTTCATTTGCAATATTTAACTTTCCCCTTCAGGAACTCGAGCTGCGTCGAAACGCTTTGGGATCGCTCTTTTATCATGTTTGGCCTAAAGCACGTGTGCAATCCGTCCATTCAGAAAGCATTATGTCATCGACCCAGAAGTAATGCTACTATAGTAAATAGGAGTGCTATCATAAGCTCAGCAGTCATTTACATAACTCAGAAATCAGGTTAACTGATCAAATAAGGTTTTAGAGGGACAAAAAAATCACTTTGGCGGCCGCCAAGAAATATTCGATACAGGAAGATTCCTGACTAACTGTAACGTTACTGACAAACTATGTTGACTTATGAAATGTGATGTGACTGATGTGATAGGCATGAGTAACATGGCAGTTTTAAGGGATTGGGTTAACACAATATTGGACTTATAGGGTCATTGTTTATTAGACTTCACAGTCAGTTATGTATTTCGCAAACTAATTTGCTGCTTGTCTGCCGCTGGCTGAACAATCGGCAGACCGATATATCAGATAGGCTCTAATTACAACTAATCTACTCTTGAGGGAAGGTTTCGTTCTAAGGAAAAAATAAGATAATTAAACTTCATCATATTTCTTTTTTATTGTTTGAACAGTGTTGAAAATGTTGTGCAGTGCTAAAGCAGACTTGTCTTTTCCTACCTTGCAGGGTAAAATGGGGTCTCTCTTTAAGCCCATGTTGCCCCTGACCCACTTACATGAACAAGAGCCATCAACCAGAAGTGCCAAGCCGCCACCTTCTTTCCAAACTGATTCATCTTTACATCCAATGTTTACACCCACAACCCCTCTTTTGACCAATGGGGATCCAGTGTGAGTGTCCAAACAGGCTTGTCTTTACAACTGTTACAACTTTATGATTTATTTTGAAGGTTATTATATTTCGAGAATTTCTGGGTTTTGATAAAACATGGCTATGTGTATTATTTGACAGAAAAAGCAGTTCAGTGAGGAGCTCTTATTCAGAAGAGATGCTTCAGAAGGGAAAGAACTCTATCTATTCAGAAGATGTGCCAAAAACTGAATCCCAGGTATTGTAGTACTCTGATCGATTCCTGCCCTCAAAACACCTGAGAATTGCACCCTCGACACACACAATCGAAAGCCGAAATGCCAATCGATTACCCGAGGGTGCACATCACCTTTACGTTTTTTGTCAACCCATAGTGATGTGTATATCTCTGTACTGTGTGTGTTATGTACTGCGTTGGTACATGTCTATGTATATGTTTGTGTGTGCTATGTGGATCTTACAGGAATTAGTAGAGATGATGGATATGGAGAATAATTCTGATGTAATGGGCTTCTCCACACTGGAGGACCACGGGAGGGCAGCCTCAATGCCCAGGCTTAATGCGGGCTTCCAGGTAAGCCGCTCAAAATATCTAGGGGCAGAGAAGGATGCATTTCGGGTGCGTTGCCACTACCTAAACCAATGACAAGACACAGTCAAAATAAACAAACACGGAACACTTGGTCTAAAACATAGAAACATAAAGTCTTCCTGTTGCCCTCTGGTGGCTCAGCTGGCAATGCACCTGGCAAACCTGCCCGAGAACTGACAATGTTGTTTGACACACACTGAAGGTTTTAATTGGATATTCATGTTAAATTGATCAGTTTAAAATGTCATTTAAATGTTAAATATTGATACTACAGGTTAGAATGTTCATACAGTGTCACAATATAATATAATAATAAAAATTGTGTGATCGATGTATCAATATTTTGGGCCAGATTGACACACAGATTGAAAGGAACTAAATCCATAAATAAACATTACCAGAGAGAAACTCCTAGCTTTATTGGAAACTTTTTAATTGGTATAAATCTTGATATATATATATATATCAAGTATAAAAAGTATAAAGTATATTGTAAAAGTTGATAGGGCTAATTGGTATATACAGTAAATATTTACACAGTAATAGGCATTGTGTGTGTGTGTATTCTACTACACATAAATGAGCGTTTAAGGGACTTTTAAATTCACAATCTGTTTTAAATTATGTTGTTGTATTACAAATTAATTACACACTTTTCCCCTATGTGTAACCTATCTGTACCCTAATTTGTTTCTTATCTTATTTTCATTTTATCTCTCCATTTTTTTACATTTATTTAAGTATTTATTTTAGTCTGCTCTTTGCCTCCTGTCTCTGTCACTCATATTGGATAACACTGTGCTGTGTCCTGTCCTTTCTTGTCTGTTCTTGTCTCACATTTTCCCACTTATCTAACAACCCAGCCACCCTGTCCAAAGCCTTTATATTCTCTAGACACTTTGCTCTTCCTCCTCTGTCTTTCTCGCTCCCTATACCCTCTACTCTTTTTTTTCACTTTCTCTAACGTTGTCTCTTTTTTCGTTATCTATCTGTCGGTTCTGTAAAAGATTATCGATCATCAAATCACCCCATATTATCATCTCTTTGCTTCCTCTCGTCCTCTGCTGTCTCTTTTTCTCACTCCACTGTCCTTCTGATGCTGGATAAGTCAATGTCGGGCTGTGTGTTTACCCCTGCTCTCCTCACCTGTGTGTCCTCTTCCGTCCTACAGCGGAACCAGTTACGCCACACCACCGGGATTTACCTAGCAGTATGTACCAATGTTCCAAGCCCTTCTCTATCTCTACCTCTACCACTGCTATCTTTCTCTCCCTCTAAGCCTCACTCATTTCACTTCTGTGTTGGCCTGTGTGTGCTTTGCCCATTTCAGTTTACGCTTTTCTGGCTTGTCCTATATACTGATTTAAAGAAATCAATAGCCTGGACATGTGAAAAAGCTTAAAGCGAAACGATTGAACGAATTTCATTTTTTTACATAGCCACAAATCGAATGACACATAAGCTATCTCCGTATTTCTGCTTTATGAGGATGGGATGGTGCGTATGTGTGTGTATTGTGGGTGTTTTGTGTGAGTAATTTACTGATGGCTTATGTTTAATCAGTAGTAGCCATGCTGTTAAATCTTCTCACATCTTCAGCTCACAATGTCCTAGGTTTGATGTACACTCACGAAAGTCTTAGTATGTCATTTATCGAGATCTGACGTCCCCCATAGCAGTCATTGTAGATAATAATGACTAGTGGAGAAGATGTGGAAAGAGAAACTGCACAGCTCTCGTGTAGCACTATTAAATCAGCCAGTTCAGAACACTCTTCACACAGATATATTTGCTGTGTCTATGTGTTGAACTGCAAATTGTACCTTATGTTTAATTATCAAAGTGTCAGTGGACTGAGGAGCATTATTGTCCGATAAATCTTTAAATCGTTATTCTGCTTCAGTACCACAGTCTTATGTGCAGGGCATTGGATTCTTGGGGAGGTGGTAGCTCAGTGGTTAAGCTGTTGAACTGCTGATCGAAAGGTTCAACTCTCAGCACCACCATGGCCCCTGAGCATGGCTTTTGACTCTCAACTGCTCAGTTGATAAAGAAATATGCTAAAATGTTTACAAGGGCGTCTGGAAAACGTTAAAATAGACATTTAGAGTGATATATATATATATATATATATATATATATAGCTATATATATATAAATATATATATATATATATATATATATATATATATAAATATAATATATATAATAATATATATAATATATATATATATATATATATATATATATATATATATATATGTATATATTGTATATATGATATTTGAATATATGATATTTGTCAGTAAACTTGGTAAGTAAATAAAGCTTGTTAGTAAAAAAGCTATAAAAAACATTTTATATTATAAGACAAAAAAAATATATATATTTTTTTAGCAGTCAAACAGACACTGCAAATAAAAAAAAAAACGAGCAAACGCGGATAACGGCTAATACATTTTTTAGCAGATGAATAAATAAATACAGCAATAAACAGCAAAAATTGACACACTGAAATTCTTTTTTGTGATATTGTTAATGCCTAAATTTGGATACGTTCCTACAGCAACTGTGAAGTTTAGGAAGCATTTTGATGTTAAAAAGAATTTTAAATAACAGTGGGTTTGTGTTAGATTTCACAAAATTTCTGTGTTTTGTGTTCTGTGTGTTTTCACAAACCACTTAGCTGGTTTGTAGCCTTTTGGTGACTATCTTACATATACTGTTCTGAAGTGCTATTTCATCCAGGTGTTCTCCTTTTTTTTTTTTTTTTTCATCTTAAAGCCTATCACGGACGGCAGCCCCATGCGACGTTCAGCCTCCTCTTTGGCTTCTCAGAGAGAAGAGACAGAGTTAAATTTAAGGGATTACTCCTTGGAGCGGCCCATAGCAGCCCAAGCTCAGGAGAAAGAGAGAGACAGAGTGCACCAACATCATCATCATCATCATCGATGTCAACGACGCAGAGACAAGAAGCATAAATCTCTGGATAGGGCCATCAGTGAAGAACAGCCTGCCTCTTTGGGTAAAAAAAAAAAATTCACTCATAAAATGCTGCCATAAACTGAAGGTCTAAGTAGGATGCAAGTGTAAAATAATTGTTTACAGTGCAGAAAATACAAAACAAACAATGACATGAAAATATAAGAACTAGGCAAATTAAATAAGAAATAGTCTGAGCAAAACAGACTTAGGAACATCAACAAAAGTTAGATGATGATGGATTGAAACACAGGGGTATTTACTCTGCTCAAATTTACACTGCAGATCTTGATGCCCAATTCCGATTTTGTGCTTACATCTTCTTTTAAAAGTAACCCATATCCGATATCGGCATTTACACTACATACGGCAAAACCACCCAATGTAGACGCACTGACCGGCAAATAATCCATAGACGAAGACGAAATTATTTTTTATATTGCTTCTGCATCATATTTAAAGGTTGGCAAAACAATGCTCTCTTTAGGCAGAGAAAAGAGGAGAGGAAAGCTCTTGTTGTAACATGGGTGTTAGGTTGGTGTCCACTGGAGTTGACGTCATGCTTCACCGTCACTTATCAAGTGATGTACGACTGCATTGAAAGGTGGCAAATTCCGATATGTCTGTTTACATGGCACGTATCCGAATCATATCTGTTTTTTATTTCACGTATGAATAAGGCCTGAATATATACAGTCATGTAAAAAAATAAGGACACCCTATGAAAGCCTGTGTGTTTTTTAACATATTTGGACATATGGATATTTAATATCAATTTATAGCAATACTGAGATATTTAAGTAATAAAACTAAAGAATTAAAACTAAAGAAAAGACTTTCTAAAACTTTCTGTAAAATCTATGTTAAAAAAAAATAACAATATCTGGTGATGAATAAAGTAGGACATGATTAGAACATTGTTACTCAGCCTTTTGTAGAAGGCTGCCCCTATTTATACCGCAGACATTTAGTTTGATGTGCTCTTGACTGTTGAAGTGATAGTGAACACCATGGTGAGATCGAAAGAGCTGTCTGAGGCCTTCAGAAAGATGAGTGTAACAGCTTATGAGTTGTCACAAAATGGCGTACAAGCGGAGGACATTCAAAACACCTGACAACATGCCCAGGTCTGGCTGTTCACGAGAGCAGACCGCAAGATGCTAAAATAAGTCACCAAAAACCAAACAAAGCATCACGAGACCCAGTAGTCGTCATCACGAGACCCATTAGCTGCCTCTGTTGATGTAAAAGTGCCTTATTTTACAATCAGAAAGAGACTACACAAGTTTAACTTTTATGAGAGGTGTTTGAATTATTTGAACACTGCAACAGAGGACATGTTTGGCGTTAACCAAATACAGCATTCCAGGAAAAGAACCTGGAGGTGGAAGTGTCCTGGTTTGGGAATGCTTTGCTGCAGATCATAAAATTTACTGTGTATCAGAGGAACATTTAAGAAAATCTGTAAAAAAAAATTTAAAGCTGATGCGGAACTGGACCCAGCAACATAACAATGACCCGAAACATACTAGTAAATCCACCAAGGACTGGCTGAAAACTAAGAAATAAAGGGTCCTGGAATGGCCAAATTAAAGCCCGTTGAATCCCATCTGAATCCTATTGAGATGCTGTGGGGAAACTTGATACAGGCTGTACATGTAAAAACATCTTACAGCTAAAGGAATTTTACATTGAGGAGTGGTGCAAGAATAGAATACACATTTTTTAATGAGTAAAACATGCGTAAAACAATCTTAATTTGTTTTGTTTAACTGCAATTAGGTCACTTTCTTTTCCAGAGAAAAATTAAAACCAGATTAGCCGTCGATATGTTAACATTCTTTAATAAAGAAATAAATATTTAATAGGGTGTCCCAATTTTTTCACATGACTGTAGGTATCCATGTGCTTTTTTTCCGCTTACCAGTCTGTGGGTCATATCCCATCTGTACCACATTAGAGGAAAAAAATAAGCATTTGGTCACTTGATAAATGCAGTGTAAATGTAGCCAAATAAGGGTGCATGATCAACTAAACAAGAAACACCTGAAGGCAATAAGAGAACCAGCCAACAAACAAAGCACATGGCCTGGAAAACAAAACAAAGTCTCATAGTTGTCCTCCGGTGGCCTGGTGAGGTAATGTGAAACAAAGGCATATTTTGCACAGTTCATTTAATTAGGTCCCACACTGTCCACATGTCAGGTCTTCCATTGTATGGATATGCCAAATAAAAATGATGTTCATATTTTACTAATAATACTATAAATATTATTGCATGTTCTATAAGATGAGTCAGATATCAAAATAAACAGAATATTTCTTCCACAGCAACCCGTACATCTATAGTATAAAGATCTAGAAATGATTAATGGTTCTCAGCTGTATTTTGTTGGAACATGATGTTGTTCTGAGTGATACCCGAGGAAATAAACTATG
Organism: Bagarius yarrelli; assembly: GCA_005784505.1. Lineage (NCBI taxonomy): Eukaryota > Metazoa > Chordata > Actinopteri > Siluriformes > Sisoridae > Bagarius > Bagarius yarrelli. The sequence goes on along the minus strand of VCAZ01000019.1, from coordinate 3,711,859 downwards.
ATATTTAAAATTTATCACCTACTGTAGGCACCAGATTTAACTGGGGGAAAAAACAACCCTGGGTCGGAACAATGACACTATTTTGTTTGGCTTATAAAGTGCACAGATTGAAAGTTGTCCAAATTGATTTAGATTTTATATTTCAATTGGCATTCAGTTTTTCTTATGTGCACCACTGATCATGGCAGTTACTGGACATTCCCACTAGTATAAAAATCTTTAATAAACCCTTGAACCTGAACCTATACATGCACACACAAACTAACAGAGAGCTTTGGGTCTGAAAAAAACATTTTTAGTTTCTCAAGTAAAATATTTGGGTGCTTTGGGTGGACAGAAACATCTTCCAGACTGCTCCAGATGTTTCTCCAGACAGACATTTACATTCACTATGAACATTTGGCAGATGTTTTTATCCAGAGAGACTTACATTCATCTCATTTTTATCCAACTGAGCAGTTGAGCTTTAAGTGCTTTGCTCAGTGGCCAAATATCTTGGTGGTGCTGGGATTTGAACCTACAGTCTTCCGATCACTTCCTCAGACATACAACTACTATAGCATGACTGCTTTTATTGCACTACTTGGATTATTTCTTCTGTAGATATGCAGCGGTTGTGTTTAAATCGTATTTTATAACGAAGCAGTCAAAATGTGCCTATGTAACCTGACTTTTTTTATATTTAACAGCGGATCTTAACGATGATCTGCGGGATCGAGCACATGAGCGAGAAAGAGACAGAGGTCGCTCTCATGAGAGGAAGCACCACTCAGCCTCTGCCCCTGATAGAAAGCAACGTTACTATTCCTGTGATCGCTACGGAAACAGAGAGCACTGTCATAGCCGATCACCTGGACCAAGTAGATCTACATCACCTGGAGATCCACAGGAACCCAACAAATTCAAAACGGTACCAAATCAACGACCTGTAGTGTTGCAGCACCATATGATTTAAAAATCTTTAAATGTTCTGTGATGCATTATTTTTTTCATTCTGCAGGGTTTTAACACAGCTAAGGGCAGCCCGGTGGTCTTCACCTCAGGCACCAGTACACCGTGCCGAGGACGAAGACAGCTCCCTCAGACTCCGCTTACCCCAAGACCTGCAGTGGCCTATAAGTCCACCAGCTCCTCCCTACTGCAGATAGCTGCCACTCGCTCCACCGGGCCAGCCTCCACCTACCTAAGCCGAGGGCAATCGGAACATGACGCCCTGCTTGGCATCACTCACCAATCGTCTCCTGTGCCTGTCACTCGGATCGGATCTGACCCCAACCTTGGCCCCCTGCAGAGAGACACGCACCTATCAGAGGCTGAAGATTTCCACGATGCTTTGAGCACCTATAGCTCGGGACGCTTTCCAAGAACAGTTTCTGCCACTCATTCATCCATTGGGGCGGCACCTTCCATGCTTCATCAGAGCCGGAGTGGAGTGCCTAACGGGTACCACTTTACCCTTGGATTTAGTACATCTCTGGGTTCCAGTTCCAGGATCTCCCCAAGCTATCAGGGTACAGACAAAGATGACTGGTGCTGACAAAATAGTGACCAATGTATGTCTTAAATGTGTCTTAAATGTGGTAAGTGCAAGATGAGTTGCATCATCTTTGCTTCAAGATAGTCATACATTCGGGTTATGTCTGTGTAAAGCTCGAGGAGATCTTAAGGAGATCTAGAAGACGGGATGCGATACCTTTTTTTTTGTGGCATGATTATAGTCCGTCTTGTCTAGATGGTTCTCTCATGATGGTTCCATGATGAATTGGACAAATCAAGGAGAGCTCTGTTTACCACCGAAGAGAGGAAATAGTTACTTACTGCTAGCAAACGCTGCCCTTTGCTCTCTGGAATCATATTAATAGGGCTAAACTCGGCAGAGGGCAGAAAGATACAGCCATGTTTAATTAGAAAGCACAATATATAATAAATCACTTCTGCTTATCTATAGAGTATTGTCAAGAAACTCCACCTATTTTTAGTTCTTAAAAAAACCTATACATTTTTTGTTATGTTTAGAGGGTTTTTTTAACAGTTTTTTCCCTGCTGCTGGTTCATTTTTAAGTGGCACAGATGACATCGTCAAAGTAGATTACAAATTAGGCAAAAAAAACAAGCCAAATTGTTGTAAGTTTGACAAGAAATTGTAGTAAAGTAAGTATCTTCCAACAGCGTTTCTATTTTGTAACTTGTACATCAAATGTGTAGCTGGAAGTCCTGTAGGGTTTTTTTTGTTTTTTTCTAATACTACATTACCCTTAAGTGGTAAAATACCAAGTGCCTAACCTTTAAGGTTCACTACCATATGAGTATGATGTATCGTGTGGCATTATAACCCAAGAAAAGGCAAATACTGGATACTTTACACTCTAGGAAAATGTTACAAATGTTTGTTATTTATCATAGCATGTTATGAGAACAGAGATTATGGTGTTGCACAAAACAGAGAATATAAATGAGAATTTTAATAGATGTATGTGTGAAAGAGTGAAAAAAAAAATTGTAAACCCCCGGGGACCATAGCATCAACAATGTAGCGTCGAGAAAAGTACAGTTACTACGACCAGAGGAGAATTTAATGACATGGAAATCGTTTTCATTGCGTCTGAATTGAATGCATGTTAGGCGTTTTTACACTTGGTGTTGGTGTCGTTGTAAATGCATTGTGTGATGTACAATTTTATGTTGCCAAAGAGTACACGGTGAGCTCTTGCCTTTCTAGTATTAGCCTGAATTCATTATATGGAGTCAAGACAGATTAAATACAGTACATATTCATAGAAATGGTAAATTACATTCACAGTATAACTTCGACTTCACCAAAATCGTCGTCAATGGATTTTTACTGTCTAATTTGACATAATTAAATTTTATTAGTAAAACAGGATCTATGGGGTTCTTTAGTAATATGGGGTCATTTTAATAGCATCCAAACACTATTATTTATTATCGTTTAATAAGAAAATTATGTTCGTTTATAACACACACTTACTTGTCATTTTAATAGGACGATCCGTATGACTGCGCATGAAGTTTATCAGTCATCCAATCCCGTAAAAAGTCAAGAACATTTGGTTGATATGAAATGTAACATTTTGGCAAATTTCTTGCTGGAAAGGATAATAAAGTATTTTATAATCTGGTGATGGTAAATTTTGTGAAGAGCCCTGACCAAATTCCTGCATAACTGTTTAAAATATATCGAGTAAGTCCCAGATTTGTAGTGGTGGATGTCTTTAAATGTCTTGTTAGGGGAAAAGTTTAGAAGGTCTTTGAAATACACATTTTTACAATTTTTGCCAAGCGTAAAAACTCCGTCTTTATCAAGGAAACTATATCAACAGCTGGCAATTAGAACATCACTGTCTAAGCTGGTACCAATATTCAGCTATACAGGTTTGGTTAGTATTTTCCGGCTGTATTTTTCAGATTTCCGTTCTTGGACTGATAAAAGTGGAATCTGAAGTTATAAGGTAAGGAGAGGAAGTGACTGCTGATTGGAAGACCATAGGTTTAGTTCCTAGTGCAATCAAGCTACCACTGCTGGGCTCCTAAACCTGACTCTTAACCTTTAATTGCTCGAAGTGAATAAAAAAACAGATAAAAGTGTTTGCCAAATGCCAGAAATGTAAAGGTTTTGTATTTTGACATGCTTTTTCTGCTCAGCACGGTTTTAAAGAGTGTATAAGTGAGTTGACGTAACATTCCAGTCAGCAAACCGTCTACTTCTCTTCTTTTCATAAAGGCATTTTCATCCATACGACTAACTTATATCTGCTTGATTTTATATGCTAAACTGCTCCTACACGTTTCGCCCGTCGACTCGGTAATCCCGTGCCGCAGTCGTTCCTAACAAAGTAGTTGGAAAGTGTTATTAGTGTTTATTAGACACACTTCCTGTGTTTTGTAAGTGCAGGGATGAGATGACTGTTGAGAAACAGTACAGCAGGGCTATGCAACAAGGTGACACTTATTGATCGCACCTCATCCTCTGTACCTTTATTTCCTAGACGTCAGAAGGAAATTACGTTCTTTTCATACGGTAGCGTGACCAATGCTCTATTTTAGTGGAAATTCGTTGAGGCCAATTAGCTTTTGACAAGTGTATAAGCGGGACAAATGCATGCCATTGTCCTGCTCGTAAAAGTGAATTTGAATTCGTGTTGTCTGCCTCAGTACAGTCCAAAAAGTGTTTCTGTTCTAATTAATAATCGGCAGATGATTTCAATTTGTTATTTTTTTTCTAAACGAATCAACCTCACATTGATCCATATTTTCACAACAGTTTACCTTCTATTCTTCCTTTATGACAGGGAGATGAGATTTGTGCACTTTGTACATCTGTAACAATTCTAAAGCCATTCCTGTAAAAAAAGAATCTAGAAATGAATTACTATTATCAAATTTTCTGCAGTACTTTGTTCAGTTGACCTTGTGGATGTTGTGTTTTGTTTGCATGTTACGATGACGGGCATGTACAAATATATGTTTCACATGTTTTTTTAATTCTTATGAGGGGATCACAGCTTTTTATACAGTCTTTAGTTTAAAAAAAACAACCATGTAGGTAAATTAGAGAAACTCGTCCTGAGAAAATCACGTCTGGGTCGCAAAAGCATGGGACGAAACTTTTCAAGCAGATCAGACACCATTATTGTTTATTGCCTGTCTGCTTATTCACCATTTATTATTTTATACCACTGAAATAAAAAATAAAAACTTAAAATGAAAATATACAAAAAATAAATAAATAAATAAATAAAGGTTTTATAAAAAGATCTCGTTTTTGTTTCTTTTTTTGTTTTAAGGCACTTTTTATTTTGGGGGGGGGTAATTTTACTAGAACGTTAAAAACGTTTCACAATAGAGGAAAAAATACTGTCGTCAACAGTTGAAGTGGCTTGAAGAAGTTTTTTTTTAACACAGGTACGGGCATTGTTCTGATTGAAGGACAGAGTCTTGCTGAAGTACTCAAATACACAATATTTGCAAAATTTACACAATAATACACTTAAAAATCCATCCCTCTCTCTCTCTCTCTCTCTCTCTCTCGGGTTAAACATGCTCCTTTGGTACCATTAACCAGTTTCCTGCCCTATTTTTGGAGTTTAGAGGATGGATTGGGACTCAATACCGATCCACTGACCCAAGGCTACAGTTTACATTGTATTTGATCACCAATACCATAAGCTGTATAAATTGGACATGCAGTGTCAACCCAGATGAGGATGGGTTCCCTCGTGAATCTGGTTCCTCTCAAGGTTTCTCTACTTCATCTCAGGAAGTTTTTCACCACCTGCTTGCTCATTAGGGACACATTTACAATTTTTTATTCTTACTGCATTCTGTGTAAAGCTGCTTTAAGACAATGTCTATAGTAAAAATCGCTATACAAATAAAAATGAATTGAATTAAATTGTATAAATTAGTATATTTCACCCTTTAATTCGTTTCATTCAATCTTGGACTTTTGTACATCCTACCCAATGGTCATTTTAGTGGGCGGGAAAATGTACCGGACAGGCTTCTCATTGGTCGGGGGTAATAGTGTGGGCGGGGCCGGCGAGCTGATGACCGCTTGTGAGAAGGCACGCGCACTTAAACAGCCACCGGCTCTCTGAGGGTGCGAAAGTAACAGACGATTAAAAAAAAAAAATCTAAAAACTTTTTTTAATTATTAATTCATGTTTAAAAGATTATTATGGCTGGGTTTGCGTCTGTATTTTATATCGAACATATTCAATCCGTATTAAAAACAAATTAAAATTAAAAAAAAGGCGCTAGCTAAAGTTGCTAATCTTTTTTTTTTTTTCTTATATTAACAGTTAAACCGTTTTTAAAACACTTCTTATGGCACTGAAAATCACACTGTGGGCAATTTTGTTTTTTTCTCTGTCGAAATCGACTTTAACAGTTTTTTTGCCAACCGAGTGGCCAGAAATGGAGCAGGGCTCCGGGATGCTGCAGACAGGTAAGAGCTCTTATTCCCTAATTGCTAACAACTCAAAGGAAAGTGGCTAATGCGCTAAGTAGCCATATGACATCACTAGAGAATTTGCATATTCATAAACTAATTTGCATAATAAAGACGATAAAAGGGGATTTCTGTAGAATAGAATAAACATTTCTTATAGTAAAAAAGTCTTGTAATGGGTCAAAACATTATATTATAAAACATTTATTACTTGTATTTATTATGCATAAGAATAAAAATAATAAGAAACACTGTATTGGGGGGGGGTCAATTTGGTCATGTGACCAAAGGAAGTTCTGGTTTGTTCTATAATGCTCATGTTAAGTGCATTCTATATAAAACAAAAACAAAAAAATCCCAAATCACAGTAATTATAATTAATTATAATATATAATTATAATTATATTATTAAAATAATTATTGTAATTGTAGTTATATTGTCCTCATTTGTTAAAGGTGTTTTACTTAACATTTTAACAAGTAAATGTGGGTTTTGTTAAGTTAAAAATTAGTTTTTTTAGATGGAAAAAATTAGTCCCTTTTTTTAGATGCCGTACGATGTAAGAACTTTTTTAAGGTTTACTAATGTTCGCATATTCAGTTATTGTAATTTACCAAACATTCAGCCACAATGTGTAGTGTAACACATGGTACACAGATCTGAAACAGATGCTGGGACAATCCCGCAGTTTTTATACTCGGATTTAATGGTATAACAGACGAACTGCATGGAAACCCTCCATGCTGAAACAAGGCATGATTTTAACCAGAGGACATGTACTAGTCTCAGAGGAGTCCTGCCTGATCCATATGAATCAGTCATATTACTGCCATCTTCTTTCAGCCCCTATCAAAGTGGGTTTGAGATAGTCCTACCTTAGCATTTGACCCGTCATGCTGGATGTCACTTACATGGTAGGAGTCTGGCAAGTTTTAAATGATTTACTGTTAGACTAGGGGTGGGTTGTATATATTTCACAATATCGTTATTAAAATAAGGTAGTTAACAGCTTAAATACTTTTTTAATACTTCAGAAATTAAATGGACTTCAGTTTATTTCCTTACGTTTTTCTTTTTATTGATTAAATAAAATATCATCGTAGATTACCTGTTACTTCGTAGGTCTTATTTAACAATTGTGAGGACAAACCTTATTATTTTAAACTTTTCTCAATTAACATCTTTTTATAGGCATATAATAATTACCATATAATTAACTGTCACAGTACACAAAGATCCTCACACGGTCCTCCCACAGTCACCAGCACTACTTAGTCTCACCTGCTACTCATTTCCCATCATGCTCACTCTCCTTCACTTCCCTATTTAAGAGCATGCTTCGCCGTCATTCGGGATCTGATCTCGTTCAGGTTTGCGGATATGCTAGAACCCCTTTGCTTAATTTCCATGTGCCTTCATCAAGCTCCTACACCAATCGCTTTTCCATACCAATCCTTGTTCCAACATCGGATTCCTTTGTTCCTGGTTCCTTAGCTCCTGTTCCTCCTCTTATTAATTCCCGTAGTCTCCTCTGATTCTCGGTATCTATTTTTACACTGCTACATCCCTGCTTACTACCGTTTATGACTTTGTTCAATAAACACTCCAGTTTGGGTTTTAACTGCTTCTCCAGTCTGGTGTATCGTTTCCATAACAGGAAAACATCTTAAATATGAAAATATAGACACTCCCAGCATTTCCCTCAGTCTCACATGCAGCATCTTGTTCAGCACGCTTCATGTAAGTTAGCCACGCCCACTTATTTACATGATACAGTATACACGGAATAAACATATTACGATTGACAGTTTATCCTGCGGTAATTATAAATGACGTCATACCGTCCAGCCCTGTGTCAGACCATGAGTTATATCTCATGGTCTAGTTTTTCAACAGGTCATATAAAAATATTTATATTCATTTTATTGCATTCACATCAATCACAAAAAGTTGTTGTCACATCTCAGGAGGTTAAACCACCTGATCCTTGTCCGAAGATACATATAATCATTATGTGTTTGCTGCATGTTTTGCTTCGTTTATAAATGAATGCATATTAAAGAACAAACGAAACATCATCATAAAATTTCTTTTGTTTTATACTATTCATAAATGTTGGCCTTTTTTTTGCAATTCTCTATCCTTGAAAAAGTAAATTTCTCAAGATTTTACAAAAATGATTCAAACAGAAACCAAAATGTCTCTGAGGCCATCTAGAGGCTTGCTGCTGTACACCCACCCAACTGGTTACTATCTCTTTTTCAATTATGTTCCTTTCAGTTCCTTTCCATTTCAGTTTACCTTGTTCTATCTCATCCTATGGCATACCATTCTTAAATGGACATTCAAGCACACATATATAAAACAATTTGCTTGCTAGAAATCAAACCATTACACAGGAACACAAAAACATGCGCAAACTTCAAAGTCTGGTAGAACAGGCTGTAATGATAGATGCTTAACCACCTCAGGGTCTGGACATCTTGGAATCATTGAGGAAACAGCAACTATTAAGTGGTTTCAGGTAATTACACAGCATGATTTCGTCATGTATCTGATCTAAAACTATCTGGTGGTGGCCTCACACAGCATGACACTAACATGACTGAAGTAAGTTAACAGAATAGCTCAAAGAGAGTCTGGTGACCTCAGAAAGACATACCAAATGTCTAAATTGTGAGATCTTTGTACATAGAAAGCGGCTAAAGTACCTTGTTACTACTGAATTTAGTTCAAGAAAAAACGTACTATTAGACAGACATTTTTTGGCTTGGATTTAAGACTTGGGGTAGCACTGTGGCTTAGTGTTTAGCACTGTTGCCTCACATCAAGGAGGTCTGGGTGCTTCCCGGGCAGGGGTCTTTCTGTGTGGAGTTTGTATGTTCTTCCTGTGCTTGTGTGGGTTTACACCAGGTACTCCGGTTCCTTCCATAGTCCAAAAACATGTTAGGTTGATTGGTGATTCTAAATTGCCCATAGGTGTGTGTGTGTATGGCCCTGTGATGGACTGGCGACCTGTCCAGGGTGTACGCCTTCTGCCTTTTGCCCTTTCAGAGATGACTGGGATAGACTCCAGCAGATCCCTGTGACATTAAAGGAAGACATTTTCTATCTGAAGCCCCGCTATACCTGCTGTAGCATGCAGATCTTGTAAATGCTGTACAAATAGCTGTAATAACATGGTGGAGTCCATATTTTTTTGTTATCCTAAACATTATTGCAGGAACTATAGTAACACACTTATAACTCCTGTAGTTAGTTCTGCATGTCATGGTTTAGGGTTGGTCTCAGTTTCAGGTTTCCAACTCTTAGAAACTTAAAAAAAGGAAAACATGTACAAAACCCACTCAAACCGGATTCGGAGTAGTGCATGACTGCTGGCACCTAGACAAGGGCAGACCTGTTGTAGAATTTATATAATTAGCACTCTGACTCTTGATTCAGCACCAGTCATCCCACTGGGAACCTTAAAACTATAATTAATATTGTAATTCATCTTAAAAAAATGAGGCAGCTGTGACTGGTATAATCCCCATCACTCCTGCAAGTATTTCAAGCCAGATGACATCATGTTTTTGCGGGGTTGTTAAACACACTTGGACTGTTCACAGTTCACAATGAACCTGTTTCTTCTGGCACACACTCGGGAATGTTGACCTGTGAGGACTTTTTCTACCATAACGTTAGCCTGTCGTTGACATTATGATCGAGGACATATATACACAGAGATGGTCAAACAGGACTTTCATATTTATTTTTAATGGATTTCTGTAATTTACCATAAGATGTCGATTAACATTGTGGTCGAATAACACTGTACATTTAAGACGAAAAGGCTAAATATTTGTCATAAGTTCCACATTTCATTTGGCTGGGATGTCAGCCACACTAGCTGTTCATGAGTAAAAATATTTTTCATTACTGCACCATTCTTAAGCATAAGTAGCATTCTAGCATTGTAAACCTTCCAAAGGGTTTTTCCGAAGGAAAAGTAGTGAAGTGCACTAACTTTAGGCATTCGCTTTCTGTGCTCTTCCAGTGGCCTCCCATCCTGTTGCAGCAGCATCATCCGCACCGCCTTGAAATGATCCATATCTTACGATGACAGGAGCAAATGAGTCCGCTTTATCTGACGATTTAGAAAAAACGAGGGAAAACCGAAAGGAAAAAACCCCTCTTTTCTAGGCTCCGTTTCCTGCCACTGGCTGCACACAGAGAAGAGCAGGGAAAGGAGGAGAGTTGGATGCAACAGGTATTTTTATTTAAAGAGATAAACAAAAGAAACGAATGAACCAAGGAGAACCGCTTGACAAAAACTTAACACGGAGTGTAGGAGCCAGAGAACGAGCTAGGAGATAGCGATTAGCAACAATTCACGGAGATAGCAACCAAGTAACATTGTTAGTACGCAACATAAACACATTTAACGCAGACCAAGGATTAGACAGAAACCAGGGAATTTATACACACAGAAATCACGAAATTTAGCACCACCTGTGAACAATAATGAAAGCAGGAATGAATAAATGAACGAAAGACGTGACACGGGAACAAAAACTGAAAACCGGAAATGGTTAAAAATCTTTTCAACACAAGAGTCTCTTTTAAAACTAAACACAGTCTTTTACCGCTTAGCTGGCAGTCTCGAGGAGAAACTGCGGCTCAAGACTGTGACACTTAAATGTTTTTTATTGAGATTCTATGTAATACACCAACACAGAGTAGCACATAAATGTGAAATGGAACGAAAATGATCAATGGTTTTTAAAAATTTAAGCACATAAAATTTACTGCAGTTACAGTGTCTCTACCAGTGTCCCCACACATAGCGCTCTGGACAGATTCTCCCACCTGAGCTGTGGATTTCTGCAGCTCCTTCAGCGTGACCATGGGCCTCTTGGCCGCTTCTCTGACCAGTGCTCTCCTTGCTTGGTCTGTCAGTTTAGGTGGACGGCCATGTCTTTGTAGGTTTGCAGTTGTGGCATACTTTTTTCCATTTTTTGGATGATGGATTGAACAGTGCTCCTTGAGATGTTCGAAGCTTTAGATATTTTTATTTAAACTTTTCCACAACTTTATCCCTGACCTATTTGGTCTTCATGATGCTGTTTGTTCACTAGTGTTCTCTGACAAACCACTGAGGCTTTTACAGGACAAGTGTATTTACACTGAGACTAAATTACACACAGGTGGACTCTAATAACTAATTAGGTTACTTCTGAGGGCAATTGACTGCACTGGATTTTATTTAGGGGTATCGGAGTAAAGGGGGGTAAATACAAATTCATGTCACACTTTACAGAATTTTATTTGCTTGAAATTTTGAAAACTCTATATCATTTTCATTCCACTTTACAATTATGTGCTACTTTGTGTTGGTCTGTCACATAAAATACATTTAAGTTTGTGGTTGTAGGGTGACAAAATGTGAAAAAGGTCAAGGCGCTGTATACCAATGAAATCGACTTCTTGTTTGTTCAAGACTGTTTAATATTATTCATATCTGATTATTTGATTATTAATATCTGTTATTTGATGTTCAAGCAATTTAATCTATTTAGATACGTAGTTGTGTCATGGTTATGTTGTGTTGTTAAGCTGTGTAAAGAAAGAGATGATTCAACTCGTCTGGATTCATGCACAAACACACATACACAATCATTTTACCGTCAGACTCCAATTACTGTCACGCTAGGTGAGGTTGTGTCATTTATCAGTTAATAGTGTGGTGTTTAGCCGCACATTGCTGTTAGCTTTGGTTCTAAAGACTTAGTCACCATTCTGCAGATTTATTTGCTCTAGTCAGTGAGTATTCAGGATAATTATATTATCTTCTTACGTATGACTTTATGTAGGCAGTAATGTGTTATTTCAGTAATTAACTCCATAATTCAGGCATAACATTCCTGGCCAAATCACTCTGTTTCAGTCCTGAGGTAATGTCATTTGGCCAGAGGGAAGTGACGGATAAGGATTTTAAATGATTTGTGTTTTACTCCTTGGCGGTGCAGTGCCCCTAACTAATGCAGAAATGAGGTTAAATTAAAATTGAGCTCGTAAACGTTTCTCGTGTAGATCAGTCTGCTCATATGCAGACATTTATTTGCTCCCAGGAGAGTTTAAAAGGTCAGTTTTGCCACAGCGTATGATCCACAGGGTAAACACCATAAAAATGTAAAAGCGTTTTTATTATGCTTGTAACGGCCATGTCTGGGCAGCTATAATGTTGTCATGCCCTTAGACTGACTTTTTGAATGACGTGACTGACCCTACCGGGCATTGCAGGTAACATTTCAGGGCAAAGCAGAGTTATGGTCTGGGATTTAACAGGTTTTCAGTCATCTAAAACTTGCTTAAGCAAACATAGCTTCACTGCTCAGACTCAGCAGCTGGTGTTCATCAGATCTCATTCCTAAATGATAACCTAGTCTTCTGATTAGCATGGCACCACAAGTTGGTTGAAAACACAGTATGGCACAGTGGGGCAGTGGCATACTAGAAAATACACGAATAAACATGAACAATGACTAGGGTGATCCTGATTAATAAAGCTTTAGCTTTTAATGTAATAAAGTGCTGAAGACTTCCTCCATAATGTAAAAAATGTAGTAAATTAATTATGACTCATCTTCTGTCTTAGCTGATGTATGTAAACTGTATTAATAGAATCGATGAAATTTTAGAACAACAGAACCATGTAGCAGAAACTGCCACAAAAATTGTATAGAAAAAAAAGGGCTGCACAATATATCGTTTCAGAATCGACATTGCAATGTGTGTATCTGTAACCGTCACATTGCATGATGCGCCATGTCAGTTCGGGATTATAGTCGACAGCACCAGAGTTCAGAACGCATGTGATTTGTGGATTAATTTACAAAGTATAATGATAGAGTAAAAGTTTATGTTACTGTGCAAACACTTAAATCAAGTTAAAAACAACCACTTTTGAAGGTTTAATTTAACAAAGATTAATTGTACGTAATTCATACGATAAAGACTATAAAATATGATTGGCATTTGATTTTATATACATTTTCTCTAACTGAATCTGTTTATTTAATTTGCATCTTTGTTCTATTGTGTTTATCTATGCTTTTAGTTAAATATAATTTGTGTAATTGTTTTTTACAAACCCCAATTGCATAAAATTTGGGTTAATAAAAAAACAACACAATACAATAATCTGCAAAACCTTGTTGAGCCATATTCAACTGAAAATGCCACAAAGACAAGGACCATCCATATTGCTATCAGTGCAAAGTTTAAAAACCAGCATCTGTGATGGTGTGTTAGTGCCCAGTGGTGCCTTGCACATCTGAGAAGGCACCATTGATGCTAAAATGTACATACAGGTTTTGGAGCAAAAGATTTTGCCATCCAAGTTATATCTTTTTTCAGAGACGTCCTTGCTTATTTCAGCAAGACAACTTCAAGCTACATCCTGCAAGTGTTACAAAAGGGTGACTTTGTAGTAAAAGAGTTCCTTGTATTACAGAAAGTCGTCAATAAATTTTCACACTGCTAAAAAAAACTTAGATTGCAGCGACAGGACAGAGGATTTCGATATTATAAGTTAGCATTTGCAGTTGTTTTTTTTATTAGTTAGCATTTGCAGCTTAAAACCTCAATGAAAAGTTTTGCTCTGGCTGGACTTTCAGCACTGCCTAGTACATTTCAGCACTTTATTTTTCTTCTAACTTTAGAACATCTTTCCCCAGAGGTCTGCTCAAGCTGTTTTTCTCATCCGATGTGGAACACTTTTTTTACAAGCACAATTTCATATCTGACCTGCCAGGACTTACAGTAAAGTTAACTGCAACCACAGCATAATATTGTTTCAGTCAATGGTCAGTGATCTTAAAAAGCGCTCGCTTTATTAGGTATGTAAATTTCAGATGGGAGATCGGCTGTGGTGCTCCACCTTTTCTCTTACACTTGCAAAGCGTTATATTTTGTCATGTCTCAAGTCAAACTTTACTTTGAGTAGAGAAACCATGTTGATTTTACTGTAACTTTGGAGCTATGATTAGTGAAGGTCATTAATACCTTTAAAAAAGTATCATTTTTGATCTTAATCTAATTTTATTTTCTACATGAGTAAACGGACTGGGCAAATTGAGTTTACGGGCCTGAGATTTGGTGCAGGCTGTCCAGATGGTGCCTGCCCTCAGTCCAGGTCCTCTTCTTGTGAGTGCTGAGGAAGAGAAAACGTTTGGCTGTGCTTTGGCCCCAGCACCTTGTAAAACGCACCTTGTATTTTTAGCTTCCTCCTCTACGCATCTGTTAAAACACTAACGCAGTATGGCTTCCTCGAGATGCGGATATTTTGTGGCTTTTTTTCACTACTTAATTTTACTCTAAGGAAATATGCAGACGCATTTGTACTTTCATTTAAAAATTACCCACCCGTCATTTTTAGCCTTTTGAGATGGAAAATGTCAGTGCTTATGCTTGTGGACTATACAGATGCAGCTATATATCGCCTGGCTGCTCTGTCGGTATCCAGTTCTATCTGGCACTACATTAGGCTTAGCTCATGTTTACCATAGAAACCATTTAATTTTAGACTTGATTAATGTTTACATAACGTCACTGTCACTGACATCACTGCAGTTTAAGACAGATAAATATACAAGTTAATCAGCTAGGTACGTCTTTAAAGTTGGCGACTCAAGTCCAGACGTTCGATAAATACACACACAAAGGAAAATTTACCTGTAGTTAGAGATATAGAGCTATTGTGTTTTTTTTTTAAGGATGCGGTCCAAGTAGAAACAGAATACAGGACATGAACGGACCTGGATAAAAGACTAACAAACATCCATGACTGTGAAATGTATCTTTTAAAGGACTTACTTTATCTTACAAGAGGCTAACTTTCCCCTTTAGCATCAGTACTCTAAGCTGGATAGATTTTTGACACACTGACATACAGATACTGTTTAAAGACGTCTGTCTGAAAATTACTGTGTAATTACCTCTGTTCAGGTCTACAATAATCCATGGGGTGTTTTACCTAGAGCACTTTTCATCAATGCAATATTTCTTTAGCAAATGTCCTAATAAGTTATTTCTTTGGCTGAGGCATGTATTGACTGGTTGTAGATCTATAGATCTTTACCCGTATACCTGTAGCAGCTCCTTATTATGAAAATCATTAAATGCTTAAAGGATTGCTGGAGAGAAATATTTTAGAAGGTTTCAGTTGGTAAACTAAAGGCCAAAGGCAAATGTATGTATATGTATTTATACTTTTAAAGATTTAAAATTTGACACTTTTTAAGCAAAAAAAGTTGAAACTATTTTATACCCAAGCACTATTGACATTTTTGCTTTACCTAATATAAAAATAATAATTGTATTCAGTATTTTCTGTAAAAATCCTTTTTTTTTTACTTCTATCCAAGGAGTCACCAGTGCTAGCATTTTGTAGGGATATGTATCCAGAGAAACACAAAACATTTGTCAGGTGAGACTATTTATAGTTTCTTTAACATCATTAAAAAATGATTTGCTTATGAACCTTTACCAAGAACAGAAGTATAAATAGATAAAAGTTATGACGTGAAAGGGTTCAGCCGTCAATGCAATCCTCCAACCACCAGAGGGAGACCTTGCCAGAATGTTGACATTCCCTTCCTCCTTTTCCACTATTTGTCTGTTTGTTGGATTTACTAATAAACTCGGATTCATTTACACAAACTCTTTATCTCTGGTCCTCTGCCGGTTTTCACATTCTCTTCTACCCCATGTTCATATATTTTTTTACTACATTTACGTTCCCTTTTCTTCCTTACAGGCCCCCAAACTGGGGACACATCAACCTGACATACTATTTTTCACATGAGATGTACTCAAAGGAAATGTGTGTTCTGATAGACCATGCTTTAGCTTAGGGGCTTCTCTAATGAACAGATGTATAGCGAAAAGCAACTATTATAACATATTAGTGACAAATAATTTGCCTGCTGCTGACAGGAGGTCACAGTAAAGTCGAGTTTTGCACACTGAAGTTGAAAAAATCAAACCCGATCCATTTTTTTTCCCAACAGATGAAAGTTTTAGACGCAAACATGACTGATACAATGTGGGACCTTAAGAGTGATATATATATATATATATATATATATATATCTATATATATATATATATATATATATATATATATATATATATAATATTTATTTATTGAACTGTGTATATACTATATATGAGAAAACTGTGACATTATAAATTAAACCTTGTCACATTTCAGGCTTATGTTAATCTGTGGACGGTGCATCCGGGCCTGTGTTGAAAGTCTCAATATTTAGGGCTGACTACCTTCTTTCTTTACAATCTTCTTAGAAGATAATTGTCATCGCTGGCTTTTCCTGACCCATTACAGTAACATGATCTTTGGAAGGGAGACAGGCACAGTTTTTTTGTCAGGAAATGAAGCACAGATAAAGAACAAAGTGTTAGCTTCTTTCCTTTTTTTCTGAGAATCATCCGTTTTATATTAATGGGGGGAGCAAAATGAAAGGCAGACGTATAAATTTATTATCATGCTAACTTCATATAACAATGCTGCTGGTAAAATTCTTCTTTATGTACTCAGTTTCAAGTGAAAGTTTTGAGGAATTTGCTATAAAAAGAGTGTGTACTATTGAAAACCTGGTTTCAAGGAACATCTTTATACTTAATACTAATTGACTAGGAATGTTACACCATTTTTTTATTTGGCACTATATTGTCTGGTTTATATATTAACCATAAAAAGAACACCTGTATAGGTATGCAATTGGGATATATGCTAGTTTTTTTATAAAGTTATCTACATTAGTATGATACAATAGAGAAAGTAGGTTTTATTTTACACCATAAACTGCTGTTAGTAAAGTTTGTTTGTATTGTGTTAAATATCCCAATTGCTAGTATCCAAGCATTTCAAGTGCGATGAGCGAAATGTTCCGTATTGGCTGTATATAAATATGTATCTACTATATTCTGACTAATGCCCGGTTCAAGATTCAATACCATATTTTATATTACTCCACAAAAGGAAAGGCATTCCTTGTTAACATGCTGTATAGAGGTGCTAAAAACAGGAATGTGTATAAAATATCGAGTTGGCAACTGCTTTTGTCTTTTTTCACTGTAATATTACATATGGGTTTGATATAGACCCTAATGTTACCCACCTGCCTATCCCAGACAATGCGAGCCTCGCTGTTGTAAGAGTCTGGAGTCCTTTAATTGCACAAGGCAATGCTGGTGGGAGGAATTGTGGGGTGGATCAGACATCCATTAAAGATATATACTGTAGGATTGTCCAGCACATGAATGCACAGGTTTGTCCACCTTAATCAGCATATCATTTTCAGTATGAAACCATTGAGATATAACCCAACCCTTATGGATCCTGTGCACAGTCCATACTGTTGTACCTGTTTATCTGTTGCTGGACAATGGTTTTTATCAGGCTGTGATGCCCATGGCTGCTCTGAAATGTAACAAAACATGCTTTGTCTGGAGCTACTTAGGATGGTGTTCATTATCTGGAAAAGAATGTGTTTAAATGTAAAAATCACTGCAAACCTGCAGATCATAACATTTTAATGTCAGTAAACAACACCAGTCAGTGTCTGTATTCGAGTGCGCGGGCCCGTCTAGTTCTGGGATCTGTTTTGTTTCTGAAGTTCGAACCAGTTAACACTGCATATGCAGTCTATTAACACAACACCTATGCAGGCAAATCTGTTGTGAATGATTCTTTAGCACAACACATGCAAACCATCATAAATGCCAGAGTCATTCATCACCTCCTGTGGAACAGACAGGCAACATCTGGCAATATAATCACTGTTAATTATGTTGTTTTTAATTAGGTTCAAGGATTAGACACCATATCAAACCATTTTTTTCAGCCAGCAACATTCAAAACCAAACACTTTACATTACTAGGGTAGATTCGCATATTATGAATCAAAAATTCGACCTGTTGACTTTCCATTGTGTTTACATATTTTAAGCTTTGCCAAATGCAACTTGATTCTGTGACGTGTTACTTTTTTCACACAACCTGCTGCCCTGAGGCAAACTTAGGACATGGTCTAGATGTGTGAAGGAACTAAATTTTAATAGGCAGCTGAATTCAGTTGCTTTTCAAGTCAAGTCCCATCAGAATCAAGGTTTTATGTGCAGCGCATAGCTTATTGAACAGCAGTATTTTGCATTAATATGATGAAAGGTGAAGGTTCCACTTGAAAATGTGACTAGAATTTAAAAGGGTGCTTTACTCACTAATTACCCACTAACTATCTGTTATAATCTTTTCCTCCTAGTCACAACTTGCATTAGGCCAATTCCTCTTCAACCAATAAATTATGTTTAAGTAGTATTATAATTACAAATCTAAAAAAGATTAAGGGTGATGGATAAATTTAAAGTAATGCTTAAAATACCTTGGAAAAAACATCACTGGTTAGTAGCTATTGAGTTTCTAGTAAAATTATTTACTTATTTACTCAGTTGATTCGATATTTGAGCTCAGCACCACTGACTGGACCAGGTGAATTCATGTGTCTTCAAAAAACGACCTGAGAAAATGATGTTGTTTAGAGGTTCTAAATTTTCTGCTATTTCTACTACTCTACTTATTCTTGATTCATAGTGACTGTTTTGAGTCAGCCTTGTCTTTCCCTAGTATATATCTTCAGCTGAAGCTTTTGATCCTAAAATTGTCTTTGGTCTCTTATTTATGACTTGCCTACATGGAGGTCACTTTTATTTGTTGGGCCTAGTCGTATGGACTCCATTCTCACCTCACCAGAGGTGATTGATGGATTCCTCTGGCTATAGCATTCGCTATTTATAAAATTCGACTGGATGCACAGAGTTTGAACAGATGTGGAATTAGACTTTGAAATGTAAACAGAACAGATGAGCTGTGATGGACTGCTTTAGGGCATACAATAGAATGAAATCAGCATTGATATGGGCGTGTTTGTGGCTTATTGTTCATTTAAACATGTTAAAGTGCATTAAGTGGGATTTGAATGACCCAGAAGAAATGCAGCAATCGATGCAGTAATTATTAACAGGGCACACAAAAACGGTCTCCCTCTGTGTGAAATTATTCTGGCCAAAAAGCCAATTTGTCTGCAAAGCTTTTGCTCAGGGTATAATTAATCTCATGCCCAACAGACGCAGAACTGTGGAAGGATACCTAATACTTTATCTATATTGACTGCTTCCATACTTTTCTATAATGATATTGTTGCAACCCATTTTATCGCCATAATTTTAATTATTTAAGTTCAATCAGATGTTACACTACCCATATAAGCTGACATTTATTAAAAATTTGCCACTATTTAGATGAACTCTTGGGTGGTGTTTGGGTCTGCGGGAGCCGATTTTAAAATTAGTTTAAAGAGAACATATGCAACTAATTTAATTTCTAGACTTGTTGGCCTTGGCTTTGTTCTATGCAGAACTTAAAATAGAACATATTTTATATAACGCTTTTAAATGTGATCAATCGTTGTAAATGGCAAATAAATAAATAAACCATAAATTCCGTAAATTATTATGGCTGTGTTGAATAAAACCCAATACAGTGATGTGTCCACCAGACCTGTAAACAAAATCACGAACATCCACCTGAGGTTTATTAAGCTTGCTTGAGTTTTAAAATTTGCCAGGCCCATCACACAAATCTGGCAAAACAAATCAAAAATGATTAAAAAATAATGAAGCAGTACATTTGTGATATAAAGAGAAAACTATATATAACTCAAATACAAAATGTTAGCCACTGACTTGCTGACTATTTTTTGAGGTTACAAGGACTAGACTACAAGACTACAAGACACTTTCTTAGATCAGACTACATTTCACTGAGTGGTTGAACAAGATATGCAAATAAATAAGATACCTTTGTCTATCTGTGTTTAAGCATGTACCAAGCCAAGTACCACATCATACTTCATTACGCTATGCTAGTTTTCGAGCTAGATCAGTTTTCTTACCAAAACATGACTGTGCAGCACCCTGGAGCGTACACATGCCCAGTGGTCTAGCTAATTTCTTTTCAGTACGCTCGACTGGAACCAATATATCATATGGGGTAAAAGGGGTTATTTAAAGTATAATTACATTTACATTGGATAAGGATTAAGAAATAACATATTACGGTTCTGCTATTAGTATTTAGTGTCTTTTGCATTTTTAAATGTCTCGCATGTCTGTGCAGACATGATGTGTCTGCACGGAATGTTCTACTTGGCATAGAGACTGTTGCACAGGACCACTCAAAAGAATGACTATTGACGAAAAAAAGTCAACAGAAGCGCTGCAGTTTTTTTTTTCAGATGCTTATGCATGACCCTGTCACAAAGAAATGACTTTGACGTCTGCATTTTTGACATTTTTGTTTTGAAACATACAGTAGACTGACTCAGGACTTGCCCTCAGGCTAAAGTAAAGGTGTTTTAACACACACGCACACGCACACACACTCTTTCACTAAACAACTTCAGGTGTCTGGTTTGCATTGTTTATCTTGTCAGTTCTGTGTGTTTAGTCTCAGAGTAGAATAAAGCACATCAGTACATTTCTTTTTTGTGAAAACACTTTTGCTTTGACAGTCATATTTTTGTGTCTGGATCACTTGAGGGTACTAGTTACTGAAAACTCAAACACTGCAGTGATTTTAGAAAGTGAAATAGTCATAGAACCATTCTGTCATTAAAGAAATATTATTCAGATTTAAGATATGCAAAATAAAAGAACAAGAAATCATCCTACAGGTTTTTTAGATATAAAATTACAGACATATTGCAAACTTTACCAGTAAAGTCAGAAAAAACTACTGGCTAAATACTGACAAGCTAAATTTGAATGATGTGTTTGTGTTTCTGCTCCCAAGAAGTGTACAGACTTTAAATATTACATTATATTACATTGCCTGCAGTTTTATGTACATTACTTTGTATTGGAATCATGTATTCAGATGTAATTTAGGCAATCATGCAAAACTACACACTTTTCGTTCGGTTATTTACTTACAAACATGTTCCATTATAAATAATCGTAAACCTAGTAAGATAAGCTCACCAGCAAATTAGGACGCCTTACGCACTTACGCACTAATTAGCAGGAACTCGCTAATTAGGGGCACAGGGTGCAAGTGATTTTAATACCAACATCTGTTTCTTGTTTATTTATGTGATTATTTGGATTAAAAAAAAACTGTATCCTACTGACATCGACCAAGTCATGGACCATATGTTATAAACTGTTATAAAGTATACAAAACATATACATGCCGTTTGGAGCAGGTCTGCAGACAGAAAGGTTTTGTTTGTATAAAAGGTCAAAGAAAAATGAGCAGACTGGCTAAAGCTGAACAAACTGCTAGAGTAACTTTACGGCATTGTTTTAAAAGGAAAAGCAACCCAAAATGCAAAATATGGAGAAGCTGAAGTTGAATGGTTTACAATAGGATCATTTGGGGTTTCTTTCCTCTTGGCCAGGAATTCAAAGGCCCACGAAACAGCTGAAGACTGAAAAAATATATAGCAGGTAATACTCAAGAGAGTGTCCGTGTATGGAAATCCCCCCAACTTCTTCCACGGAATGCAAATCATTTTCATGTTCTGCTGTTCTCAGTTAGGCCACTTGAGTTTCCTCCGTATTTTTTAGCCAGCACAGCAGTGGCAGGCTTTAATTAATTTAGCTGATTCTGAGCCAGAGTGTTTTTCTGCTTAGAGGTATTATGTGCGTATTTGTTGCTTTTTCCTGAGGTTTCCATAGATCTTAAATTACACAAACAAGGGCTATACCTAGATATGAAGTATTTTCATCCCATTTTTCTATAAGCTTGTAGAAAGTAGTGGCGGCCGTTCAATAGGGGGAGCTGGGGAGCCACTCCAGAAGAGAACACCCCTTAAACATACATATAGAACAAATTAATACTAACAGGAAACTATTAAGTCATACTGTTACACTGGTAGTCATATTATTCACTGAAAACGAATTTTATTCATAAATACAGGTGGGGTGCCAGACAAACATGTGTGTATGTAGGTCTGTAAAAAACATGTGTTTTTGAGGTGAGCTCTAATTGTCTTTTTTTTTCATCAGCAACGCTTTGTTTTCCAAACCCTTTCACTTTTGTTGATAGCAAAATTGTTGTTAGACTATTGAAATGTAATTCATGCCTTTTTCTATTTTTCCTTTGGTACCCTCTAGTAAACTACATTAGTATTATGGCTTTATTACTGGTGATTAACCTACATTAAACTCAAATTTATATATTTATTGCATTTTTTTAACAGTCGACTTTAACGTTAACATTTTATTTAAGGCTCTATTGTAACGGTTTGCTTTATTTTGGTAGGTACCAATCAACGCCTGTTTATTTGATTAAAGTAATTAATCAAAATAAGAGACGTTTAACGTGAATGTAAATGAAGCGTGACTTTTCTTAAACTTGACATTTCTGCTAATCTACTTTAAGCAGCATGACATGGGGCAGGAATGGCCCACCATGGCAAGAAATGCTGCTCCCATTTCTCATGCATGGCAGGTGGGTTTCTGCTCTTGCTGTGATGTTTATACAAAGTGGCTTTCTCCAAGCTGGATTGAATGCAGCTTTCCCGACATCGCTTACAGGCTACAATGGTTTATTTCTCAGCTGTACTACCATACTGACTTGCTTGAGCACAGGAAGACTTAAGTCCTGAGGTTATACATGTGCATAGTGTCTATGTACTCTTTCCTTCTCATATACACTTAAACACAAACTAATGTGACCAGAAATGAAATTAGTTATATGTCTTTAATATGGCACGGGTAAATATATGCATCTTAACCTATTGTAAGCCCCGTTTTTTTTTTAGGGATGTCCTGAAAGGCATTACCCAAACTTCATATCATAATGTCAGGTTCCGTGCAGGAAAACTAAATTATAAGGGGTTGGACTGTTTAATCTAACAGTGTTTATAGGCTTTAATCTCTCATCTGTACCTGCGCTTCCTCTGAAAACAGATGTTGTCAGCATCTTTTATACTGATGTGTTAACTTGTGAATTAAGCTTCCTCTGGCAAGGAGTCAAAGTTGGGGCACCGCTAAGTGGGGGAAAATTAGTAGACGTTTCTAACAGTGGGAAGTGGTAGCGCAGTGGTTAAGGTGTTGGACTGCTAAATCGGGGTTGATTCTCAGCACCACCAAGTTGCGACTGTGGGCCCCTGAGCAAGACTCTTAACCCCTTAACTGTACTGAGATACATGTATAGCGCTCTGGGTAAGGGCGTCTACCAAATGTAAGGGCTCGCACAGTTTTGGTGGCCCATAGATTTATTAGTAGTAACAGTGCAGAATGTGTGTAGAGGGCTAAACCTCTGTTTCATATGGCCTGAATTTGCTAGCAGCGCCCCTGTTTAGAGTCATACACTTTGCTGTGTATCCTGGACATTTGTTTTGTTGCTTACACGTATTATATCTGCTCTCTCTCCCTTACCCCCCCCCCCCCCCCCCCCAACCCCACCTGGCACTCTCTGTAGAAGGCATCAATCTTTTGGATCATCTGTGGCATGTGGCCAACAGCAGTAATGCCTTTGTAACACTGGAAGATCAAAGATGTCCAGTGGTGCATGTGGCACAGTACTCCACCCTCTCCCTACCCTTAAACCAAGTGTTTGGCTCCAGGTAATTAATTACATTAAGCCCACTCTAGTTTAATTTACTTCATTCAGACACTAAACCATATCCAAAACATGGCAAAGAAATCTTGGCCTATTTGACAGTAACTTACTGGCAGTCAATTTTCTGAACTATAGCTCCTCCTACTTAAATAAATACTAATAATACTGTTCTGGGAAATATGTATAGTTTTTATATGTCATACGTAAGTATGTAATCAATTTAAAAGCACAGGAGAATGATAGGCTTTTTAACGAATAACCATTCTCTCAAAATGTTTATACTGGAATATTCTTCATAACTCTCCAAATATTTACTATACCTAATATTGTTGAGCAGTCGTTTTTACAGTCTACAACTGAATTTGTGTTTATCGCTTTATTGTATTCTACATTTTTTCTTTACAGATTTGATAATGAGTTCAGCCTTCTGCTTCAACTACGCACTTTTCAAAATGAAGACTGCAGCCTCTTTACATTCCTCTGCCCAGATGGTCATATCCTTCTTCAGATCCGCATCAGTGCACACTCCTTCACCTTTATCAGCACACAGCAACGACATTATGAGTCAGTCGCTCTCTCTCTCTCTCTCTCTCTCTCTCTCTCTCTCACTTTGTGCACATAAAAACATTGCTAGCTGAATAATAACTGCAAAAATATGAAATAAAAAGAGCGGAGGGTGTAAATGAAAATGTAAAGTGCATGTGTAAGGACGCTAAGGCAACTCTTTAGAAAGGAGGGTAATTATAAGTAAGGAGGTAGAATTAAAACATTATAATTCAATTTTATTTAAAAATCTGATTTTAAATATCACATCCACATCAACATAGTGATAGTGTTATCACAGAGGTTAAGGTGTTGGATCAGGGTTCAATTCCCAGCACCAACAAGTTGCCACTGCTGGGCCCCAGAACACAGCCCTTAAACCCTAATTGCTCAGTCGTATAAAAGATAAATGTAAGTCGCTCTAGATAAGAATGTCTGCCAAATGCCATGAATGTATTTGTATTACATAGCAAGAAAGCTATATATTTGATATGTAGTCATGTGATCAGGTTTATAATCATGTCTAATTTATTTTAGGTTTCCTGTGGCCATGTTGGCTGATGGGAATTGGCATCGAGTGGCAGTGAGTGTGTCGACTGGCCGGCTGGTGTTATATGTAGACTGTAACCTGGTAGAAAGTGTAGATTGGGAATACAAAGAGGGTGTGGGAATCATCACTGATGGGCTTCTCATGGTTGGAGGAATCATTGAGGGCTTTGAAATACCATTTGAGGTAAGAGATAGTTTTTAGTTTAGTTATTTAAAAACAATATGCTATAAAATTTCAAATTTGTTAAAAAATACAATGTAAAAATGTCTTTTTAACCAACCAACCTTTCTGCACCACATAACTCATAAAGACCTCCCCAGGTCTTATACACACACAGACGTGTAGCTACTCAATCTCTAACTTGTTTATAGGGGGATGAATTATTAAAAATACAGGTACACATACCATCAGTGACATCGGGAGCATCTGTATTCTTATTTATCTGACAGCTTGATTTTCACTTCATGCAATCTCCCTGAAAAACAGGACAATATTACTTCAGCAGTTCTGACTAGCTATTATTGACTCATTACAATAGCTACAATGCACAATTTTTATTCCCTTTCCCTTAAAAACAATGGACTTAGTTAGGATGTCTAAAGACATTCACAGGTCAACTGGAGTGAATTTAGTGAGGACCATACTTGTGCTGGCACCCCAAGTTTTTTCTACATACAGTTAAAAAACATTTAACTAAATTTGGGAACATGGCTCTGAGGATGTGCTCGTTTGAGCACAAGAGCATTAATAAGCATTAATTAACTAGTTACGTGATGTAGTCATGTCTGATATTAAATTAATTTTCGAATGGGGAATGCCAGTAAAACTCCAAAAACGGGCCGGTTCAAATAGAGCTTTTGGAACCTTGACTAAAAGGGACTAAAAGTTAAATGCTACATTTTCATGTTGGATCTAAGAATCCCATATTAGGTAAATAGATTAAGACAGCTGCAAATAAGCTAAACATGTAAGGTAAGAGTTTAAAGTACCTGTTAGAATCATCGCATGCGGCCCAATGTTTTACAGGCCTAGTCACACATTTACACGTTAAATTCTGAAAGAAAAATGAGGGCTATTTTCATTGATTTTGCATGATCTCTCATGTGTGTCTGTTTAATTTGTGCAGGGTGATCTAAAACAGATGATGTTCATAATGGGCGAGCCAGACGCAGCCAGAGATCAGTGTGAAATGTATTTACCTCGGTGTGATGGAGCTGCTCAGAAACCAAGACGCTTCCAACACAATCAACTTCTAGAAGTGAGACGGTTACGCAGTCTTCCCTTTTTTTATATTAGGTCCTGCATGCTCTTAATCACAACATACACCTTTCCTCTCCACACATGCCCTGTGAACCTTTCTGCCAATTTTACATCTATATTTGCACTGCACTTTAATTATACTCTATATAGTTTCTCCTAGCAGCAGAAAGTAGTTACAAAACATGCTATATAATACAACATTTAAAAATAAGCCCTCGGGAAATCGGTCTTTTTATTGCGACACACACAGAATGAGCTCATACTGTAAAGCGTTTTTTTTTCATTATTACAGCAGCTCAAATTCGAACTATTAGCAACTCAACCCACTGACATGCATGGGCTCTTCTTCTTGTGGGTGTTTAAACTGTTATTTTTATTCGCTTTTTTGTGTTTTGCTTATTTCAGGAACTTTTGCTATCCTCAAATGACCTAGAGGATTTACTGGAGAGTTCTGACCCAGAGGTCGAGGCCATGATCAGCATGGCAGTAAGTGTAAGGAGTGATTTTCCTTTATTCTGTTAATAGGCTGTTTGCACGTGACGTAATTGCTATATTGCAAAAAGCCGCTGGTGGGCCATAAGTAATTTTTTTAATATAGGAATCAGTGAAACAAACTCAAAATGCCTGTTTTGTGCAAATATTTATTTATTGTTGCTCATAAGTATAATTGTCCACTAATTTAACTAAAAAAAAATTGTAACTTACATATGCATTACATATATCTTTATTTTTATATATAATTAGCTTTTCATTAGTAATTAATACGTTTACTTACTTAGTTTCATTATAATATAGTGAAAAAACATTTAGCGTTTAAAAAATGTTAAAATGTGTTAAATATCTTGAATATTAAATAGGTTAAAATAATTAAAATGAGCACAACATAGAATAAATTCTTATTGTAAAACATTGTACACCATACACAAACACTGCACTTCCTATATTGTTGTGTTGTGACGATGTCAGTTGATTCATTAGATTAGAATTATATGCCACCGACCTGGACTCTTTCTTCTAGGTCATAAATTGCACGTTACATAAACGGTCTTGACTTTTACCTCAATGATAGAAAAGTAGTGTTTATGCTTTTAGTTTATGGAAGCTACTTTTGAACTCATTGAACTTGCCATGTCCTAATTTTAGCATTAGAAAGGACTTTCTTAACTTTCGGGAAGTACTAACTTGCATACTTAGTTTTTATATGTACTTACATAAGTAGTGCATAGTTTTTTGCATAATTGTAGTGTTCCTTAAGTAGTGTGTGATTTCGGATGGAGCTGTTGTCATTGGTGTGTGTGTGACTGTGTATGCTTGTACATGAACACCCTCACCACTTTCTGCCTCTGGTTGGCAAATGATGGACATTTACTTTGCCTAAGCCAATCATCGTCAATTATGTGGTTATGTCCCAACACACACACACACACACACCAAAATCATTAACAGTTGTTACTTAACCCATTTCTTTAAGCTTACCGATTAGAGTAACTCTGCATTTAAATGGGTAACGCTGCTTCATCATTAGGCACTGGCCTCTTAAGCTAGGGATTGTGGGTTCGAGTCCCATTTGAGGTGTTTCTTAAACTGACTGGTTTGTGTGGGGAGTGGTAGCGCAGTGGTAAGCTGTTGGACTGCTAAATGATAGGTTCGATTCCCAGCACCACCAAGTTTTCACTGTTGGGCCCCTGAACAAGTAAATGTAAGTCGCTTTGGATTAGCGCGTCTGCCAAATGCTAAAATTGTAAATGCAAATTTTATTGTCAGTAACAGTAACAGTGTTGTAACAGGTGGAAAGATGGTGGTGGTTTGCTTTCTTCTTACTAAAAAATGTTTATAAAGTTTCCATCACTGCTTATATGTACAGTACATACAGTATGTAGTCTATGTTCTTTTTATCTAACTGGGTCATGTGGTGGTAGTTATTTATGGAGTAACATCTAACACAGACAGCCAAGTAAAATACATTCTAAACAGTGTGTGAGCAGTGTACGTATGTGCATAAGCTTCTCACTCAGCATCTGGGTGTAATTAAGCAATGTTATTGGATTTAAAATAGTAAAATAGTTAGAATTTTCTTTTCAGAGAGAACTTTTTTTAGTCTTGTGTGGCAGGACTGTTGAAATTTTAAAAGCTTTTGTTGTGGTGGTGGCAGGCTTTTATAGTCACAGCACTTTAAGCCACTGTTTTTCTTTACAAAAGCTCCCAGTGAAACAGCTACACTCCACACTGCTATAATTAATCACCAACTTCTTGCCTGCTTTGTACCATTTTACATATAAGGGGTTAATGGTGAATAATGATTTAGCTGTTCTGAATGAGGCACGTTCTCTGGCGCAGTTCTTGAGGCTCACGCTGTAGATGCGGTTGTGATTGCTGAAGCATGACGTCCAATGCGTTCATTCCTACAGAATTTGTGTTTTCCATTTTTATATTACACATTTTAATCCCGACCTGCAGTGAGAATTACCTGGACATGTATACCTAGTATATGGACATGTGTATACCAAGACCAACAAAGTGACGCAATTGATGCAATACATACCATCATCGTATAGCTATATTTTCCTTATATGTGGGAGATGTTTGCCTAGCAGCTTTTGGCTGGTTGGAGCAACAGATGACTGAAAATAGACTCTTTTTATGTTCTCCTAATTACCTTTCGTCAGTAAGTGTATTCCTGTAATTTGTGAGATTTATTAACGAACCTAAATGAAACAACTATTAGCTTTTAGGCAGAATTTCAGCAGTACTGAAGCTGATGTTGCATTGCCCTGAAAAATGTACCCCTTATTGTCTGTACTGAGTTAAATTTAAACATATTCCACAGCCTAGCAGGCCTGTGGCTACGCACTGCCAACAAAGGTCATTAATTTTCCTTTGTTCAATGTCAACTAAAACACAACTTTGTGCCTAACACAATACCAATAGCAAAAAAAATCTTACTGGACAAACCGAAGAGGTGTTTCTTTTCGTTCGACTTCCATAAAGCTTAAACAAGCAAAGGAAGCATGGCGTTTTATTGCCTTTGGAAAATTACTGAACGTTTCTTTGCTGACCTTCATCTCACCCCTTAACAGTGAGGACAAAGGCTAAGCATGCTTAACTGACCATGTGCTTTGACCCCTGTCCTCATGCCCTAATTTACTGACACACTTTTATGAAGATCAGAGAGCAGCAAAGCTGATGACACACCAATCTTTAGAAAATTCCATGTGGAAAACCTACAGGCGGAAACATGGAAGTCTCTACAAATGGCAAGGATAATTGGAACAGGTTCAAGGTAAAATGGTGCCAGCCATCTAAGATTTGGAAAACTAGCCTTCATGTTAGTTGCTGATGTAGAAAACCTGTCTACATAAAACGTAAAAAGTATACCCTTTGGCAAAACCTGTGCTACTGAAAAATATAGAAGCTGTCAAAGCATAAAAAGCAAGTTAAGGCACAACGCTTCCAAATGACTGATATGAAGTTTAAATATCCTTCAAAACATCATCATACATAAGGTTGTGTCATCTAGGACAGCTACAAACTATAGCCTGGGGTCAGATATGAGGAATTTTGCTGATAGTAAAATTGTTTTTTTTTTTAAATGATCTAACTGATGTAAAATGGTAACTAGCAAAGTGTAGGAAAATATAAATACCAGCAAACATAATAAGGCAACTGTGCAACAGCGCAAGTAAGATTCAATTCTGATCACTGACGCTCTATAAAATCACAGCTATAGTTTGCTTCACTCTGTCTGATTATCTTCTGAAATCTGTGATCTTGGAAGCTCAAAAACGTATAATTAACCTTTCTGAAGCTGTGATTTACTACAGGTGGCTTACGGGACCCGTATAAATCACATAAAGTCAATTGAAGGGTCTAGAAGATGCATGTAGAGATTTGTCAGTGGACTTTCTTGGCTCTCTTACCTGCATTATCTTTTTTTTTGTCTCTCTTTTGTCTTTTTTTTACAGTTTGAGAATTTGTAAGCAAATGTGTAATTAACTAAAGGATGGTTAATTACACTTTTAAATCTTATATAAAAGGCTTTGTAACATCTTATTACAATGATATGTAATTGCGGCACTTGTACAGTATATCCTATTTACTCTGGCAAGATCGCAAGTAGAAATATTTGTTGTGGTTTGTGTGGTAAGTCTTACTGTGAAAGCCAAAAGGCCTAGATAATGTCCCGGTGTGTGTCAAAATCAGTCTTCTATATTAACTATTTCAATTGTGCTATTGTTGTCTACCTAATGAATCTTCTCCTTCTAGTTATTTAGCTTTTCCCTCACTGCACCCTGAAGAGATTTTGCCATCAGAGTCTTTAATGTTATATCCAAAGAGTCCTTTATAAAAGAATTTAAATTCCCACGCTCTAGTAATGTGCTGAACTAATCTAACCCAGTTTTGTTATGTAATTTATATAAGTATATATATTTCTATATGAATGTTCGCTGCTGCTTTAATTTATAAAGGTCAAGTCAAGTTGCCTTTATTTATATAAATATATTTACTTAAACACTCAAGTCAATGAAATTTGTATCTGTAAATTAGTCCAAAGATGAAGGAAATTCTTTTTACATGCTGACGGCACTAGACATGCAAACTAATATGTTATATATTATAGTATATTAGTATATTATAGTTCCAAAGACCAGAAGGACTCACTACTACCATTCGGACCCCAGGGGCACTGCATCATAGCTGAACTTGTGCTTTGACCCCAACTTTCTAAGATGGGATAAGGCAACAAGAGGACTAATGAGAAACACTACAGACACAGGACATGTATTTAATACTTTTTTCATCCCCTGGGATATCACCCATTATAACAGTACAGCAGTTTAAAATCTTCAGTTTGAGTCATATGATAATCACAGGACAGTCTTGATCTTAATACATATACAGAGTAAAGTTAAGACTATACAATAATGACGTACCATGGGTTCACTCTAAAAAAGGGGAGTCTGCTTTTAGCTATTTAGATGGAACCAGCTTCCAGAAGAGATCAGATAAATCAGGTTGAATCAGTGGCCACCTTTCTATCCAACCCTAGTTCTGCATTTCCTGAAAGAGCACTGTGTTACGTCTGAACTGATTGCATCATTCAATATTCTTTTATATTTCTTTTCTAACCTGTTTTCATTCATTTTAAACACATTTTTATTTAAAAAAAATGTTTGATAATTGTTTATGATCATTTTAATTCCTGTTATGTAAAGCACTGATTTCCCACTGTGTATGAAATGTGCTATATAAATAAATCTGCCTTGAATTGCTTAATCTAACAGTAAGAGTTGGACATGGACTTTTTATTGCCACAAAAGTGCACAAGTGCAGAAGCTCCAGGCAAACATAGATCATCATGCTCAATCAGGCATGTGTGTGTGTGTGTGTGTGAGAGAGAGACTGTGGGGCTGTGGGGGGTGGATAGATGATATATATCGGTGGGTGTGAGAATGTGCACTTTGTGAGTGAATCTGATCTCACCTCCTCAGTGCATGTTCTGCTGTGGGTCGTGATGTGACAGCGCAGCGTGAGCTCGTGTATTTGTAGTCATGAGGATTTGGCTGTGTCTGATAGGTTGGATTCTGCTGGACCTGCAAGTTCAGGGATGTGCAAAAGGCCAGGGCCAAAGGAGAAGCTTGCTAAAGGTATATTTCTTTATGACAATGTGGATAGTTATCCAAACGGAGCTCAGTACTTTGGTATTATTCAGAATAAATTAGTAACAAATGTAACCTAGCTGTATCACGCTTCGCTTCTTTTTTCTTACAGAAAGAGATTAAAGCTTGTTTTGTTTTGTTTTTTTAGCATCAAATGGAGACTCAGTGGTTTTAGTTTAGAAGAAAATCCCACTTAATCAAAATTCTGAAAACGTGTAACAGCTAAAATGTGACCAAAAGTGTATTTAGTTATATTTGTGAGAATATTTAAAAATATTTTTTGACTGGTATTGAACTTGCATAATTTTAGTTTAATTCTTACTTTTTTATCTTTCCAAACTACCATTCCTTCTGTATTTTGCATCCGTTAGCCTGGACAACACTGTCCATCAATTATCACCCGTCTATATAGTGGAATTTCAAATCATGGCACTTTTCAAGTCAGAACAGCCCATGTTGTTTGTCTACCTGTAAAGGAAGTGTTTGAGACTTGCTGAATGAGGCTTATATAAAGCTTCTTATCAGATTCGCTGCTTAAAGTTTACCACAGGAGCGCTTTTGACTTGCTCTGAACATATATTATCTCCCTGAAAATGTCTTTTTTGGCACATCTCACTGCGTCTTTTTTAGCCTGCAGGTCTTAAACATGTTTTGCGATGTTCCGCTTGTTTGTTTGTTTTTCCATTTTAACTTATCATTTTTAAAAACGGTGTCCAAATGCACTGAATTATTTACAAAATAACAAACAAAACTACAGATATTCAAATCAGAGACTTTTGAGTTTGGTTAAAAGTTTTATATTTGGTCATTTCTTTAATCATATACAAATGTTTTAAATTAGTTTGGCTATTTTTAAACTAATAATGCTTAAATTATTTTTACTGCACATCAGGTTTTTTAATGTTTGTCCCCTGGTGGAGGATTATGGAATTACTCACACTGGCAGGTAAAATTGGTCCGCTATGGGGGGAGTAATCTGCAATTTTGTCTTGGCAAACCTTCAGAGGGATTTCTGGTCCAGTGTCCCCTTTGAGAGATGCTGGCCATCAGCCCAAAATAGGCCTTTAGAGATTGAGCGATAGCTAATCAGGCTACATTCAGTGCCGAGCTCCTGAAAGAGCTATTGTTATTAGTAGCAGTGGACTACATTGATGATTCAGCTAAAGCTTGGTTTGGTTCAGTTTGCTGAAACAACAGCAGCAGAATCTTCACAAATAATTACTGTCTTTCAGTCCAGCAGAACAAACAGCTTGAAAAATTATCTGCTGAAGAATGAGCTCACTTGCACTAAGCTGCATTCTCTTAGTATAGCAGCATGTTAAATTAGTAACCAGATTCCAAACACATTCAACCAGACACAAAATAAATCCACACATGGAAATAAAGCCACATGAAACAAATCAGCGCTCCTTTTTCTGGTTTTCTGATCATAGACAATTGCTTGTGTTTAAGAGAAGACTCTGCTGGTTCAGATTTCCTGTACTTCATTCCATAACAAGGTAGTGGAACATCTGCCTCACGGGTTCCCGGACCCTGCTGATCTCCTTATTCATAGTCAGTATAATCTAGTACACCTCCAGGCCAAGGCCCCCACCTGCAGTTGAATTGTGTGTATGTGTGTGTAGTTGGATTTAAGATTTATGTGTACATGAGTAATTGGAAAACTTTACATAACAGTAATCAATGTTTCTCACAGTACATATTATGGTCACCATGGTTACTAGAGATATAGTGCACAAGTTTGCCTGGGGCTAATATTTCTGGGTGCTTATATGTCACCAAAAAATTAAGATGGCAACAAGTGATGGGCAATGATACATCAAAGACTGCTTAAAAAATACAGCAATAAAAGTTTATTATATTTATAACGTTTTTTACTTTATTTGTTGTACAGTACAGTATATAAGCATCTGTTAAAGGAACAGCTGTTTACATGTACTACATAACTATAGTAAATAAAACATTTAATGTGTCTGAGGTAATTTTGTAGGTACAGAATCCATTTTACAAAGTACAAACTTGCTGGGATACTTAATAGAATAAAAAGTCACATATTAATTTTCTGGAAATTCAGTATTAAATATGTTGTGTGATAAATAATTATATCTTAAAGCTAAGAGGGGAAACTGGTAGCTCAGTGGAAGATCAGGGTTCGATTTCCAGCACCACCATGTTGCCAGTTCTGGGGCCCTGAACAAGGCATTTAACCCCCAGTTCAGTTGTATAAAAGAGATAAATGTAAGTCAGACCTCTGGATAAGGCTGTCTGCCAAATGCCACAAACATAAATGTATATTTCATTGTGTGTGTAGGGTGTGAGAAGACGTGGGCTCACCCGTGGAGATGGCACGCTTCCTACAGGCAAGAAGCGTCCCGACTCTATTAGCCGCGGGGACGTCTTTGAGGTGGATGAGTACACTGACCTGATCAGTCCTGGCACTTTGTCTAAAAATGGCAACTTACCCCACAAGATCAGTACGGCACTTGCTAAAGGCAGCAAGGATGCCAAGACAGACTCTGCTTCAAAACTTCTAGACGAAAATATTACCACTGAGAAAAACAGTGCTGACAAAGGGATTCCCAAGGAGCCTGTGTATAATACTATTATTGATGTGGATGAGTCTGCTATTTTAAGAGAAACTCATGCTGGAGAAAACTCAAACCTTCAGGACCCTGACTCTAATTTGCTAAACAACGAAAAAGAAACGATGACATCAACTCCTGTTTTACCAAACTTGTCAATTAACAGGACACGTGAAACTCCCAGGACTGTCCCGAATGTGAAACTCACAAGTAGGACAGGGGGCCTCGTGCGAGGCTCAGATGGAAAGATGTATTATGTTCATCAAGGCCCTCCAGGGCCAATGGGATCACCTGGAAAGCCAGTAAGTACTTCACATTTCTCACTTATTTACTCAACTAATTAGAAATCAATTTTAATATCATTTTTTTAAATTAAGTGTATATTGTCAGATAATTTGACACATATCTATTTATTTATACATAAACCCGAGACACATCCTATTTGCATTTTTGTGTTTAACTCATTTTTAAACAAAATGTAGCGCAAATGTATAATAATACCAAGATCACAATGTAAGTCATGCCACTTATTATTTACACGCACTCTAGATTTAAGCTACAGTAAATGTCAGCAGTTTAGGATCTTTTAGATCTAGATTTCGATCTAGAGAGAACAGAGTTTTTTTGGCTTAGCTCAAATGCACCTGTCAAGTACAAGACTTTAGTGTACTGAAGCACGAGAAGGTCCAGACCTTGCCGGCACTGTTACTGTCAAAGGTAGTTTTCAATTTAAATCTTTATTTATTTATTTTTTATTTTATATGTATCAAATCCGAACAAAGCAGATTGTTGGCGACTTAGCTTACCTGCTTTTGCTTGTACGGGTTGATAGCTGGTGGATTTATAGATCTGGCACATAGCCAATTTCAAACTTTGTGATCATTTGTTGACTCATGCCCATGTACTGCTTAAAAACAAGGTAATTACACTCAGGTATGCGAGCAGGGGTAATGTGTCTGGATTCAGTCGGACAAGTTGTACCTACATCGAAAAAGAGGTTTAACTTGCTCAGACCTCGATCGCCTGGCAATGCTCCTTTGACTTGAACTCGCCATTTTTAAAGTCTTTATTTCAAAGCAAATAAAAACCAAATTCGGTATGCCTTGAAAGCACAGTGATGTCAACGTAACATTCTCTGTAGTCTGGAAATAATTCTGCACTTCAGGCTGAATGGGAATCATTATACCCTTAAAGCCCTTAGCTAACAAAACCAATCTTACATCACAGCACACAAGAACATAGCATCTGCATCTGGTTTAAGTCAGTCAGAGAAATGTAGTGTGTAGTGTAACCGACCGGTTGCTTAAAGATTTTTTCGGAGTGATTGATTGATTTAAACGTACTTTGAACATAATCACAGTCTGATGTATGCTGAAATGACATGTACCAGTGAATTATCTTCCTTTAGGAAAATAGTTTCAGGCAAATTCTGTTTACATCTCAAGAAAGTATCCAAAGACGGCTGGTTGTGATCTTAGAAGAACATCTTTTTGTCTGTAATGCCTTACTGGCTTAACGCCTTCCAGAATAATCAGTTTGTTAAGATATTGACATCTGTGCTCATCCGTCATACCAAGCATGCACCTGAAATTGTTTTAAACGTCTGATCTTTTTTTATGCTTCTCAATTTTGCTCAGAAACGATCATTGATGGTCAGTATATCTTCATCAGAACTGTTCAGTCCAATTTAACCAAAAATACGACACATAAGACCTTAAAGCACTCACCCTATTTACTTTATAAGAGAGAAAGGAGCCTTCTCAAAAGCAGCACCAGCTGCAGCAGTATGTGGAGATAGTGGATCAGGCTCCTGTGTCACAGAGCTGGAAAAATTTCTAGTCCTCATACAGTTTTGAAACAAACATTACAAACCAGAGATGAAAGGACACATGACTGATGCCAAGCCAGCAGCAAGGAAAAAATCCCTAATTAAAAGTCTGTTTAGTGTCAGTGGAAAACCTCAGACAGAACGTCAACTTCTGCTTTCATGTGACATAACCGGTTATAGCCAGAGGTCATGCAGGGTGTTAAATACGACCAAGCTTGTCTTTCTGTTTGTGTATGTTTGAATTTATTTTGCCATTAAAGTAAATCAACTAGAGAAAATTGTTTAAATCAAATGTTTTTAAAAATAAGCAGGGCCTACAAAGTACAGCTTTTAAGAGTTGCTTTAATTTTGCACTTAAAGGGTGTGTTCACACTCGTGGTTTAGTTCGTTTGGTTTATTTAGTCTGGACCAAAAGGAAAATAATACGTTTGGTACTGGTCCGCTTGGTAGATATATTTGGTTCGTGTTGCTGCACCGGAGTCTGTTTGGAAGCGGATCGAGACCCTTCTTCATAGCTGTCTTGGTCTGCTTGGTTGGTGCACATCTATATTCAGATGCCAACGATCACATTTACTCAAATGAACCACACTAACCGAGCAATCACATTTGTTTCAATCGAACTAAACATGACAACTGTGAACACCCCCCCCCCTTAGCCGATGTACTAATTAGTTTTTTACATCATTTTAGTTGTAATTACTTCACTAGTAAAAAACTAGGGTACAAGCCTGAACACACAATATGTTTACCATTCATGTAGCAACACGCAAATGAGGTGTAAAATAAAGGGCAGGGCTGTTACCTTATAATGTATACCTTATATAAACTACTTATACAAATATAAACATTTTGTTTTGTCATAAGATGACATGCAAGCAAAATAATTGCTTTCAAAAATGACATTATTGGTGTATATTGTCTGGGGGAATGCTTAGAGAATGTGGAGATGTGGCTTCAATACCCATGTGGGAGCAGAGCCTGTTGCTCTCTGTATGGGCCCTTGCAGGCGAGGGGTCAAGGGGGAGCATTTCGCCTGACCCCAGTCGATTAGCCTGGAGTATAATATAAAGGTGTTACTGGGGCGTCCTGCAATCTCAGCCTTAATGTGTGCATGGCACACCATCGATCCGCCGCCATACGGGCCCGCAGACGAGGCGTATGCCTTCTGAGAACTGCCAAGCTTTTCATGGACCTTAAAGCGGGCCAGGCCAGCTGGCTCCCCCGGGAACACTATGAGGATGTGTAATATTGTAAATCTGATTAGACAGAAGGTGTTGATGAAATTGAAATAAATCATGTTGTTGATTATTTTAAACCAGTTAAGGTTTATTTTCTTATTTAATAATCATTTGGTATATTTGCCACATTCTTGCTCTTACAGACTTTTCCTTATATAATAAATCAGAAGTCACAATTTTTATGTTCTTCTGCTTTAGGGTTGTCCTGGCAGTATGGGCTATCCAGGGTTCAAAGGTGAAAAGGTAAGTTCCAGATATCCAGACTCTCTCATATCTGTTGAATAGAGAAGAGAGGTTGTTCCAGGCAGTGTAAAGCAGCTCTTTTCTGCCCCAGTTCTAAATTAGGATTTGAAGAGCAGTCCCTGGGGGTATAGATGTTCCATCACAGAAGTCCATGGGCTTATAGCCTGACCTTTACTGACCTTTGAAAGGCTCTTTAAGAACTGTCTGGTCTGTTCATGCCGGAACACAAATCCCGGCAGGAGAATACGTTAAAAAAAATAGTTCGGGAAATTCTTATCCCAGACATTTTAAGAAAGAGTTTTTTTAGAGTAACATCTTGTGTGTGTGTTTTTGTTATTGATCTACAAGGCTGAACGTCTGTGATCTTACTAGTAGTAACATATGTTATCAAACTGTAAGCCAATTTTAATGCTAAGCATTTTATGCACCCATCTAGGGAAGTGTCGGACTAGAGGGACGTACAGGACGGGTTGGAAACCCAGGGCCACCAGGACCACCAGGACCACCTATTTTATATTTGTGGAGAAACACAGCAGAAGAGTGGGCCCACTTCCAGGTAATCATTATACATTTACAAGCCTGTGTTTGCTATTCCTAATTACACCATTTTACTGAGGAACAATTGTGCTGCATTGTTGCATTTGTTTTACAACAATTTAAAGAATAAAAAGGAAAACGTATAATAGAAGATGAATCAAAACATAATATAATATAATATAATATATAATATATTGATAGCAGTTTATTGCAACAAAAAACATTTAAAACTAGTTTATTTTTTGTTTTTTTCTCACAAACACAACTTTTTTTTAAAATTTGTTTTCAGCTCTAATTATCATGTTATAATGTTGATGTGTTAAGGATACTTCACTAAACTATATATTCTACTACTTTCTGTGCTTTGTTGTCTTTATTAATGCATTTAAACATATTCACTCTCTAATTTGTTGCACAGGATATATTCTATCATTCTATTTTCCCATCAGAAACAAGAACAGCTAGGAACTAAAGACAGATCACATGACAGTGGATTGATCTAAGACATCATTCAAGCCTGTTTATTTCCATTGAATTGAGAAAATTCACCATCACTCTGGCTTGTTATTATCACTAAAATTGTGGCTACATGTCAGGCCATAGACAAATTGAATGCTTTGTTGCATTTTAGTATTGGGATATTCATGTTTGTTAGGTAATTGTTAAAATAGTGTCGACTCGGAAACTAAGGCTGTCCCTTTTTACACCGAGTTTCCAAATTTCTTGAACAATAAAAGGATCAAAGGTTATTCTCTGCATAGACATACCGGTTCCTGTATAATGAAGCAGAAAGTCTGGATTTCTGCTAAAGCTCATGTTAACTGAAACTGAAAGCCTGTGGTTTATGATCCATGCAAAAGGGTTTATAGATTTCCTGCTGCTTTTATGTTCACCCTTATGCGCCTGAAAAAAAATAATAAATCATAATAATGACAACCAGTGTATCACATGATTGTGAGATAATATTCGAGATAGTAGAGTCCAGCATGAAAGATAGGAAAAGATGCTCATATACAGTAAGAATTTTCATTGTAAAACACATTTTCCAACTCATTTTATTCTTTTCTTTTTATTTTCTAGCAAACATCCTTTTTCCAACTGTTGTACGCCGGTTGGCCTGTAAGTATGCAGAAGAGGGTTAGGGTTTAGCAGACTTGGATGAGTATTATGGTTAATTTTACCAAAGAATCATTATGATTAATTTTACTTCTAGTTAAATGATTTGAAAAAAACTCTTGTTTTTAGCAATAATAAAACACTTTAATAAAACCTACCACAACTAAAGTTGTTATTAATAGCAAACAAT
This sequence comes from Bagarius yarrelli, assembly GCA_005784505.1. Classification (NCBI taxonomy): domain Eukaryota; kingdom Metazoa; phylum Chordata; class Actinopteri; order Siluriformes; family Sisoridae; genus Bagarius; species Bagarius yarrelli. The sequence continues at coordinate 3,672,448 of VCAZ01000019.1, read as the reverse complement.
AATAAATATCTGCTACCTAAACAATCAATAAGAAAACACATTTACATCAGAGACTGACATTTATTTTAGAAGTCGCACAGGGCAGAAAAAAATGCCAGAGAAAATGGGCGGGAAATCATATAAAATTTTTATAGATGAACTATGTATTTTATTTTTAAACACAAGTTTACAGTAGTTGCCCTGTCTCTTTATACTCTCCTGCTGTTTGCTGTGGTGTGGCTGGTTAAGTGATTGAATTGGTTCACATCCCTAACAGTTGGTGGCAGTAATGCACCAAGTTAGTATGCCAATGTCAATAATATAACGATAAAATAAGAGGAGAAGAAAGCTAACCTATGCGATTAGAATAGAGTCAGACATGAAAGCTGACGACTAACATTTTTCCAGGAATTCCAGAAAATACCTCGGTGTCACCCTGTAATTCACATGTGTCATGTAAGGACTTTTTGAGCTGATAGGAGAGAGAGAGAGAAAGAATGAAGAGGATGGAATTGAGAAAGGTCCATTAGCACACGTCGACCCGCTACCCACTAAGCGACTGCATTAACTGTTTGAGCTTTCATAAAAATCACTGAAGTTGGTTCTCGTACATCAGCCAAGTCTGATCAAGCTTCTGTTTATGGTTGCTAATTACAGTACATGTAGATAAAAGCTTAAATTAAATATGTTTATCATATAAAGTGACTGATTCCGTAAGATTAGAAGTGTTTTTCTTAACCCTAAAATATATTTTTAAAGTATAAGTATCAAAATATATTTTATTAATCATTACATATACAACATATGTCTAAAATATATGTTTTTGCCAGAAGAATGTATATTTTTGTAACCGTATGGGGTGACACTAAGGTAAGCTAAGGGAAAAGATCGTATTAAATATAGAAATAAAGATTGTTATTGTATATACTGGCTTTTATGGGTGGACTCATATAACTGGTGTCTTCTTTGTGAGCCTGTAGAGAGCACTGGGCTTTCCTGGGCCACAGGGAGAATTAGGAAAACCAGGCCCACAGGTGAGATGCTGAACCTACACTATTTGGAAGCAATGCCAATCTCAGTATTTTCGAATTAAACAGTTCCTCTATTTATTCAGGGACCACCTGGTGAACCTGGAGAAAAAGGAGCGCCAGGCCGTACAGGAGATATGGTAATCCTCCTGAATCTTTGTAAATAAAACACATCAAATCCAATTTTACAGTCAGATGAGGAGTCAAAGGATACATGAAACAGACTCGAAAATAAATTGAAGTAAGCTCTGCCAGTTCTATCAATTCTGCAGCTTAAAAGCTGTCACTGAAGTTTGCTGACAGGAAAATCTTCAGAGCTAAAAGCTTGTGCTTTGTGGTTGCTAGGTAACCACAATCACTTTAAAGCTGCAGTAATGTACGCTGATAACAGAATTTAACTAGTTTCACACTAGACTTTCCACCATGTTAAAATTTTCATTAAGTCCTAAGGACAGAGGACATGCTGGACCTTCGGTCTTTGAAAAATCGAAAAACAGATTTTATCTTTAAATGTGAGCAAATGCAGACAGAAAATGATTTACTGATGTTCGGTGAACAGCTGAAAAGTACTGTGTTGCTTGTGTTAGTATGCGACTTCTGCTGAAAATCAGCATTTTATCCACACACAAAAACGTAACTGGATGTAAGAATGTGTGTATCATGCATCAAATTCAGTTGTACTCTTTTGTGCAAAATGTGGCAACTATTAATATAGAATATTTATTAATAGTGTTCAATGATTAGTTAATTAATACCAAATGATTATAATTATCAATAATAACAACAAGCTAGTGGCAGGCCAAAGTGGACACATTGTTGATAATTATGATGATAACTGGATTAGGCGTGATTTTGTTACGGCAAGATTTCTGCCTTCTAAACTGAAGCCAGCATTCAAGAGACCATCTATACAAAGGATAACGTGTAGCATACGTACACATACAATTGTGTTTCAAATTAAAATGTTGTTTCTAAAATTGTTAAGACTGTTTTTCATAACTGTTACATAGTAAGCCTGATTTTTTTTTTTTTTTGTTGTAGTAAAATTTACAGAACCCATAAGCGCACAAAACTACAGTATATTTGCACTGTATTAAACGTAGGTTCCATAATTATTGTGTAATTTCCAGGTAAAAGATTAAGGGTCGATAAGGGTACTTTTAAAAATGATACTGTAAATGATTTCTGTTTCTTCCTGTAATTTTCTTTTGAATTAGCGTATGCTGTTATGTGACCCATTACATGACGTGTTCATCTTTAAACATAGTATCAAAGTGGCAAAAGCAATTGCGGCTGCCATTTTATTTCTTTAATTGGAGATTTAAAGGCATCTATTCAGAATGATTTTAATCATTTTTATTCGTAGAAATATATGTATTTTTGTGCTACACTACAGGGTGACTCTGGCCTACCAGGTGTGCCTGGCTTACCAGGGATTCCTGGGAAAGATGGTGAAAATGGCATGAAAGGACAACAGGGGACTCCTGGAATACCTGGTCCAAAGGTACAATAATGCTCTGCTCACCTAGGATTTACTCACACATTATGTGTTAATGTGTTTATTGACTCATTTATGATCAATGTTTTGTCATTCCTCAGGGTCCTCTTGGCTATAAAGGAGAATTTGGCTCAGCTGGTGAAAAAGGAGATGAGGTACGATAGGCTAAAAAGATCATTTTTTTGCTATGAACCGAAACAACACAATGCTGATAAATGAAAAAAATATCTATTTTGTGTTTAGGGTCTTATTGGTGCAGAGGGTCCCACTGGAGATTTAGGGGAACCCGGAGAGAAAGTATGGTGTAACCCTATAATATGTTTAATTTAATATGCACTGTTGTGTTCTTTACTATTTAAGTTCTGATTTAGGTGTAAATGTAGACTGGGTCAAAGTTTGAAGTTGTTGCCATCTAGTGGTTGAATAAACAGTTTTAGCGCTTTGTTTTTCAAATAATATTTTAAAATTGTTTATTTGGTGTTATATCATTTCATATTTAGGGGTATAAAGGGTTGCCTGGACAACCTGGTCCTATTGGCCCTCAAGTAAGGCTCTAATGTCACTCTGTTTCTTACTAATGTCTTTATAATTGCTTTAAGAGTTAAAATTGGCTTTAATTGTGCAGGGGCCACGGGGGATTAGAGGAATCGAGGGCCTTGAGGGCCCTCCAGGCACAGATGTAAGTCAAACTAAACATTTCAATATGACACAGATTAGCTCCGAAGATTAAATCTTGCACCACCACATTAGACTTCATGCCCAATGAAAAGTTTTGTTCATTATTAACAGAGTTTTAGCTACTAAATTTTCATCTCCTATCTGTTCACAGGGGGACGAAGGGTTCGAAGGTCCACCAGGACCATCCGGTCCACCAGTAAGAAATCTAAACAATTAACAAATAGTATTTACAGTTTTGTCATAGTTACTTTGACACAATTTTAGGATGCTCTCTATGAAAATTCTAGCAATTCATGCACATGACCGTCTTAAAAACAGTTAAAAAGGCATGTCTCTGGAACACACAAACCTGCGCTTTACGTGTATAGGGACACTGTGGAGAAAATGAAGCATTGATGATTATGTATTTTCTTAGCTCTACAATTGTCTTTAGGTTACGTAAGTAACCATGGTTTTCTAAGGGAACGAGACGCTGCATCGAAACGCTTTAGGAATGTCCTTTTATAACCAGAACCTGAAGCAAGTGTGTAATCAGACCAACCAGAAAGCGTTAAGTCACGGGCTGGTCACGTCATCGACCACGATATAACACTATATAAACACGAGCAGCAGCGCTAGTAAGCTCACGTTTAGAGCGTCAGGGACACTGGGGCCATGCAGCGTTTCATTCAATCAGGAAACCATGGTTACATACGTCCTCTTCAGAAACTCGAGCTGTAACGAAAAAAATACCCCCTCCACCATTGTCACTGCCCTGGTGTGGGGGACCGTAAGACTTAAGCATCCTGGAGCCCAAAGTCAAGTCTGCATTCAGGTTGTAAAATGCTCTGGAGATGTCCGGCAGTGGTACCCCTAGAGCCAAAGCCCTAGAGGCTGCCACGCCTCTAGTAAACTGTGCCCTGAGCCCTTCCAGGACTTGTAAGTGAGAGTGATAGTATCGACCATCCACCTGTTTATTGTCTGTTTCTGGGCTGCTGCATCTCTATTGGGTGGGTCGAATAGGTGAACAGTTGGTCTGACCTTCTCCACAGGGCAGCTCAGTACTCATAATTTTTTTACTTTTTTGTCATTTATTATATATTTTTTTTTACAATTTTATCACACTCTCTTGATCTCACTCACACACACGTGCACAAGCTTACCGCTCGTGTATATATAGAGTTAGTTCCTGGTCGATAATGTCACTGGTCTGTGATGTAACGCTCTCTGATTGGTTGAATTACATACGTGTTGTCTAGATCAGTCGTTCCCAAACTGGGGGGGGGGGCGTAGAGTTTTAATAAGGGTGCCAGAGAAAGGCTAGTGTAAAGTCAACAGATTTTTATTTACAGAAATAAAGAGGGTAAAAAGTTAAGTTAAAAATATGCGATGGTGCGTTACACCGTCCAGCAGTGTTTAGCGTGCAGGTTTGGCTCTCTCTAGCCATTGTAATTGCGCTGTGTGACGCACCCCTCAAAATTCAGCTCTATGAATGTGGACCACTTAAATAACAATACATTTCTAGAATATTTGTTCCTGTTTGCCACTAGCTCTCTTAAAAATCTGTTTAAAGCATGAACACTGTTACATGGTAAAACAATGTAGATGCTGCAGTTTTTACTTTTAATGCTTCTTAAAAGTTTTTGGAAGCTCCTGGTTTAAAAAAGAAGAGAACAAATTAAGCAAAAATAGGTGCAATTAAACTTTACAAATAATAATAATAATTAACTAAACAAACCTGAAAAGGTGATGTCTGTTTACATGTTTCAGTTGTGAATTTTTTGGACTGTCACATTTCCTTATCGTCATATTTCTCTAGGGCCCTTCAGGTTTCACAGGCTTTGTTGGTGCTCAGGGCGTAAACGGTTCACGGGTGAGTCTACCTATAATCGTATATAGTCCTTCCTATTTATCGTCTTTGGAAAGACATCAGGCACAGAGCTGCTTATGTAGTGTCTGACTGTGTCATTTCCTGCTTTGCCTTACAGGGGGAGCCTGGACCTGCAGGAAGCACAGGTCCCCCAGGGCTCCAGGTATTTACATGACATTTAGCAGATGCCCTTATCCAGCGCGAATTCCATTACTATTGCAGTCCTTCACATTTGAAACAAACCTTTACCTTTAAAAGACTAATATCCATATTGTCTCTTTGCCTTTGACAGGGTGCTCAAGGATTAGAAGGACAGATTGGGCCTCCCGGGCCACGGGGCCCACAGGTAAAACCCTGCTAATCAGTGTAATGTTATAAGGTCAGATATAAGTCAGAATAAAGAGATTAAAAGTGAAAAGAAAACACATTTATTTTATAACTACACTGTAGTTAGATGTATATTTTGGACATGAGACGTAAATACTGAAGCATAAGCAAAAACAGTTCCAGTGACAAAGTCAAAACCAGGAAGAACAATTTGTAAAGATATACAGTTTAATTGAGGAGTTAAACTGAGATTACAGTGCTATGATTTGACAAGTTGATATGCCACTGCTTACAGCTTACATTCAGTCTTGACAAAGTTTTTACAATTTAACGTTATGTATTTAGTTCTCTATGGGAAGCAAAAAAAAAATAAATTTCATAATCAAACTGTCAGAATGCAGTACAGCTTTATATATATATATATATATATATATATATATATATATATATATATATATATATATATATATATATATATATATATATAAATTGAAACACTGATGAGACAGTGTTATTGTTTGTGCTTGGAAAACTCAAATTGTCGAGTTTAATTGCCCAGCGAAAAGATTATTTAACTGTCACAATAACAGGCATGGTAATGTGGAATTTTTTATTAGTTTTTTATTTAATATATACAGCCACGCCCGAAATTATTCATACCCCTGGCAAATTCTGACTTAAAGTTACTTTTATTTATTCAACCAGCAAGGTTTTTTTTTTTTTTTGACTGGAAATGACACGGGCTTCTCCAAAAGGAGAAGCTAAAGTTTAGGGTGATGGCAAGGAGACCTTCCAGTCTGAAAGAGTTTGGAGCTCATCGCTAAAGATGAATGGGCAAAAATACCAGTGGAGACATGCAAAAAGCTGGTCAGCAATTATAGGAAGTGTGTGATTGCTGTAATCATAGCCAATCAAAGCTTTTCTATTGATTATTGAGAAGGAAATAATGCCACTTTTTGTTCAAATGTAAATAAAAGCTGAGAAATATTTTTTCCATATTTTTTAATATTTTTATATTGTCTTATTGTCTTTATCTTATTATCATTGTCTTATTATCTTTTGGGAGAAGCCTGTGTCATTTCCGCTCCAAAAAAAACCTGCTGGTTGAATAAAAGTAACTTTGAGTCAGAATTTGCCAGGGGTATGAATATTTTTGGGCTTGACTGTCTATATATATATATATATATATATATATATATATATATATATATATATATATATATATATATATATATATATATAAATGGTGTCTATCAAAAGATGTAAATGTATATGTTCACAGGGTCAACCTGGAAGAGAAGGCATACCAGGCCGAAAAGGAGATCCTGTAAGCATAGTCACTTGCTGTTTCTTAGAAAGAATAATTTGTATATTGTTTCAGTTCAAAGATTTGGATGTTGGAACAGTTGACAGATTGCCTTTTTAGTGTTTTTTATATCACGATGGAATTCATTTTTGTTTTAGGGACCTATTGGGCCGACAGGACTTCGGGGAGAGACGGGATTCGAGGGCCCTGTGGTGAGTAGTACAATATGTCTAATTTTACTTTGATGTTTTCAAACACACCTTGTCTGATCTTACGTCAGGTCATTGTTATGGCTGTGCTGTGATTTAAATTATTTTAATTTCGAACATTGGCAGGCATACACAAATCTTTTAGTCATTTCTCAGCAGATGGCCACAATATTAAATACTGTATGAAATCGTATCCAGTGAAACTGTGGCGTGACAGTTTTTCCATGTGGTTTATATCCAGCTTTTATAGATTCAGTTCTATCCTTGATGTGATATTAAGTGGTGGGTCATAGATGATCCTATTAGAACAGTTTTAAAGTTAAATAAGGTAAATTTGGCCAGTGCCATGGTGTAGTGGGTTAAGGCACCAGCACCCACATGCCCGGCTGCGCCCCAGCGACCCGGGCTCAGCTCCAGTCTCCAACTCCATCAGAACGCGGATGAGACACACTGTTCAACTAGCTCATCTGCTCAACTGTGTTATTGTTTGTGCTTGGAAAACTCAAATTGTCGAGAACTGGTCCTTTTATTTAACTGTCACATTTAACAGGCATGGTAATGGAGAATTTTTTATTAGATTGCTTTTGGGAATCTAATTATCGTAATCAGGTTTCTCAAAAGCCTTAATTACAATTAAACATGACCTCAAAATCATGAAGTAGCATGTACTTAATCTATTCTCATTATGATGCAGATATGTATTCGCGTTATCTCATTACATTTTGTATTAGGGTGCACAAGGAGCTCAGGGTCCCAAAGGTTTGGAAGGTGCGAGGGTAAGTGCCGCTTTATTTTAACACTTGGTTTAACATTTTAAACTTTATATGAACATTTTATTATTTTATATATAAACATCAGCACTAATACATTAGACATTCCTACCTATTTGTCATTCTATTCTAGCTCTCACATCTATGGAATTTAGCAAGCGCCCCTATCAAAAGCAGCATACATTTATTTCTTTTATATAACTGGGCAATTGAGGGGTTAGGGGCCTTGCTCTGGGGCCCAACAGTTGCAACTTGGTGGTGCTTGGAATTAAATACACAATCTTCTGGTTAGCAGTCCAACACCTTCACCACTGAGCTACCACTGATAAATTTACATTTCTGGCATTTGACAGACGCTCTCCAAATCGACTTTTTATCTCACTTTCTAGTTAAGAGCCCTGCTTAGGGGCCCATTAGTGGTAGCTCGGCAGTGCTGGGAATTGTACCCGGATCAGCGGTCTAACACCTTAACCACTGATCTACTACTTCCCCACTGTTCTCATAACTATTAAAATAGTCTGCAGACTGAGGAAGCCCTTTTTTCTGTTTATTACTAGTAGTTTAAAATAAAATGTTTACATATTTCCGATATGTTGTGTAGGGTAAAAGGGGACCTGAGGGAGACAAGGGAGAAGCCGGACCAAAAGGTGACAAAGTAAGCAGTTCTCCAGTAAGATGATGGTGTTGCTGTGCACTTGGTTGTTTATGGTTTCACATAAAAAAGTCATATGTCTAAAATATATATTTTTGTGTAGTCATTGATGTGGGGAAAAAAGTAGTTGAGATATGATTAAGTCATTAACAATGTTTTGACTAACCCAGGGTGCTAAAGGAGATTCAGGCCTACAGGGTCAAATTGGTCAACAAGGAGCCACTGGGTTTCCAGGTTTTCCAGGAGTCAAAGGTCAGCCTGGACCGAGAGGAATACAGGTAAGTTATATATATATTTATATATAGATGTTATTTTTACTCTATTGTAGCACTTTCTTGCATGATTTTTTCTTCTACATGGTGTATATTTATTGGTAAAAGCTCTTTGGGTCTTTTCTTAGGGAGAAGATGGAGAGATGGGACCACAAGGCAAATCAGGAAAGGAGGGACCAAAGGTCAGATGTGTATAATTCTGTTACTGTATATTTTGACCTGTTGACTTCTCCATTGTTTTGCTGTTTTCTTGGCAAAAAATGAATTAAATCTACCAAATTTTTCATCAACACCACTGATATTGTCTCCTTTTTTAGTTGTTTAGCACCGCAACAATTATAGCGTTCCTGTAATCTTACCCTACAATAAATTTCAATTTTTTTTTACATAATTACCTTGATATATACCTGCTTCAAATAACACAGTAAGGTATATTCTTGTGAAATACATGAGCAAGGATTCCACTCAGGAATGGAACTCTATCAGCCACAGAATCCTTCCTCCTTTTATATGTGATGCTTTGTCTGTCTCTTGCTTTGACTGTCCCTTTCATCTCTAACCTCTTTCCAGCTGGAAAACACTAGCATTTTTACTGTTTTGTTTGGATGCTCTCCAAAATCTTTATTGTTCCAGAGACCCTTTTAGTGCAAATAGATATAACAGTATTTTACTGATCTTAAACTGTCAGCTTTAAAAGTAAAAATCAGAAAGCGTTTGAAGTCGTGTTTCCTGTATCCTCTTGTGACTTTACTAAGCTTGATTCTTTACCGTATTCTTATACCAGTTTGACTACAAGATATTTGATTACTGATTCTTTCCTCAGCCTTGTCTAAGTTTGCTGATTGTCTGAACTGTACCTTTCATGTTTAACCCTCCAATTTTATCTCAAATTTGTAAATATGTGACAGAAGTCTTCATGGGTTGTGATGCTTTGTTCATACCAAATATAAATGTAATTATTCGCACAAGAGCTGAATTCTTAACAGGCGGCGTGATGCGAAATGTGTGTGGCGCTTTTATACACTTATATATTCGCCTGAAATCCTTTGTTTCATGCAAGTAGAAAAACATCTGTTGTGTAAGTCATTATTGTAGCCATCTGCATACACCTCAGAATGTATGTTTTACAACATAAAAACCCCTCGTGAGTAATGTAGATCGAGTGACGTGATGAGCATAATGGCTTAACCTCGAACAATCTAGGACTTATTGAAGGGTATAAGATGAGGGAGTATCAAAAAGTTTTAAGACACAACAACAGATGGCAGCACACCAAAGATTTTCTTCCTTTGCTGCTTTATATTAAATATTCTTTTAAGTATGTAATGTTGCACTGGGTCAAGGAAAAGCAGGAAATAGTTTTCTATTTGATGTCCTATTGACCTTGGGCAAATTGTAATTCTTTCACCAATTTAATTTCCAAAAAGTGACACCTTAATAGTGGATAATTATCAATCTTATTACAATACACGAGTATGACCTGAAGATATGTGATCATTTATTTAAGATAAAATTGTATGTTTAAGATTTTTAACTGTATTTAAATGCATTTTTTATTGTTTTATTTAAATGTGAAATATTTGTTAAAAAGGGCAACAGGGGACCGGAGGGTCGTCATGGAAAGCCAGGACCAAGGGGACCGATGGTAGAAAAGCCTTATTTTTAAAAAATCTTTTAAACATATTTTATAACTGATAGCTTACAGTTGCCTAATTGATATAGCCATATGTATCTGCCTCTACTTCAGGGTCGTACTGGGCAAAGAGGTCACACTGGAATGCCTGGACCTCCGGTAGGTTTATATTTGTACCACAACGGTAAAAGAGCATATAGTGCAAACATTTAGAATGCCTCATTTGGGTTTGTTTTGATATTTCAGGGATTTCCAGGTCCTCAAGGAGGAGTCGGGCCTGAAGGAAAGCCTGGTACACAGGTTCCCATTCTATATTCTCATACCCTGATTTCTGCTTACTGATTGTTTCATTGGTAACGTGATTGCGGAGTGAATCAAGCTTTTAAGACTTTAAGTTGCAATTTTCTAGTCATTTTTAAAAGAAACATTATTAGTCCAGTCCTAATAAATAAGGCTTTTGTGTGAATTAGATAGATAATGTTTCATACTAAAAGGTTTGGTCATAAATACAGTAAACAAAATCATGGACTGCCATTTACAGTAAATCGTGGACGAAATAAACAAATTTATTATGATTATTATTTATTATTAGTTGTATTATTTTTAGTATACTGCACTCCAGATACATTTCATATTAATCTAATTTTATAATTTTTATTTCCTCTCAGTTTCTATTATGTTTGAGAGCAATAGCAAATGGCCTTTACTTTTTCTCCATATGCTTATATGCAAGTGCAAAGGATTAAAGGCTAAAGAGTCTAATAAACAAACTAGTAGCCTCAGATAAACAACCGAACACACCTAATCAAAAAATATACAAAAGGGAGTCCAGATAGCAATAAAAAGCATTTTAAAAAATGTATGAAATATGTTTAACTTTGTTTAGTATTTCAAGTTATAAGGGGAAGTGGTAGCGCAGTTGGTTACGGTGTTGGACTGCTTAATGGAAAATCGGGGTTTAACTCCCAGCACCACCAACCTGCTACTGCTGGGCCCTTAACCCCCAGTTGCTCAGTTGTATAAAAGAGATAAATGTAAGTCGCTTTGGATAAGGACGTCTACCAAATGATAGTAATTTATACGGTTTATAATTATAGCTAATTTCCTGCAATTATTTCTAGATAAGCAAAAAAATTGACATTAAAAAATAAAGGTTTGGAGGATACTGTAATCTTATGATAAGGAATTTTCGATAAAATAAACTACATTTAATTCCTTTTTACCTGTTAAGTTTTTTTATATATTTCACAGTGGAAAAAAGTATTTAAGCAGCAGCCGACTCTGAATATGCAAAATGTAATTGTACTTTATGTAAAATAACTTTTGGATTTTGGCCGGTATAGAGGATGTTATATTATATTATTTTAAAGATGGCAAACAAAGTAAACTAAATATTTAGACATTTATAGTCATGTTTATATCACAATTTGCTAAATATGAATTTTAATTCAATTTTCACCAGCTTCTGTTTTACACTATTGGAGTCTAAATGATTATGTTTTTTTTGTATTTCAGGGACCCCAAGGTGTTACAGGTAACGCGGGGGAAAAAGGACAAATGGTAAATACAGTTAATACAAGCAAAGTTTTATATCTTTATACTATGTACTATATGTGTTTACCTGCTTCTACCATTGAGCACTAGATGTATTTTACAGTGCTGTAGTGCTAAAATAAGCTCATTTATTGCAGTGAATTTGACTTGTATTTAAATACAGTATGTCACAGAAGTGTACACCCCTTACATTTCTTGTAAATATTTATTTTATCTTTTTATGTGAAAACACTAAAGAAATGAAACTCTGCTACAATGTAAAGTAGTGAATGTACAGCTTGTGTAACAGTGTAAATTTGCTGTCCCATCAAAAAAAACTCAACACCAGCCATTAATGTCTAAATGTCCAAAATGGGTCCAAAATGTCAATATTTTTTATGGCTACCATTATTTTCCAGCACTGCCTTAACCCTCTTGGACATGGAGTTCACCAGAGCTTCACAGGTTGACATTGGAATCCTCTTCCACTCCTCCATGACGACATCACAGAGCTGGTGGATGTTGGAGACCTTGCTTTCCTCCACTTTCCGTTTGAGGATGCTCCACAGATGCAGAATGTCACAGTGCATGTTGGCATTTATGGTTCCCTCAATGAAGTGTAGCTCCCCAGTGCACTCATGCAGCCCTAGACCATGACACTCCCACCACCATGCTTGACCGTAGACAAGACACACTTGTCTTTGTACTCCTCACACGGTTTCCGCCACACAAGCTTGACACCATCTGAAACAAACAAGTTTATTTTGGTCTCATCAGACCACAGGACATGGTCCCAGTAATCCTTGTCCTTATCCTGCTTGTCTTCAGCAAACTGTCTTGTGCATCTTTAGAAGAGGCTTCCTTCTGGGACGACAGCCATGCAGACCAATTTGATGCATTGTGCGGCTTCTGGTCTGAGCACTGACAGACTCCCCACCCCTTCAACCTCTGCAGCAATGCTGGCAGCACTCATACGTCTACTTCCCAAAGACAACCTCTGGATATGACGCTGAGCACGTGCACTCAAATTCTTTGGTCGACCATGGCGAGGCCTGTTCTGAGTGCAACCTGTCCTGTTAAATCGCTGTATGGTCTTGGCCACCGTGCTACAGCTCAGTTTCAGGGCTTGTAGCCTAGGCCATCTTTATATAGAGCAACAATTCTTTTTTCAGATCCTCAGAGAGTTCTTTGCCATGAGGTGCCATGCTGAACTTCCATTGACCAGTATGAGAGAGTGAGAGCAATAACACCAAATTTAGCACACCTGCTCCCCATTCATACCTGAGACCTTGTAACACTAACGAGTTTCATGATAACAGGGAGGGAAAATGGCTACTTGAATCCAATTTGGACATTTCCTCTTAGGGGTGTACTCACTTTTGTTGCCAGGGGTTTAGACATTAATGGCTGTGTGTTGAGTTTTTTTTTGATGGGACAGCAAATTTACACTGTTACACAAGCTGTACATTCACTACTTTACATTGTTTTCACATAAAAAGATATAATAAATATTTACAAGAAATGTAAGGGGTGTACTCACTTCTGTGACATACTGTAAATGCTTTTCCAAACACATTTTCCGAGTATTTTTTCTAAAATATAGGCTGATTGTTTAATACTGAATACTGTATAATAAACACATACTGTAACTTTGTTGTAATATGTCTTTTTTTCCTCCATTTTACCTAGGGCTCACATGGCATTGCTGGAGAAGCTGGTATGGATGGACCAACAGGACCTCCCGTGAGCTTTCTCTTATTTTAATATTTGTAAAGCTAAACTTGATTGATGTGAAGTGTGTGTTTTACTTACAATAATAATAGGGTTACTGTAAGTAAAATAGTAATTAGACACCTTTTACAAAAAAATTAGTTATAAATGCATTTTACACCCACAAAATTACTAAAAAAACAGTAAAAAATAGTACAGAAATAAACCAAAACACAGTGTTACTTTTGCAATATGCAGCGTCCGGATTTCTAAACAAATCATCATACTGATAAAAAGCCACATTGCACTGCTTTTACATTGATTGACTTTTTTTAGGAATTTCTCATTGACTAGTTTGCAGAAGTCAGTGCTATTCCCCATTAATACTGCAATTAAATCCAAAAAGCTCTTGGTGCTTAAAGATTTCCGTAGGTTTTTGCTGTTAGATCCAGGTTCCCCCTTAAGATCTTTTAGAATTGCTTCCTGTCCTCTGCATTTCTTAATTCAGTAAAGAATAATTTAATAGCTCAGTAATGATTGCGTTATCGTAATTTACTTACAGTTTTAAATATATTCTCTAATATTATTTTATACGCAGGGTACAACTGGACGAGAAGGACCCCTGGGCGGTCCAGGTCCACTAGGAGATAGGGTAATTATGTTCCTGTTTATTTGCTCATTTTACCCATTTTTCTGTTAGGTGGGTACCGATCTTTAATTTATTTTTGTTATTTCTCAGGGTTTCTCTGGCAAGCCAGGACCAGTGGGACCTCAGGGCCCTGTTGGCATGTATGTAAGTGATGCTTCTCCAAGGGCTCTCCAAGAAGTGGCTTTTCAAGCTCAAAAGAAATTAGAGAAACAATATTATGACACAAGCAAACACATGACAATACCTTCAATAATCTAAACGTACCTAGAATATATACAAAAACATAAATATTTTAGTAGATATTGTGTGTATTCTTAATAGTCTTATTTTTAGCAGGTTTAGGGTTGGGGTGGCAGACGTAACGGCCACAGATATTGTTTTATTGTAGTAGCAAAATCATCATTAAACATGAATCATCAGTGTTAATTTATTCATTGCACAAGTTAGATGATTTGTGTGCAAATATCTTAGCTATAATATGTCACATTTGTACAGCACTACAGGTACAGATACTAGTGTCGAAAAGTTTTTAGTTTAGTAGTACATGGCTTTATTTGAACATAGGAGGCCATGACGAACCTAATACCCGAATAAACACATTTCGATACAGTTGTTTTTACATTGTTTTTCTGCTATTTAAGGGTTTTCCAGGAAGCACAGGTACACGAGGAAGACCAGGAGGCATGGGAGAAAGGGTGACTGATACATCATATGCACAATATTGTTACAAATTATTCATAAATTACTTTAGAAATAAAAACAATCAAACTTTATTTCTGATAGGGGGGACCGGGTATAAAAGGACCCATAGGACCCAATGGAAAGCCTGGACCTCCAGTAAGTGTTTTGTTTTAAAATAATATTTGTTTTGCGCAGTAGAATCTGCTGTAAAAAGTAATGTTTTTGTGTAAAGGGACTAACCGGCATAACTGGAGAAAGAGGACCTCCAGGACCACAAGTGAGCAAATAATCCTATTACGGTAGACACTTCGGTGTGGTTGAATGCTTGATAATGCAGATAAGGAACTGTTTGTAATGCAAATTAGTGCATCCAAATATCTTCCAGCTTCATCGTTGTTCACATCTTTTATATTATCATTACTTATTGCAACTCTTCAGGGCAGACAAGGTGATCCTGGACCTCAAGGAACAGATGGAGCATGTGTAAGTAATATTTTATGGAATATTTTTCTTTCCTCGCACTTCATTTACCTAGTTAACCTTAATTCAGTCTATGATATTTAGATTTTTTTATAGTGCACCATTTTTTTTGCAATTAAAAACATGAAATAAAGTAAAACCTTTATATCAAAATCTTTATATTTTTAGAAAGTGGAATTGTGAGAAAAATAACCTTAAACTTCTAAAATTTTGTAATTTTAATCAATAATTTATTAAGCATCAGAGTTTTTATTAGGGGTGGCTGGATACAAATTTTTCATGTCTGACATTGATACCCATATCATAAACTTGGGTATTTGCCGATTCAAATCCTTAAAAAGCATCAAGCTCAAACAGTGCAGCAAATGTTCTACCACTAAAGAAAAAAAAATACATAGCTCACAACATGACTGCATTTTTATTTAAATATTTCCAACAGTACTTGTAACAGCATTTTTAATTAGCAAAGGCGCACAGGCTTCTGGGACTTAAAGGATGTTGCTTCAAACTAGTGTTAAGAAATTCATTGGCTTTAGCAGCTAAGCCAGTCATTTGCATACTGTGTGGCAATTGGATTTGGACTTTACTGCTGTCTCGCAATGGGTAAACTGATCCAGCCGTGTGGCTGCTAATTGGTATGTTTTAAAAGAGGTGTCAGGTGATAAGTGTGAAAGTCCAATGGGCGATTTAAAGCTTGCTTTGTTTGTGCTTTTTACCATTTTTATTAGGAAAAAAGCTGAAATGGCATTGTTCACTTGCGTCTTCACCTACCTTTTTTGACTAGTATTCAGTGGGTGTTAATCCACGTATGAGCATGTTATAGACTACATATTTCACTGAGGTGGATTATATAGACCTCATTCTGTGTAAATACATCAGCTTTGTTATTGTTTATGATCCGTGGCTTTAAAGGTAAGACGTTCTCAGTTTCTTGGTGTGTTTGTTGGTCTGGCAAAAATGGTAATTGTTCCTGGAAAATCCAAGCTTTTGAAAGATGTGCAATATGTTTTTACTCTTTAAAAAAGTATTTAGGATGTCAGATTATACTTCCCCAACTGCTACGATATCCGATCCAGTAATTTTGGCCAAATACCGACATTGAGTATAACCCTAGTCTTTAACTTGAAAGCAACAACTGCAGTGAAAACTTAAAAAAAAAATAGTTGAATTAGACCAAACTCTTCTGTTTTTGTTTTTTTTTAAATAAATGCAAGTATTATATTTATCATCTTTCATTATATGTATTATCTTATATTATATTTATCATATCATTCTGATTAAACATGTATGGAGTTACTGCAATAATGATCAAGTGTGTTTGAATAATCAGTGTGTTTGAATAATCAGTGTGTTTGAATGTTTTCTTCCATCATTGGTATAAACCTAGTGTGCTGTCCGTGGTGCTGAATGAGTTGCTGATTCAATTGCTGGTGGTTTGGGGTTAAAGGTGTCATTGTTTTAGTGCTGGAAGCATACTTAAGTTTTAACAAGCTCACAGATCATTTGCCATGAGAGTTTCTCAGACTTTACCAAATTGTTGCACAAATGACCACAAAATGCGAGAATATACACACTTGAATCAGCGACTCCACAGTTAAATCACACTTAAACTCTAATCAGACTCTTGATCAGAAGGTTGGGGGGTTTAAATGGTAAGCTGCAACAAACACAATTTATACATGCTTGTCTGACACACCAACGTGACTTGATATTTACAACATATAGTAATTATTGACGTCCTTTTATTTTCTGTTGTAGGGTCCTCCAGGAACAAAGGGGGTTGACGGGATGATGGGAAGGTCAGGGCCTGAAGGTAGTAAAGGACCTCCAGGAGATTTAGGCCCAACAGGGCCTCCAGGTATCCCAGTAAGTCTTGTGCTTTTGCAACAATGAAAAATCTATAGAAAATATAAAACTGGACATCATGAATGATAGTGTGTGGCCATAGGTTATTAGTGCGTTTAAACATGTATATGCTGAAAGTGTTGCATCGTTTTCTCCAGGGCTTTCAAGGCGAAAATGGGTTGCCAGGACCAGCTGGAGACAGAGGGGAGAAGGTGAGAATACTAAGAGCCTAAATCCTGTACTGTTAATCCTATTCTGTCTAAATCATTTACATGAAAATGTGTGTGAACTTCCAGGGAATACCGGGTCCTCCTGGAGATATGGGGCCTTCTGGACTTGAAGGTGAACAGGTCAGATTTTAAACTTTTACAGTATGCACATAATAATTTGGGATTTTGTTGCCATTTATTTGTAATAATGTAGTTTGGATTTTATTAGGGGCCACCCGGTATAGCTGGACCTGAAGGACCACTAGGAAGAAAAGGGGATCAGGTCAGAAAATGGCTTTGTAAAATTGATTAAACATTCTTGCACTAAAAAATCTTGGACTCTGATTGTTTCTATTTATTTGTAGGGGGCACGAGGCCTCTTTGGTAACATTGGTCCCCAGGGACAAAAAGGAGACAAAGGTCCACAGGGTACAAAAGGCCTACAGGGCCTATCTGGCCCAATGGGTAAAGAGGTATATGCTTTTGTTATTACCACATCAAATCATCAAGGCCTGTGTGAATTCACCATAAAACTATACAATTTATGTTCGATGTCTCTGCCAAGGGAGATGTTGGTAAACCTGGAGATCCTGGTGACATTGGGCCCAAAGGAGAACCAGTAAGCCTTTTTTCAAAGCTAGACCACATAATTTCAAAAGTGTCATGTTTACTAAAATAATTTTACAAACAAAACGTATTGAGGTTTTGGGGGTTGGTGTGTTTTTTTTTTAGGGTGCGAAGGGACCCCAAGGGATGGCTGGTTTAGAAGGGCCGTGGGGAGCTGTAGGAGTAAGAGGAGAGAGAGGACCAAAAGGAGACAAAGGCAATGCTGGCCTTCTGGTGAGTGTAAAAATACTATAGATGTGCTTCTTTTCTCTGCCGAAATAGGGTTTAATGTTTATGAAAAAAATAACTGTCTGCCTTTCACTCAGGCTGAGCCAGGTCTTATGGGGGGAGCTGGACTTGCTGGGTTAAAAGGACTTCCTGTGAGTGAATTGTTGATAACACGTTTGCATGTACTTAATTAATAATTAAGAATGTTGATTTAAACGAACTATTATTTTACCCAGGGCGAAGCAGGACCGCCAGGGCCAGTTGGAGCAAATGGACTTCCGGGGGACAAGGTAATAATATTTGACAATTTAGTATTTAACTTAAATAAGGACATAAAATCATTTTTAGTCAAAGAATACTGTTCTCAAAGACATTAGGCAACTTTTTTCTGCTGTAGCCTTAAGATGTACGAAACTAATTTATACACTTTCTTTAAAAAATTCAGTGGTGTGAGCATTTTTGTAGGTTCTCTAGTGTGTATTTTGTGAAAATAATTTTACCTCATGGACCACTGATTTTAAGTTTTAAAATGCCTCTTAAATAAAAATGTACATTCACAGAACTTAAGATAATGAAGAGCCTTTTACAGTCATTCAATGTGTTTAGTCAGCCACTTACTCTGTAAGGTGCTAAGTTTGTAGGTCAGTCAGTCAGTGACTCTACCACTTAGTCACCTACTCAGTTAGTCGATTTGTGACTCACTTATGCACTGTTCCTTTAACCACCCAGTCAGTCAATCGTTTAGTTAGTCGCTCAGTCAGGCACGCTCTCATTTTTCAATATTTGATTAGTCAATCACTCAGAATCTCATTATCTCTAGAGGAGAATACTATTCGAAAATGTTTTATTTTTTCCCCCATCATTGGTAACAGCATTTACAGAGCTGTTTTAATAAGCATTTAGATAATATACTGCACTTATTACATTTTATCCGCAGATTTAAAGATATATAAAGAGACATAGCACAACTTTTTTTTTTCATCTATTTTAACTTTTGGAAAATCATTTTAAAAAAGATAATCTTATTGTGAAAAATTGTAAAAAAAAGAAAAAAAGAAAAATAAAAACATTTAAAAAATTGGTAAAAATATTTAGAACATTCACCCTATTACTCAGTTCAAACCAAGCACAATTAACATCAAAATGTTCTGCATAAATGTCTTTGACATGGTGTCCTTGTTATAACAGCATGTCCCATATTTTTGTTTCCCCAGCACTGTCATATCTTGTCTATCTTTAAAATAGGGTAGTACATTGTAGTGCAAAAAAGTCAGCTTTATTTACTATTGCATACTTTCTATGCATGCAGTTTGTTTGCTTGGTGAGATGAGACATTTTTCATAAGTTGCCAGTTAACATGGACTGCAGAAAGTGATGCTTTCAAATATAAAGAAACCTAATAAAGCACCTAAGTTAGGCCATTAATAACAATGATATAATAAAACCCAGCCTAAAAACGTTTGTCGTAGGCTTATAGGTGATGATGGGTGCAATAAAAATAAGATATATATCCTGCAACCCCCAACCCGAATCTAATCAACATACATGTTTGGTTTTACTCCCAGGGGGAAATGGGTCCAGCTGGTTTGCCTGGCATGCCTGGAAATTCTGGGCCTCTGGTATGAATTCCATAAATAATTTTTATTATAAAGACTATATATCTGTGTGCAAATAAAATGTATGTGTTTACATTAGGGGGTAGCTGGTGTACCTGGAGTTAGAGGAGACACTGGAAAGCCTGGACCACAGGTTAGGATCTGCTGCTGTATGTTCTAGTGTTTGAATTAATCACGTAATATTTGTTAGAAGTTTTTAATTGTCTAAAATACAGGGTTCTGATGGGCCTGAGGGGCCTAAAGGAGATTTTGGCTCAAAAGGATATGCAGGGCCAGATGGAGAAAAAGGAGATCCAGGCACCCCAGGAAAAACAGGAGAACAGGTAAAAGACTATGATAAACTATCGCAACTATATAGTTAGTGGAAATTTTGCCTGATAAATGTTGTGTATATATGGTCTCCAGGGACCAGATGGTATTCCAGGTATTCAAGGACCCCCTGCATTGCCTGGTGTAGAGGTTTGGATTTCCCATTTTTACACTAACTATATACATATATATATAGAGTCAACAATAGTTTATAGATATTGTCTCAGGAATTATACTGTCAATCTCCAGGGACCCCCAGGAGGCTCAGGACTTCAGGGACCACCAGGTCCACCAGGAGCCGTGGTAGGTATAGACTATAAGTGTCCAAACTTTATCAGTCTACGCATAGATTGTCTTTTGGGTATTTTTGATGCCATGTCTGCCATAGTGTATATGAAATATCTTTAGATGTGTTTAAAAAAATATTTAAGAAAATAAAATAATTTTTTTTTACATTCAAATGCATCTACTGTGTACAATTTCCTCCAATTACCTAATGAATTTTGACTGTTGCAGGGAAGAATGGGTCGGCCAGGACCCAAGGGCAGACAAGGCATAAAAGGAGACAAGGTAAATCATAGAGGCATTATCACTCTGCCCTAATATCTATGCCCTTTCCATAGTGATTCGGATAGGTTTTTATATTTAACGAAGGTTTCTGCATGTCTCAGGGAGATGATGGCATTAATGGACCACGAGGAAAAATGGGTCTCACTGGTAGAAAGGTAAAATATTTTCAACATGAATAAATTGGCCTAGAGTTTGTAATATAAACTTAAGTATTCAGTACGAAGTGCATAATGAGGTTATTTTAATTGCCTAAACATACAGTTAGCTATTAAACCCAGATTCGCTCAATCATTTTTACTTACCGTTTGTCTGCAGAAGACACATTTTTATTATAAATTTATCATTTTATTTTGCTAACCAACAAATCTTACTTTTTATGTTTTTAAGGGGAAAAAGGGCAAAGCTGGTTTCAGGGGCACAAGAGGAACAAGAGGAGAAAAGGTTCAAGTTCTTTAGTGCTACAATATTATTGATCCATTTTCTTTTCAATCGCAACCAAAGCTGTTCTTATTACTGCAAGTAGATTAAGAATTAAGCCTGATATCTAACTTTACAAATCAATATTATTACTGTAATAATATACCTAGTTATGCTACAAGTATTGTAGTATTATTATTGGAAAGTGTCAACTAGACTTTTCTGGGCTGTCCAATAGGGAGAAAAAGGAGAGATAGGTGAGAAAGGACACCCAGGATGGGAGGGGGCTATGGTAAGTTTGTTACACCTACACAAATCTCAGAACAATGCACATTACAGTGGTGTAATGAATCTAGTTCTAGATAGTTAGAGATAACTGACTTTTTATTTTCTACCAGGGTACTGTGGGTCAGCGAGGAGAAAAAGGTGAAGAAGGTGCAAAGGGGGAAGAGGTACAGCTTAGACAATACACCAAAACTTTGCATTGGTTATGAATACGTAACACATGTTCTTATGTTTTTGGCAGGGAGAGAAGGGTGACCAAGGGCCACCTGGTCCACCAGGAAAAGATGGCTTAAAGGTAACACTTTATCTTAGTTCAACCTCATACAATATGTCTGGTTAATGCAAACCTTAGTTACTATGTTTGTAGGATTTTTTTCAATTTGTTTGTATTTTAGGGAAGCCAGGGTCCTCTGGGCCCACCGGGTCTACCAGGACCAAAGGGGGATCAAGTAATTTTACACTTGATTATTATATCTACATAACAACATTTGCGGTTGATGCTGTCAATGATTCTAATGTCAATAGTACACTAAGATACATTTTATCTATGGAAAACTCTAAAGCTAAAGCTAAAAATCTAAAGCTCCAGTTATGCTGTTTTATACTCAAAGATCAATTGGAGATGAAGATGTGTTTTTATAATAATAGGGCTGTGTCTGTCTCTAGGGCAGTGTTGGTACACCTGGTCCAAGAGGAATGCCTGGCATACCAGGAATACCTGTGGGTATTGTGCTGTCAAGCTCTTTAATTTCTTAACCTTTTAGTAACAATAGTAGGGAAGATGACAGAAACACCTATAATGATAAGGATGCTACATTTTTTAGTGTATATTCTAACATGTCAAAAATATGTAATTAGTATGTTTAGACGTAAAATAACATTTCTAGGGTTACGTATTTAACCTCGGTTTCCAGAGGAAACTAGAAGCTGCGTCAAAACACCTTGAAAATGGTTGCTGTTTCTAAAAGCATGTGAAATCAGACCAATCAAAAAGCAATTCGCCATGTGCACAGTGCATTGACCAGGAAGTAGAAAGGAGATTGTCCAGCTACGGTAAGTCTGGCTTCTATCTGAAGCACATAGACAGATGCCGGCGAGCAGAAGAGAGTAAGAGAGTAGAAGGCTCAGGTGCTGATCCTGAGCTGGCCTTGGTAGGGTGCGTTTTAGATCGGGCCTGCCCGCAACATCACTCAGCCAGCTCCTAGTATGCTCCCAAACGGTCAGGATGACAAGACTTGACCCTGTGTGACTGCTAGGTCTAAATGATAGAACCGGACAAATGTGTGCTTGAAGGACCAGCCTGCCACACTACAGTTGTTTGCCAAGGGAGCACTTAGGGCCCATGCCTTTGAAGCAGCCATACCTCTTGTAGGGTGTGCTCTGAGCCTACCCAGAGCCAGGAGACCAGAAGACTGATAGGTGAGCTTGATGGTCTTATTCATCCACCTCCACATGTTCTCATTGGAGGCTGGAAGTCCTTTTCTAACTTTTCCAGTGTAGTTAAACAGCTGGTCCAACCCCACTGTCACACACCAGGCAAAGAAAGTCTGACCTTTCCTGGTCTACTTTCTGAAAGTGGGGAGAACAGAGAGCACTAGAGTACTTGGTGTATTAGTTGGCATCTTGGGAACATACCCAGGGCAAGGATGGAGGGAGGCTTTAACTTCCTCAAGTGTTTTAAATGGATGGCCACAGAGCCAGTTTAGAACCACCTCTAGGTCCCCGGAGGGGAACCTTAGTTGCTGGGCAGGTATGAACGTCCATGCTTCACTAAGGAAGCAAGTGACTAGTGGGTCCTTCCCCTCTAAGTGGCAACCCATAAGGATGCGATGGATTGCTATGGCCACCATGTACACCTGAGAGTTACCTGTAGAGAAGTGTTCTTGCAGAAAATACAGGACTACGCCTACAGGGCAGTCTACCAGGTCCTGTCATCTCTTTCAGCAACAGGAAATTGATACTTTTCATTTTATGGCAAACTGCTTCTCCACAACCTTAGCCGTGTAACCTACTGCAAGAAACTTTCGCATGACCACGGGCTGCGCCTATCTCAAAATCCCAGAAGGAGGTGAGCCCAAAATAAATCTAGCCCATGGAAACATTTTTGTCTATATGCAAACCACATGCCGAAGAAAAGAAGCATGACTTACCATAGCTGGATGTTCTTCCTTGTACTTCCTGGTTGATGACATCACCCCGCACGTTAAGCACAGTGCTCATGACGTATCGTTTTTGAATTAATCTGATGTCACGCAGGAAGCATTTACAAAGTGTTTTGACGCAGCTCGAGTTCCCAAATGGAAACTAAAAAAGAGTAAGTAATTCATACAAAAATTAATAATAACAACATTAATCGAGTTATTACATCTCAAAGTGACACATTTACTATTTATTTTTTTTTTTTTGCAGGGCTTGTTTGGAGCAAAGGTATGATATTTTATATATTTCATAGATAGATGAAAGCAATCAAACCAAATAGTAGAGTTAAAAGCTTTTTTCTACACATGGAATAGATTTCTCTCTTTTCATTATTTCGTTTATGGCTTTCAGTGTCTGCATCAGACTATTGTCAAATTGTCATACAGGCTAGTGACAGACACATTCTGCTGTTGATTTTCCAGGCATGCTGGACAGTTTGAAACGAACTTTAATAGTATGTCATTAGGAAACTATTTTCTAGGAAATGAGCTGAACTGATTCGATTTGTCATTACTGAAGTAGCACTACCTTTTGATGATGTTATTCATTTAATCTGCAAAACGTGTTCACAATTCTGCTGTATATTTAAATATTCACACTACTGTATATTTCCACCTGTGACAAATCTGTATTTATCTGTATTTGCAGGGTTTGAAGGGTTTTCAGGGAGCTCATGGGCCGGCTGGGAAGAGGGGCTTACCAGTACGTCTATTATAATCATCTGCACTTTATCAGAACGCTCAACATTCAGCTGTTATTCTTCAGCAACAAACATCACCACATAATATTTTAAAAACCTATGCATACGAATTAAATCTTCACTATTAATAAAATTTTATTACAATATTTTAGTCATTTTATTTAGAGCAAAACTTTTTTTAGGACTGGTAAAATTAATCTTACTAAATGTTTGTTTATATGTGTATGCCGTTCGAGAAATAGGTAGATGTCTTTGAACATAACTCGCTCTGTCTGCTTTGCTCTCAGATGATGTATTTCTTTTTTTTAGGGACCACCAGGACCTCCAGGACCACCAGGCATCAGTGTTAACCTTACTATAAACCAGATTAAAGCAAGTCAACTCTTATTATTAATTTATCATTTTGTAGATGTAAGGTTGAAGAGGCAGATGTTACAGTTACTTTATATTGGGAAAAGACAAAAGATGTGGATTTAACAAACAGAGACAAGACACAAGTATGCAAGTTCTGCGGCTTCTTTATTAACGATAATCCCAAGGCATCAGCAATTAATATGACACAAGGAATGGATTATTATAGACATACAGAAAACTGTAGCTTGTCAGACGACTACAAGTGTATATTAGGCTAAGAAACATAAATAAACTGAGACTTCTGCACAACACAAAGTATCACTTGGAGAAAGAAACAAATGAAATACAGAGTAGGTGTGCACATTACAGAAAAATTACTCAAAAAAGGATGAGTGGGAGATACGACAGGGAATATTTTAAAAGCGGCTGACTTTATACAGATGCAGTGTTGTTTTGCTTACCTCTTTTGTTTTTTTACACCGTGATGATTTTTCCTAATTCTCTTCCCAATAGGATCTGATGTATGTCTCAGACAAGCCCAACTACTCACTCATCCAGGTGCTTTTGGATTCTTTGTACCGTGACCTGAGTCTGTTGCTGAATCCACCTGATGGCAGTAAAGAACATCCAGCCTCCACCTGCTTGGAACTGTGGCTATGCCACCCCAACTACACCAGCGGTCAGAACCTCATCACACTGTTTATTCAGTTTCTCACCAGGGTCACCCCAGTGGTGGTTTCAAGTGATTATACATTAATATATTAAGTATTTAGTCTGTTTAAGTTTTATGAATTTTTCATTTTTTTCTGATCCTGAACATGTGCAGTAGTAAACCAAGTGCATTTTATTTTTAATAATGCTTGACAAACAATATGAACATAAAAGTTTTTGCACCTGTTACAATTCCAGGATTCTATTATATCGACCCGAATCAGGGCAGCCCCTTAGATTCTTTTTTGGCCTACTGTAACTTCTTTGAGTCAAGGGCAGAGACTTGTCTTCACCCCACAACTGCACAGGTGACTGCCCTTTCATTGCCAAAAGCTTATACCGTATCCTATTATTGAAAGACTCTAAACCCATAATTATCATTCCCCACAGCTACCCATGAGAGCATGGTTGAATGACTCTGTATCGCACAGTGCCTTCTACTGGCTCAGTTCCTTGGGAAGAGGTTTTGCTGTAAGCAAATTTAAGGCTTTTTAAAAAATAAATGTAATTTTATGTTCACGACATACATAAAATTTTTATATGAAATAAATTACTTTTCTGCCCTTTTTGACCAGTTTGAATACACAGGGCTCACTGTGGTCCAGGCTCGTTTTCTAAGACTTCAGAGCAACCTGGCAGAACAAAAAGTGACCTACTCCTGCTATACCGGATACAGACTAGGACAGACACCGCGACAAGCGCGCTTCCTCACCAGCTCCTTATGGCAAAGCTACCAGGGGACTCTTCAGGACTGCGTGGTATTTAGTATAATTTAAAAACCATTTTTAATAATATAAGAACTGTTAAAATAGTGAAGACAGGACACATTTGAGTTTCTGAGCTGTTCTGTTGACCAGGGTATGTGAGTGGAGTGGCTAACTTGTGATAACGGCCCATAAAGCATAGAGCAGGAACGGATTCATATGTTCGAGGTGGTAGCTCAGTGGTTAAGGTGTTTGACTGCTAACTGGAAGATTGTGGGTTTGATTCCAAGCAGTTAAAGTTGCCATTGTGGGCTCCTGAGCAAGGCCCTTATACCCTGATTGCTCAGTTGTATAAAAGAGATAAATGTAGGTCGCTCTGGATAAGAATGTCTGCCAAATGTCCATGTAGGGCTGTGTAATATGGACAAAATCATAATGTGATTTTTTTTTTAACTGAATATTGTAATTGCGATTTTATTTGCGATTTTGGCAATTGTGTTTGCTAAATTCTGAATGTATTCAGTGCACAAGAAGTCACAACACATTTTACAATAAAATAATATAGTATTACCAGCTAGACTGTAACGACTCCACTGAGGCGAATGGTATTGAGAACCCAGGTGCAGTTTATTTACAACGTGGACATGAATACAAACTAAACTTAACTTAAATACATAAACATACGTAGCAAGACAACAAACATGAACTAAACTAGAAAGACTTGACTTAACTTGACTATACATGGAACATAAACACAACACTTAACATAACTAAACATAAACCTGGCATGAACACAATCTCACCACAGTGGTACAGGAAACAACAAACCACAAAGACAGGAGGATACAAAGGGGTATATAAGCACAAGACTAGACAAGGATCACCTGTGAACATTTAGGACCAACTAACTAATAAGACAAGGAGAAGGGGAAGCACATGACAGGAAGACATGAGGAACAAGGAAACAAAACACTGCCTAGGCTAGCTAAGCTAGCTAGCATAGCTTAGCCTAGACACAAAACAACTAATGAACATTAATCAACATGAAACAAGAAAAACAACAAAACAAACATGAAAATCTTACATAGATAAACAAAACTGTAAAAAAAAACTTTCTATAAAACAGACATAAAATAAATAAAAGTCAGCTAACCTAAATTCCTGTAATAACACATTTCATAATGAAATGACATACTGTTACTGTTATTAACTGCTTGATAAACAAAATTTTAATAAATTGTGAGTTAAAACAGACAACAAATTATACCGCTCAGGTAAAAATAACTACTTAATTTGTGCGAGCTGAAACTGTAGTATTGTGTAGTATTTTTTATTATTACTGAAAATTATCTCACACACCAGTGTTATGTAATAAAAATTGTATGTGATCGACTGACATATAATAGTAAACAGACCGAGACAAAGACACATTATCACTAACGGTACAATGCAGCACTAGCGTAAGCTAGCATGCTTTGGCATATAGCTTGAAGTCTTTCTTCTTTGTGTTTGTCGATGTATGACAGTGTTTGTATCACCCGACTCACGCCGTTGACCGTAACCCCTCGACAGATCTTGGCGCAACCGAGTGAAAACATCATATTTGCTTTGGACTCGCGTTGGATTTGACGGAGCTGCTGACAGTGTTGTCAGATGTCCAGCCCAAAAACTGACCATTTATTAAAATTGAAAGGAGCAGAAAACTTATTTTATCTTTGGAGTTATCTTTCACACCAGGGATTTCTTAAAAAAAAAATCAACCTAATCCCAAACGCACCCCAAATTTTGTACACCCGCCCAAGATCATTTTTTTAAAACCGCCTGATTTGGCAACACCGCTGGCTGACTTTAAATGTGAAAGCGAGTGTCGATATTTAATCGTATGTGCCCAAATCGCATTGCACAGCCCAATGTTCATATAATAATAAAATATTTACAATGAAGCGTTAATAAGTCACAAATCTTTTTATAATGAGAACACAGAGCAGGGAGGAAGTGAGGAGAGAGCGCGGAGTGTGTGAAGAGCGGGAAGCGATAATCTGGCAGGGAGCTGAAACAGAGAGATTATAAATTGCTTTGAGCGAAGAGCAGAAATTTTAGCCGCTCCATTCCGCTCACATAGTCTGGTGTTGACGCTGGAAACTGTGAGCAGCATGAAAGTTTAGAGATAATTGGAAGCTGATCATATGTGCAGAGCATACAGATGAGGAGGGGAGTAAATCGGACAGACTAAGGGATTGAAGCGCCGCTGTCTTGCTCTCTTTCGGCTAAATTCCACTGGCATCATTGTCAGCCGGTAGTTTAAAAAAAGTGCAAGCAAAAATTAAGCAAAATTAATGTGCAAGTCATTCAGGGTTTTTTTTCTTGATTTTCTTCTACTTCATCTTTTTATCAAAGGTATAAAATCATAAATTCCGTACATGTGTGTGTGTGTGTGTGTGTTTTCAGCCTGCTAAAGAAGTGGATCCTGGGCCACGAGAGGCTGTGCTACAGTTTGAGGATAAGGATCTGCTTCCTCTGCGGGACATCGCAGTGTTTGCCAGCAGCAGCTTTTCACACGAGTTTGGCTTCACCGTAGGCCCGGTGTGCTTCAGCTAGAGTGTGAAAAGAGAGAATGCTTTACCGCATAGAATCTCACACACACACACGGCAGGAAAAATAAAGAAAGAGGTAACCTGTACACCAGGTGAAAGAAAGAACGGAGGTGTGGGTTGTACTGTATCTCATGTCCTAGACAATCCTCATTACACATTGATGACACTTTAGGAGAACACAGTTTTGTTGGTGCTTCTCGACAAACCAAACATCATTTTTGTTTACACGCAGCATTTTGTAAATGATACACTATTCTGTTTCTTTTTTCTTTTTTTTTGTACTTTACTATATTTTAGTAATGTAAGAAATCCAAGTGCATGACCGAGTGTTCATGTAACCACTGTGTGGCTGAACAATTCTAGAAATTATGCTGTATATACACATACGATACATCTGGATTAGTATCATTATTACAGTTTCATACTTTTCTATTCGATGTAAAACTGTTTTTTTAATAGTAAAACAATGTGTTTTAAAGAGAACACAGATTTTTCTTTAACTAAACCAAGATAAATTCAGTCATTTTCCACTTTAAGTGTTTAGCATTATATATATTATATATGTCGGTCTAAACTTTTAAAGTTAATCGTGATGTTTTGCAGCTAATCATTAATCCTGTTGCTGCTAAATTGTCACGTTGGGCTAGTTTTCATTTTTTCAGGTGCTGAAATGTAATATAACAAGGAAATGGAACTACTGTGCCGTACTTCCTGCTACGTTTGTTAGTTAAGTTTGGCTAACAGCACATGCTGAAGCGTTTATGCTTTCTGTACCACAGCATTTCTTAATGCTAGTCATTTCTCTTCATTAAATAATTAAACTTTTTTTTTTTCATACTTGGTCCACATGGCAAAAAAATATTTTTCTCAAATGGCAAATTAGAGATAATTTTCTTGTTGTTTTTTTTTTAGCTGTGATAATTATCATTCGCTCCCCACCTTTTTCTTTGTTTCTCTCTCTCTCTCTCTCTCTCTTTGTCTTTTGATAAACTGTAAAGTGCTCTATCCCGAAGACATTCTTATATAATACAGGTTTGATAAAACCTCATCATTTTAATTATATCGACATGCATCTCTTAGTTAGGAAATGTGATCTGTAGGCCTCAGGGATCATGTGACATGTGTCGTATATGTGTGCATCTACTTTTTCTTTGTTTAAGTGATTTTATGCCTCATAGGAAACTAATTATAGTCATTAGGAAACTTCACTTTACATATAACTGCATAGTTTAATGATTTTAAATTATTTGCCAAAATGAAACAAACATGCCCTGGACTCTTGGACTTTCTTCTTAGTAATATTTTATTTGTAATGCTATACGTGTTGACATTTTAAGTCATATGCTGGTCATTGCTCTTATTATATGATTTAGAAACTAATGACATGTATTCATTTGTCAAACAAAGCGGACTGTTTTCGTATGGTTTGTCAGCTGAACTTGACACTGATGTTTATAAAAAAAAATATTCTCTGCAACTGCTTTTTCTTTGATTTGTGTTTGATTTAAATAGTTTTACGTGATCAGCAGGAGAAAACCAGCACTCATATTTATCAACTTCATATTTAAATGGGTTAAAATTGGTACTTTAGAAATACTGCAATAATCATAAATTCTAGGCTGAGCGGTCAAATGATTACACTGAACCCTTTCAACACAAGTCCAGTATTGGGGTTTCTAACCCCTTTAATACATTATTTAAAATGAATTAAAATAAAATGTAAAAGGATATGATATGGACAAACATTTGGAAGCACGTCTGCCCAATATGTCTTTAAATATCGCAGCCTTTAGTTTAACCAAGAAAACCCGAACACTGTTCCAGCATGACAATGCCCCTGTGCACAAAACCCCTGATCGACATGCAGACATGGCGGGTTGTAGTTAGAGTCAGTTCACCTTTATTTATATAGCACTTTTTAGCTATAGGAATTGTGTCAGAGCATCTGAGCAGGTTGGAGGAGAGGAACTTCAGTGTCCTGCAAACTGAAAGACAAGAAGCCCTCTACTATATAAGGTTGGGCCTTCTACCACACCTATTCAGCACCAAACGTTTGCAGCATTTGGTAGACGCCCTTATCCAAAGCGACTTACATTATTCCCTGTTATACAACTAATCAATTGGGGTTTAGGAGCCTTGCTCAGGGGCCCAGCAGTGGTGGCTTGGTGGTGCTGGGAATCGACCCCGGGTCTTCAAGTTGGTAGTCCAACACCTTAACCACTGCGCTACTACTTCCCCCAAACATTCTATTACATCACTGCTAGTAATGTTTTTACTAATAAAACAGATTTGAGTGGGTCTTTAAAATTCGTGGTTCCAATCGTCAACTCCCCACTCTAACCAATAATCTCAACGGCAGTGATCAAAAGACATTTTAAAGGAGCAGACGAACAGACGAGAGTAAAACAAGGATAACATTCCTCATTGGCAGGTGGTGCATTTGGTACCTGAGCCTATAGTGGTGACTTACCTGACTAATACACCTCTTAATTCCATCAATATCATGTCATATTTATAGAAACCATTAATACTATACGAAAAGTAATATAACACAGTGTGTCATTCCAGACAGAGAGACATTTTGCGTATTGAGGGTGAAAAACATTTTTAATAAAGCGAAAAACCCTGTTAAGACTCCAAATCTATACAATACAACCTAAACTGCACCACATACATCATCTGGAGCAGTTAAGAATCAATATTTATCTAATAACATGACAAACATGATAGACAGACAGACAGACAGACAGATAGATAGATAGATAGATAGATAGATAGATAGATAGATAGATAGATAGATAGATAGATAGATAGATAGATAGATAGATAGATAGATAGATAAGTAGATTAGCAATCTACTGCTACTAATAGTGTTTAAGTTGAACAGGCAGCACTACTGATTCTGAAGGCTCTGGTAGAGTAGATTAACATGGCAGCACATAGAAAGTAAAATCTGATTGGACAAAAAATCTAACACCTACATATACACGTACTGGAAGCAGTGCAGCAAGAGAAACACTACGAAATAAAGAAAATAAACTGTTGGGAATAAATTAATACAATTTAATGGAACAAATATTAGCATTTAGGTGGTAAATGTAGGTCAGTGCTTTTAATAGTGTTCAGGCAGCAGTAAATGACTTACTGGCCCTGCTTGCACACCACTGCAGTCAGTACATGTGGTGTTCGTTCAGTACTGCCCAACACTGGATTTAAAATAAAGGGATCCCATTTTTGTTGTAAAAGTAGTAACGATCTTGAGCTGGTTACTCACATAAGTGCTGTAGCTAGATCATGTTGATTGCTAAAGCAAAATAAAAATAATAAATAATAATGTGTTCCAAAAAATTATTTAATTTGTTATACTTGTGCCCATGCTTTGATGAGCTGTATAAGGGCCATTTTTATTATCGAGCTTTTAAAAGATTTTATATACTCATATATCCTCTTCAAATTGGGATATAAATTTTGACACATTTAACCCTTTCATGTAACGTTTCATGCAATTTTTTTATTATACTCGACATTAGAGGGCGCCCTCTCACACAAGGCAAGTCCCAAAATCCAAACAACATTACAAAAATTGATATGGTCAGACTACAGTATGCTGATATTGCTGTACTTTACTACGTTCTGCAAATAGAAATAATTGACCTATGACCTTTGAGGAATACAAACAGCCTTGTGACAAGTTAACGCATTATCAGTGTTCTTCAATCCATCTCAGGTATGTCAACTTCTGTGTTTCATTTTTCAGATTAATAAAGAATAGAAAATAATTACCACTCTGCACCTTCAGCCAACATTTATAAAGCTGTTGGATTACTACACTCCTAAACGCGGCAGAATATTTACCTGCAAATGAGAAGGAGCATTCGGCACTGGGCCATACAGCAGGTATATAATCTGTATTTTTGGGGGGGCACGTTAGATGTTTTGGGAAGAACGTCAGGGAGGCCAGATTGAGGTGGTTTGGACATGTACAGAGGAAGGATAGTGAATGTATTAGTAGGAGGATGTTAGAAATGAAGGCACCAGGCAGAAGGCAAAGAGGAAGAGCAAAGAGGAGGTATATGGATGCGATAAACGAGGACAAAGTTAGTGTGTGTGAGTAAAGAGGATGTAGAGAATAGGGTTAGGTGGAGACAGAGGATTTGCTGTGGCCACCCCTAAAAGCGAACAGCCGAAAGGAGAAGAAGAGGAAAAGATTTTTGAATTATTATTGGGTAAAATTAAAGAAACCATGTTTGCATGTGGAATTAAGTGCAACCAACAAAGCAGTGTTTAAGCTGTGTTTCTGTTTAAGTTGTATTAGGGTGAACTAGTGTCAGCCATGTAAATAAAATAAATGAAACATCATGAACATTTCTGAAACATCCTGTCTGTCATAAGTCAAACTTTACTTGAGTTTATGTTGTAGTGTCAGGCTGCCCAGGCCACTAAAACACCATATTTTTTACAAAACCATCTGAACATTTTCAACATAACACAGATGAACTTTATCATGACAGACCTTTTACAATGAAATATTT
Source organism: Bagarius yarrelli (assembly GCA_005784505.1). Classification (NCBI taxonomy): domain Eukaryota; kingdom Metazoa; phylum Chordata; class Actinopteri; order Siluriformes; family Sisoridae; genus Bagarius; species Bagarius yarrelli. The sequence goes on along the minus strand of VCAZ01000019.1, from coordinate 3,639,315 downwards.
CATCTTTATTTGAGAATGTGTAGCAAAATCTCCTGCAGCACATACTGACATTCGCTGCCTGCAAAACGGACGACCAGAATGACTTCAGCGTCATTTTATAGGGTGTGCAAATCATGGCTGGTTTGGGAAACATGGCTAGAGCCTGTGCATTACTTCTTGGACTCACATTTTACTAAACTTCACCTACCCCAAACAACTGAGGCAAACATTTAAGCCCTTTCAGGGGCTCTTTTTGGAACTGAATGTATGCACGTTTCCCCCTTAAATACAATCACCCAAAACGTTAGATTTTGAGAAAGAAATCCATTGTTATTGTGGGCTTTTTTTGCCTTTTTTTGAATAGGACGGAGGAATAAAATGGGGAATAAAGGTGGAAATGGAAAGGACCTGAGCTGAAATTTAACCCGGGTCACAACGACTTGCGCATGTGGTTGCTGGCCCACTACGCCATGGCGGCGGCACACACCTTATCAAGTTTTGGTAAAAATGCACTCTATTGATTGTGGTTTTGGGATTGTTTTACACAGGTTCCGTCAGGTGAATCCAGAATTTGACTATTTCCACAAACAATTTGTGTATAAACAAAATTAAAATGAATGACATGAATAAATTTAAGCGGTGTTTTACATATAGTTTTATTTTTTCAGATCTTAGAACTGTTGGACGTTTTATATAGATTGTTATTTAGCATCAGTGGAATATAAAATAAAAGCATGCATTATGTATTTATTTCATTATATATTTTTTCATTTTATAATTAAGTAGTTTTTGTTAATACATTTGAGTCAATTGGGGTTGATTTGCCTAAAGCAAAAAACGCACATTCCATTAATAATATTAATATCACCCTGTTTCGGGGTAAATAACTTTTTACATGATTTATTTAAGTAGAAATATTTTGAAATAAATAGCTGTACAGGATGTGCTATTTACAGTGTAGTTTCTTATGCAAGCAACTCCAGATAGCTTTACACCACCCTGCCTATTCATTATTTTTAACATCTCCTGGATAAAATGGATTGAATCCAGACTGTGGATTAGGAACCAGACTTTCTTGTAAAAAATGTTTACAATTACACGCAAAAAAAAATGTTTGTATAAATAATTCCTGGCTGTTAAAAGAGAAAGCACCTTCCTATACATACCCATAATATTAAAATAAGACATACTAACAAGCTCCAATAAGTGTTTTCGTTCAGGCTTTTGCTATAGATTTACAGTAGAGTGGGGTTTTTACTCCCAATATTATTTTATTTATAATAAAAAGATACAACTATTTTAATAATAATATATAATAATAATAATAATAATAATCATAGAATATGTACACATTTAAAGGTTAGATATTTAAAAATAATTTTTAAAAATATGTTTTATATATAATAATTCATTGAGTATTTATCACTTAATAAATTACATTTGTAGGTAAGTAAGAAATACTTCTAGTTTAGTGAGAAACACTTCTAGTTCATTCTTCTGCTGCTGTAGCATGAAAATCTTACCTAACCTCACCTCACCTTAGTGATAGTCATTATGACAGTTTAAGAGGTGTGGTTGCTGGGCCAAGGGTGTCTGTTTTAGTTCTATAGACAGCAGGTTAGTGGAGGAAGCTGTAGCGGTTAGCAGAAGACTGTCAAGGCTGAATCTTTAAAATGAAGGGATGACTTACGCAAACATCGGATTACCCAGAACATGAGGCATACACGAAGTCACTCCAGAGATAACTTTTACTCAACCTCAGCGTGAAGGGGTCTGAAAGTCTCAGAAGTCCTTCAAGTCCTCTGAACACTTTGAGGAGCGACAGAAAACCTTGAAACACAGGAGAGAGAGAGTCATACTTTCTCAACTGGGACCAAACTCAATATTGTGAGTTTGCTAATTAGGAATTGAAGTGCAGGTGTGTCTACTGAGTCTTTTTCGGAAATAGGAAGCGAAATTGACACAGTGTCTGTCTAGTTTTATTGTTTTAATAAAAGATGGGTGCCTAGACTTATGAGTTTAATACGTTCTCGTAACTCAAATTACCTGTATGTCAAATCAGTTTTCCCCCCATTGAAATGAATTAAAACGACAATAATCTGTTCCTTGTCCCCAGAAAACACAATTATTTGTTGCATTTTTTTAAATAGGAAAAAAAACGTATAAGTATTGAATATTGTATAAAAACAATACAATAGGATGTACTGCAATAAACCGGTTTTATTAAGTATAATGTGCAGCATTTACCTTGGAGATCAGACGACTCCACTTGCTAATGCACTTGCTAACGCGCATGTCTGACTAGCTATCGAGTTAGCGTTCCCTGTGGTGTTCGCTACGCTAACCAGATGTCTGAAGTTCGCTACGCTAACCGGATGTCTGAAGCTATTTTGTAACCCGAATTTAAGCTAGCAACTCAAAGCAAAAAATCGTCCGAGAGACGACTTGTATCTCGAAAAACGTGTTAGTAACCCTTTAATGAATTATTTTAAATAAAGTAAAAGAAACTGTAAAAGGACACAATATGGACAAACATTTGTCAGACTTGGGCTGTCCAGTATGTCTTAGGGTTAAACTGAAAAGCTCAGAAACATCTACACCGACTAGATCTGCTATTGTAAGTGGTATTACGGTGACATTTAGGTATAAAAGTGCAACAAAAGTTTAACCATGAAACAGTATACAACACAACCTATGATAATGGACACTTTCTAAATGAACCAGAATGCAGCCAAAATGTAGATTAGGACCCAGTCTTTCTTGTAAAAATGTCCACAAATACACACCCAAATGTTGATTCCTGGCTGTCAAACCAGAAAGCACCTCCGTATTCATACCCATAATATTAAAATAAAACATCCTACAAGCTCCAATAAGTGTTTTCGGTCAGGTCTTTTAATGACGTTTGCCATAAATCTACCGTAGAGTAATAACATTTTATTCATAATAAAAAGATAAAAATATATGAACACTGTCAGGACAGTAACAACATAGAAAAACAGATAACAATAATAATAATTGTATACATACACAACTTAAAAATAACGGGGGAGGGATAATAAATAAATAAATAAATAAATAAATACCTTTTATATATTATAATATTCATTAAACATTAATAATTAATAGACGTGATTTTTAAATAATATTAATTGAATAAATAAATAAATACTTTTTTTATATATTACAATAATTAATTAAACGTTAATAATTAATAGAAGTGACTTTTTATATACATATTTTTTATTTTTCTTTATTGCTGTTCAAAAGGAAAGGATGTGAGCAGTGAAGCCACATTCACCGCTTTAGGGGCGGCCTCACAGGTTTGACGTCACGATCACGTGACCCAACCAGGACGCTGTGGCGTAAACACTGCGCTATTGTCAGTTGAGCAATTAAAAGGAAGCTGAGGGCTGATTATTTTAAATGACTGCTATTAAACGGGTTTATTATTCTTTAAAGCGGTAAATCCGACATGCGGAGGTGAGCTGGTTGTACTAGGCGGTATGTAATTATCCGTTAGCTGCATGGCTAGCTGTTTACTAAAGCACAATGAAGAGGATGATGGGAGAAACTTAACGCTGCTTCTCTCACCGGCTCCCTGGATGAAAACAGATTCAAGGTAACGTTTTAAAATCCACGTGTTTAGGGTGCAGCTGGATGGGATGTAGGTCTTTGATTATATCTAAAAAAAAAAAAAAAAAAAAAAAAAAGATGATGTTTTGATCTACTTGCGACCTGATAATCACGAGTAGATTAATTGTTTCCAATCAAATTTTCTCTTAAAAATGACCCACTTCCTATAATTATTTATACGTCGCTGCCGTGTTCTCTGTTCTGTGTTCTGATTGGTCATTAATTTTCTATAACATCAGCTAGATAGATAGATGAAGATAGATAGATAGATAGATAGATAGATAGATAGATAGATAGATATACGTACATATATAAATCTAATAACTCAGTTAAAAATATAAATAAATTAAATGATATTAGTTATATAGTTCTAGTTTAATGAGACTATCTATCTAGATAGATAGATAGATAGATATAAAAGTATTTATTTATTTATATATTAGATATAAAGATTTAGTAACCCAGCTATTAAGGTATATATTGATATATAATACGTACACACACACACACACACACACACACACACACACACACACATATAGGGATGTCATATATTGGAAAAATGGCACTATGATATATTTCTGCAATATAAAATGTACCAGATGACTTAATTATAGTGTATTATGTAAAAGCATAATTTTAAAGAATTTATTAATTAAGAAATTATTTTGTGTATCTGAAATACTATGTAATGTTGCTGAACTTTACTCGATTAATAAACTTTACAATTGATCCACAAATCACATGTGTTCTGAACTGTGGTGCAGTCAAATATAATCCCTACTCGACATTGTACATCCTGTAATGTGACTATTGTACATGCACCTGTTGGGGTAACGACGCTGAAATGATTTATTGCAGCCCCAATTTACGTTGTAATTTTATTACATTGTGACTGAGTTACAATACATCCAAGGTAAGAATAGAAAAAGGAGGAAAGTGGTAGGTCAGTCGCTAAAGAGTTGGACTGCTAATCAAAAGACTGTAAGTCAATTCCCACCAAACACCACCAAGCTGCCACTAATGGGGTCCTGAGCAAGACCTTTAAACCCTAAATGCTCAGTTGTAGAAATAGTTCTAGTTTAGTGAGGAATAGTTCTAGTTTAGTGAGAAATCGTTCTAGTTTATTATGGAATATAGTTCTAGTTTAATGGAAAATAGTTCTAGTTTAGTGAGGAATAGTTCTAGTTTAGTGAGGAATAGTTCTAGTTTAGTGAGGAATAGTTCTAGTTTAGTGAGGAATAGTTCTAGTTTAGTGAGAGATAGTTCTAGTTTAGTGAGAGATCGTTCTAGTTTATTATGGAATATAGTTCTAGTTTAGTGGGGAATAGTTCTAGTTTAGTGAGGAATAGTTCTAGTTTGGGAAATAGTTTAGTTTAATGGATTTAGTTCTGTTTAGTGAGAATAGTTTCTAGTTTTAGTGTTTAGGAATAGTTCTAGTTTATGGGAAATAGTTCTAGTTAGTTCTAGTTTAGTGGGAATAGTTCTAATCGTTCAGAGTTTATTATGGAATATAGTTCTACTTTAATGGAAAATAGTTCTAGTTTAGTGGGGAATAGTTTTAGTTTAATGGAAAATAGTTTTAGTTTAATGGAAAATAGTTTTAGTTTAATGGAAAATAGTTCTAGTTTAAGTGAGAATAGTTCTAGTTTAGTGAGGAATAGTTCTAGTTTAGTGAGGAATAGTTCTAGTTTAGTGAGGGATAGTTCTAGTTTAGTGAGGGATAGTTCACTTAGTGAGGAATAGTTCTAGTTTAGTGAGGGATAGTTCTAGTTTAATGGAAAATAGTTCTAGTTTAATGGAAATAGTTCTAGTTTAGTGGGGAATAGTTCTAGTTTAATGAAAAATAGTTCTAGGTTTAGGTGAGGAATAGTTCTAGTTTAGTGAGGATAGTTCTAGTTAAGGGAAAAATAGTTCTAGTTTAGTGTTCTAGTTCTAGCATAGTTCTAGTAGTTCAATAGTTTAGTTGAGGTTAGTTAATAGATAATGGAAAAATAGTTCTAGTTTAGTGAGGAATAGTTCTAGTTAGTGGAGGGATAGTTCTCTAGTTTACGTGAGGGAATAGTTCTAGTTTAGTGGGAATAGAGTTTAGTGGGGAATAGTTCTAGTTTAGTGAGGAATAGTTCTAGTTTAGTGGGGATATAGTTCTAGTTAGTGAGGGATAGTTCTAGTTTAGTGGGGAATAGTTCTAGGTTAGTAGTAGGAATAGTTCTAGTTAGTGAGGAATTAGTTCTAGAAATAGTAAGAAATAGTAGTTTAGTAAAAGTTCTAGAAGAGTTCTAGAAATAGTAGAAATAGTTCGAGAAATAGTTCTAGAAATAGTTAAAAATAGTTCTAGTTTAGTAAGGTAGTTCAATCTCACCCTGCCCTCAACACATTCCATCGTACTACATATCACCACCTCATTTATCTTACCTCGTCTTATCTCACCTCACCTCACCTTAGTGAATCACAGTGTCCTTATGACAGTTTAAGATTTAAGATGGTGTTTAAGTTTAAGTTTAAGTGTGGTTGCTGGGCTAATGGAGGAGGATATTAGAGGTTAGTCTACCAAATGCCGTTAATGTGTGTGAAAATGAAATAAAATGCAGGACATGGTTTTATTATTATTTTACTTAAAATAATAATTATAATGATATTAACAAATCTAATTATTGGCACATTTATGTGGAATAAAAATAGAAATAAATCGAAGTAACCAGCTTTAACGCTCAATCAGTTTAACTTGCATCACTCTATTGTAAAAAATCCAGATTGTGGCTTATTGTTAGTTAAGATGATGTCATTTGTGCTGTAATCATCCGGAAGTGTTTGCTCATTTAATAGAGTTTTAGGTGAAAAAAATTAAATTTAATAAAGGTTCTGATTTATTTTATTATTTAAAAAATACAAAGCTACTTATTATAAAAAACACAATAACGACATAATATTAATAGTATGAAATGAAATGAAAGACAAAGTATTATAGTTTCCTATTCGTATTTTTAATTTTTAACTTTTAGAGAATTTTTAAAAATATTAATATATTTTGGGTCATTTGCAGAAAAAGTCATTTTATATATTTTACGTTCTCTATTGTCTTCTTTGCACTGTCTTTGTAATGTGTGTATTGTTTATTGTTCTACACTGTCTGCACCAGGTTGCACACATGCACTTTATGTCTATCCTGTTTAGTGGCTCTTTGGTTTTTTTTTTGTAAAATTCTATGTTTTGCGTAGCACCAGGAGGCCCTGGAGGAACGTTATCTCATCTCACTGTGTACTGCATCTGCTATATATGGCTGAAATGACAATAAAGCTCCTTGAACTTGAATAATAGTTTTTTGCCAAATGCATTGATTATGTTGTTTCCTCAGCACTTATTTCTTGTGAACGTAAATTACATAAATTTATATCATTCTTGCTTCTTGCTTAAAAGACATTTATTTTTATCCCTGTGCATCAATTCTGGTATTAATTCTAATTGTGAAGTTAGTTTTTTTTCCCACCTCATTTCTATTATCTGCATTGTTGTTTTGTTGCTATAGCAGCACCGCTTTATAATGAGCTTAGGGGTTTAGTAATATAATGAAATATAGGGTTAAGTTCGGTACGTTTTCATGTTTGTTTCAACTGTCAGTGAATTTTCATTCTTTTTACTTTTTTTTAGTCATCTACGCCTTGTTTCCTCTTCTTTCTCAGTGTCTGCGAGTTGGTGAGGATTATTCAGGTGAAGACATGTACGCAACACAAAGGAATGATTTTGTTTCTCTGACTCTGGAGGAGCGCAGCTACAATAACAGAAAGCACCGGAGGCAGTCCTGCTGGAGGGTCAGTCAGTCTTGTTAAAATAAAAGTTATGAATTCTATATCATTTTCAGCTAATGCGCTTTATGTTAATAAGAGGTTTATTAGAGTGTATAATTTTGTGAGAATGAGTCTCCTAATAGCTAAGCTCAGAATACAACAGATATTTTATTAATAGGACAGAGAGATAGAAAATCTGATCCGGTTAAAGAAACAGTCTTTAATAATATTAACTAGTTATCATTCTGCTGCTACTAATAGTGTTTAAGTTGAACAGGCAGCACTACTGATTCTGAAGGCTTTGGCAGATTAGATTAACATGGCAGCACATAGAAACTGAAATCTGATTGGACAAAAAAATCTAACATCCACATACACGTACTGGAAGCAGTGCAGCAAGAGAAACACTACGAAATAAAGAAAATAAACTGTGAAAATAAATTAATACAATTTAATGGAACAAATATTAGCATTTAGGTTGTAAATGTAGGTCAGCTTCTGATAGTGTTTAGACAGCAGGGAGGAAGACCTTGCCGGCCCTGACTGCACACCACTAATAATGTTAATGGTGTAGACTGTGTTCTACGAGGGACCTGGTAGACATTCAGCTCCCCCCCCCCCCCACCATAAGCAGCCCCTTTTGCCCCACTATTAGCGTAGTGTTTAAGGTGTTGAACTGCTAATTGAAAGATCAGGGTTCCACGCACCAGCAAGTTGCCACTGCTGGGACCCTGAGCAAGACCCTTACCCGAATTGTGTTGGAACAGCAGGGACAGTTTATATGTTTGGTGATATTTAGATGTGTTGATCAGCATGACAGCCGTTTGTATCAGAATCTTTTCATTTATGTAATAGAACCGCAGAAATTACACGACACACACCAAGTTTAATATTTGGTTGCACGTCTCGCGCAATAACCACATCAATAATTGTGACTCACTGTAGCACTGAACTGTGACTTTCTTTTCTGTTGTGATGTTTCGCAGGGCTTTATTACAGCCTCTATTCGTTGTTGTTTGTCTTGAATATGATTTTTTTCAGTCTCCCTTAGTATAAGAGCTGGTAATTTGCGGTTAAGTTTGCAGTGGGTGTTGGGTCATTGTCTAGATGCATTAGTCTGTAAATTGGGTAATACTGCAAACAAAATAAAAGTCAAGAAGCTTTTATTGTAATTTGAGGTATATGTAGCTGCTGCATTACTTTATGAAGTGAAATCCTACACAGTTTTTGTAGGATGGTGGATAAATACAGAACTAAAGACTAAAGATAAAAACAAATTAGACATCAATTTTTTTTTCTTACCTAACAATTGGGGGGAAATGTTATGTTATTTGAAGAAAAAATGAGAATTTTAAAGTCTCTTATATGCCTTTTTTTTTCTGTCTGTCTGTCTGTATCTATCTGTCTGTATGTCTGTATTTAACTGTTATGCTATATTTGTCTATCTATCTATGTCTGTCTGCATCTATGTCTGTATCTCGTCTTCTTCTGTATCTGTATTAATACTCGATCGGCTACCTTCTCCTCTCTCTCTCTCTCTATCTTATCTCTATATATATATAATATATATATATATATATATATATATATATATATATACGATATATATATATATATATATATATATATATATATATATATATATATATATATATATATATATATATATATATATATATATATATATATATGTGCATGGTCTATGTATCTGTCTGCCTGTCAGTCTGTCTGTATGTCTATATATACTCATGGTTGTCTAATAAATAGTTCCTATTAGCCCCCAGACAGCCCCGTTATTATATTAGAATATGAGTGGACAGGAAGTTGTTCGTATGAATCATCCATTTCTGCTTTTACCTCCCGATGTTCGTTTTTCTGTCTCAGTGTCCGATAGCCTCTGTCGTCGTTCTTGTCCCATATTCCGTAAATAATAGTTTAACATGAGAGTTTTATTCAGGACAACACACTTAGCATTTACAGCAGAATTGGCATACATATGATGGGCTGTAAGGACAGAGGTCTACGCTGTAATTATACAAGCCTCATTTCTCAGAATTATTGGCACCCTTGAACAGGCCAAGTGGTGAACTTGACTGTATAAATATAAGACTAATTTACTACTAGGTTTTTATGGGTTAGGGAACACTTCTCAGTCCAGAATCTGTTAGGTTCCTCTAGGGTTCCTAGTCCTCTTTCTTCAACTATTACCCTTTTTTTTAGGCTTTCACAACAGGTTCTAACAGTGAGGGCATTGTGGGTAAACTTTCTAATCTACATGGATGTTAAGAAATCGATAACATAACTACTTTTGAGTGGAATAAGGTGTATTATTGGGACTATTTTTGACACTGTTCTAAAAAAAACGACACAGTTCTAAAAAAAAAAAAAAGATGAATCTTTATATAGTTTCAGTGTTTTCGGAGGAAAAAATGCATTATAACTTTCTCCACAGATTGAAAAATTGTCCCGATTATGTTCTTTAGTTTGTATACGTTTTCTACCAAAAAAATCGCTGCTTATATCTTATATTAGAACTTGTTTTTCTGTTGCCTAGTAACCTTTTGTACCCTTTTCAAATAGTTTGTTGTCTCTAGTGATGTAGATTTGGCGACTCTGTATGGAATACAAAGTATTTACCATGCAAACTGATAAAATTCGACTTGTTTTGTATAAATCTCAGCACACTTTGCTCTCATCCCATTTGTAGATCATCACATCTTTTGCATGTTTATGTAGGATTAAAGGAATTTAGCTTCTGAGCATCTACAGGATGTAACAAATGGCCGCTTGAGAGTTCCTAAACACAAGTGAAAATTATTAGTGAATATTTTCTATGTTCTTAAAACGAATGTACTTCAATATAATAGCGTTGATTAAAGTGAAGAAATGTCATCATAATGTAAGGGTGGTTTGCCTACAGAGGGTCAGGCTGTAGGATTGCTGAAACGTTATCAGCACAATGATCTAAAACTGAACATTTCTTGTCTATTACCACCCACTGCCACTTATACCAACGGCGGAAATAAGCGCAGTTAGAATAGCTGAATATGTGAGAGAACATTTTTATCAAGTGATTATGTTGTATCACAGTAGGTAGCACGTCAAGGTATTGATTTAATATTTTACTCTTTACCTCTAGGTAGCCCGTCAATATTGAATCAAGATTAGTTAGCACGTAATTTATAATTGAAATGGGGAAGTGGTGGCTCATGGTTAAGGTGTTGGCCTACTAATCCAATGATTGTAGGTTCGATTCCCAGCTCCACCAAGCTACCAATATTGGGCCCCTGAGCAAGGCCCTTAACCCCTAATTGCTCAGTTGTATAAATGAGATGGATGTAAGTCGCTCTGGATAAGGGCGACTGCAAATTACTGTAAATGTAAATGGTTTAATAACAATATTTTGTATTTTGCACATTACAAAATAGAAGTTGCATGAAAAAGAGGGAGAGACAAAAAGAGAAAGGGAGAAAAAAAAGAGAGAGAGAGAGAGAGAGAGAGAGAGAGAGAGAGAAAAAGTAAAGGCAGTCAAGAGGCAGACCCTCAAGAAGGTAAGAGCAGAACAGTAAAGCAGAGCACAGAAAGCAGAAGAGCTGGAGCAGCAGTAACACTTTTCTTTTATCCCTTCTTTGACCATATGACTAAAAACCACATGTAAGACACATACCATCAGCACATTACAACTTCACTCACTACGCAAAGGGCCTTGATCGCTTTAAGTACCTCTGTGCCTTCAGGAATGCCGAATGGCTCGTTTATTGCCCCCGGTATGTTTGGGACAGGAAAGCAGAAGTCTGATTATCTGATAATTTACCCCACATTAACTTGATTTACCCTTTACCCCTTTGCCATGTCCTTGATCATCGTTTTAGAGGTGGAAGCAGTTTTCCCGGCTGCAGCGCAGTCTGATACTGTCCCTCCTGTCCATTCTGTTCATCGGAGGGATCTTCTCTTACCCCAGCCTCTCTGAGCAATGGACAGGTAAGTGCTTTATAACGCAAATCTTAATACTATGTGCATCCATTTGAAAAGCCTTCCAGTAGGGCTGGACCCATAATCGATATTATGTCAAATCACTATAAACTTTATGTTAAAAACATTGATAAGCTCTGGACATTTTTAAACGATACGCATTAAAACCTGTTAACGTTCAGCCGTCCTCCTGGTGGGGTACTGCGTTCTGTGAATAAAACTTGGTGTCGTACAGCAATTAGAGAGAAAAACTCTTTAGAAAGCTGAGATTCTTGTGATCGAATTACAGGAACTATTTTAAGATAAAATAAAGAAACGGGTTCCATTATCAGCTTTGTCACACCACTAACAGCCAAATAAACATTTACACAACTGCTAAAAAAACGTATCTATAAAGCCATTGATCTATAAAATTCCAACAAAAATCATTTGGTTACTCGGTTAAGGTCCCCAAAAACTTAAATTACGTGAAATATGTAGTCCAGACATGTTTATATGTCAACTGAATCGTGACGTCAACAAAAAGCAAATGAGCCACAAAAACAAAATGGCCGCTGCACTCGGCTCATGCGTAGCCCTTTCAAACATGCTGTTTGGACGATGTTTTCAAAATAAACAGGTGGTAATATTGTGTTGTGTTTATTTTTAAGAAAACGTGTCTGTGTACAATAGTGTATACATATATTTTTATATTAAAATATATGCGTTATTATCGAATATATATTAAAGGAAAGAAAGATCGAGATTACATTTTTGCTCTACCTTCCAGTCAGAAAAACTGAGAGGACTGAGAGGACACAGAATTAATGGTGCCGTCTTTAATGCAATAAGAACAGACAGATAAACCATGTGGGCTAAATTTAGATACTCAGTAAAGCAAAAATTGGTAAAATAAACTTCCCTATTCAAATATCAGCATGAGACGGGCTTTAAAACTCCTTGTACGGGTTGCTTTTTAAATAAAGCTGTTAGTTTGTATTAAATACAATATCTCTCGTCTTAATTTTAGATCTTTTTGACGGATCCTTGCGTGATGTTGAAGATGACCTGCAGAAGGGATTTCACCCAATTCCCCCGGGTCAGATCTTAAAATCCATACCTGAGGTCATACCTAAGGAGCCTCCTGAGCCAGAGAGACCGAATACCTACATCCTACCCAAACCTATAGCTGTGGTCAGTTTTAGTTTGGACATAGCAGCTAAAGTTCACACAGAAATAACAAAATGTCTGGTAATTGATTAATTGGTTAAATGTGTTCCACTAACTACTATAACCATTATTTATGCTACCATATCGCAAGGAAAGCTTCTCAGTGAATGATTTTTTTAAATAGTATTTTTAGTCATTTCGAAATGATGTACCGACAGACATAATTACAGAGCTCTTGTTTTATGGACTACAGAAGAAACTTCCAGGTAAACGTGGTCCTCCAGGCCTGCAGAAACAAAGAAACGTGTCAGACTGGCAGGCGAAAGGCAGACAGGATGAAGCTGTCAAAGGAGAAGAAAAGCAGGAAGAAGAAGAAACACCGACGGTCATTAGGTATAACCTCAGAATCATGGAAACTTAAAAGCGCAGAAAACTCTATACATTTACAATTGTGTAGAAACATAATAGTGTAGAATGAGTGGAGTGTAATAAAAAAAAGTGTTGTATTTGCTGTACTCTGTGCTCTTTTTATTCAGAACGTTCTTCCCAGTCTGAACTATTTTGCATTCACTTCCGTCACTTTAAAGAGGCTTAAAATGCATTAAAAGCCATTAAGCTAATGAATAATGTGACGGCCATAAAGAGGCACTACTAAGTAAAGTTATAAATTAGTTTTTATGGACTTGGATTCAATTAATTTATTGAACTTTTAAGAACAGGCCAAGAGCGGCCCTAATACAGACACTTAAAATGCTTAGACTTGCTTTGAACGCTTGACTTGCTTTATTTAATAATTTCTTTAATTTTTTTTTTTTTTTTTTTTTTTACTTTAAATGTTTATCTGCTCGGTTCATTATTCGCTGTTGGCCGCACAGCTGGCGAGGGGCCATGATCGAAGCGGTGCAGGACGCCGAGCCGCAGGAAGCAGGAGGAGTCGCCGATGTCAAGGATGCCGTCCCGTTACAAATAGGTAGGAGTATTTAAGCTGATGGTAATGACGAATTTTTTTTGTGTGTTATTTATACAGTTTCGAAATCCGTTTCATTATAATTCATATTTTTGAGTATTAATGGGTTTTGCACCCTGTTGTTGCAGTTGCACCTTTGGTTTGGTTGTTGGTTTGATTTGTATGCTATTAAAGAGACCTTAAAGGAAAAAAAAATGCCTAAGGAGAATGTAGGGCTAATTAATGCAAATAAACCTTCCCCAGGTGTGTCATACAAATCACCCAATCGTAAAAAACCCACAGAACCGAAGTTTAATAAATGATTAGATCATTATAGATATAGCTTCTTTCCAACAGTTTAATTATCTCCTTTTAGTCAAGGTTTAGGAGAAAAAAGGAGATCCATCGATGCCACAGCCTTTGGGCTGGTGGGGCAGTAGGGTTGGCATACTTATCTTTTTCCCTGTCAATCACAACAACATTAGCTGTGATTTCTCTTCAGCAGATGTGAGTTCCTGTATAAGAGAACTGAGCAGAGTATGTGTTACACTATCCTATGACACAGCGTGAGCTTTTAAAAAGATCTCCTGTCTGGCATTGCGACTCTTCAGGGAAATTATGTGTTAGATAAACTACATAATTTTTTTAAAAAGGTTAACTTATTAATTCAAACAGCAGATGAATGAAAATAAGATCTTTTCAGCAAATATTAAATGTAGTAAGTGTGAAAGTGCCCTGAGATGAGACTTTTTATTGATTTGCACTTGTTTGTTACGTCTGTTAGCTGCAGTATTGATTTTGTTTTGTCTAAGAACTAAGAAACACTGTTTTTTGGTCTGCGACCCACTTTAATTAATTAGTAGTTACCTTGAAGAATAAACAGCCCTGAAAAGGACATTACAGAAAGAAACAAAAAAACAACAAAAATAACAAGAACCAACAACAATAATCAATACACAAACAGACAAAAACTACAAAGGAAACAACAAGGACATACAAAACAACCACCACTTTTTGACATTACACACATTCAAATTTTGATTCAAATCAATTTAATGATGTCTGTATAGGTTAGATAAACTCATTACCTTTACCTAATTCTAGAGAACCAATAATTTAATTTACATATATATTAATCTAGGATGAAGGGGGAGGGGGGGCAGTGACTTTGGGGTTTATATGGGGAGGGGGTAGCTCAGTGGTTAAGGTGTTGGGTTCTATTCACGGCACCACCAAGTTACCACTGCTGGACCTATCTTTATTAAATATATATGAGTAAATGAATGACAGGATGTCCTTATTCAGTCCCAGTGAGACCAGTGGACAGGGCGGAGGCCGTCAGAGAAGCATTCAGGCATGCATGGAAAGGCTACAAAGCGTTCGCCTGGGGTCATGATGAGCTGAAGCCTATCTCAAAGCAGTACAAGGAGTGGTTCGGTTTGGGTCTGACCCTTATAGATGCGCTGGACACCATGTGGATTCTTGGCTTGAAAGAAGGTAATCAATCATGTTGAGGTAACTTTAAGACAGTGGGTATTATAGAACATGTCTTCCTTGTTCGATTCAATGTGTCATTTGTTTTTAATCTGTATTTTTTCCAGAGTTTGAGGAAGCTAGAAGCTGGGTGGAGACAGAGTTATCATTTTCCAATAACGTTGATGTCAATCTATTTGAGAGCACCATCCGCATTCTCGGAGGCCTCCTGAGCACGTATCACCTTACTGAAGACTCTCTGTTTCTGGAGAAGGCTGTTAGTAGCTCAAATACACCTCCCCGGATTTTGTTTTTTAGCTCGTAGTAAAAAGGCAATAAGCACTCGTATAAGAACAAAGCTTTTAAGGTCTTTTAGGGTAATTTAGCACAAGTGTGTTGTCAGAGTATCTGTGTTCTTACTGCACTTAATCTTTTTTTTCTTTCAGAAAGATATTGGCTCTAGATTAATGCCTGCTTTCAAGACGCCGTCCAAGATTCCTTATTCCGATGTGAATATCGGTAAAGGAACTGCTCACCCACCACGTTGGACCAGCGATAGCACCGTGGCCGAGGTCACCAGCATTCAGCTAGAGTTTCGCGAGCTTAGCAGACTCACTCATGACCCGCAGTATCAGGTACTGACTTAAATGCTGACAGGGTGGGCAACACATATTACCTTAATCAGCCATGTTTAGTCAATCAGAGGCTGGATAATTACCCCCAACCCACACACATCTGAGATGGTATCTTCCAGCTTCTGATAGACCTGATTGACTCAACACACCTGATTCAGGTAATCAGCAGTAGGTGGGGTGGGAATAATTGAAAAACAAGCACGAACGCTCGATTTAATTAACATGCTACTAATTGTGCTAACTTTATCACGGAGAATTTTATGACCAAGACTTCAAATAAACAGATGCAGATAAATGTGATTTGGTAAGGTTTTTGGTAAAAAAGTGGCTCTCCAGAGTTTCTGGGGGCCGAAGACAATGTCAAAAGGTAAAAAACAATCTGATATCGAAATATCAGCCGATATTTTTATGTTAGTACAATACCAGCCAAAAGTTTGGTCACACTTCCTATTCATGTGTCCACCACACTTTCGACTGACTACTCAGCAATAGGCTCATATTGGTCGATAAAATCAGCAAACCAATATATCAGTCGTGCTCTATAGTTTAGTAACTGTCAGAGATATATGTAGTCTTCACAAAATTACGTTTAGATCTATATTTCTGGAATTTGACAGACACCCTTATATAGGGTGACTTTTTTTTTATTTTATGTAATTTTCCCAGTGATAAAGAGCCTTGCCTAGGGGCCCCAGCAGTATCACTTGGAATTGAACAGCAGTCCAATACCCTAACAGCTGAGCTACCACAAGTATAGCTTTTAAAACGTGAAGAATATAAATTTATTTACAGGCATACTAGGCTATTAACAATGAGCATATAAAAAAGATGACATGCTGACTTTTGGAAATGTTGTAGTAGCTTTTGTCAGCTTGACTGTTTTGTCTTTGATTACTAAATCACAAAAATTTACATCTTAATTACAAATAATGTGGTGTTTTTTGTTTGTGGTCAGAACGCAGTGGATGAAGTGATGAAGCTGGTCCACAGGCTGGATGGAAAGCACGATGGTCTGGTGCCCATGTTTATTAACACGAACAGCGGCAAGTTTACACACCGCGGTGTATTTACTCTGGGAGCCCGGGCAGACAGTTACTATGAATATCTACTCAAACAGTGGCTACAAGGAGGAAAAAAAGACGTCACGTGAGTGGGGATATAATCAGTAAGATCTGCTGAAAGACTGCTTTTGTTTCCTTGATTTGATCAGGAAGAAAAGCTAAATGTTAAGTTGAAAAAATTACTTTATTTGGTAAAACTTTTATACATTTCCTATATTGGAGTAATTAAACTTGTGGTAATAAATTAGCAGGCAAGTCATGTCTGCAGCTGTGGACTGTTCAAAATGGAACATTCTATTTCAATAGGCACATCTGAATCTTTATAACCAGCACATTTAAGAGAGGCAGAGGTTGTAATGTGATGGCCGGGGAAAGTGCTGAGTCCACATTTTGATGCTTCTTAAACTCAAACGAGAAACCTGATGAAGACACATTTTTCATTTTATTCCTATTTCCCTTTTTATCTGACCCTTCACTGCTCTGCTCTTAGGAATGCTAAACATCTTCTCGCCTGCCTAGTTGTCTGTCTGTCTGTCTGCCTTGCTGTCTGTATACTTGCCTGTCTGTCTGTCTGGCATTGATAAAATTGCCTGTCTATTGCATTCCTCTCACCTCGCTGGTCTCCACCTGATCATGATTGGTCCCCTGCCACTGCATACATTACACTGATTTTTTTGCTGGAAGCTGCTTCACCTTTAGAGTTTTAAAGGTTCATTTTCTAAATATTTATTTTAATATATTCCAGTCGAAATTACAGCAGGGTTAGATAAAAAAATAAACCCCAAAACACATACTTTTTTTTTAAGTAACTCCATCTGTAGCACATGACAGTTTCTGCAATAATCGTACCGGGATAATAAAGGACAAAGTTGTCAATGAGAAATTGCATAACCAAAATTTAAAACCATAACCCTAAAACGCGCCAAGTACATGAGACAAAGTTGCTGGATTCTCTATTCTGATTGGTCAAAGGTCTATGACAGACACTTTACATTTTACAAGGGATTGTAAAACAGTATAGGCAGTAATGCGTGTCAGCGTTTTTTCAAGGTTGCTGTCCCCTTGTCTACATTTTCCTTGTTATTTTTAACTGTCTCATTAGTTGTGTTTTGGTTTTGTTAACTTCTGGAGAGAGCGAGAGAGAGAGAAAGAAAGGGAAGCTGGTGTGGAAACGAATGATCGTAGCATTTCACAACATTAAACTTAGTTATGAATGGTTTGGTTCTTGCGCTGCAGCACCATCAGAAATTTTAGGATTATTCCTTAGTCTCACAAACAGTTTTATTTATACAGATTTATAAAGCTGAATTTACAAATTCTGCTTGTAAACAACTAAAGATTTTCAACTCTCTGCTTTCTCCATGTATAAGCTGCTATTATTAAAATGCATTCCTAGCAACTAAAACGAAGTTGCTGATTGGCTGCTTGGTTTGTGCAGTTGATCATGTTCCCCTGTAGGAGGCAGAATTAAGCTATATTTTACATTTATTGCAATCGGCAGACGCCCTTACCGAGAGCGACTTACATTTATCTCTTTTATACAACTGAGCAATTGGGGGTTAAGGGCCTTGCTCAGGGGCCCAACAGGGCAACTAAGTGATGCTGGGAATCGTCTAGGTGTCAGTCCTACACCTTAACTTCTGAGCCTTCATCTAATGCCAGGCAACTTAAATTATTTTATTTATCTAAGCAGTTAAAGGGGGGGGGGAAGAGCTCTGCTCAGATAGACAGCATTGACAGCTTGAAGGTACTAAAAGTTAAAACCCACAATCTTCTCATCACCAGTCTGACGCCTTAACCACCATCCCATACTGAGACTCAAATACCAATGTATACCATATACAGCATACAGTATTTACTTTCAGTGACATTATACGAAGGCATAAAGGTATTAAACATGTTTTGGGGTTTTAAAGCAGATGTGGTTAGTTGCATAAGTATTGACAGCCTTATGTAATATGTGTGTTTATATGTGTTCAGGTTAATGGAGGACTATCTTCAGGCTATTGAGGGGGTAAAGAAGAATCTACTAAAACAGACGGCCAGTAAGCACACCTTTGTAGGAGAGCTATCTCATGGACGTCTCAACCCCAAAATGGTGAGAGATTAACAGGAGTCACAGATGCCCCGAACGCCACTGGCTGAAAGATTACTTACTAATGCTGGATGTAATCTGTCAGCCAGCAGCCTTTGAGGCATCTGTGTGTTTAATCCACAGATTTGGATTTAGTGTTCCTAATGAGTTCTGCGGAATTGCATTGCTTGTGAGGACGAAAGGACATTTACAGATAGAAATTGCTGTATCCCTGACCTACTGGAACCTCTTCTTTTTTTTTTTTTTTTTTTTTCCCACAGGATCATTTGGTGTGTTTTCTCCCGGGGACGCTGGCTCTAGGAGCACATAACGGCCTGCCAGCTGACCACATGGATCTGGCTGTGCAGCTGATGGAGACATGCTATCAGATGTATGAGCAGATGGAGACTGGTCTAAGCCCAGAGATCGCCCATTTTAACCTGTACAGCATCAACAACCATGATATAGACGTCAAAGTAAACATTTAAACCTTTTTTTTTGTTGTTGTTTTTAAGTATGCAGCGAAATAAAAATTTGATGCACACTAAAGCTGAGTTTACACTGTCCGATTTTCATTAGTCTTTTGTGATTGTTGCTTGTCAGACTGAACGAACATGATCCCCATGTCAAACTATGATCTCAGTTTTCATAATCTCAGATTGTATGAAATTTAAGGCATCAAAAACAGACGCACACAACAAGATTCATGCGAAGTTTCACGTCATCAATCCGTGACACGTTTTGTAACCTGCGTTATCCCGCTAAATGGTAGCTAGCAGCAAACAAAAACATAAAAGACATCTGTAGCAGTAATTTTGCTCATGCTCATATCCTAATAAGTTTCATGTCTTGCTGTACTGTCCACCGGACTCGTTTCAACATTTTCCCCCATTGTCTGAAAGATGTTGCGCTAATTGCATCATAAGTTTTGTAATCCAGCTTTTTGTTGTTGGGGGTTTTTTTTTTTTTTTTTTTTTGGTTCTTGCATAACTGTCTGAAAACTTTTGACCAGAAGAATAAAAAATGATCATGACAGCTACTAATCATGTCAAACTACCCATCAATGTCAAGAATTTTATGAATCCTTTAGGCTTTTAAAGGTTAACTCAGACGAACATGCTGTGGCTGAAATTGCACAGTGAAAGCCCGACTATACAGTATTTCTGTGGTCTGTTTTGATCCAGTTTATTGTATTGATATACTGTATTTCCACTTACTTTATTTCCGTGTAGCCAGCAGACAGACACAACCTCCTGAGACCCGAGACAGTGGAGAGTCTCTTCTACCTGTACAGATTTACCAAGGATATGAAATACAGAGATTGGGGATGGCAAATCCTTGAAAGCTTTAATAAGTACACCAGGGTGAGTGTTTTAAACTCTCTTTAAACCTCTGTCTTATTACTCGGCTTCTTACTATGACCTTCCTGTTACAGTTACTAACAACACCGGTTTCGAAAAATAACTGTTCCTAGCGGCTGTGTTCAATCTGTACTCCTTTACTGAGAGAGTTTACAGACTACCAGAGGCGATGGAATCCATGGAAATCTTCTTTCACCACACGTAGTGCTGTTTACTGGCTTCCTTTGTGTTTGGTGTCATCTCAGAATCTGGCTTTACTTAATAGGGCTCTTTGTTCATTTCCTGTCCAGTGCACGAGTGACTTTCATTCTGTCGTTTTTCTTGTTTTTCATCTAAGCAGTTGAATTTTAAGTCCTTAGGGACCCAGCAGTGGCAGCTTGGTGGTGCTGGATCTGAACAATTAACACCTTAACCACTAAGCTACCACTTTATGCCATCAAATCTGATTTGACAGTTAATATATTGTTGTTATTATTGTCCATACAGTGTACGTTTGCCCACTGACAACAGTCTATAATTTCATTGGTAGGTTTATTCTAACAGTGAGGGATAGAATAACAAAAACATCCAGAATAAACACAGTGTGAATGAGTGAAATAAGTATTTGATCCATTCGCAAAACAACACTAAGTACTTGGTGAAAACACTTGTTGGTAGTCACAGAGGTCAGACATTTCTTGTAGTTGGCCACCAGGTTTGCACATATTTCAGGAGGGATTTTGTTCCACTTCTCTTCGCAGATCTTCTCCAAGTCATTAGGATTTCGAGGCTTGCAAACCTTTCGCTCTCTTCACAGATTTCTATGGGTCTGGAGACTGGGTAGGCCACTTCAGGACCTTAATGTGCTTCTTCTAGAGCCACTCCTTTGTTTCCATGGCTGTGTGTTTTAGGTCATTGTCATAAAAGAATACCTGTCTACGGTCCATTTTTAATGCCCTGGCTGAGGGAATAAGGGTTCTTACCCAAGATTTTGACAGTATATGGCCCTTCTATCGTCCCTTTGATGCGGTGACATTCTCCTGTCCTTTTGGCAGCAAACGGTGCTGTGGTGTACTTGGGGTCATAGACACCATTCCTCCTCCCCCTTCAAACATGGCAAGTTGAGTTGATGAAGAGCTTGATTTTGGTCTCATCTGACCACAACACTTTAATCCAGTGATTTAGATGTTTTTGCTACTGACGCTTCTGTACATGTGCTTTCTTGAGCAGGGGGACCTTGCGGGTGCTGCAAGATTTTAGTAATTGGTTTCTTGGTGTCTTTGATCCCTCCTGCATTGAGATCATTAACAAGATCCTCCTTATGTAGGCTGATTCCTTACTGTTCTTATGATCATTAAAACTTCACAAGGTGAGGTCTTGCATGGAGCCCCAGACTGAGGGAGACTAACAGTCCATTTGCGAATAATCGCACCAACTGTTGTCACGTTCTCACCAAGGCCTACAATCTTTTTCCTGACAACCTTGGACAGATCTTTGGTGGAGAGTTTGGAATCTGATTGATTGATTGATTGATTGATTGCTTCTGTGGACAGGCAACAATATAAGATTAGAAGCACTCCCTTTAAGAGAGCCCCTTTAAGAAAGTGTTTCTAATCTCATCTCTTTGCCTGTATAAAAGACAGACTTTTTATTTATTTATATATTTTTTACTGTGCCAACTTGATTTTCGCAAACAGAGGATTAATAATGGTGGCGCTCACCTCTTGATAGGAATTCTCTTTCTGCAGTTCCGTAAAGCTGCTTAGACAAAATATCCATTGTTAATAACAGTCGATAGAAACACAAAGCTGTTTTTTATTACTATGATTAATACTAGTCTTGCTAAACTCACAGCAGATGGTCTGAATGTCATAGCAGTTATAACTGACTATAACATAAACATAAAGCTACCAGTTACAGTTTTGTTTGGTTTAAAGACTTGTTCAGGGGTGTAAAAATGTAAAGTCCTACAACCAATCAGGATGAATTTTAAAATCCCGTAAGTGTTTGCAGTTTCCTGTACTACACGACATGACGATGACCTTTGTATTAGCTTATACTTACGTACGATCCTGCTCTCTGTGTCAGCTTCTCCGGGATTTTGCCAATGTTTAGTTAGGGTTGCTGTCAAAAAAGCTACTGCTAGTGACGACACCTGTGAAATTACCTTCTGTGATTACTGTACTTATCTTTGACCTGAAGAGAGCTTTGGATGAATGTTCGTAGTGATTGTCACTTGTCATGTCTTGGCCCAATTTTGTGGAAAATCGGTGGTAATTCTAAAAAAAAAATAAAAATTGCCAGTTCTTTCTTGGATCACAGACTTTTTTTTTATGTTATTATGAATTATTGTCACTTTTTTATAATGAACAATGCATTAAGGTCTTATTCCAAACTGCGTACGTTGTTGGTATGGATACCATAGTAACACTACATTATATTTGTGTTTTTAGATTTATAACAATGATTAATAAGTCATCTTAAAATAATTTTAAATGGTTTTGGAGCAGTGGAATTGCCTTACAGAACAGAGGGGTGGGGTGAACAGAGCTCATTAGCATTTAAAGCAACATGCACTGAAACGGGTCGCCGGGAACAGAACCGATAAAAGTGATTAAAAATTAACATTATAGAAATATTAATATTATAGACTTTTCATTAAAACCCTAAAGGATCATACTAACGTGTGGAAAAATGGGCACCCGATGATTCCTTCGAGTACTTGGAGAAAAAAAAAAATTTGCACTCATATAACATCTGTGTTAAACATTATCCAACTTCAAATTTCTGCTGCTGTGATAGCATATGTCATGTGACCATGTCAACATGGCAATTGTAGTACGTGTGAAATTCATTCGTACTACCTGTAACTGTACTATATAGAACCTTTTTTAACGGTTGGGAACAACATACTTACTGAAACAAGTAAGGATTTATGTAGTGTTGACATAATACCAAAATATACACTTTGAGGAAGATTTATGTCATTGGTTGAGACTGGAAGATTGTGGGTTAAAAAAAAAAAATATATATAAGTCGCTTGAATAAGACTTCCACCAAATGGCAGAAATGTGATGTAATGCATTACATATTTGCCATTAAATGAAGGTTGTAACCTTTCACATTTTCTTCTGCTCGTATTCTCAGGTCCCCAGTGGAGGCTACACGTCCATAGGGAACGTACGTGACCCGGTCAATCCCGGTCCCAGGGACAAGATGGAGAGCTTTTTCCTCGGGGAGACTCTAAAATACCTGTTCCTGCTATTCTCCGACGATCCTGAGCTGATCAGTTTGGATAAGTATGTATTCAACACCGAGGCTCATCCACTTCCTATCTGGCCTTCAGCATCCTGACCTGCACTGGAGCTGTAAAGGTTTCCATATGTATGAGAATTCCCTCAGAGCTCTTAGTTTGGATTAGAGCACCAGGAAATTTTAGAGCAGAACTACTTCTGGGTCAGTTTTTTGATCTTACATCAGCTTTTAGATGTAGAAACACTAACAAAGATATTTGATCATGGTGCGTAGTCTGATCTTTTGCAGTTAAGCAAAAACAAATCAAACTACAAACAGGAAGTGGACGATTTTACTGGATCTTACGTGGTCTTCATCCACACTCTTGCTACTAAAGCTAATCCAGTCTATGTATGTCGTGGCTATTTGTCAATTCCATTTTGGATTAGATCAATAACACAGCTTAATGTCCATGCTGTAAAAATGCCAGGAATTGTTTTCATAAAAAAATGAAGTATTATAGAAGAAGGTTTTTTTTTATTTTTTTTTTATATATATCTTCTTGGGTATTAACTGTTTTTGCATTTTGTCTTGTTGACATGACAAGCTTTTACACAGAGAGACGCTTTTCTAAGCGTTACATTTATGATACACAGGATGTGTTGAATAGTGAACCGTTTGGTTTTTAAGGGTTATATTTTATTTGATGGCTCAAAGGCCCGAGAGATTTTATTTGTTTCTGTTCACTTCATCTGACAGCTTTAGCACTTTAGTAAAAGCCCATGACTTGATTTAGTAGCGTTTCCTCCAGAGCCTCTCCAACTGCCGCACTGTTCCGTGTTGTGATCCACAACTTTACCGGATGTGAGATGAAGACTCCGGCTAGACTTTTACAGTTTTTATTAAATAAAATGAGCTGTTTGTAATTTTAAATGCTTTTTTTTTTTTGCCTGTGTAGTGAATCGTAATGAAAACACTGAAAAGCTTTCTATAAGACTTGACCTGATTTCCTGTGTTTTTATATCTCACATTTGTATTTATGTAAGGGTGCTAGAAATTTGAGAAAAGTCCACAATGTCAATCACTGATTACACTATATGGTCAAAAGTTTGTGGATATTTTATCTGCACATCCGCATCACATGTCTTTCCCAAACTGTTAAAGATTAAGATTTTCTTTTCGATGGAACTATGAGACCCAAACATTGCCCTGGCATGACAATGCCCCTGTGCACAAAGCCCTTTAGCGCCATTAGGACACGGGAATATTAATAGGGGAACCCAAATGTCCTTCACAGACTTTGACTGCACCTCAGACCTCCTCACCTCAACATTAGCGTCTGATCTCATTAATACTATTGTGACTGAATGCAGAAGAATCTGAGACCCAGTCTGGAATATAAAGTGTAAAACAACACACGGATGAGCCAGTATATATTTTGTATATATTGTGTCTGTTTTAGAATGCTGATGGGATGAAAAAGATTAAATCACTGCTGTAAAACCTTCTTTAAAGACTAAGTCATTCAGAGTGAACTTTTTCTCAGTGGAAGTATTTAAAGCTATAGTGTACCGAAAATAAATATTCTGTCATTAATTACTCACCCTTGTGTTGCTCCAAACCTGTAAGAGATTCTTTCATTTCCGGAAACACAATTAAAGATATTTTTAATCAAATGTGACGGTTCTCTGACCCTCCTATAGACAGTAAGGTAACTACCATGGGGTTTTTTTATGTATGAAGAAAAACAAAATAATTATAATAATTTTGTCTTTACTGTGTCAGTGGTAGCACATGGGTTAAAGTCTTGGACTCCTTTTTGGAGGATTGGGGTTTGATCTAAGGTTGAATTGCACAATAGCAACTAGTGTAACTAGCCACATTTTTAGGAACACCTGCTCGTTTATTTAATTGTCCGATCTGAAACTCCAAAAATGAAAGAAAAATTTTGTCCGTTCTTTTCGATATTTAACTGTACAGCCTGTGTGGGAAGTGATTTGGTCTTTGATGTGTGAAGGTATATGCTATAACCTTCCTGTCAGTTCAAATGATCTCCCTCTGTCTTATCCTATGAAAAACACACAACTTCGGCACAAGGATTTTTTTCTCTCTGTGTAGGTTCCACCCATATCACTTGCTGATTGAATAAAGCTGTGTAGGTGTTCCTAATAAAGTGGCAGGTGTGTGACCTTTTTATCTGCTTAAAATACATTGTTTGCACGTTGACCACCGCACAAGTCCCTTATGGAGTTTTGGCTGTTTCATGTTCGTGTTGGTCATCAGTTTTGTTTCAATATAATGATCTGAATCTCTGTAAATGAAATTCTGTAGTATTCCAAAAAAGGGTTTTAATTTCTACAATAAAACGATTTGACTTGTGTTTGTGCACTGTGTTTAAATACACCTAAAATCGGACATTTTTATATCACAAACATACAGCGGCTGATGTTATAGAATTTGTCACCACGCTTTATTTAATAAATAAAAGTCACTTGACTTGACTGCTAAGTGCAAGATCAGGGTTCGATTCCCAGCACCACCAGGTTGCCACTGTTGGGCCCCTGAGCAAGGCCCTTAAGCCCCAATTGCTCAGTTGTATAAATGAGATGTCGCTCGGAATAAGGGCGCCTGCCAAATGCTGTAAATGTGAAAATTAACTCGGGAAATAAGTGACATACAATTTTTTATTTATGTTTTGCACCTGCTACACAAGTTAATGTATTATGTGATTTGCTTTGCAGCCACTTCACAGAAGATGTGAGTCTGGATTAAATAAAAGAAATAATTTAGACACCTCTGCTGTTTGTTTAATCAAATTTATGTGGGACTAATGGAACGGAGTGTGTTGTATTTGCACGTGTTAATGTAATGACTGCTTTTACGGTACATGCAGTAATATCTTCAGCTGTCACACGGCTTTACACATCTCACGTGAAATTCATATTTCACTGCAACATTCCAGTTTGAAGCATTAAACACTAACATGCTATCATGACAATTACAGTTGATTGTTGTGACATGTTTATAACATGATTATATCAGCCGTGGGTCAGGATATTGGTTTAAACCACGTCAGATTGAGACAGTTTGGGCTTTGGAGCTTTTACAGACTTTCAGCTCAGCCAATTTTCTCCTTGGCTACAAGCTGAGACGAGCGCAGACCCTGCTGACCCTGCTGCTTCTTCAGAACGAGAAGCGTACATAATTAACTGTCTTTTATCATGCTTGATTACAGCCCAGTCATTGTGTCGGAGAAGTTGCAAGCAGAAAGGTTTGTAGCTTCTCGTTGAAGCTATGCTGACATATGGTAGTTGTTTTTATTTGTATTCTTGAGGTCCTGATCATTGTATAATGCCCTAATGATAATAACTTAATCATACACAACTATCAAAGACCTAATTACTAATAGTGTGCAAGTGTGACATGAGTGTATTATCCAGAGGTATTAGTTCAGGACTTTCTAAGTGGTAATTCAGTGATTAAGGTGTTGAACTGCTAATTGGAAGATTGGGGTTCGATTCCCAGCACCACCACGTTCACACTGTTGGGCTCCTGAGTAAGGCCCTTAACCCCTTACCCTGCATAGCAATATGCTCCCTCTAGTTCTTTATCAATGCTTATCGATTTCCTGTAGTATGTCCGAATTTCATTTATACTGCCTGTAACCATACTTTACAAATCATACTTTTGTCAAGAAAGTATTGATTTACTTAAATGTAGTTGATACCTAGATATTATGCGATTTCGTATGGAGCTAAAATGATATAGCGATAATGTCGGCTTAAACAGTTAAGGCTTGTGAACGGGTAGCACAGTGGTCAAGGTGTTGGTTTACCAATTTGAGGATTCCCAGCACCACCCTGCTCTCACTGTTGGGCCCCTGAGCAAGACCATTAACCCCAATTGCTTAGTTGTATAACAGAGAAAAATGGAAAAGGGTGTCTGCATTGTGCCGTAAAAATTAAATATAAATGTAAGGTTTTGAGTCGTTGATCAGAAGATTGGGGTTAAAGCCCCAGCTGCCACTGTTGGGGCCCTGATCAAGGCCCTTAACTCTTTCAGTTCTAGCGCTGTAACATGGCTGATCTTACGCTCAAATCTTAATTTCCTGAGATTGAATACGTACAAAAAATTTTTGTTTGCTGTATTGTATATGTGTCAAAAAATATAAGAATTCTTTGTACAATAGTATAAGAAATTCCGACCGTAAATATTATAAATATTACTAATAACATTACAGCAGCTATAAACACTTAAGCCCGTAGGATTGATAGTAAAAGTTCTACTGTTACCCGTGTAGACAGTTCAAAACACTGCATGACGTCGTTTTTTTTTTTCATGTTTCCACATTGGTTCGGCTGTCAGATTTCTCTAGGGTAAAATAAAGTCAGTGATTCATGAAGGAAATATTAAATATATTGGTGGGGTTGAGCAGGTCAGTTCTCAGTAGACACAGGAGCAGGATAGGGATTATAGCTGTACTGGATGTCTGGAGAGCGGCTGTGCTGCGTGGGCAGTGTGCACCGTTCTCATCTCCGCCAGTCTGACAGCCGCTCCACAGGGACCACCTGTCTGCCTGACTATTCACAGCTAATGGTAAACACTACAGCTCTCTATATAACCTGTGAGCGCACTCACGCTGGAATCTGGCCCGAAAGGTGCGTCATTCGCCCACGTGGCTTTCATGCCTTAAACTCGACGGAACACAAATTGCCACCCAGAAGCAGTCTTGTCTGGATCGCAATTCTTAATATAAATAAAGTGCATAATAAGTGTTGTGCCGCTAACCGTAGCTAATTCATAGCTCTAACTGTAATGTGAGCATGTTAGCGCTGCATGTGTTAGTTTACAAGGTTGTACAAGAGCATATTTGCTGCCATTATGTATATAATAATAAAGCCAGTTATTCTGATGTGGCATCTTTTGACCCGGGTAATTTCATGCCATAAGGCAAGTCGCAAATTGACCATATCTGCTTTTAGTGCTTCTTTAATAGGCTTTTTTTTTTAATCAGCGAGGGTCAAGAGAAAGCAAGTGGAAGAAGATGGGTTCAGCTGGGAGCTATGTTGCTAAGTGGACAGAAAAGGTTTAAAATAAAGCTGGAGCTCGGTGAATAGAGTAAGAAAAGTTCAATTAAAAGCATTTACGCCGTCGATTTAATGATTAACTATGAATCCTTTTCACGGCAAATTACATTTAATCTACGAGTTATTTAGAGCGACTAATGTTTTTTATCTTATATTTTTTTAATCTAGCTGAGCAGTTAACGGTTAACAGCCTTGCTGAGTAGTGGCAGCTTAGGGGTGCTGGGAATTAAACCAACAGCCTTCTGATCAGCAGACCAACAACTCAACCACCTCATACGTTTACACAGGGGTGTAGAAGGTTCCAAATGGAATTTTATATGTGATGCAGTGACACTCTCGTTGTTCTTTTTTGGTCCAGCTACATGTACATTTACAGCATTTGGCAGACTCCCTGGATAACTGCGCTATTAGGGGATAGAAGCCTTCTTAGGGGCCCAGCAGTGGTAGCTTGGTGGAGCTGATAATCAAAACCTGATCTTTGACTTAGCAGTCCAACACCTTAACCACTACGCTACCACTTTCCTCATGTTGTGCCATTTGCTCATTTTTAGGTTCATTCTTTCAGTTCGCCTGCTTATGAACCCTCTGTCTTACCAAGACCTCCCTGTATTTTTGCACCTTGTCGTCCATGTTCTAGCACGGTGGATAAAGCATTGGATTACTGATCGACAGGTTGTAAATCCCAGGATAATAAGACGCCTCTGTGGGGCCCTGGAGCAAGACCTTTAACCCAGAAACTGCTCTGTAAGTCACTCTGGATAGAGACAGTTTGTCAAATGCTGCAAATGCAATGTATCGATACTCTTGTGCTTTGATTCTTAGCTTACATTTTGGATATGCCAATGATCAGAGAAAGAGAGAACGAGAGACAGACTGGGAAATTATGGCTGGTATAATATTATATTATTATATTCCTGCTATAATATAAGTAAAGAAAAATAACTTGTAAAAAAATAAGAAATGTAAAGAAATACAAAAAATATTTTTTTAAATAAAATATATATATTTAACATTATAAATTTGATTGGTGGCATTTTTCATCCTGGAAAATAACTTGAATATTAATAAGTCCGACTGACAATTATTTAATAACATTCTCCTAATTGGACAGCGTGGTTAAGGTTAAGTGGTTAATGTTTGATACCCAGTGCCAAGTGACCACCACTGGGCCCCTGAACAAGGCCCTTAACCCCCAATTGCTCAGATGTATAAATACTCATCTGCCAAATACTGTAAATGTCAATGTAATGCTAGAAACGGTTGATCCAGATGTTTCCACTGCTTAGCCTTTAGAACCTTAAGGCAGACTAGAAAGGATAACGTTAAAGAAATGTTTACTAGCTGTAAACCAAACTCTGTTAAATGCCAGTCAAATATATCCGGAACCTTTTGCAAACAGTGAACGATTTGGTTTGGAATTAAAAAAAGCTCGACTCTATGAGGTGAATGTGGGTGGTTTTATAAAGAAAGGAAGAACATCTGTGTTAGCTTTGGAGGGTTAAAAAATCCTCAGTGGGTGGATTTGTAATGCATTCAGGCAGTCTGGGTATTGAGCCTAATGAGGAGAGACACCACACAGATGGGCAAAATGAATCAATACAGAGAAACTGGAAAAGGTCAAGGGTGTGTAAGAGTGGAGGAGGAGAGGGGAGGAGCGAACGGACGGATTCTTAAAAAAAAAAAAAAAGCTCGAAATGCCATTCTGGATCTTTTTCCCCAATTTACGGCAAATGAGTTATACTGATAATGAACATAATGGAGACCTAAAATACCTGTATAGGGGATTATATTACTATCCGGGCTGATGTCTCTCTGTGTTTCCATGACTGTAGGCATTAGGCAATAATAATGAAATATAAGCAGCTTATTCCAACTGGTGGCTGATTATTAATTCAGCAGAAACATTTCAGAGTTTATGCAACAGCTGATGGTCATTAAAATGATACTAGATGCTGAAGCAGCTTTAGAAGCAGTGTGTATCCTGAAATCATTAATGCTAATGAACAAATCGGCCACATTTAGATAAGACGGAGAGACAGAAGGAAGGAAGGAAGGTAATAATGGACAGATGGACACAGACAGACACAGACAAAACAAAGACATACAGACAAGAAAGAAAGAAAGAAAGAAAGAAAACAAAAGAAGAAAGAAAAAGAAAAAGAAAGAAAGAAGACAAAAAGAAAAAGAAAGAGAACAAGAAAAGAAGAAAGAAAGAAAGACAGACAGACAAAAGAGAAAAGAAAAGAAATACAAACAGACAGACAAAAAAAGAAAAGAAAGACAGACAGACAAAAAAAGAAAAAAAAAGAAAGAAAGAAAGACAGACAGGCAGACAGACAGACAAAAAAAGAAAGAAGAACAGACAGACAGACAGACAGACAGGCAGACAGACAGACAAAAAAAGGAAAGACAGACAGACAGACAGACAGACAGATAAAACACAGACAGAAAGAAAGAAAGATAAACCCTTATTAGTATTGGAGGGTTTGGATGTAGTAAAACCATCATGTATCTGTTTCCCTACCTGCTACACATGACCCATCCAGGCAGATAAAGCCGCACGCCCCGTCAGTCAATAGATTGGATTCCCTTTGCTGTTCGTTTGTTATCACGCTCACAATAAGACTGGGCGATTTGCAGAATAAATAGAAAATTAGAGAAAATCACCCAAAGCTGTTAATTTGGTTAATTACAAGCAAGCAGAGACGAGTGATTCAATTATTACATTCACTTATTCTGCACAAATTCTCTCTTTCTTTCAATCTCTCTCTCTCCTGCTCTCTTTCAATCTCTCTCTCTCGCTCTCTTTCTCTCTCTCTCTCTCTCTCCCTCTCTCTCTCCCTCTCTCGATCTCTCTCTCACTCTCTCTCTCTCTCTCTCTTCCTATTTTTGTCTAATCAGTTATTTTATCCTTTTTTTGCGGTACATTATTCTAGCGACTATAGTATAACTCCATTAATAATTACAGCTGTGAATCAGTCAGTCAGTCAGTCAGTCAGTCAGTCAGTCAGTCAGTCAGTCACTCAGTGAAACTACTAAAGCTACTGTGTTACTAACCTGCAATTTTAACCTGAATCTCAATTATATCTGGAAAATTGTGGAATTCATCATCTGCCTCAACAGCACAATGCGTTAAACTGAGAAACTCGGGTAGTACTACTCCCATTAGTGCTACTCCCGACCCGGAGAGAGAAAGGAAGGAAGGAAGGAAGGAAGGAAGGAAGGATGAACAGATAATGAACAGACGGACACAGACAGACAGACAGAAAAAGACATACAGACAGAAAGACATACAGACAGACAAAATAACAGACAGACAAAAGAAGGAGGAAAAGAATGGAAGGAAAGAAAGAAGGAAGAAAGAAAGAAAGAAAGACAGACAGAAAGACGAAAGAAAGAAAGAAAGAAAGACAGACAGACAGACAAAAGAAGGAAGAAAGAAAGAAAGAAAGACAGACAGACAGACAGACAGACAGAGATAGAAAACAAAGTTTTAGAGCTTAAAGTCCCTCTGATGATTCGCAATAGATCTAAACACAACAATCGACTAACATTAAAAAGGTCTGCTGGACACGTGTGTTGTCGGTTACTAAGCAACGTCCTCGCTCTCCACATCTACGTCACTTCCTGCAGAACGGAGCAAGTGTCAGATTCGAGTGTGTTCACGCGCTGTGGCTGCTATAAGGAGCTCCGGTCTGGTTTGCGTGTGTTTACATTCATGAGATAAAAACTGTATCGATATCGGATTTTTTTTTTTGTAATACATATAATAACATTCTATAGAATCGGTTTATTAGTTATATAGAAAAGGAAGTTTGGACGGATGTTGGACACCGTGTGTCATCGCAAAACGGGACTAAATGAAAGCTGAAAGAATGAAAGAGTGTTTAAAGTTGTAAGTCTGTGTTTGTTTAGAGTTTTATCCGATCTGAAGGTTTGGGGGTTTTACTTTGAAGCAGGAGTGTCTGGTTGTTGGTTTTTGGTTTTTTTTGGAGACATTGGAGAAGATCTTCGTGCCACTTGACCCCAGAAACGAAGACGGACCGGAGAGGACATCATTACACCATTACACCTTTCCAGGTGCTGTGAGCTGTGCGGTCTGTTCAGAGCGATGAAAAGTTTTATTTAAATAAACATTATCACACTTTAAAGAATGAATTCGCTGGTGATTAACCAGAATGCTATTTATCTGG
Source organism: Bagarius yarrelli (assembly GCA_005784505.1). Classification (NCBI taxonomy): domain Eukaryota; kingdom Metazoa; phylum Chordata; class Actinopteri; order Siluriformes; family Sisoridae; genus Bagarius; species Bagarius yarrelli. Next base: position 3,606,751 of record VCAZ01000019.1, on the reverse strand, counting down.
AAACTTCTCGTGTGTCTTAGCCGTATATGGACCGCGCATTAAAGCTGCTCGAGCTGGCGTTCAGCATGAAAAGTCACATCCAGGACTGGCGACGCCACGCGCCGCTCCGGAGCTCCCGGTAGCTGCGGGGTGTCGTTTTGCGTGCGCGCGTTTGACTGCTTAGGTTAGGTAAGCGCGAGGATGAGCACGGATCTGGAGCGCGTGTCTCTGAGCTCGTCATCTGCGGGCTCGTTGGCTTCCAGCGCGCGCTCGCTCTCAGCTAACGTGCGCAAGTTGCACGACGCGCTCAACCTGCTGCTGAGCGAGATGGAGCGCGAGCAGTTCGTGCATTGCCTCAATGTGTACCACGCCAAGCGGAACGTCTATGATCTGGTCCAGACGCTCAAAGTGATTCTCGATGCGCCGAGTAAACGCCAGCTGCTCCCCATGCTACGCCTGGTCATCCCGCGCTCCGACCAGCTCCTGTTTGATCGCTACACCTCGGAGGGACTTTATTTAAAGTCGGATTTGCTGGTTAATAAAAACGGGGAGCACGAGACTAATGCATCCAGCCCTGCTAATAACAGTGCGGTCGTGCGTTTACCTCTGCGCGGATCCCCTGATCACCAGAGCACCGGAAGCGACAGGTCATCCACTGCGCTCGTGCCGCTTCTGGGCAGACATTTCCTACCTGAACCCCCGGGTGAGGTCAGACAGGTGACCCTGAAGCGCCATAAAAGCAACGAGGGTTTAGGCTTCAGTATCCGCGGTGGTTCTGAGCATGGGGTCGGGATCTTTGTGTCTCTGGTGGAACCCGGATCCATGGCCGAAAAAGAAGGACTAAGAGTCGGTGATCAGATCCTTAAAGTAAACGATAAAGTGTTCGACGGCTTCACACACGCGGAGGCGGTGAAGGTAAGAGCTAGTTTTAAATAAAAGTTTGTTAATCTAAAGATCAATGGTTTTATTTCCGGGCACCACCAAGCTACCACTGCTGGGCCCCTGAGCAAGGCCCTTAATCCTCAACTTCTCAGTTGGATAAAGAAATATGAGATAAATGTATGTGTCTCTGAATAAGCCTGTCTGCCAAATGCCAAAAAATGTTAAAATGACTTTGGTTCTCAACTCTGGTATTGGAAAACCCAATGTTCTGTAAAACTCCATCTGTTACCTCGCGCGCTTTTACTAGATGGTTCACCGTTTACATTCATTTATTCATTTTCTATACCTGCTTATTCCATTTTTTGGGGTGACGGAGTATCCCAGCCGTCTCTGAAAGGGCGAAAGACAGGAGGGGTACACCCTGGACAGGTGGCCAGTCCATCACAGGGCAACACACACACTCACACTTACACTAACAACCACTCCTATGGGCAATTTAGAATCATCAATCAACCACACATACATGTTCTTGGACTGTGGGAGGAAACCGGAGAACATGCAAACTCCACACAGAAAAGCCCCTGCTCGAGAATCGCCGTTCCCAATTTTGTTAAATGTAAGACTTTTGATAGCATGCAGATTTTCCTGCTAGTAAAAACATGAGGACAACTTGAAGCACTGGTCAGACGGTCAATAGGGGGCAATGGAACGCTGCCCCACCAGAAGAAAGCTACTGTTAGCTGTTAGCGAATCAAAATAGTTTTTATATATTTTTGGCATCATGTTTTTGAATTGTTGTGATGTAAGTCATGCCTTTTATTGTTCTCCCTCTGGTGGACAAGATTAGTATTATGGCCTCTCAGAACTATGAATAAGACTGATTTAAATGGCTAAATTATTTATATGATTACCATGAGTACTTAAACCGAAATTGAACTCAAATTCACTGATTTATGATACATTAATTGCATTCTTTAACAGTTGACTAGCAGTTACAGCTAGCTGAAGTCCTTTCATTTATTTATAGTTTGTTTGTCCTTTTTTTAAGCACCAGTCGCCACTGCCTTGAAGTCAAATAAAGCCATATCTATCTATCTATCTATCTATCTATCTATCTATCTATCTATCTATCTATCTATCTACAGTGGCGAGTAGTGAGGAAACACGAAGAGTGCGGAAATGGAAATCTGGAGCGGATCTCTTTGGCAGAGGGATTATAAAATGCTTTTGAGCAATTTAAGTTGTGGAATGTCTAGTTGCTTCTTTTACAAGCTTGTAATTGTTTCACTCTTAAGACTTAAACACAAATTGTTATGTTGAGAACAATTTCAAAAACTTTTGAGTGTAAAACATTAGGGTTCAGCTTAACAAAGCACTAAGATTGGAGACTCCTTATTAAGAAGCCAATGAGAGATCTGTGTAAGCTGTCAGTGTGTGGGGCACTACATTAAGGCTTTCATTATAATAGTATATACCTGTAGGTTTGGTTTTTATCATTTGTTTGGGGGGCAAATGATAGTTCAGGGATCACCAGACTCTGTCCTGGAGGGTTCTGCAGGTTTAGATCTAACTTGCCTCAACACACCTGCATGTAAGCTTCTAGTGTATCTAGCAAGACCTTGATTAGCTAGTTTAGCTGTGTTTAATTAGGGCTGGAGCTAAACTCCAAAGGACTGACCCTCTAGGACCGAGTTGGTGACCTTCTAGGACTGAGTTGGTGACCCCTAGGACCCTAGTTGTAGGACCCTAGGACGAGTTGGTGACCTTAGGCCTAGAGTACCTTTTCCATGCCGAGTTGGTGACCCTCTAGGCCCGAGTTTGTAAGACACTGACCCTCTAGGACCAAGTTGGTGACCCTCTAGGCCCAAGTTGGTGACCTTCTAGGACCGAGTTTGGTGACCCTCTATTCCCGAGTTTGTAAGACACTGACCCTCTAGGACTGAGTTGGTGACTCTCTAGGTTCCGAGTTAGTGACCTTCTAGGACCGAGTTAGTGACCCTCTAGGAACAGGTTAGTGACCCTCTAGGCCCAAGCTGGTGACCTTCTAGGCCCGAGTTTGGTGATAAGAAAAAAATATTTTAAGAAAGTATGATTTCTGTGTTATCTGATTTTCTTTGGAAGTAAAAAAAAGTAAAAAACATCATAATGACATTTCACCATAGAAATGACCGACCTTCGTTTCCTTGATTATTTCTTTCTTTATTTATTATCACCCAAGCCAAAGGAGCACACCTGTCCGAAAACTAGTCAAGGCGATTAGTTTTCTCATTTATGCCTCAGCATGGAAGGTCCATACTGCCACCCATTTTATCAGCCGACTCACCACCCGCTGCCAGCTTACGTTAGTAATTGCATTCCGTATGCTGAGTTTTGATCGATATTCGCAGTATGGATTCTCTCCATGCGTGTATAAGATATCACTGCCGAAGGAAAGGAGAACTTCAAAATCAGATATTCTCCGGTCTTTTCACAGAAGTTTTTAGATTTGGAAAAGGTCTGAAAGCTATAAAATCCACTAATCTACATCCGCATATTTCATCATAATTGTGTGCAATATTTTGACAGCCCTATAATAAAATTACTACCGTCAAAAAAACCCACCATTAATACTGTGATAACGTTTTATAATAACTCCACTCATTTCTTTATGACTTCCACTATATAGCAGTGATGCTTCTGAATTAATAAAGATTAAAAGCAGAGCCGGTAAACAAATACATGGGAACATCTCTCCGTCAGCTGCTGTCTCTCACAAAAACATGACTGCAATAAATATCTTTAAAAAAAAACGTCTGCCGCAAACGTTTCTTAATATAGCTCCTTTACAGTTTTCCTGGAGTGCTGCTCAATAGGAAGCGCTGGCTTCCGAGTGTTTAAGATACCACCAGGGCTTCGTGGTGTAAACAACTGAGTAAACAACTGAGTTGAAAACTTTTTCAGTGTCATTGCTTTTTTCCCCCTCTGCATCGAGGGCAGCCACAGTGCTTGGCTGTAAATCCTTTGCTTGGCACCCTCGACAGAAACGGCGGCGGTGGTGGTGGTGGTGGTTGTGACTCCTGATTTAATCACACTGGTGTCTAAAGATGGTGCTGTGGTTGTGTCCACAGTTTCATACCAGGGCATGGGATTACTATATAGAGAAGGAGGGATTTAAAGTCTTTATCGTTCTGTCTTTCTGTGAAATCATTTTTAACCTCTGTTTACCCACAATGCGCTTACTGTTCCACAGACGACCCAGTAGAACGCTTAGTCATTTTTTCTCTCTCTATGTATCCAGGACCAATTTTCGGGTTAATAGCTCTGTTTTATCAACGGATAAATTAAGTCAGAATTTTAGAAAATATTAATATGCCTCCATATGTTAGTTGCACATGTCAGCAGCAGGAGTTATATTCCTATTTAAAAAGCAGAATTAGGACCATCTGTCTGTGGGACAGTGTGGTGCTTGATGGATACCTTAGTTTATTTAAAAAAAAGAATAAATAAAGGGGAATTTCCAGGGTTGTATAGGTTTAGATATACAAAGTTAGTGTATGTAAAAGAGAGAGAGAGAGAGAGAGAGAGAGAGGAAACTTTGTTCATGCAGTAATGAATCGCATCACATGATGGGTAGCACAGTCTTCAGGGTTGTCTGGGTTTGCCTCCTTCTCAAGCAAGCTGTGATGAATGGCTATGCTTTACAGATCCTTTTTCTTTCCCCCGCTGATAATAAAGCTAACCACTAACTGCAGTAGTACTTCCCTGCTTCCTGGAACGCACTATAGAACATATAGAAATTTAATTCAATATCACAATTCAATATAACAGTTACAAACCACATTTATTATATAACAAAAATCCAAAGAGAGAATTGTGGCATCAATTGTCTCCCTAAAGTCTCATCTCATTTGGGATTAAATATTTGGAAATGCTTCTAATTACTTTTTAGTTCAGGTCTGTGTTAATTTGTCTGAATTAATCCACAAGCGAATTAGTGGGATCAGCGAAGCACCGATTTCCCAAAAGGTGTTCAAGCTCTGTAAAGGACACTTATATTGTGTCCACATATCTTTAGCATTAAAGTGGATATGTTATGAGTTTTGGCAGGTATCTCATGTACAGTACATCTAAAAATCATCCAGGACCACCTGAAGGTTTTTTCAATTGTTCCCAATATAAGATTCTTGACATAGAAAAAGCCAGACTTCTGCTGGTTCCTCTATTAAACTTTGACAAGAAACTGCATAGTTTAAGAAAGACATTAATCACCTGATTCTGTAGCCCAATTAAACAGAGCTGAACAGTAGTAAATTTTAATACTTTACCGTTAATGACTAGCGTATGGCTATAAATACGACAGTTTGCGGTCGTGTTGTTTTGTAGCGGTATTTTGCTACCAAATTTGACATGACATGTCACATGGGAAAATAAATATGAAAAAAAACTCTTAGTTCTTCAATCATTTGTCTGTTCTTTGTCCTTTGTTGGCTAATTAGATAAAAAAAGACAAGGTTAAGAACAATGTATAAAAAGTTAATAGACATCTAACCCTGTATCCAGTCTCTGGCTGCTTTTTACTAAATAATTGACATAAAGGCTTGTGGATTAGAACAGCAGCAACATAGGATCTGTTACAAAAGGCAAGGATACTACGAGAAAAACACTAAACTACTAATGTTTTATTTTAATTTAACTATCGTCTTTACAGAATGTAAATTATTAAATAAGCATGTGACCCAATGTTGTCTAGTGCATCCTACTAAACACTTTACTAAACTTTAATTTAGCTTATTGCGTAATTGCTTCATTATTTGTATATGCTAATAAAACATAAAACTTCCTAAAACACATCCAACCACAGTATTAACATGTTTTATAACGTGTTTAGGGGTCTGTATATTTGAGTAACTCCACTCTTTTAGTTTATGATGTTTAGATTTGTACAGATCAAATCCGTATAAAAACGTATCTTAAAGTAGCCGTTTCATGATCATTTCGTTTTTTAACAGGGAATAAAAAAAAAAAACTAAACCAAGATTTCATTTTGAGTTAACTGGAAGACATTTGAGTTATCTGGTAGACTGTGAGCACTCAGAAGCATATGAAAGCATGATTTACTGAAAAAGAGACCAAAAAATGCTTGTGATGTTTAGCACTAAGAGCTAAATTATGCTAAAATTTCGACTGGTGCTTGATTAAAGGTAAGAATTTTTTTTTTATGCTTCTAAAGCATTTAGTGGCACGACTGATTGATTCGCTGATATCTCTCTGCCTTTCTCGCTTTATCTCAATCTTTGGCATAGTGTTTGAATAGACGGTGTGGAATACACTGGGAGCCTTCTTCTCAACACTCTGAAAGTAAAAGGGAGAGCAAAATCAAACACCCACGCCGTCTTATATTATCCAGACTAAAAAAAGAAAGAATAACATGCTTATTAAAGTTAATAATTCATTTGTGCTGAAAAAAGAGAGACCACAGAGGAGCAGACGATTGGGTGAGAAGAAGCGAAGTAAGAATCGGAAACAACATTTTTATTTCTGGAAGACAATAAGACTATGTAAGGTTTGGCCTTTTCACATCTGATTATATAGACATAAGGAAAAAAGGGTAGAAATGTAGGATACCTTACTTGACACCACCACCACCACCACTCCACTCCACTCCACTTCCCGCCTCTCAATTCAATGAAGGATGAAGAAAAACATCCAGATGGTGGATGGACAGAGAGACATTCTGGGTTGTATGTGTGTACCTCTTTAAAGACCCAGTACAGTATTGATGAGCAGCTCTGCCCTGTCCTACTGATAAGTGCCATGGCTCTGTCTGTGCCCTCTGATTGGCTGCTGCCGTGATCAGTGACTGCTGCTGGTAAATAATTAACGAAGCAAGCCACCTCACCTATGAGCTGCCACTGCTTCACTGCTGTTAAGCTGCTCAGTGTGAGAAAAAAGAAAAAGAAAGAGGAGGGGGGGGGAAAGACATATACTATACAGCTTCCTCTGTAAAAAGTTCTTCCCCCAATTTTATTCTTAATTCTTCATGAGATGCTAGTCTCTGTCTATCACAATAGATAAAGTATGTTCTATTTTCTATTATTATGTGTGGTATAAATAACATTTAGATGTACTATATCCGCCATGTTGATATTGTCATGTGACATACATCGTCACAGCAGCGTTAAAATTTCAACCTGGAGGATGTTAAACAAGTGCGAATTAGCCACAGGGAACAATGTTGTTTTTCTAAAGTACTTAAAGCTACTTCACGCACTCCAAAAATTCTGCGTCGCTGCCTTCCGCCATTATCCAATGTACGAGTCATCAGCAGTCAACAGCTCCTGTGCCCATGGAATAATAACGTGTTCACAGTATGCGTACCTAGAAATGCAGAGTTCTAGTAGCCTTGCGTTCTTTTTAGGGTGCACTATATAGAAGGGAACTATTATTACTATTATTCAGACGCAAAATAGACATGCCTGTATGTATAACTTGTACAGATTTACAGAACCACATGCACCTTTGTGATTTTTTTTATGCAGCGTAATCCAAAACTGTATTGATGTATTTGGTATTTTTAGTCTTCGTAAGCATGGCCCAGAGCACTGATTGAATTATGAATGTATTAATCTGATTACTGGTGTCAGTTATGATTTGGCATACTTTCCGATTCCAATCCCCTAAGGTAATTTATTCGCTTATCTTGTGCACGAAGTCAGAGCTCGGCATCTACAGTACATCTGTGATGCTTTCACGACTCTACAACAAAAGCTTGCAGAGATTCGGCTTGGATACAAAAGGATTGTCAGTAGCATTTATTGGATAACTTGTTTTTTTATACAGGGCTGAAGGGTTTTAGTGCTTATCAAGGGAACACAAAGGGCAAAGTAGGACAAAATTCGTAAACAGAATCACCGGTAGGCTACTACAGGCTTACGCAATTCATCAAGGTGCATACTATTGAGAGGACACCCACACAAACCCAGGAGGAAGCTAAAGATACTACCGCACTGCCCCACTTAGCCTATTCTCAGTGCCTAGTAAAAGAACTGATACAAGGTACAGTCGCTGGAGTTTGCCTGAAGATGACTAAAGATTCAGCTTACTAGTCAACATAAAAAATAATTTACCCTAATTCTAGATGTATATCTATGTATAGATGCTCTTTGAGAAGAACTAGTGGAAATTGGCAGGGGACCAAATTAGAGTGTTGTCCCTGGTGTCATATTGTGCCAGTAATGCAACTGCAGGGGTTATACTGTACGACTACCTTCGTTTTTCCAGCCCACACTGAGAAGCATTTCTGGTATTGAGTTGTTGTAGTTCTTGAAATGTTACTTTAGGGGCAGTGGTGGCTCAGATGGTTAAGCGTTGAGTAGTCGAAAGACCAGGACGACCTGGGTTCAAGCCCCACCCCTACCAGCCTCTGTTGGGTCCTGAAGCAAGAATTGTAACCCTTCCCGCTTAAGGAGCGCTGTATCATAGACCCCTGTGCTCTCACCCCAACAGGATATGTAAAGAAATACTGTGCTTTAGAGTCTGTGACAAATAGAGGCATTTACATTACATTAAAAATGGTTTAGCTTCTTGTATACATTTTGCATGTTTATTGGCTATATTTCAATTTCAATGTCACATACTGGAATCATTGTGAATCATCAGTTCCTCATCCAAACTAATAACCAATCATGTGGCAGCAATGCAGTGCAGAACATCATACAGATTCATGTCAACAGCATAACTGCAAAAAATCTGATCTCATACCACTTTTATTTTAACCTGGACTAGTGCCGGGTCTAAAGCCCAATTGGAAACTTGGCTGCACTGGGCATAAAAAATGGCAGCTTCAGCAAAATTCTGTTCCCTGCCATTGCAAACGCGAGCTGGTTCTGAATGAGTGCCACACTTAGCCGACCGGTATCAGTGACTGTAGCATAGATGGTGTTGGCTAATAGACTTGTCCTCTAAAGGTTGTACAGATTGTATTGCAAAAATATTAAGAAATGCACTGTGCAAAAAGAAATAGCTTGATCAGTAAGTTCTGAGCAAAAAAGCATCTCTAAACACACAAACCCGTAAGCCAAAAACACGCAACCCTGATTATAGAGAGCAGCTTTAAATTAAGAGTTAAACCGCTTTCTCTCATCCAAACGGGATGCCACTAACAGTAGATGCAAATTGCCAAAATTCAAATCTTAATTTAGAAAAAAGCACTATCTGACTCGAATATATTCATAAACATATTCACTAGCTGTGACCTTCTTATATGAAGAGCTCTTTAGCAGAGTGTCATCATCTTAAAGAGCCTCGCGAACGCTTTAATTTTCATCCCGCGCATACCGAGATCACGGCTCCCGTTGCTGTAGGATTTTAGAGGATAAATAAAACATTAATATGCTTAGAGGAAGCTATTAAAATCTCTCAGTGTCATTGAGATGGCCCGAAGCAGACTTTTTAATATCACAAACCCTCGTGTATTGCGGCACTGACCTGAGAAAAAATATGTCAATATTAATTTAGCAGAGATGCATGAACACTCAGGCCAGACCACCATTTTTCATTATAACCCCCTGGATTATGATGGAACGAAGCAGTAAAGGCAAGCAGGGTGAATGACTTACTCGGACCAGCCACAGGAAGATAATTGATTCTGTTTAAAGATTTATATTTCCGCAAAGTCTGCGAAAGCACGGGCACTTTTCCGAGTGCAGGCTTTTGCGGCATGGATCCACTCCGGATGGAGATTAGTTCAATGTCAGAGAGACCTGGATCCGCATCCAGCTTCAACATATGCTCTCTGACTGATTAGTGTTTCAGTGGAGTGCTGGCAGTGCGGTACATCAACGTGATATACGCTCGTGTCCTCAGTCAAGCCCGTGAAAGCTCATCTGACAGGAAACGCTTCTCTGCGGAACATATGTCCTCCTGTGGCTAAAAGCTGGGCTAATGAGAAAACTGGGATTTAATACGTGATACAGTCGTCCCGTCATCCGTCATCTGTCTCACACAGAGAAATGACAGGCCGACACTCTAAAGGTTTTAATGACACCAAAAATATAATTTTGGACTTCTGAAATTGGTGCAGCATGGAATCATTCTAAAGATGTATACAGGACATATAGGACAATACAGGACAGATATCAAATAGCTAAATCTATTATAAGATAAGAAACACTGCATCTGAAATCACATACTTTTATAGCATATAGTTTGTAAGGCAAGCAGTATGTCCAGATTCATAGTATGTGAAAAACTGTAAGGGAAAAACTGTACTATCCTTTAAGCTTGGCGGGAGAGACAGCCCGTCATTTGCAAAAGTGCCGGAAAGCGGTGAAACATACTTAACGTAAAAAACGTTGTTTCCTGTGGTCTAACTGCACTTGTTTAACATCATCCAACTTTAAAATTTCCAACTGTATTGACGATGTATTTCACATAACAATATCAACATGATACATGTAGTAAATTCATTTATACTACATACTACAGGAAATACGTACTTACTTAAATCAAGTTCCTACTTAAGTAGTATACGATTTCGGACATGTTTCAATTTCTTTACATCAGCTTATTTTACATACTAATATCATACTGTACATACTGAAAGTGTGGTAATACTGAAATTTAGGAAAAGTTGTCTTTTTTTTTTTTTTTTTTTCTGTTTCTGTTTTCTTCTGTATGTCTAAGTGTTTTTACTTCCTCTGTTGAGTGAAATGTGTATGGATGATGCACACAAGAGAAATTGTCCAGCATGTAAAAGTCAGTTAATAAGCCAGCATTTCCCCAATCCAATAGTTTTAGGAAATAAGAACGAATGTAGGGTTTAGGAAATAGAGGGTTGGGGAATAAAAAGGAAAGTAGGGTAGGGGAATAAAAGGGTTTAGGGAATAAAAAGGAATTTATGGTTTAGGGAATAAAGGGTGGGGGGGGGATAAATAGTTAACAAATAATTTAAAAAACGCAACATTCGGACCCTTGTCGTATTGCAGCTGAAAGCTTAATAATTAAATCAATCCCCTTGAGTTTTTCAGTACACTGAATTCAGCATCTTGTTGTCCTTGTCTGTCGAGCCTAACTCCAAAGAGAAAGTTTAGACCTTAGCCTCGGCTGTGGCTCCACATTACACCCGCTATTCTCTAATTCCTAATAGTCACAAGAGGCATAAAATGAAACTTTGAACTCAAAGGTAATAACATCTCCGTCTTCTTGAACATCCTGACAGGCAGATTGGGAATACTAGCCCAGTTACTTGTTATTTTATTATTCATTTATTATAAATTATATAGAGTACATTTTTTGGGTAACTTTTACTATTAAGTATATTTAAAGATTTACTGTTAATCAAGTACATTTTTAGTGAAAAAACTTTACTTTTACTTTGCTACATTTGGGGTCTTTCCTCTGTTACTGACAAACAGTAATAAATATGAGTTTATATAAATTATTAGTTTATATAAATTTTCACGAGATATCGGAGAGGCTGCTTCGTGAAAGGCTGTTACGAGTCTCCCGCTCAAGTGTAGCGCGCGTTTAGCTGGAAGATGAAGCAGAGGAAGACGTGTGTGTGTGTGTGTGTGTTATCAGAGGCAGATCATCAGTGGCCTCACGTTCAGTCTATGTTTTAACTCGAAGATGTCAAAAAGAATAGTTTCATAACGTGATGCATTCTGTGTGCAATAAAATAAACTGACATCACAGCGTACAAAAATTCCAGCTCCAATCTGAAAAAACACGTAGCGGTGAGTGTCTAAATTCTGCCTATTTCAACTCTATTATTAATCAGTCAGTATCTATGGGCACTTTAACCTTATTATAAAATTACATTTCACACACTGTCTGAAAATTTTTCCTCATCTGCGCTCACACGCAAGCGATAACAAATATCTTCCTGACACCCGGCCTATTTTTTTCAGGCTTTTTCCAGACTTAACCCCTTAGTGTCTGGGCAGGCTTTCCACCCAGAAAGAAAACCAATGCTGCAAGAGTGAGAGCATGGAATGCTTGGCCACCAGACCACCAGTGATTGAGCCTGTGCAACGTGGTCAAGCAGCGATTTGTAAAAAGAGCGGAGCCAAGAAAAGCTAGTTTGATCAGACTTAAAGATTACTTCCTGTAATGAGAGAGAGAGAGAGAGAGAGAGAGAGAGACTGTATCTGAGAGAGTGTTAGCACCAAAAAGCAAAAAAAAAAAGGTTATTCAGATTACCAAACCTGCCTCCTGCCCCCAGCCTGCTCTCCCTAGAACCATAGGAACACAGTGTTTTCATGCTGTAAATACGATTTTTTAGGTGTTATTGATGTGTGGTTTTTTTCGACCCTGTTGATAAGGTTCATTATCATCTAGTGGCAACTTCACTTTAAATAATGAGTCAGTGCTATAATAGGATTATTATTTGTTTTTAACCATTGTGCACCGAAGGTACTGCCATTTTCTTTTGCGCTTACAGTTCCAAAGGAGCAATTTATAATAAATGCCAATGGGAATGAATAGTTTTTGTTGTTTGTACTGAACTGGGGGCAGTAGAGGTGTGTGTGTGTGCTTAAGAGGAAGCTCATTGTAACTTTGAATGGCTTTACCTAGAAAGTAATTATACCCAGTAAGTCTCTCTCTCTCTCTCTCTCTCTCTCTCTCTCTCAAATGTTTCTTAATTCGAACACTCATTACTGTAGAAAAGAAAATGTCTTTCTTTAAGCCTGTGTATGAAAAAAGGTCTAAAACCACATTAGACTGATTTTGCATTAATGTTTTCTGTGTTTATTTTAAACTAGCTCTTTATTCTGATCAGAGTTGTGATGCTTTTTTTTGTCAATTGTCAATTAATTGTATCGTTAAAAAAAAAACGATGCCTGTCTCGCTTAGCACCATGTGTATTCTGCAGAAAGGCTTACACACACACACATACACACACACACACACACACACACAGAAAAACATGTTTTGTCTTATCTAATAATTTAAACGATAATTATGATAATTAATTATAGACACATTTAAAAAAAAAACGTTACTGAGAAATAAGCTGGTTTGAAATTCAGTATCTGGTGAATGGAATCTCCACTAAACTGGAGAACCAGAAAGACCGGGGGTTCGATTCCCACTGTGGGCCCCTAAGCCCTGATTTCTCAGTTGTATAAATAACATAAATGTAAGTTGCTCTGGACAAGTGCTCAAATGCTGTAAATGTAAATGTAAACTCCCTAAATCCCAGAAAAAAGAGGTTATTATTAAGGCTGGCACAATTATTAAATAATCCTAAGATCGCAATTATTTGACCTAACCACGATCGTTAAATTCAACTGCAATTATTGCACATTTTTATTAGCCACAAGGGGGAGCTGTAGTACCTGCAGTATATATGAGTGCTAACATTTACACTAACTTTTCCACTCTGCTGAGTCAGACATTCTGTCGCAGCTGCTGAAGTCTTTGTTCGATGACAGCACAACAGGTATTTTTACCAGTACGAGTGCATGAGCTTGGTATCAGGCCTGATCCGTGTAATGACTAACTTTTATTAATGACTATTAATTATCTAATTAATTAATTATCATCAATTAGCATTATCCTTAGAATTGTATAGAAATATTAATACAGCTACATTTTTTTAACTATTTCGTATCGATATTTTAATCCCCGGTATTGATATATATTTAAATGACATTTTACACTGTAATGTGTTCATCAGTTGTGTGCAATCAAACAAATTCCTCCTGCACTCCCATAGTTGTCGCTGACACATACGGCCGTTGTTTCAAAAGCAAACATTTCGAGAAAAATTAAGGGCGACTTTGACTTTGTATTTGTGATATTTTTAGCTATGTTTTACATTTTTAAAAGTATTGCAATATGTATTTAATTGCAATATATCGCAATATTTTGTATGTTGACCCATGTATCGTGATATGTATTGCACGGTGAGTCCCGTCCTAATAGACAGCCCTAATTGTTTGAATTTATTTGAATTTAATGTTATTCGTAAAGCTCCTTTAACAAATGGACACTGTCCCAAGGCAGCTTTAAAGAACATAAAGATAAATATTGCACTTAAAATGCATGTCTAATTTTATTAATCTTTAATGAGCAAGCCTGGAGCAACTGTAGCAAGGAAAAACTCCTTTAGATGGTATTAGAATAAAACTGGGAGAGGATCCAGACTCACGAGGGAATCCATCCTCATCTGAGTGACACCAAAGGGTGTAATCATGAGGGCGATTGCAAATGATGCCCTTTCTACGGTTGTTGTGTAACCAGAAGCTCCTGAGCAGCTCATGAATTAGCTCAGCATCTGAGTTCATTATAGATACAACATCTTTAAACGTCTGAAATTTTCATGAAGCAGGACACGGCTGAAGCTGCCACAATGATTAGATGTCTTGAAATGCATGGAGAAACAAAATTAGCGTAGCTGCTGTTCACGATAATAGCTAGCCTAAGATAATAACGTGCATTTGATCAAATGGACTGGTGTGCCAGGTGATGAGGTGTTTTTATATCATGCAGACAATGTGGTCATGTGGACAGACGTTACTTATAGACTCTTAGGCAGTTTATATCTTGGTTGTGCTCTGTCACATTAGAAAAATCCAGTACCTTAGTAACTAAGCCTTTCCGACTAGGATACACCACCAGCGTACTATCCAGGCTGCTGGTTTCGCTTTAGCTCACCGTTGAGGGGTGAAGTAGCTAATGTGTGTGACATACAGTTCCCAGGAGAGGTGGAGGAACAGCTGTGTACCAGGACGCAGGTGGATGGTTTCACCACCTCAGAACTCTATCAGCATTTGTAAATAACACCTGCGGAGGAGAGAGCCGGAAAAACAAACAGACACAGTGCTAATGGGATGGCTTTAAGGGGAAAAATGAGTGTTCTGACAATGATCAGTGTCAGGCCCCGTCTGCTTTCTCTTTTCCTTCACTCTGTGGTTGTTTTTTTTTAAATGAACTCTGACTTTTTCTTCATCCTTTTTTTGCACTCTCAAACACATAGGTAAGGAGGCTGTGATGGATGAGACTGAAGGAATAAAGGGAGGACCGTAGAGAGAAGCAGCGTATCGGTTAAATGAGTGTAGGAGTGATAAGACAGGGATGGTGGAGGCTGTGGGTGAAAGGGAGGACAGAAAGAAAGAGCCAGCTGTAGGGGTGGACGTGACTTTGCCTAGTAGGATGTGATTCTGTATTAACATCCTTTGTTAATCCTGGATCAACATTTCAATCAACCAATCACAAACATCGGATGGCATCAGTGTGTGTCGACCAAACCGGCATCAATCCATTTTTTGAACCTTTCCTGTATTTTTAAACTAAAATGTAATATTATAAATGCATTTATTAAATTATAAATAATCCTGAAATACTGAAATAACATGAAATACATTACATGCTGTACTGAACAATTACATACAACATGTATGTGCAGTTTAGTTAATGTGACCATAAATAGATGTGTGTGGGTGTGTGTGCAGTAAAATGTGTTTAGGTGTGTGTGCATAAATAATAAAATAAATTCATAGTTTTTTTTTAATTTACAGTTATACAAATTTGGCTTGTGATTGCTAAAGCTTGTGATTTAATGAAATAATGTTTTCGAATAATGTTTTATAGTAAGAATGTTGCTCTATTTCGGTTCTACAGGTTTACCGTTTCAGAACATTCAGTGATTGTTTATGATTCAGTGTCTAAATTCATTAATGTTTATTTTGGATCATTAGAATCAGTACAGTCTAAATTCACTAATGTTGTTCCTGATTATCATCAATTACTTTAATAGAGTTTGTCTAATTTCAGGTTGTGATTTAATGTTAATCCAGGAATCGTGAGTCTCATTAAATTTACATTTACAGCATTTGGCAGATTATTAGTAAATTGTCCCAGAATCAATGAATTTTCAGTCTCAGCCAAAAAAAAATATTTTTCAGAATTTACTCAGGTAATGTTTCTTCGGTTGGTGTCTGGACAAAAATATGGAAAGAGTCAAAAATGTATTGAGGCGGATTTGGTCAACACACGCTGATGACATTAGATGGTTATGACCAGGATACACATCCTATTTGACAAAATCACATCCACCCAGTGGTAAAGATTTGACAGAAAAAAATGATATTCGTTTTCATTTTCTTTAATGTTCCCTGGATTGGATGTAGAGTCAGTGCGTCATTTTGTACCTGGATTTAAAGATGGCTATGGATTTACCACATCTGATCTCTTCTGGTAGCTGGTTCTAACTGCGGGCTGCATAAAAGCTAAACGCAGATTTTACTTGTTTAGGGTGAACCCTTGGTATGTTTAACTGACTTGATCCTAATGATCTTAATGATCTGATTGGTTAATATTCAGTTAGCAGATCTGAAATGTACATTTGTAGAACATAAATAGAAAATAAGTATGTGGCACTCCTCGTTAGTTTTTTTCCTAGATGATAATTGTCCGACAGATAGACTCTTCTTAGGGTAAATTAATTTGCAACAGAAAACACTTTATAAACGAATGAAGGACCCCTAAGCAATGATGTTTATTAAATTTACTGAATTAAAAATAAATGAAGCAGCCTAAGGCTGTAGCGAGCTGAACAGGCACAGAGGAGGCAGGAGTAGTAAAAAAAAGATGCTCTTAAATTTAGATTAGTAAAGGTTTAGATTAGTAAAGCAGGGTTGCTACCGACATCATGGCTTGGGGCACTTTCCCACCTGGAACTCACTGATAGAGGTGCGTGGTCTGGTCTTCAATGCTGTCATGAGTCTGTGCAGAAAAAGAAGAGGAACAGATTAAGAAACACATGAGGATCAAACCTGCTCACGTTGCTGTTTATACTCCCACTCAGAAAGTGTGAGCTGCTGCCCCACCATTCGGTTACTGCGCTGTCCACAATAGCGGTGATGCTGAAGTCACGTGAGGAGTGGGTAGAGGTTCACACGCCTGCAATCGGAGATAAAAATGAAACTACAGCATCTGATGGATGGAATAGAATGATAGTTATGCAAAATTTAAAAAAAAAAAAGACTTCTAAAAGGTACGAATCTTGCATCAATGTATGATTTTCCCTTTAGTCAAGAATGAGCCTGTTGATGAAGGTACAAATCTGGTCTTGTTTTGTAGCCTACATAAGAATACTGAAACAAATAAGCAGGCGCTTCCCCTTGTAAATACAGACACTTCGGTCTTTACCTTAGAGAGGCTATTTGTGAAAGGACTAGGTATACTTGTTTGGCTAAATTGGCAGGTCTGGTTCTTCTTAAAAAACAGCACACAACTAGAGCATCCACTTTACACCTGCCTGTCTGAGAGAGAGAGAGAGAGAGAGAGATGGGGTATGGAGCTATAGGAGAAAATGTTTTGAAAATGACTTCCTGCACAATCTGTCATCTGATCTTCTGCATTGTTCTGATCGGCTTTGATGAAATGCTGTCGGATTTTTAGTTAATTAAATGGGATTAGATGCAGCCCTGGGATGCAAGCTGTTCTTGTTATTTCCTCTTTCTCTCTCTCTCTCTCTCTCTCTCAGAGGTAAGAGCTTTGCAGATTTGCTTTAGGTGCTGCCTCTGGGCCGGGCAGTGTGGTCACCTGACATGGAAGATAATGCATTGTAATGCATCTTAACACTAACAAGCAGACAGGGATTATGTTAATTCGTTTTAATTAGTGTGCTACATATAGCGTTCATGAATTTTAGAATCACATGGTGGCAGAATATTTTTTGAACAAGTTATTTATTTATTTAGAAAAAATATCATCTTAATCTTATCGTTGCTTTATCGAGAGTTTTATCGAAGCACTTCGGAAAACCGATTATTCCTAGTTTTAGACTTGTATCATTTGTATATAGTGAAGATTGAGGAAAGGTTGATGTCTATTGGATGGGAGGTGGTAGTTCAAGTTCAATTCCCACCACACCCAAGCTGCCACTGCAGCTATTAGGTCAGTGATAGCTGTAGACAGCCTCATATGATGTCCTTTTCCTCTCTTCCTCACACTCAGCTCTATGTACAAAAGATGGTTTTAAACCCACTTCTCTGATAGCTTTATTGATCCTTTAGCCTCTCTTTCTGTCTATCTACCCAGCTATGCATAACCAGGACTGCAACACCAAGTCTCAGTAATTATAGTAGTGGATGAGGATACAGTGGGGTTGGTAGCTAATTTAAAGTGTTGTCCATTAGAAATCTTATTTACTCTGATGAAATGAGGTAGGCTACAGCATACAGACGTCTGTGAGAAGACTCCACCTACTTCCTGGCCAACCCATTACGTATAGAGTAGTGGATTACATAGACAAAGGGAAGTGGTAGCTCAGTGGTTAAGGTGTTGGAATTCTGACCAGATGATTTTTAGGGTTTAATTCCCAGCACCACAAACTAAGCAAGGCCCTTAACCCTTATCTGCTCATGGGTAAATGCTGTAAAGAGTCAGCAAGAGATGTTTTATAAACGGTCAATAGTGAGGTAATCCCCTGATCATACATTGTTATGAATGTATTGATAGGAACCAACGTAGCTAAAGTAGCCAAAAAATGTAAACATACTAACACGCCACTACAGAAAATATGCATGCAAAAGATGTAAAAGAAGATGTAAGATTTTATATTAATTTATGATAAAGGTTAAAGTACATAACCATAGATGCAAAATCCACCTTAAATAGTCATTATAATAAAACTTACAGCAATATCTTTCTTAGGTTGGATTTGAAATTCCTCTAACGATGATATGACAATTTGTTTCGGTCACATAAAAGACATCACATTCTGTAACCGTGTCTCTCCTTAAAGTGAAAAAAATGTTTGAATGTGAGTTTATGTGTGTCTGTCTTCGCTGTTTTGCTCGCTTCTTCTTCCACTTTGTTTATTATTTTCTGAAATGAACACGCTTTAAAAAAATGTAGAGTTTCACGTACGTATTTCAGACAGACGCAGCCTATTACAAGATTCGCCATCTTATTGTACGTAACATGAGGCAAACTAATTATTAAAACGTAACATTTAATAGAAACGCCATCAAATGTAACGAAGTAAAATTTATTCTGCAATTAAAAATCAGTAACATTGGTAGGAATTTTTTTCCAAAAATCTATTTAGGTGAATGTAACAATATAAATATAGCGGGTCACCATCAGTGATAGGAATAACGGCTTTATAAATAAACTGCATTACTAATGACGCTACTTTTTTAAGTAACAAGTAATCGAACAAAGGTTTTCTGTGTTACGTCATTACTGTTACTGAGGCGTTACTATAATTGAACTCGCTGAAGCGGTTCTAATCCTAATATGCTCTTTCTTAGTCATGTGACCTTTTTTACTGTATAGTGTATGGTATGTGTGGTGAGGTGGAACACCACCTGGTGGATGATTGGTGTGTGCGTGTGTGTGTGCGTGTTGGGAATGGGAGATACCCACATAAAAAATGATTATTTGCTTAAGTACACGAGCTTGCACAATCATACACACCAAAACTCATACTACTTAAATAATAAGTACATACTTTCCGACTGTTCAAATATAGTGCGATTACGGTAAATATAGTGCACCTCACATACCACCACAACATTACAATAGTGTAGATTAGAGTACATTTTTTTAATAATAATAATTTATTCTTTTGTGTTCATTTTATTAATTTAACCTATTTAATATTGGAGACCTTTAAGTTATTTGACAAATTTGAACATTTTTGAAAAGTAACGCAATTAGTTATGTTTATAAAGCTGTAATTCAGCTACATTGACGTGTCAGAAATGTGTTGCTTGCACAGAAAACAAATAGGCAACCTGAGTCTCTGGCCAACAAATAATGATTTAGTTTTATACCAAGTTACTTCTTGGCGCTCGACCTATTTCTATTATATAATAAAAGTACTTTTGGTTGATTGAAGCAAAATGCCAAGTGTTTGCTATATTCTGATTTTGCCTGGTGAGATCTGATTTCCGATCCTTAAAAAAATGCATCTTTGCTTATACTAGGAAGAACATTTTATGGTGTGTTTTGCAATAATTCACAAAGATATCTGCAAAATTAGTTACATGTTATATTCTAGCTGTGTTGTAGTCAATAAAATTAAGAGAAAAAAAGTTTTAAAAAAGGCATTTAACTGACTTTGTTTAATAAAAGCTTCAATCCGGTCAATAAACAGAGAACATAAAAAACTAGGGCGTTTTGAAAAACTAAACAGAACAATTGTAACTCAGTGAACAAAAAAAGCAGTCTTAGTCTAGCTTAGTTATTTCAGTTGACCAGAACTAGGTTATAAAGTAGAAAATAGAATCTTTCAGTATTTTTCTGTCTCTTTTTACAAAACCTCACAAATGTGGTATGAAGGTATAGTTACAAAATAGACATTTGACATCTAACATGCCTTCAGGATATTAAAAATCAATATCTGAAAAATCAATAATTGCGTGCAATTCTTAAAATATCGGTGGAGCTGATTTTCAAAACCAATATCGGTAAAAAAACAAAACATTTTGGATTAAACCAATTAAACGATCAATATCTTAAAAGCAAGTTAGATGGCAAATAGCTATTTATCAATATACCGCTATATCATGTTTTTGAGGTTTTGTCTATCAGTATGTTCCTGCACAGGCATCCTGCTGATGTTTGTTTCTTTAATTAATTACAGAAAGTTATTGTCTTATTCCTTTAATACATGGTTTTTATTCGAGTCTTTTTGGGTAGATATATTTAGCTTAAACTGTACAACAAAAAAATAGGACAAGTACCTTAGCTCTGATTTGATTGTTTTGAACTACAGTAATTTTTCAAGAAACCATGGCTTTTGAGAGATAATAGCTAATTAAAGGTACTTAAATACAGGATACATTTATTCACAAGCTTGTTGCTTGCTGTTTGTGGTAATTAGCTAGAAGAACTAAAAAGTGGACCAAGTGAAAATGCTATAAATCCTCAAAAAAAAACCCAGACACATTTTATTAATATTCTCTTCACTTTTGCAGGTAATGATGTGTTATGTATGGATGACATTTTATCAATAGACTAAGTGCCGACTATAGCACAGTAAATGTGGCCAGGATTCTGGAGTGAAATCTCCGTTTACCTGATGTCAATATGGTCATCAGACAAGCCTGTTGTCACACGCTACTATAAGGCACCAGTGGCTTCTATAATTGATTACATAAGGCAATGAAAGCCACATGATGACCTCAACACAATTTACTCTTCTATGTTGCCACACAGGGCTTGTTGTACGAAGCATGTTTATGACCCTCCTATACACTGAGCATCCTTCACTGTCCTCTTATATGCTCTTTATGTAATGAGTTCACCTCAGAAGCCCGAGGTCTAATTATCTTCATTTGTTGGCAGCCTATTAAAAACCCCGTTAAGTGCCAGGCATGTGGTGTTCTTTGGCTGACTCAGCTTTGAATTGACTGTACACAGGATCATATCTTGACCTTACTCATTTTTTGTTACTTCTGTGAAGTGGAGAAAAAAAAATCTGTAAAAAAAACACGGTGGTTTTCAGACTCCAGGCCTCTTATCGCTAATGCGTGAAGAGAGGTAGAAAAATAGGATCTAAACAGGTATCGATTCATCTGGCTGGAGGTGCCGGAGGGGCCAGCGGTTTGCTGGCCCACACTTTGTCGTTATAGCAACATGGTTTGCTAGGGATGATAAAATTGAGCTGTTGTTTCAACGCTTCCATTTTATGTGGATTGCTGATGCTGAACCAGATGTGCCATTTGTGGCCACCGCTGGGTAGTTATCCTATTCAGACGTGTGTTCAGGAAAGTTTTATGTAACGTGCCATTAACGGTTAAAGTCAATTCGCTCAGTATTGCTGTGATTGACAGGGGGGAGTGTAATTACATGTGATAAATTTACTTGAGTCAGTCTACAACCGTTTAAATAATACTTTAAAAGCGAAGTATAATTACTGAAATATATTCCACCCCTGGATTTTAGAGACCACGGTCTGAATAGGAACTGATAAATGCAGCGCATATTGTTCTGTGATGAAAGATTATTTCCTGTCTCTCGACTGTAATTGTACATTTTTAGCGCTACTCCAGACTGAGTGACAGTTACGGCTAGAAATGAGTGAAATCTATAAGATTGTGTGCACATGCTTGCATAGGGATGTGTGATGGTTGGTTGGTTGGTTGGTTACTCTACCATAAAGGCATGTGAACCGCAGAGATGAAAGAAAGCAAAGGACTTTACTAACATGTTCGATAGATGCCTCTTAGTGGAGACAGAGAGGCTGCAGCCACTTTTAGTGGATAGAAAAGAAGTCTGTCAACCTAGCATTACGGCGGTGTGGATGATGTTCTATTTTCGTTTTGGCAGCCCTCAACTTAAGTGTACATAATTGTTTGTAATAATGGCTACTGGACAGAGTGGGCCGTTTCTGTGTAATGTCTCTGCAGGGTTTCGGGTGCACTGTTATGTTTTGATGATATACGGTGAACGAATTTGTTCTGTTCATGTTGCCTGCTGCTTTAGCACCATTATTAATAAACGTCTACTGGTCAGAATGCGGAACGCAAGTTTTAATGCATGTCCATTAGATGCCTTCTCTTATTTTTCTTATTCTCCTGGGTTTGGGACGGATGTACTTTTATTAAGGCAGTATTAGATCGGTGCTCTTATGTGCTTAAGTGTACAGGGAGAGATTTTGCATGTAGAGGTAAAGATTGACAGAAAAGAAAGTGCCAACCATCCATTTTCTCAGCTATGTCTGTCTGCTGCAAAGGAAAATAAAAAGATAGTGTCTCAGGGGTCAAAAGGTTTTGTGTGACTAAAAATAAGTACACACTACACAACTTTCATTATCGCAGACTCTCTGGGTTTATACTTTGTTTGGTTTGTGCTGGATGTTGTTTGTTGGTGTGCAAGGTACTTGTGCGTCAGACAAAACAATCTTTGGAAAGACATTGGTTGGGTGAATGCAGGTATCACGGATGGTCTTTTCTGCAAAGAGAACTAAAAAAATGTATACTTGTTTTTACAGTATATTGTGTGCCACTCGGAATGATGTCATCTTCGTTGGAAAGTGTTATGATGGTGCTTATTAGTTTTTATTAAATTGTTATTATTGTGACATTAGTAGATGGATTACAAAAGGCAGAAACCTGATTTTTTTATTTTTTGAGATTTTTCATTATTACAATTCATTGTTGAGAAAATATCGGTGGTACTGCCATTGTGAAGCTAAACTTAATGCGGGTGCTTACAGAAAATACTCATTATGCTGTTGCTTGCTAAGCGATTATCGCTACAATAAGTAAATAAGTTGATTACATAGTGTGCACTATGCTTTAATTTGGTAAGAAGATAAAGACGTGGCTGGAGTGATAGTATAATACAGATGTAGAGAAACATCAAAAAGAGAATTTTCTCTCTTTCTCTAGCTCATTTTATTTCTCTTTCCCAGTTCTTTTATTTTTCCCATTTTTTTTTTACCAAAGCTTGACAGAATGGGAAATTGATGCCATTACTCTTCTGAGTCTGACTGAAACTGAAAACTTCTCCTGTGTGTTTCTTTAAATAAATAGGGGGCCTGATTTTCTACATTTGGACCCCAGATTATACAACTACAGTCTTGGCTGTTGTATGTAATAGTCACATTTTTAAGGTTTCCAGGTGACTGATAGAGAGAAGATGGATGCCTGGAAGGTAGTTGTAAACCCCTGGCTGTACCAGTGTTAAAAATGTGTTTTATTATAGTACACATTTGGTCCAGGATTAGGCCAGCAGGTTAGGTCTAGTTTTATTGCGTTTGGCTGCCTGATCTGGTGCGGCATGTATATTTTAATTGGCTAATTTTGATTGTGAGCTGAATGTCACAGATGCAGTAATCAGCACACAGTGTTAAACATCTAGGCTGAGCTTAAATACAGCTTTTACACTGACTGGCCCAGGACCAAATACATGCAACACCACCCAAGTTTTCAAATTACAACTTTGTCAGAGGAGGAGCATATTTGCTTTAAGGGGTTCGCTTACACCAAACCAGGGTGTGGTTCACGTCAAATTGATTTAAAACATTGGCTACATTTTTTTTATTGGGATTTAATGATGCAAGGAAAAGTGTACATTAGAAACAGATGCTTTAATCATATAGAAAACCAGACTATGTGTTAGTCCTGCATAGTGATGCAATTGTCATGCCGTGTTCCTGTAAAAACTACTATAGTATTATTACTATAGTACTAAAGATCATGTAGTAAAATTTCCTGTGGTAAATACTGTAGTGTTTTTTAATCTTACTATAAATAATACATACCAGAATAGTAAGTAATTTTATGTTTTACCATAGTAAATTGCTAGGATGTAGTAATTTGTAATCAGTTCACACAGAAGAGTTGCTAGAATAGTATGCTTTTATTAATTTATAGAATAACCACAGTTGCAACTCACATTAACCAAGTGTAAATACTATAACTAACTAAATACTTTAATAAATATAATATGATACAGTTTAACACAGTCTTCTAGTTTACTCTAGTAACTTGTTTATTAATTCTACAGTATTCTGCAGTAAGATGTAGTGAATACTGTAATATACTACACTATACTAATCATACTGTAGGAAATCCTAAAGCATACTGGTACAACAAACCAAACAAAAAACATGAATAAAAAACCCTAAGATTACCGTTATTATTATCATTATAACCCTATCATTTTGCAGGTACAACATCCAACACGTCTTGTGTTAAATTTGCACAAAATTAGGAAATCTTTAAAAAAAAAAAGCCACCCTGGAATTATCAGCCCAGCTCCCATCCAAATGTGTTTGGGCCAAACGTGTAACACAGGCATGCTGACATCTGCTCGCACCTCTGTGTCTCTGGCATGTAATTGAATTTGCCTGGAGTTAGCTGCATCTGTGAGTGGATTCCTGGTGGCAGAAGAAAAAAAATCAAGCACGATTTCTTTTTTCCTGCTCCGCCACCGCGTGTCTCGGCACCAGTGAAGTGACCGTAATTGGGTGTCAGTTGTAAAGGCTATGGGTGACATTAACCAGCCACTAACATAGTGATCTGTGAAGTAAGCAAAAAGTCAGCAAAGTAGACAAAACAAAGTCACATGACAGGCAGTAACATGATAAACCTTCGAGTCATTATTAAAAACATGCAATTGCTGCAATTGCTGTGAAATCAAACATTTGTAGTTTAACAGTTTAATAAAGTTTTTTAGCAGTTTATTGCTGGGGTGCTAATTTGTCAGATATCGATGGTCTATGGTGTTTGTTTGTCTTCTGTTTTTACACAGCCTGAGGCACCAGATAGACCAAATTTTTTTGAGCTGATATTTTATTGGCAGCTGCCAGAATATGAGGAAACCATCAACAAATATGACAAAGTTGCTACTAAAAAAAGCTTTACCTACAGGTTAAGATTGTTTACGTTTTTACGGTTTTAGCAGACATGCTGAAAATGTGAAAGATAAAGACAAACATGATGATAAAAGCAAGCGTAGAAAGGAATTAAATCAGTAAACCTGCTCTTTGTGAATATATGAATAAATACAAGTTCTGAGACCACTTTATTGAGTCTGTTGTGTTAAAGATTGCAACAACATTCCAGCTCTTTTTCTTTATTCATCCATCTATTTATCAGTCTTGTACACACATGCCAATCATTAGAGATACTTACAACTTATAAGTTATAACTCACCCAAAACAGCAGTCTTACTTCCCTAATAAACTTCAGCCAAGCATGTGTCAGTCAACATGACTGGCAGGGGGGTTGTCTCTCACCTAAAATCTATTACTTGAAAAATATACTATAATATCGTAATTTAAATAGACCTGATTTGCAAGCTTTTGTCAAAAATTCTAAAATATATGCCTACTAAAAATAAAAAAACGAATCAAATTGCAGCATTACAACGCCGCTGTGCACAAAGGTCCATTTGCAAAGGCTGATATGGTAGGATCTGAGTGCTCGACATCAATGCATGATCGATCTATATTTACATTTAAGTGGGGACTTAGTTGTGCTGGGACACAATGATATTCTCTTGCTGTTGCATAGGCAAATCCCCAGAGCCATGCTTTAGAATCTTATTGAAAGCATTCTCAAGACAGTGGATGTTATTATGCCGGAAGTGTGAGTAAATTCAAGCTGCTGAGCCCAGAATCATTGCTTATTTGATGGCTTTGGCAAGAAACAGGGAAACTGATTTATAAAATGCTTGAAAGATGGTCGCATTTCTGTATGAAAAAAGATGTACAGTATATAGACAGGATATTATCTATAATCACACACTCCGCTGTATGTTTCTGTATGTTTGAGTCTGGTTTTTCCTAAGGTTTCTTTCTATTATATCACATCACAAATTAAAATTTGTAATTTTCTAATTAACTAGAGCTGTGAAATGCTAGAATAGTACAAAAAAAACATATAAAGTGCTATATTAGATAGAATTGAAGTGAATTAAATATCCAATTTAATTATCCATATTTAAGCACATATAGTTTTGATGGTAACGTGTTTGCAAACTTTTGGCCATACAGTGTACATGTGCATTACGATTTTTTTTTACCTGGAAAAGTGATTTAAGAAAAATGTAAACAAGACAATGAATTTTTTATTATTTCGGCAGGTCTGAATATTTTCAACAAAATGATTTTTAAATGTGGTATTTAAATCAAATAATTGTTTGAATAATGTTTGAAAGGTGAAATATATAGAATGGTAGGTATAGAAGATAAATCAATGAATGTAGAAAATGATTTGCTTTTGATTGTCTATGATAAAAAATAGGTGGGTCAAACTGTAAAAAAAGGGGAGTGGATTTTAATGATTCTCTTTTTGGAATATGGTTTTATTATTATACACTATTAATGTCACCGTCTAAATACTTTGTTGCAGTAGTCACTGCTTGATATTGTCTATAATGACCAATCACTGAGTGCCACTTTTGTTTTCAACAACCAATCAGTGATAACATACCAATGCTCCCAAAAATCACCACTGTGTCCACTGATTGTCATTGTTTTCTCCAAGAAATTACTGGTTTACATTTACAACATTTGGCAGACGCTCTTATTGAAAGCAACTGTTAAAGAAAGAAGGTTTGGGTTTTTTGGTCTCAATGGTTACAGATCATCATAATTGCCAACAATCAATGATCACCAATAGACCCAACAACCAATTATGGATTACTATCATTCTTAACAATCCCTGGTCGCCACTGTTTCAACCGTTCGAACTCTTATTACCTGGTGTTGCTAGGACTAATTACAATTGATCACTGTTGTCTCCAAAGATCCAAACGATCTTTCATTTCAAATATTTTTCTTTGCAAAGTGATCAAATTCGGTTAATTCTTGTCTATTTCTTTAGTAATCATTATCATTGCCTGTTAGGCTAAAACAGGAATTAAACAAAGCCTAGACAAGAACACATGACTAGGATAGCTTAGCTAGCTGTCACAGCTTAGTTTAGCTAGCTAGCATGGCTTAAACATAAACATGATAAACATAAAACAAGAAACAAGAACCTTACATATACTACATTCTGACAGCAACAACGGGTAAATTTTTAAAATACAAGTTGTGTTATTTTCTTTTCATTACAGTCATTTATCATTACATTTAAGACTAATTGTTTTGTTGCAGTAGTAATTTCCCCCCCTGTGTAAAGTTAATACAAAAAAGACTACATATGATTACAAATTATTTGCATATTTTTAATAGACGATTTTATTTCATGTTTATTAATTTATACTAATTATTAATAACGGATCACTGTTGTCTCCAAAGATCCAAATGATCGGCCATGGCTTTGTCTTTCATTTCAAATATTTTTCTTTCCAAAGTGATTGAATTCGGTTAATTCGTGTCTATTTCCTTAATAATTATTATCATTGGCCGTTAGGCCGTTAGAATTTTGTGCATAATATCTGGCAGTGCTATGCTCAGAAGATTGCATTCTCTATAAAAATATAAGTTTACATTTTTTTTGCCTTTATAAAGTGGGACTTTGGATTTTTAAGGGCCTTGCTCAGGGGCCCATCAGTGGCAGTTTGATGGTGCTGGAATTTTAACCAACAATTTTCCAATTAGAAATAGAAGAAATTAGAAGTTAGTCCACCTAGTAAGATAGCCAGGTAAATACTATAAACACTATTAATTATAATTATAATGAAGGCACCGATCGTATTGTATGCTTCAAGATTTGTTCGTGTGAAACCAACGAATTGATGATGGTCTGTGTAAAAATGCAGGCTTTTCATCAACCCTGCTGTGGAATAGAGCATCACGGCAATACACAATTCGCATACAGGCATTTGGCTGACATTTATGAGACTTTTTTCTTTTTAAAAGGACCCGTTCTCTTATGCTATGAAGTAAGATTTTTTTCAACGTTTATTTTTTAATGAATGGTGGGTGGATGGTGCTTCTGAAACCTCATCAAGTTAAACCTTGTTCTTATGCAAAATTAGAGCAGTTTTCAGCCAGGCATTCTCTTGAACTGGAACAAATCAGATAATTCAAAGTTTTCAGATGTGATGGATTTTTTTCCGGCTGTAAGCTACATTAATTTATTTCAGAACAATATCAGCGATGAGATGAGCACACAGCCGAATATCTTGGGCACTATTATATTGTATTCACGGTCATCAACTTTTTGGTCATTCTGCACCTTTATACACTGATGTATGAAACAGTGCAGGGCATTGTGGGAAAAAGTGTCCAACGTGTTATTATACTGTAACTGAACTCCACTGAGGCGAGAGCTGTAGAACCCAATGCAGTTATTTACAAAGGTGACTATTTACATAAACACTAGACAAAACAACAAACATGACCTTAACAACACTAACTTGACTTATCATAAACACTAACTTGACGTGACATAATATATATACGCACGCACGCACACACACACACACACACACACACACACACACAAACATACACAAGACTAATAAGGAAGACTTGAAAACAATAATTAACACATCACAACCAACCAATTAAAACAAGACACACAGACAAAGGAAGCACATGACAGGAAGACATGAGGACAAACCAGGAATTAAACAAAGCATAAACAAGAACATGACTAGGATAGCTTAGCTAGCTAGCACGGCTTAGTTTAACTAGCTAGCATAGCTTAAATATAAACGATAAACATGATTAACATAAAACAAGAAACAAATCCTACATATACTAATTTCTTTTCAGTACAGACATTTATCACTACATTTAATAGTAATTAATTTTGTTGACGTAGTAATTTCCCCACCCGTGTAAAGTTAATACAAAAAAGACTACAATTAATTAAAAAATTACTTTCATATTTTTAATAGACAATTTTTCATCTAAATTAATTTATACTAAAGAACAACTTTAACAGTGATTAATTTGCCCGTTAGTTTTTTTTTTTCAAAATTAAAAATGTATTTTTTTAGAATCGATGTGCAGTCTTTCTCATCAAATTATTATTCTCTGTGGCTAATACCAAAATAAGTTTAAATAACAAATCATTATGTAAAAAGTATTAAAAATATTGTTTCGATTGAGTTGCAGAGACAAATAAATAGATTTAAAAGAGCCATTTCTTCTCTGCTTCTCAAGTCTTATTACTTTATAAAGGAAGGCCGGACGATATTGGAGAGAAAACTGACATTGCGATATGTTGTTTTTTTGCGGTATATAATGCTATATAAAAAGATTTTACCAGATGACTTGACTATTTCTATCTAGTTGGAAAGAATGATAGAATGATTTTGTAAGAGAGTGAAGTTATCTCCGCACTAATTATAAGCAAAAATAAATCCAATGGAACAAAGATGCAAATGAAGTAAACAGTGATTTATGTTTTTTCTGGACATTCAGGTACATTTACGGCAGACGTCCTTATATAGAGCGACTTCCATTTACCTTTTTTATACAACTGAGACATTGGGGGTTAGGTGTCTGACTCAGGGGTCCAGCAGTGGCAACATGGTGGTGCTGGGAATCGAACCCTGATCTTCCAATTAGCAGTCCAACACCTCAACCACTGCACTACCACTTTCCCAGATTAGATACAGAAACTGAATAATCAAATATAAAATTACACTGTATAGTCTCACTATATAAATTAACTACAATTAATCGTTGTTAAAGCTACCAAAGTTATTGCTCTTCAATGCTTTAAACAAAAAAAACACCTGACAGTTTTATGAAAAATCTCCCGACAGAAAACTCAGTGTGCAAGTCGTTGTAAATGATCTGTTCCTATTAAAATGATTAAGTCATAAAATAAGAGCACTACCTTATATATCATCAGCTTCTCACCACAAGAAATTTTCACTTCAACAGTGCATTGATTTGATTCAAAAAAGGTTTTATTTACACACTGCAGTGCCCTTAAGCCACATCCTACAGTACATCTTAGGCAGTAAACTCTCTCCTGTGGCATTTATCTTAAAAGCAAGCACTTAATGAAGCGTTAATGTCAGATCACTCAGATACACAGATATAGTGAAAAGTATAAAGAGATTTAAAGACCTGCAGGATATTTATACCTAAAACTAGTGCAGCACTGTTTGTTTTTAGTCTGTCTGACTTCTGTAGACATAATAAGCTGTTCATCTGAAAATCTTAATACCTCACGGTTGGATCTGATAAAGGGCTCTAAGCTCAGTTTGTATGTGAGAGAAAGTGCGTTAAGGGGGTTTGCTGGAAGTCTTTGCATCAATTTAGTGGTACTGACTGGGCTGATCGAGTTAATTTTCTGCACAGGTGAGCACTGAGACAAGAAGAGATTATAGTCCATAGATCCAGACCACACACACACACACACACACACACACACACACACACACGCACACAAACTACATCAGGGATAAAGAGAGTTAACGTGGAGTGCTGGCTGAGATCAGGAGGTGTCACCTGATTGTAGGAGCCTGACACTTGGAAAAAAATAGACATCTCAACAGTCTTTCAAAGAAAGCAGCAAGAAAAATAGCAAAGAAAAAACAGGAGCATTTCAGCCCTGATTTAGTTCAACATTTACATAATGAAGCAGTGGATCAGCAAATGGTATTTTGTCATTTTCTGTCCTTGATTGCAGCTCTGTCTTGTGTCTGATGGCACGAGGTAGTTTTCTATTTTGAAGAGTTTGTGTAGCTCACTAGACATGTGGGGTTTTTTTCAAGTTTGACACACTAAACAGGTTTGTCATTTCAATCTAATTCACCTTTTGCAATTCAGAAACGCGTCGAAGCAAAGACACACCAAGATGAATTAGGGGACCCAGACAAAGTTAGTAGATGAGGCCCTCGTTATCTAGATTTATTTTAATACAACATACACAAAGTAGCCGAAACACAACGTACCTATTTGGTAACAAAATAATAATCTTTATAGAAGAAGATACAATACTGAACAATACAATCTTAAAAGATACTGTATATTACAGTATATATTTACACTTGTCACCTGCTAAACACTAGATAATACAAGTGCAACTCTAGCTAACCCGTTTCCCAGTAACATTATTGGAAATTTGAATAATATCACCCTGCAAATAATTAAACAAGAATAATCAGGAATTACGAGCAAAAATCTTATCTTCACCTCAATCATATCTTCATCATTCAAAGATCATGTTTTTTGTTTTTTTTTCTTTTTCTTCCTTTTTACGGCTTCTGGCTGCCAGACCGTTAAGTCCACTATATGTTTAAATTAGAAAATGCACAAGTAAGCGCTGTGCTACTTTGAAAACGGCAGCTGACACATTCACATACTGCAAAAAGGGGCCCTAAATAAAAGATGCAGACATTTTTTCCTTGTTATATTAATAAGAACATTGCCGATAGTTCAAATGGTCAGGTGGGCCTCAGGCACTTGCCTGCTTTTCCTGTCCTATATTTGTTAGGAAGTGTCAGCATGGAAAAATCTATGACGTGTGCATTCATTTAAAAGAATTAAAGTTTATTGTCATTATGTATTTTCAACAAAACATGGTTTTGTGTTTTGTTCCTAAAGGAATTAATTTTTTTTGCCTATTTGCGAGTGATACATTGCGATTCTTTTTTTTGTATTGGTGTAATTGTTGTACAAAATTAGGATTGTTTGTAGTATTGAGGTATGTGGTTCAAATATTCTTAGGATGAAATCTGTATCCGCTGCTGTAATTTTATCTTTCCGGTACTACAGACTTGTAACACTATAAAAATAAACGCTATAAAAGTTTATTTAGAAATTTAGATAAAAGTTTTCATTACAATTGCATACAAGCTACTCAGTATTAGCTGTTGTTCACTTACACCTGTGTAATTGCATCATGCCTAACCTAAACATCACAACCAGCTAATAGTAGCTATCTTTGCTAGCGAATGTAATAAAAAAAATGTGTAACAGGTCTATATTTAAAGCAGAGGTTTATGTGCCCACTTGTTATGACCATATATGGGCTTCCCCTTTCTATCTAATTGCCATGTTGTTCAGGGCAGCTTTTACACCGGAGGTTTCTAAAGGTTTCTTGTGATATAGTTGACATAAAAGATAATTTTACAATATATAATGGTATAATTGTGATTATAGGGACCTCATTTTTGTACATGCTTTTTCTTCCTTTTGTGTTTTTACGTTTTACACGCACATTCTGAAGACCAGAAACACCTGGGTTCGAGCCCCACCTCCGGCAAGTCAACCACTGTTGGGTCCTTGAGCAAGACCCTTAACCCCTCCTGCTCCAGGGGCGCTGTATCATAGCTGACCCTGCGCTCTGACCCCAACTTACTAAGATGGGATATGCGAAAAATGCATTTCATTGGCTCTGTACACGTACCTTACACAATGACAATGAATTGAATATACTTATACTTATACTTATACATCGTGCATTGCTGTTGTGCTCTTGCTTTTTTGTGCTAATATAAGAAGCCGCGAAGGTAATGGTTCAGTCTGAGAGTGTGCTCGACACAACACATCGCAGCACACACACACACACCCCGACCTACACATAATTCTTTTTGGCCAAGATGATATACGACATCCCAGCTTAATAACACAAACTTAATGGCACAACTCAGTATTTTGTAGTAGCTGTAGTTAGCAAAGCTGATGTCCTACATACAGCGTATTGTAAAAATATATTCATGTCGTCTTGCAACGGTCTGACTCTGCATTAAAGTCCAAATGAATATAAACAAAAGACCGCTTTAAAAGAAGATGAATGATATCCAGCCAAAAGCAACATTTTCTACCCAGTCAGCCAAAAACATTCGATTGCTTACAGTGGCACAATCTTACCTTCGAACAAGCGTGTGTGTGTCTAATGAATGTTTTCGGGCCTGGTGTAATCAAGTCAAAAGAAAAGGCATGAGACAAATGTATAGCTTCAGATGAACAGAGCTGCTTGTGGGGGTGGATTGGATAGAGGGAAAAACTTTCGAATAATAAATAATTAAACGATCTCCTTTATTCCCATTTTACAAACCAATCAGAACAGCATTTACATTTGATCAGGCTGCTGTTCTAGGCTTTATTTCCCGTTACAGAACTCTCACTTTTTTAATCAAGACTTAATTAAATAAAAGCACAGCCATTAAAAGCCCCTCACAGAAAAAAATATTTCTTACTTTCATCCTAGAATACAAGCAAAAGTCTTACATCACATGATGCACATCTCCATTTATCCTAAATTTACATAAGAAAGCAAATCACATTTTTACTATCAGCATCCTGGCTGCTGCTCTAGTTAAAATCTCTAAGCCGGTGCGAGTGTGTGTGTGTGTGTGTGTGTATTTGTTGTTGTATCTGTTGTTCTTTATATTCTGTGTGATTAGGACATACATCAGATGGGTTAAACTCAAATGCAGTCCAAGGCACACTAGCATTTGTGTTAGTCCTTTAAACTGCTGTAATGTAATAGTGATTATTTTTAACATATAATGAAAAAGCCTAGACTTTGAAAATAGAATAGGATAAAATAGACAAAAACAGTGTCAGTTTTACAAAATCTGTATTTGAGTGAAAGTATGATGGTGTTATTAATTAACAGTGGTACTGACAGTGCTACTTTTTCAGTAGCAAGTAATTATATGAATTATTGTTTCCTCTGTTATAACACTGTTACTGTGAAATAAAATGCGAGTTACTATTTAAAATTAGTTTAATGTTATAACTAGTGTGTTTGGGGTGGGACGGGACACATAACTGATCTTAAATGGTCTCCATATATAATTATAATCTAATGAATCACCTCACATCGTCGCATGCCACCACAACTTTGAAAAAGTGAACAATGTTTTTTTATAATAATTTATTCTATTTAATTTCCATTGCATTCATTTAACATAAAACATTGATCCATATTCAATATCTAAGTTTGAACATAACTGTACATTTTAATGTTTAAAGTAACCAGTAGTTATTTTCCCTGGTAATTAGTTACTTTTATAATGGCGTAACTCAGTTACTATTTGTTAGAAAGAAACTAGTCACTATAACTAATAACTTTTTGAAGTAATAAGTTACAACTAAGTAAGTTGTTCAAAAAGAAAAACATGTGAAGAGAATTACCCCAAATATCTACACTTAAAAACTCTTTATTACTTTAAAGTAAAATATTTTATAATATGATAAGTTAACTATAATATAGTTAATTATATAAGTTCATCGTCTCCATGTTGCAAGGAAAATATTCTGCTAAATTAGACTAATCAAATATCCCTCGAATACGACTAAGAAGCAAAAATGTATCTAGCTTTTTAAACTAGTTCACTTTTTAATCTTAACTATCTATTTAATGAAAACTACAGGAAATTAAAGGTGATCTAAAAATTGTAGTATTAGATTTAAAATTACAACTTGGGGGAGGTGTTAGAACAGTAATGGGTGGAGGTGTAAAGTAAAGGTGTTGGACTAATAATTTGAAGACCAGGGTTCGATTCCCTGAAAACCAGATTAAAATAAAATATAGCAGGCAGATACAATGGACTTCTGTTAAAATTCTACTATGATTTTCCCCCCTTTATTTATCTATTTATTATTGTACAAAAAATATCCTTTTCCTTTTTAGCTTCTTTTTACTATTCTTTACAAACAATTCCAACCCTTTTCTCAAGCTGTTCTGTTCACACATCCATACACACATCTTACCTTTTATCGAAGGACAAACCCGACTATTAGACTTAAAATTCTCCTGGAAAATTAAAAAAAATATATATTCATTTGAATATAAAATGGGACAAAATAATTTCAGCAAAAATAAACAGTGTCTGCCTGCTACTTCAAATCACTCTTAATCATTCATCCAAATAGTTCTCCACCATACTAGGAATAAAACTATATTTCAGACACTGGCTTAGGAAAACATACTGGAATCAATAATAAATGAGTTTGTCCCAGTGAACTGTGTCGGGAAAGAAAATAGCTGCAACGCAACATTATCTGGAGCTGCAAAACATTGAAGTTGTTATTTGCTTCTGATCTGAAATTATACACATAGGACAGTACCACCGTCTGCAGACCGCAACCTTTGGCTCAGTTTTTCACTACACAGAAAGCGAATATAATGTGATATCATACGTATGGCAGGAAAAAAAAACAGACAAGCAATGAAGAGATGTCAGAAAGCAGACAAGTCATTAAATGAATTACTTCTTCTTTCTCGGACTCGTACAGCTGCCTTTAATCTTCAGTGTCCTTTTTTCTTTGTTCTGAAACAACGCTTTCATTGAAAAACATAGCCAACAATAGCTTCAAAGCCAGATTTGTCTAAAGCAGCTATATAAATGGGACACACTATAAAACATACGACATAAAAATCGTATGTGCAAGCATTTCTCTAAAATGACACACATGACATGACGATCCTTTTAAAATGATCGATATGACACATAACAGTGTAGAATATTTTTCTGAGATGTGTGTCAGGGATTTTGTTTATAAGAGTTTTTTATTCGTTGAATGGTTGGAAGATGTTTTGAGCTAGGCAGTATTCTTTTTTATTTATTTTGTTTTTCCTGTTTTAGCATATAACGTATTTTTGTAGACGAACTAAAAAGTATCATCGATTTGCTTGTTTTTTGGTTGTTGTGATGTATGGTGCACTGCATATTGTAGAACACACACACACACACACACACACACACACGCATAATTAAAGAGCTGGCAGAAAGCTTGATTGTGTATTATACAGCTCAGGCAGAAAAAATTGCAGCTAAATTACTGAGAGAGAGAAAGAGAGAGAGAGAGAGACAGAGAAGGAGGAAAAAAAAAGATGAAAGGAAAAAAAGAAAGAAAGAAAGAAAGAGACGGAGAGAGACAGTCTGAGAGAGAGACAGTCTAAGAGAAAAAGAAAGCAGCCAGAGAGAAAGGAAGAGAGAGGAGGAAGAGAGATGAAAAAGACAGCAGACAGTTCGATAGATGAAAACCCACTGCACTATAAAGAGGAAGAGACCTTTTCAAATGATGTTTTTGTGCAACATAACATATTGTAGAGACAGGAGCATAAAAGTACAGCTGCCACAGTGGATTTGTTTGATAAAGGACACACAGCTTCAAAACATGGTAGCAGAGTAAAGGACTATAAAAGAAGAAATGTGAGCACTTGCAAGGCATTGCACAATAAAAGAGCTAAGATGCAGAAAGCAGTGATGAGAGAAAGAGAGAGACATAGAGTTTTTTGAGAGGAAGACAGCACAGAAACTTTGCAGAACCAACACAAGAAGACAAGCCATAGAACACATTAAAGACATAAGAGAGACAGAGCATATTGAAGCTGAGAGAGAGACTAATTAGGAGGAGAGAGAGTGAAGAAAAGGAGAGAAGGTAAGAGAAAGAAGGAACAAAAGAAAAAAGAAAGAAAGAGAAAGAGAGAGAGAGAGACAGTCTAATGAAGGCAGAGAGAAAGAGAGAGAGACAGATCTGAAAGAAAGAGACAAGGGCAAAAAGAGAGAGAGACAGTAGACAGGAGAGAGAGAGACGTGATATAAAAGGAGAAAAAGAAGCGCAGAGAGAGAGAGAGAGAGAGAGATAGAGAGAAGGAGAGGAGGGAGAGAGAAAGAAAGAAGAGCAGAGGAGAGAAAGGAAAAAAAGAGAAAGAGAAAGAGAGAGAAGAGAGAGAAGAGGAGAGAGAGAGAGAGAGAGAGAGAGAAGAGAGAGAGAGAGGAGAGAGAGAGAGAGAGAGAAAAGCAGAAAGAGAGAGAGAGGAGAGAGAGAGAGAGAGAGAGAGAGAGAGAAAGCAAGAGACAGAGAACAGTGAACAGTGGGGGACCACTGCACGCACACACACATACATATACACGCACACAAACACACACAAACACACGCACATATACACTTTATAAGAATTATGTACATTTCACCTTTTATAACTACTAGTTCCCCTGTAGCCGCGCTTTGGCAATACAAATTTGCATATTTGTCATGCTAATAAAGCAACCTTTGAATCTTGAATCTTGACAGAGAGAGACAGTGAGAGTGAGAGAGAGAGAGAGAGAGAGAGAGAGAGAGAGAGAGAGACAGTCAGTGAGAGAGAGAATGCAGAACAAAATTCCAGTAAATACAGTAAGCACTTCTGTTCAGTTTTTTAAACGAAATCCTGTATTTTTTTTTATAGTATAGTATTTAGTCTTTTTAAATCCAACCATCAGCACAATTCAGTCACCGGTGTGGACACAGAAACTGCAGTCATTTTTTCTTTTAGTTAATCATTTGGTTCAGGCTGCAAAATGTAGATTACATTCGGCTGGAGCCAAACATCATCACATAGCAGATTAGTATAATTTTTAACCAGAACTAATATCAAAAATAGAGGCACATGTGCCCCCGAAACCCTGAAATCCGTCCGACACATCTGCACTAAACCAGATTTCCTGTAGACCAGTCCAGGTTATCAGAACATCCTGTCACTTCTGATCTCAAGATGGTGTAGAGTTCATTTTAATCTCTGGGCCAATCAAGTACTTAAGCATTTTAGAAATGGTTCATACTCGAGTCAGCCACAGTGACACCCTTATTATAACCTGTTAAAACTGAAGGGCGTCTCGGTGCGTGTCTCTGTTTAACAGCCAATAGAAACTTAAACCGAACGGGTAGCGTAATGATTCTATTTGCATACAAAATAAAAGACGTTAAACATTTCGCTCAACGTTTACATCCTCTAATGAGTCTGGATTAATTGTGTACAAACACTAAAATAGAAATAAAAATGAAATACATATAACTAAACATACCTTTTACGTCTTTACCCTTTCCTACAGTATGTCTTTTAGACGTAATCACATTCTGTGCGCTATAACCAAAATATTGGTTGCATGTCAGGACATTACAAGCAGGCATTTGATTTCCATTTGCAGTACATGCGACTCTTCTGTGTTTTTCTTAATGTTAAGTATTTTTTAAAATAAAATATTGGATTTCTGTTTATTTTATGAAGTAAAACGAGGTGGAAAAAAGGACAGAACAGCATGTGATAATACCAAGATCTACGCTGGTAGAATTGTTCTATGGCAGGTCTTTACATGGTTCATTGAATACTATTGGAAGCGCATTATTTTACCTTTCAGTAGTAAAGGTTATATTGTCAGGGTTTTTGCTTTCAGTGCTGTGGTTGCTGCTGAGAGAAACGCTAAATCTTATTGATACATAGACTAATAACAACATATCTCTTTGATTTAGGGTTCCTGAATGGTTTGTGAATTGGTAGCATGGGCTCTATGGACAGTAATAATAGTAGTGTCATACTCGGTTTGGCTGTGTACTTAAGACCTAACATAATATTTTATAGCCATGGCTAAGTAAATCTTTATTAGTCACATATACATTACTGCACAGTGGAATTCTTTTCTTTACATACACCCAAGAGGGGCAGCTTGGCAGTGCTGAGGTTTAAACCTAAATCCTCTGATTAACAACTCAGAACCTTTTCTGGGAAGTGGTAGCAGAGTGGTTAAGGTGGTGGACTACGAATTGGAAGATAAAGGTTCGATCCCAACACCATTAAGTTGTAACTGTCGGGCCCCTAAACATGATCTTTAACCCCAATGGCTTAGTTGTATAAAAGAGATAAATGTAAGTCGCTCTAGATAAGGGCATCTGCCAAATGCTGTAAATGTAAATGTGAATTTAAGCTACCACTGACTTCATACACTCTATATACATTTATACAAATGAGTAGTAAAGGGGCAACTTGGTGGTGCTGGAAATCAAACCCAGATCTTCCGATTAGCGGTCCAACACCTTAACCACTGCGCTACCACTTCCACACATTAACATCTATTGGGCTTGACCGACATTGCAGATCATTTCCTGACTTTGATGGTCATCTGGCTAAATCACACCTCCTATTAAAGTAGTATTTAATAATCTGCTGCAAGAGAGAGAGAGAGAGAGAGAGCATTTGTAAAACATTATCACAGGTTGTCAAAGCTTGAACCAGCATCCAGTCATAAGGTATACTCGGTATGTATTATAGAACGGAGGCAGGAATTTTTTCACAACCACTCTGCTTTATTGACATGCAGGAAAGGGAAAAAGAGTGCTTATGCAAAGAGCTTGGGCACAGCAGGATGGGTGCTGTACCTAAAAAAAAATCTGAACACATTCTACTTTTCTAAAAAAGTAATAATTTATGCCTTTTGAAATAAATATAATAGACATACATATAATATCGTATGAGTGCTGTTTAAATAAATGGAAGAATAGATGACAGAAATAAAAAACATTTCAGTCGAAATATAAGAAAAAAAACTACTAAGGAAATGTGTAAGTTAGTAAAATAGCTCAAGGCTACCCGAACAAGGCATATGACTACATATGACTGCCCTTTACTATTACTTCCACAGTATTTTTGTTATACTTTCTCTCTCTCTCTTTTTCTCACTCCTTCTTTTTTCCTCATATATGTCTTTCTCTGCGCTCTATCCGTATATTTTGCTGTCTCTGTGTGACTGCGCATGAATAATTCATCGATAAAACTGAGCGATGGAAGTCGAAATGCAGCACCAGGAGAAGTGATGGGGAAAAAGGGTAGGTCTGTCTACTACACTAAGCAGCAGTGTGACCCACCGGTTCCAGGATCACTCTGTCTCACTGCCGACATGGGTTTCAGAAAGAC
Source organism: Bagarius yarrelli (assembly GCA_005784505.1). Classification (NCBI taxonomy): domain Eukaryota; kingdom Metazoa; phylum Chordata; class Actinopteri; order Siluriformes; family Sisoridae; genus Bagarius; species Bagarius yarrelli. The sequence continues at coordinate 3,566,888 of VCAZ01000019.1, read as the reverse complement.
GCCTATGGCCTTCTAACAACATGATTCATAAAAACGATTATTACCCCCGTATTTTAATTTTGATTTATTAAAATAATAACATTTGCTTAAAACAGGCAGCACACGGTTGTTGTCCCTCTGGGTTAGGTTAAGCAGTATAGGTCTTGTTATGCGGCGAAGGAAATTTTTTAATATAGACAATGAGACCGTGAAGGACGTCAAAAGGTTACACAAATGAGATGCCATACGCCGTCCGCATGAAAACGAAGTGCGGTCCTTAGAGGAGGAGTGTGAATCATAACCATGTATTTGCACACCTCAAAAGTTTATGGCTGCGCTTTTAAAGGCTCCTTGAACAAAGTAGGGGTTTCACAGCAATTAATTTTTACTAGTTGACCAGTAATTCAAATAAAGATCTGCATTTAATCGACTTGACTGCAAAAAAAAAGAAAAAAAAAGTTCAAGACATGTTTACTATAGGCAGTTATATTTTCAGGCTAAGATGGGATCTTTCTTTAATATCTGCAGCTAGTTCTGTGAGGATGATGATGACCTGTAATGTTGCACGGCCCCGTTAGCATTCAAAGACTATAAACTAGTTGGAGGGGATGGTGCTTTGATCCAAGACTGTATCCCAATTTTAAAGAAACAAAAATGTAATTTCGTGAGGGAATCATTACAATCTACTGCACAACTGTTCACTGTTGCACTAGACAGGCAAATTTTAGTGGACACCTTGCCTGTACACCCACTTAACTGTGTTAAAAGCACAAAAGAGAACACCACTGTCCAGAACAGGGTCGCGCCCAGCTATTTTGAGGGGCATTCAGAAGACCCATACCCCAAAAAAGGGCACTAAGCCTGTGGGTATACATAATTATTAAACTTAAAGTGTGACAAAATATTCCTGCTAACAGCAAATTTGGCGTTATTTATATTAGATCTTATTGAGTATAATCATTTAATTGGACAAAAATTGTTAGCACTTTTAAAAAACTGAGAAAAAATCATTACTGAGAAAAACTACCAAATTACTAATTCAGCAAATCAAGCACTAACTGTATGACATGACTTTTGGGATCAATAGTCTCCATAGTCCAGCGGGTGGACCCACAGATTATGAAGGAAGCTGCAGAGCAACAGGTAAATCACGGAGTCGTTCGTCCATTAGGAAAAGGACCATAAATCTTTCTAAAAGTCTGAGCCGGAAAGAGAACCGCATGCGCGACTGAACGACTCATACGAGACGACTCATTCTCCCAGAGTCACATTAAAGATTCGTTCAAAATGAACCAAACGTTTAAGAACTACCCAGTACTAATAAAGATAGACAAACAGACAGACAGACAGACAGACAGACAGATAGATAGATAGATAGATAGATAGATAGATAGATAGATAGATAGATAGACAGACAGACTGTACTTGGCTGACAGAAGTACAAGAACAATGTTCTGCTATGTATTCATCTATAAAGATGTAAAGTTGTACCGTTAGCTAGCCCCAGACAGTACAGCAGCTTCACTGCTCACTGATTATCCTAGAAACACTCGGTTTCACGAGGTTTCAGGTGTCCGTCACAGCTCCACTTTCATTTTAAATTATGCGACGCCTCTCCACACACTCATTAACACTCCAATTCAACGTGTTACTCTGTGCACATGGCACAGAAACGGCTATTCTCTAGCATAAGGTTTTGGTATGCTAATTACCACAGTTAATAAGCACGGTCTCTTTGTTTATATCAGACTCCATGGACACACACAAACATGCAGTATTTTTTTTTCTGTTATTTTAAGGATCTTTTGTTGACTTGATTATCAACCTGGCTATTAAATGGTATGTCTACACCTGAATCTAAATCTAAACATAGGGATCCTTTCGTTCTTTTGGGGACTAATGAAATGTCCCCACAAGGTCAGAAATGTTTAATATTTACTGTAATTGTAGAGATTTCTGGTCCTCACAAAGATATACAACTTTTTTTTGTTGTATTTAAATTAGTTAGACATTACCAAAAAGCTGTAGTATCCCAATTATCTATTATTGCTTAATCTCAGACATAAATAAACACACACACACACACGACTTCTGTATATTGCATATTTGGTGTGCTTTTAAATTTCCAATTTATTAAGCTTAAAATATAACAAAACATTTTTAAACTGTGAAAATTGTAATTATTGACAATATTTTTATTTGGCAAAACTAAATATTATGTGTTGTTTAGAAATATTGCGAATATTATTCATTTGCAATTGGACCCAATTAATTTATTAAACAATTTGGTTCATTATTTTACCCATATCAGTTTCTTATATTTTATATCTTATATATATATATAAGCGTTATTGTGTGTGTGTGCAAGTCTCTTGTTCTATAATCTGTTCTCAGTCCTCTTCCCTCCAAGCCCCTTTTTTCCTTGTAATGATACAGTATTATAGATTCTTTTTCTATTTCATACCTTGTGCATTTTTTTTTCCTGACACACACTCAGGAACTGTCCCCGTCAGCACTTTCGACAGGGAGCGTGTTTACATCATCTCTGTCATCCTGCATTTTATTTAGTATTATTCACTCCAGATCCATTTGTACCATTTAACTGTTTCTCAAAGGAAATCTAAATTTAACCTCCACTCACTTTCTCCCTTTATTTCTGAGCACACTGTGTGATGCTGTGTTTTATAACAGGGTGGATATTCCAGGATGCAAATATTCCAGGAGCATCCGATTGCATGATTGGATGGTAAAGCAATATTGAGTACAGGGGGATGTAGAATAATTTGTGCGAAACTAGCACGCTTTCATTCAGTCTAAAAAGAAGCCGTTATTTATAGCATATAACAGAAACACTTATCCAGAGGCACTTACAACTAAGCGTCTGAGGTTCCAGCAGCGGCAGCCTGGTAAGAGTCCTTGGATTTAAACCCGGTGTGCCGCTGTGCTGCTTTCACAGCACAATGAAATTCTTAACAGAGCACAGGGTCACCTATAGTACAGGGCCAAATGGGTGGAGAGGTTTAAGGGTCTTGCTCAGAGGAATAACCATGGCAGTTTAACAGTGCTGGGGCTGAAACACAACTTCTGATTACAGCTTTTGATCAACAACCCAAACTCTTCATTATTTAAGCCACCACAGACAGACAGACTAGACAAGACTAGACCAGACTAAACAGACTAGACTATATTGATAAATAGATAGAGATGGATAGGACGGACAAACGGATGGACAAACAGATGGACAGATGGACAGACAGATAGATAGATAGATAGATAGATAGATAGATAGATAGATAGATAGATAGATAGACTTTACTTGACGAATAAACTAGATAGCTTGGTGGTGCTGGAAATTGAAGCCACGGTCTAGACTAGACTAAAAAGTCTAGACTAGATAGACTAGACTAGATAGACAAAACTAGATAGATACAGTAGATAGATAGATAGATAGATAGATAGATAGACAGACAGACAGAAAGACAGAATTAGATTAATAGATAGACAAGATCAATAGATTAGACTAGATCGATAGATTAGACTAGATTGACGGATTGACTAGACTATACATGAATAGATTAGATATCTTGCTGGTGCTGGAAATTGAAGCCATGGTTTTCTGATCAATAGTCCAACACCTTAACCACTGAACTAGCACTATACGCAAAGAGAAAAGGGAGCTAGAACTGGATTCCCTTTGCACTATTCAGAGTAAACTGTCGCATGTGAACATCCTTGGAGCAGTTCCTGAAATAATCATACCAGACAAAACTTACATTGATGCTATGCTCAAAAAACGCTGAGATCGCACAACCTCGCCCCCCCCCCCATTCTGATGTGTGAGCGTTAGCTGAAACTCCTGCGCTGTACCTATCTGCGTGATTTGAGGCATTACACTGCGCGATTAGCGGCTCCTCAGGGGGAAAAATGAATGGCATGATTAAATTACATAACAGTTAGGGTTCAGTGCTAATGTAGAGTGACGTCTTTTAGTCATCAGAGCACTGTGAGCTGGCTACAGAGCGGTATCATGGCGCGCATGTGTGTATTAGTATAGAATCATTTCACACTCTACAGGAGTCACAGTGTCACGCAGTGAGACTGGGGACTACATTAGATCTGAAAAGCGATAGCAACCATCGCAAGCTCTTGGAGGTCAATGAGCTGCAACACAGAGGATCTTTTAGTTCACCCCATCGCGCCGTTCTTCAATCTCTCAGCCCGCCTTAGAGACAAGTGCTGTGTGTGCGCTTCAGGAAGAAAAGGATGTACAGGAATACAGAAAGTTACAAATGAATCTAGTAGCTGCAATTGCTTTAGTGGAAGCATTCGGAAAATGAATTGCATGGGGTTTTTTTTGCTTTTAATTATACTGTCACTGTTATATTTAATCAAAATGAATAATAATATTAATAATAACAATAATGTATAAATAATGGACTGGCGTCCTGTCCAGGGACAGATAGGATAGACTCCAGCAGATCCCTGTGACCCTGATAAGTAATAAGCGGCTGAAGACAATGAATAATGGATGGATGGATGGATGGATGGATGGATGGATAGATAGATAGATAGATAGATAGATAGATAGATAGATAGATAGATAGATAGATAGATAGATAGATAGATAGATAGATAGATAGATAGATAGATAGATGAAATAAATAATAATTTATTCCCTATTTCAAACGTGCCATGCTAAAATATCAGTTAAAACACACACTTTCTAAATATAAATACTACTTTTCTAAATACTAATCAATTACATGAAAGGCTGTATCCGAAATCGCATACTAAAGAGAATGTGAAAAACAGTAGTCGATAATTCTGGAGTAGGCATACTATGGACAATTTACTATCCCGTAAGACAGTGGGAAAGATTAAAAATGGTGGAAAAGTAGCTTTCCGTATTTCAAAAGAAACATTAGCCACCTTTAATATGTTGTGATGTCATATGTCACGTGACAATATCAACATGGTGGATGCATTTGCTTTTAATTTTAATTTATACTACCTATACCTGTACCATATAGAACATACTATTCTAACAGTCATAGAGTGCTAATTTTAATGAAGTACCTACTTAAGTATGCGATTTCAGATGCAGCCGTCAGCATGTTAAAGGCATTATGGTCTATTGGTGTTAATCAGGAGTCACCAAACTCGGTCCTGGAGGGCCAGTGTCCTGAAGAGTGTAGCGCCAACAACTATCATACATCATAAAGTCTTGCAAGGTATACTTAAAATTGAAGCCAGGTGTGTTAAATCAAGTTGGAGCTCAACTCTGCAGGACACCGACTCTCCAGAACCAAGTCTGGTGACCCCTGCACTAAATAATCAATAACGGCAATGCAAGTTCTCCAAAAACAAATTTACACCGACCCTATGATTTTCCCTTGCAGGTGTTGAAGGGCAGTAAGAAGCTGTGCATGTCAGTGCGCTCCATGGGCCGCATCCCGGGTGGTTATGTCACAAATCACGTATACACGTGGGTGGATCCACAGGGCCGCAGTGTGTCTCCTCCTCCAGACCTGGTGGAACACCGCAGTGCTACCCTGAACAAAAACCAGGGCCAGCAGCGCAGCCACATGCAGCTGCTGCAGGACGGGGACGAGAAGAAGGTGAGGCAGGGAGTAAACATCTCAAACATCTAATACATGATGTCATTGTATGTCTGATTAAGCATCTACTGTAGGGGTTTAAGTAATTGTTTTTCACTGGAACTTCATAAAAATTATTGTGTGTGTGTGTATGTCCTATATTTTTTTTCAACCAGTAGTTTCTTTAAAGTTGAAGCATACTTCAGAATTTCCGCAGTAATTCTGTAATTAGGTGCCTAGACGAGGAGCTGTAAACGAAGCGCGAATCTATTCTTCTATTCAACGTGACTCATTGCTGTTATCTTTGTATAACTATACCCTGCATTGCTAGCCGCTGATCATCATCTCCTTGACATCTGAGACGAGCTGCCACACAAAATATCCTTCCTCCACTCTATCAAACCGAGATCTCAGCACTGAGCTTTGTAGTAATGAGCAGTGACTAACCGAGGAAAACTTCATTTAAGACATAAACAAACGAGCTGATGTGCCGCCAGCAGCTGATAAGAGATAAACTCTTTGTCCTTCACAGGGACAACACTGGTTTGATTTCATGTCAAGAGGTTATTTAATGTGGACTCTTGTTAAATACGTGTGAATTACAGACCACCAATCTCTCCTCAAGTGTACTAGAGCTTTACAATGGGTCCGGCAATCAGCGTCCCATTGTTGAGAATGATGTAGAAGAGCGTAGCACTATAGAATAATATGTTTTTTGGATTAAAGATGATTGGTTCTTAGGAATGTTTCAGTTCTGTTTTATCACTTTTGTTCTATATACAAAAGTGTTCTATATAACACTGGTATGTGTCAGGGTTATATAAGACTTTACCAGGTCAGAATACCAAAACCTTCTGAATTTAAATGAAGATGCTGCTGGTTATTCTTTTGTTCTAAGTGTTTGTCATGTGCTTCACCCCTGTATTGTGACTGGTTGATTTCCTAAGGTTCTTAATTAGCTTTTGATCATTTAAGTTTAATTAATTAATGCAAAGCCTAATGCTTAATAGTGGAAAGTAACTAAGTACAAATAATTTTTTTACTTTTTGGAGTATAATTAAATTGTGGTACATTAACTTGTTGTTGTTCAAAAGGGCAGCACAGTGACTTGGTGGTTAGCATGCGTTCCTCACAGCAAAAAGGTCCCAGGTTCATATCCCCAGCAGGGGTCTTTCTATGTGGAGTTTTATGTGGTTTTCCCCTGTGCTTGTGCGGGTTTACTTTGTGTTCTACGGTTTCCTCCAAAACATGTATGTTAGATTGATTGGTGATTTTAAATTGCCCATAGGAGTGAGTGTGTGTATGTGTGGTTGTTTGGCCCTTTGATCGACCCTTGACCTATTAAGGATTTACCCCTGCCTTTTGCCCAGTGACAGCTGAGATAGACTCCAGCAGATCCCTGTGAGCCCGATTAGGAATAAGTGGGTAAAAACAATAGATAATGGATTGCAAATAATAATTTTAACAAAAGTTTAAAGAAGAAATATCTTTAGAAATGGCGACGTCTGCAGAGGAGACCAACAGACCCTGTGATTATGCTAATGATAATAATCATCCATGACCTAATTTTTCTCCGCAATTCTATTTCGGAAGCTACTTTTTGTTTTTTTTATTTTCTTTTTGAAAAAAATGTAAAATAGATTTTAATTACGGCTTTTAAGGTGTGAAGCATTTGTTGGGGGATTATATTATGTCAATGTCAGAGCTAAGTACTGTTTTTTTCTATGTAACATATGTTGTTTATAAAATTTTAAAGTTCAGGTCTTTTTTTGCAGCTGAATACCATTAACAAAAATGAGCAGCCACCAGAACACAGAAATTTTAGCCTGTAGTTTTACAAAAAATACCACTTTTAGAGACTAGAATAGACTTTAGCAAAGAAAACAGCACAAAGAGGTGGAAATTTCAGTACTCTTCCACCGTAACTATTGCTATGCTGGTTTGTTGGACTTTTTAGTGTTTTCACTAAAATAAATATCACTTGCATCCTCTTTAAAACCTCCTATTATCCAGTGCCAGTTTTATCTAATTTTATTATCTAGTGTAAACGCTAACTGATCCTAGCAGTACTTTTCTTTCCACATAAAATGGCAGTTAAACCAATTTGAATAAATGGGTTTACTCTAATTAAAAGGTTTACGCTGGTGTTTTTAATACTCTGCCCCTTCCTTCATTCCACAAGCCCCCAACTTCACTTACATCCTCGATTCCTGTTTTTAGTTTATTGATACACTATGAATTAGGGGTCAACATACTCGGTCCTGGAAGGCTGCAGAGTTTAGCTTTAACTTTCTTTAACACATTTGCATGTAAGTTTCTAGTATATCTATCAAGACCGTGATTAGCTAGTTTAGGTGTGTTTGATTAGGGTTGGAGCTAAACCCTACAGGACAGAGTTTAGTGAGTCCTGCTATAACATCTATAAATCTTTATTTAATTCAAAATTCAGTAGTTAGTATTAAAACAGTAAAGCAATATCCTTACCTGATCCTTCCACCACTCCAGTCACACGATAACCACAGCACTAATTAGTCTCTAATTAGCTTTCCTTCGCGAAGCTCTATCCCGTTTCCGATGTCGGCATTCTCCGTTCCAGGTTCCCCACTCCTGGTTCTGTTCGTCCTACATTTTGTACTGCTTAACATTGTTTTTAATACGAGCACTTGTTTGGGTTTAACCAATCTGCTTTTCAAGCATCATGTAATTATTATGGATTTGATTAAAAAATATTTTAAAATGATCCAAGGCTGTGAGTTAAAAACAACCATTTAGTCATTTAGTTTTAAAAAAAACCCCCTGAAATCTAAAGAAAGCATCAAAAATCTTATTCCTAGTTAATGACTTTTTTTTGCCATGATAGATAAAAAGTATTATAAACGTTATTGCACATTAGATTATAAATCTTAATTAGATTTTGAGCTACATTTCATTTAAAAACCAAAAAAAATGACAGTGTTGGTTTTTTTACACAATTTCACAAATGTTTAGTAAAGACAAAGATTTAAGTATGTGTATGTGTCTGTTTTAGTAGTGATGTGTCTGATCTATCACACTTTAGGAAGTTTGCGTTCTTGTAACCAGCACTTTCAGAGCAGAGAAATGGTTCATCACGTTGACACTGAACAGGCAATTTGTAAAAGGTTTTGAATAAAGAGGTATTGTTGGTTACTGCACATGACCTCACAACTGGCGTGTGGTTGCAATTGCCTTTGCCGACAAGCAGATAACAACTTCACATCTTGTACTGCTGCCGCACTCACACACACCCCTAAACCTAAAATACTCTGAATATGTTGATCCTTTGGAACCAAAAAAAAAACCATTCAGTGTTTTTTGCCTCACTCTGCACTAAGATGCCAAAATATTATTTTAGGGCAGGGACTTTCATAACTACGGGGAGTTTCATGACTAAGGCTACGGCTTAAGCTGCCAGAGGCTGTAAATCTCTCAAAGTTTGGAAATTGCTCAAACAACTCCGGAGACTAGGGGTGCATTAAAGCAGAAGAAATCAGTCTGTTATAGTGCTCCAACTTTAGTCACGCTCACGTTTGTGATTGATCGTCCCGTTTTTTTATACATATAACTGAAAATAGCGGTATACTTGGCCAGTCGGCACTAAGAGTTCCAGTAAAATCCTAAAAGCCTTTACAGATGTTGAAATGTAGTTAGCATAACCCAAGGAGGACTTTTTTTTTAACGAAAGAAATTGTATGGCAGTATAAACCAAGACACAATGTACCAATCTGACCGTTCACCGGTGACTAGCGCTAACCTCTAGTGGAGTGCTAGTGGGTGCTTGCAACGATGAATTTGTTTAACAATTTCAGTGTAGATCTTTTCTTGGGTTAGGGTTAGGGGCAGGGGTCATTGCTAGCGCATCGACTCGTAACAGCAAAAGCAGAGCGAGAGAACGATGTCACAAATCTAGTGTCGTATTAATGAGCAATTCAAACGCAAACCCTAGACTATGATCTCCAGTTCGTGCTATTTTCACTTCTTAAACAAATAAATCAAGTCTTTGATTTTGTTCATTACGGTTTTTTTGTCTAAACAAACACTGTGAACACTGTTTAATAAATGTGTTTACTAAGCAGTCTGCTACACTTACAGCCACTTTAAAAAAGATGGAGCTCCTAATTTAATTGTAATAATGTACATGGCATGGAAAATTAAGTGCCTGGAAGCAGTAGCTCAAATTAAAACCCTGTCTCTTCCTAGCTTATAATACACACACAACTGTCTGCTAAGTTCTACAAAAAAGAGGCAGTGTTTGCGTTTCTTATCTTACATTTACATTTGCAGCATTTGGCAGATGCTCTTATCCAAAGCGGCTTACATTTATTCCAACTTATGTAACTTATGATCAGGGAAAAAAAAGAGTCTCTCCACATCGTTGGCAAGTAATTCTGATCTAATGAAGAACCTCAAATCGTCACATGACGCCATAACATTAAAATAGTATAGATAAGCGTACAATGTTTTATAATTGCAGTTTATATTATTTAGTGTCCATTTTTTTCATTTAACCTATTTAATATTAGGGGCATCCAAATTATTTGACATTTAAAAAGTTACTTTTCCTGGTAATTAGTTACTTTTCCAACAAAACTTACCAAACTTAAAAGACGGAATGCTGTTTATTATGTCAGACAACTCGGTTCAAATCCCAGAAATAAGAAGCCCATTAACCCTCAGTTACTCCTCTGTCTATGTAAGATAAACACAAGCTTCTGTACGTAAGAGTGTCTGCCAAATGCTATAAATGTAAATGAAATCAGTTAAAAAAATATTTCCTTTGGTCTGTCACCAACAAATTATTAAGATTATGGTTTTTTTCCCTGTTCTGATGATTAATGTGAACATTACCTGAAGCTCCTGCCTTCTTTTTACATGCATTTATGCACTGCCACAACTGCATCATTGGCCAGGACGGTAGGTAGGTACGGGTATTCGGTAGCCTTTTGATTACACGTATTATATTACTAGTATAATGTCATATTCAGTCATTTTAATACTGCTTACAAATAACATTCTATTGAATATTTTGTGTATCATATTGCTTAAGGCATGAATTTCGAAGTTAAAATAACTTTAGACTAGAGAAGATACTGGATGTGACAGTAAAAAATACATATCTGTGAATAGCTAGGCGATGACGCGTGGCATACACACTTAAAAGACAGACAGACAGCTAAGACAGCCTTTTGTGGTCTTGAGGTATTTCAGGATTGAAAATGCAAAATTTAGAATATTGATGTAAGTATTTACTGATAATGTAGTATAACATATTTTAGTCATAAATATAATTCGGCAGACGCTTTTATCGAGAGCAATTTACATTTGTCTCATTTATCCAGCTTGAAGGTTAAGAGCGTTCATCAGGGACCCAGTAGTGGCAGCTTGGTCGTGCTGAGAATTGAACCCACCATCTTTTGGTCAATAGGACAACACTCTAACGACTGAACTACAAATACTTTTACTACTTAGTTGCATAGATGAAAAAACAAAAACCAAGAAATGAAACCGTATGATGACATTTTTGCAAGGCTAAAAATAAATACTTTTATTATACTGATGCCAAACATGGTGAAGAAAAAGGTAGTAATTTTTGTACTTATGTACACAAAAAGAAATTTTATACCACTACTCAATTAAATCGCAGTTGCTTAATCATTAGGTTGAATTAAACTGTGTGAAGTGATAGCGCAGTGGTTAGGGTGTTGGACTGCTAATTGGAGGATAAGGTTTTATCACTGTTGGGCCCCTAAACAAGGCCCTTAACCCTAAACTGCAAATACCGTTAATGTAATTGAATCCTGATTTTGCAGCTAGCTAGCCATTTTTTTTCTTACAGTTACCCCAACCTTTCAAACAACTTTAATGCTATTTGAGAGTAAACACTGCTAGACTGGATAAGCTATTTGTCTGTCACTATTTGTGGAAGTCATTATTTGTCAGCGTAACTGTTCCCACATTCGCGTTTTTACTGAGTACCTGTTCCACATTTCGCTTTCAGTTCTTGATTGATTTAGTAAGAACCATCGGAGTTATTTTTGTTATCCGTATGATGACCAAACGATCAACAGGACTTTCGGAAAGTGTACCTGTAATAACTGTAATGGTTGGGCTCTTGACTGCAGGTCGAGTGTAAGTCAAGAGTTTGTTCTGCATGTCGACAAAGAGCTTGTAGAACATCAGCTCGCATAACATGGCTGGTAATAACAGACTGATATATTGTACACACTAATTCGCTTTCATTTGAAATTCTTTAAGCCTGTCACACATTTAAAAGTATTTTGGAGCATTAATAACCTGTAAAAAGTCATACATAGATTTTTTTTACATACATTGAAAACTCAAATCAATTCAATTCATTTTTTTGTATAGCACTTTTAACAATAAAAATGGTCTCAAAGCAGCTTTACACAGAAGTAACAATGAAAAAGTTTGTCCCAAACCCGAGCAAACCGGAAGCGATTTGTCCAGTGATGCTAAAACACAAGTCTTAAGTTCTTCTGGTTATATTACCATCAGTTTTGTAAGGTTATGGTTAATGCTCTTGTTTTATGTTTATGTTACATGTTGTTTCATGTTTCTGTTTCATATTTATGTTTAATGGTTTATGTTTTGTTTCATCTTGTTTCATGTTTGTTTGTTTGTTTTATTTTTATGTTTGTTTTATGTTTTATCTTGTTTCATGTTTGTTTGTTTTATGTTTGTTTGTTTTATCTTGTTTCATGTTTGTTTTATGTTTGTTTGTTTGTTTCATGTTTGTTTGTACGTTTTATGTTTGTTTTATGTTTTATGTTTTATCTTGTTTAATGTGTCTGTTTGTTTCATGTTTATGTTTTTGTTTCATGTTTTATGTTTTATGGTACATGTTTTATGTTTATGTTTTTGTTTCTTTCATGTTTGTTTCTTGTTTCATGTTTATATTATGTTCATGTTTTGAGTTCACGTTTGTTTCTGTTCATGCTTGTTTGCGTGTTTACTTTCTGTCTTGTTCTATGTCATGTGATCCTTGTGCCCCATGTATTCCTGTCACGTGATCCCCTTGTCCATGTGTCTTGTTCTCATTGGTTAGTTGTGTGTATTATAACTCTTGTGTTTCCCTTTTTCTTTGTCATGGATTTCAGTTTGTCCCTTTACTGCTGTCGTGAGTCTGTCAAGATAAGTCAAGTTAGATGTTCTCTAGTCAAGTTAATGTTTGTTGTTTTGGTAGGGTAGGGCTGCAGGACTCTCTTCAGTTCAAGATGCCAGGGGGAAAAAATTCACTGGTCCCTGGCTGAGTATATGGACTATGCATTGCCGCTAAGTGGTTCCACTTTTACCGTGGATTTAATGGACAAGAAACCCCCGCAACGCCACCGTATTGGTCACATCGTGTTTCTAAGCCACAGCCTCAGTTCAAGATTGGCAGACAGGCCATAGACTGCTCACCTTAAGCCTGCCAAGACATAGCTTCAGCTTGAGATGGCCGACAAAGTTGGCTCACACCAAGCCTGCCACGCCACAGTTGGCTCACTCAGAGCCCGCCACACCAGAAATGGCTCACGCCGAGCCTGCCACACCAGAGATGGCTCTCGCCGTCCGTTATAAGTTTAGTGTATCAACACAATAACAAACTGGTGCCAGTGCATGATATAGTTCTGTAATTTAACAGCTTGCTTGTACTGGTGGTTGTACAATATGCTGTTGTATGAAGATATATGTGTAAATATGTTGTTGTGGTTTTTCTTCTTCATTGTGTGGTTTATTTTTCCCCTTGTGCTTTGAGGTCTGCTGGTTAACTCTATCAGTCCAAAGGCATCTGTTATAAATTGAACAATCTCTAAATAGTAAATCTGGTTGTGTCCTGTGATAGATTAGTGTCACCTGCAACACTGTGTGGAGTAAATGGTAGCTTGATGTGCTTCAGAGAACCATTTCACGACACTAACAATGTTGTTTGCTACAACATGCACCTTTATTTAGCAAGCAACACGAACCTTTCAGACTCCCGGCAGTGAGGTTTGTGGCTAGTGATGCTCTGCCTTTTTTGGGGACAGTTTTAAATATCTATGAATTTAGTAAAGTAGCTTACAGAAAAATCAATATTTAATTGGCTGCTTAAACACTAATTGCTGGTTATGTTTTGTATCCCATAATCAGCCTTCTCTACACACAAACATATAGGTAAAATACTCCATACTAAGTCAATAAATACTGTTTAATTTATAGCAGTGCATTTGTTCTGCTTCTTTTATGTGTTGTTTATTTACCATCACAATTCTAATATTTATACTCATCCAATAAAATAATACCATCATTATTTGTTACCTTCTGTTTTAAAATTCCAGAGGAATTTTGTAGTGCATATAGATGGACTCTGTAAAAAGGAAGAGAAAGAGCAGAACAAGCATCAACTCCTGGACTCAAGGTCACCCCCTATATTATATTAGTATTGGCTGCCTCACTGACATAATTTTGCCAAGTAGGATGTGATCCTGAATTAACTTGTCAAAATTTCAATCAGCCAATCCTAAGCATCTTATGGCATCGGTGTGTGTCAACCAAACCCGCCCTAATCTATATTTTAATCTTTTATCTTCAAACTTTAACTAGGTAAATGTTAAAAAATAGTTTATAGGCTAAAACTTATTAAATTTAAATTAATCAGAACAAATTGGGATTAAGGGCCTTGCTTCAATTAGATGGGGCCTTAAGAATTTCAATAACATACAGAACTAGACAGCTAATAGATAAATTAAGTTATCTGGGTTATTATGATTCATAGTATTGTTCTCAGAATATTACCACATTGTCACTAAAGTTTATTAGCTTGTCGTAGCACATTAGTAACAATTTTTTGCCTTGAGATTTTTTTTTACCATGAAAGACTCTTGGATTTCTTGAAAATAAAGATAAAAAAAAATTCTTTTTAACCTTTATCTCCTTTCATGTTTGCTGGTACAGACTGACGCTTTAAAAAAAACCCAATGTGAAGTTAAATCCTCACATTTATCTATAAGCTGAATTGATAAAATTCACAGTATGAGCTACTTGACCTATGCTTTTATCACAAATGCCATGTGCAAGAATGTTCCAGGCCTGTCTGTAAAAAACGCTTTTCTTACCTTTACGTTTCATGTGGAAGAGGTGATAACTGAGAGACAGCTAGCATAAGAAGAGCTATTTCATTTATAGTCATAAAAATACAATCAGATTATCTCTCACATCTGAGACTCTTTACTAACAGAGCTTTGGGTTCTTCGTTCCTTCGGCTCGGGCTGTTACCATTGACATAAATAAAGTCTGACACTTATGAATTTACAATTTATGTGCATGTATGTGTGTGCACATACCTGGTGGTGGTTTAGTGCACTGAGAGTCTTTTGATCTAACGAAGGTAGCATAAACAGTAAGGAATGATATTACCCAGAGCGATGGAGTTTTTGCAGGAGTAATTGGGACAGGCTTAAGGGACGCAGAAGAACGAAGAAGAACCAGAAGTCTTTTGGAAAGTGTGAGAATTCACAGGAGTAAGTACTTCTTCCACAAGGCAGACTATGCAACGTGCCTGAGTGAAATGACTGCATATATAGTGTAGAGTAGGTAATTCGGAAATGAGTGACAGGTGTGTGTAATTAGTATTCGGAGGAGTGAGAGCAGTGAATAGAGAAGAAGCCTGGCGTATCTGTAACAACAAGCAGTATATGTAATATTTGTGGGTCTAACATCTGGGATGTTCCTTTTTTTTTCCAGGTAAATCTAGTGCTGGATGACGGTCGTTCTCTGGGTCTGATGGTTCGCGGTGGAGCCGAATACGCTTTGGGGATCTACATCACTGGAGTGGACCGAGGCTCTGCCGCAGAGTGTGGAGGGCTAAAGGTAATACCTCACCTAAACCTCTCCACCACTTTACCAAAAAAAAAAAAAAAAGTCACTTCCTGTCTTCCATAAGACAGTTTTATGTTTCTGTGGTCTCTCAGCATTATATCTTACTATACATTCTTAGCATGTTTTATGTCTTCCACTGCCTACCAGTTGTCAATCAAGCTTTCATTTTGTCTCTCTGTAACTTCCAGCCTCGCTATTTCTCGTCTCTGTTTGATCCAATCATCTCTGCGCATCTCTGTCAGGCTTCTTTGATAAAGCGAGCATGGTGTGCAGTTAGAGGATGTTTGTGTGCGTAGACCTAAACAGTTGTCTAGCCGGTGTCATTCTTTGCATCAGTCAGCATCGATGTCTCTGTGAGCCCCTCACACACACTCTGCAGGTGGTATCAGAATTCAGCTCAGTGCCATTAAAAACTCCATAACATATTTTCAGTAGTTTTTGAGACAAACTGTTTTTTGAGATTTTATTCCCCGCTTTCAATTGTTTTTAAAATGGCAATTTGTAATTCTTCGAGTCCTCTGCTTGCTGAAAGATGAATTGCAGTTGTACTGAAAATGTTGAGAGGCGCCACCTGCTGTGTAAAATATCTCTGAACTGAAGTAATTTTTTGTCATTTTGAAAAAAAAGGATTTTAAGATTTCACAAATAGGTAAAAAAAAGGCATTACTGCTAACCGTTACATGATTATTGACCTTATAATAGGAGATTAGCATGAACAGTGGCGTCTAATTATCTCTGATGCAAAATTCACTCCAAGCATCGTTCCTGCTTACACTGGTAAAAAAAATTACCATTTCATTCCCCCACTTCAATTTTGTAATGTTTTTTTATTAAGCTATTTAAACATTTAAGTATGTAAGCGTCCTCCTTCTTTACGCCTATGAGAAAATCCCACTTATCACATTTAGCCAGCATGATTTCAGACATTTTTAAACATAAGCAAATTTTGGTTTTTAAGCATTGTAACCTTTTCCTTCATGTCTTTCTCTTAAAGCATGTGGCCACATGACTTCTCGGTGGATTTTAAATCGAAATCCAAAATGCATTATAAAGATCTCCTAGAACTTGTGGCGTCCATGCCAGCAAACAAGGACGAATTACATACCAAAGTTCTCTAGTGCTTCTTGACAAACATCTGGACTCTACGTGTATGTCTTCTCAAAGTAGAAATTGTTCATTTGGTTTCCTATGCCTACGATCCAGAATTCAACACATCCCAGAATTTAGAACAAGCTCAAAACATGGCTTCTGAATACTGCAATAGCGGACCTCACTCTGACTCGCTCACCAGATTACTAATTACACACACTTGTAGTCAGTCACCTTCACAGCATGAAATCACAGTATATAAGGACACACAAATTATACATCCTTGCTGGGTCTGAAAATTGCATACTACTTACAGAAAGTATGTACTACCACTGGGTACAATGGTAGTATGTAGTTACTGTAGGCAGTATGCTAATTTTGGCCGTCATAAGTCGTAAGATGAGGTTGGATGCAAATGCAGTTTTTATCAAAGAAATAACAAATGAAAAGACAAAAAAACAAACATAAAAAAAACAAAACATAAAACTAAAACTAGCTGACCTGACATAACTGGAACATAAGCATTAACTCAAACATAACATGACATAAACACTGACCGTGACAAGCAACACACAACCAGAACATGGAACATAGAACATGGAACATAACATTACCAGTGACTGTGACATGGAACAACGCAAGACCAAGACAGATTGAAACACAGGGATATAAATACACATCGTAATGGGAGGAAACAATCAACTAAACAAGACACACCTGAACACAATTGGACACATGACCAAAATAAACCAATGACAAGACAGAACTAAAAACCAATAGAAACATGACAACAAAGAAAGTCTCTCTGATGCCTTCCGGTGGCCCAGCAGGGCAACGCACCCAGCAATCCTGACCGAGTCCTGACATTGAGTAGCATAAATGAATGTCTGACGCAGAAATGTACATCCGCCATGTTAATACAGTCACGAAAAATTTAAATTTGTCACCGCTTTCTACCATTTTTGCATGTCTCTTCTGCAAGCTTACATTATAGTAAAGTGTCCATTGTATGCGTACTTCTAAATTCGGAGGGATGAAGTAGCTCATCCACGTTTTTCGCATACTATGAATTTGGTCAAACTTCTCGCCTCACATTCGCATACTACTGTATGTAGTATGAAAGTATGGGATATCAGACACAGCCCCTTTGTCTGTTTGTGTTATTTATCATTTAAAGATTTCAATTTATTTTTCTGCTGTTTGTACATCACCTGACCCCGGCCTGTTTATTGACCATGATTTTTATATATACGCCGAAGTAAGTGGCAGAAAATATCAAAATCGGATAAAATCCACATTTTTTTTAAAAAAAGTGGCTAATTTCAATCAAAAATATTTGAAATAAGAAAAAAGAAAATCTGAAATATCAATAATCACTGAAAGATTTTTTTTTACCCAGAGTTTCTTTTGAACATTCTCTTCTCTTCTCTTCTGTTCTTTCTTTGTATTTGTTCCAGCAATAAGTGTGTCCTCTGCGTATCAACAGTGTGTAATTTACTCAGACAACCTGCTTTTATTCCATTTTCACAGCACATTGCTTCTCCATTCGGTGCTTTTGATTCAAGATGAACCTCATCATTACAGAGGGTCATGGAAATTTCAAGCTTGTGGAGGAATGAGGGTTTTCTTCGGCGCCAGACATTCAGATTGAAACGATCAAACATCAGGCCGTGTGTTTTATCAGAATGAATCTATCTGAAAAATTTAAGAGAATAAATAGACAGAGCTGTATACATTTTTTTGATAGAGGGTATTGTATTGTCTGTAAAGCCCAAGCAACCCAGAACAGCTTCTACACCTGCCAGTAAATTAAACCCGCTGAGGTATTATAGTATCGGCACTCGGTTTGTTTTTCACATGAGTCCGCCATGAAGAACGAACAGTTACACATATTTAAAATACTAGCACACGCAGTTTATTGAATGACTAGTCTAAACACTCACCTAAGGAATCAATCTGTACTATGACAAATGTAAAAAAAAAAAAAATAGAAGGGAATTTCACCAACAAATACACAGGCACAGGCTAAAATTTAAATAACCGTAATATATAACATTTTGGAACGCTTGGTTTAAGGGACAGTTTTTTTTTTTACTGTAGAATAAGGTCTATGGTGGTATTCATGTGAACCCAAGTGTGTGCCACTTTAGGAAAGTGATCCATGGTAGCAACAATATATGTTATAAACTGTCCTTTGTTTGACCTTGTAAGAGGAAATGTAAGCATGTTGTATTGTGATTTGGAGATCCAACAGACTTTCTTATCGATTAATAAGATAAAGAAGCTTTTTTTAAAGGTAGATCAGGGGTCACCAAACTCAGTCTATTTTATATCCCAAGGTAGGGGTTGAAACCTAGGGAATGGTGGTCCTGGAGATCCTGTTGGAGTTTAGCTCCAACTTGCCTCAACACACGTGCCTGTAAGATTCTAGTATACCTAGTCAGACCTTGATTAGCTAGTTCAGGTGTGTTTGATTAGGGTTGGAACTAAACTCCGACACCAACTCTCCATTCCCTGGGTTTCAGCCCCCTACCTTGGGATATAAAATGCCCTTAATGAGTAAAGTTTGCCCTGAGTCAACTGAAGGATCCGGCATGCCAACTTGTAAAATGGATGTGACCGTAGACCTTCCGGTGATTTATATGAACGACAACGGAAAGTGAGATAAGGCTACGCCCACCTCGATCTCCTCTGCTAACACTGTTTGGGAGCTTGAAGACGTCAGCCTGCACTGTTTCTCTGTTTCGAGGCAGCTTGAGTTCCTAAATGGGAACCCAATCTGTTTTGTTTTGTGATTACATTTTTTTGTCTGCAACTGACACCCAAAATTCAGAAATGTGTTCA